>CM040127.1:225912119-226512119 GCA_022559845.1 Amorphophallus konjac
AAAACCGTTAACCCGGCGAGCCAATAAGGGTCCATTTAACTCTTTCCTTTCAGACAACTTCGGACAAAATCTCGAGCATTTACATTCCACGGCCCCTTTTGTGGATTCAGACTTTTACTTCGAGGGATTCCATTTATCGCAATAGGCACGGTCACGACCAGGCTTTTCTCTTGATTTTGATTTTGTATTTCTTTTTGTGAGGGAGATATAGTCGTTTGACGTTTGTGGGCTCCCTTTCGTATGCCTGCGGGGACACTGCCCTCTTCTCGTGCTCTGATCGATGCTCGAGGAAATGGATCCTACTCTTGCCCTTGGGGTTTGAGTTTCGGTTTCTCATGCTCAGCGTTTTAAGGGTGCCAACTGTCTCATTTGGTCGAAGAGAAAAGAATAAATATTACAGCTTCTGGAGATCTTATGGGTGGGGCCCCACCGTAGGTGATGCTACCGACTTTTTTGAATAAAATACATAAGTGAGCACATGTTAGCTTCCTTCGAGCGAGCATAGGCCGACGTGGCCAGACAGGGATCTCAACGGTTCTGACAAACCAAGACCCGGTGCCTACCAAGCCTTAATGGGCCCTATCCTAACATGAAGGTTAGATGCAGTGACTTGACTACATGGTGACTACCAGGCATTGGCATTTTGAATTGTCCATATTTTTAGTGGTTTTCAATATTTCTTTATTTTTGATATTTTCTATCTTTTCATCATTTTTTTTATTTTGTGCTAAGGGTAGTATTTCTTAAGATAAAGCCCATTCCAAGGGTGGGATAACTCGGTCCCTTCGGCGTTGACTAGCTTGTAGGCGTTGCCTGGGTACACGGCTTGAATTACAAATGGTCCTTCCCAATTGGGTTGGAGCTTAGAACGCGGCCCTCCAGGTTTGACAAAAATTCTTTTTACGACCATCTCACCGACTTTAAATTTTCTCTCAACGACTTTCTTTTGGTAAAAGTGAGCGAGTCTATTTTGATACACACGCGCGTGTTCGGCAGCGGCCAGCCGCTTCTCATCCAAGAGTTCCAACTGGGCGAGGAGTGAATTACGACGATCGTCGATGGGAAATTCCTCGTCCAATTATACCCTGAGAGAAGGGATCAGAGTCTCGTACGGGACTACCGCTTCCATACCATAAGTAAGGGCAAATGGAGTCTGCCCAGTGGGGGTACGGATTGAAGTGCAATAGGCCCATAGGGTTTCAATAAGTTTTTCTGGCCAGTCTGAAAACTTACTAGACTCGCAGGTTTTTTTGATGATTTTGAGCAACGTTTTATTGGTGGCCTCCGCTTGGCCGTTACCTTGTGGGTAATAAGGTGATGAATGATGCAATGCAATTGCGTACCTTTTCCAGAGGTTGCATAGGTCCTGAGAAATGAAATGTAGCCCATTGTGGGTGACGATTGTGCTTGGGACGCCGAATCTGGCGACGATGTTCTTCATGATGAACTTGTAGACTGTTGACGCCTTGATTTCTGCGTAAGCTTCGGCTTCGGCCCATTTGGTGAAGTACTCCGTCGCAGTAAGGATGAAAGATTTCTGCTTGGTGAGGGAATTGGGATCACCTAGGGGACCAATGATGTCGAATGCCCACATGGAGAAAGGCCACGGGGAGGATATTGGATGAAGTGAGGAAGATGGTGAATGGATTTTATCGGCGTGAAGTTGACACTTGACACACCTACGGACATAGACAGCACAATCCTCTTCCATAGTGGGCCAATAAAAGCCTTGGCGAATGATCTTCTTGGCGAGCATCTGACTATTTACGTGGCCATCGCACACACCCGAGTGCGTCTCCTCTACACATTTCCAAATCTCATCGTCACCAAGACATCTTAACAGAATACCAGTAAGGCTCCTCCTATAGAGTAGACCTCCAACCAATGTGTATTTCTGAGCCACCCTTCTTATGGCTTTCTTATCTTCTGTGGTGGTCCCTTCAGGATAAGACTGATCTTGGCAGTATTTGACGATTTCATAGAACCATGGTTTCTCTTCATCAGCCAGTTCTTCTTCGGCCTCTGCCAACATGATTTCCCTCTTCTCAAGGATATCTTCCTGCAGGATCTTCCTTGCTATCCTGTCTTTGATATTTACGTAGGAAGCATCATTGATTGCAGGGGCGTGAAGTTTGTAGATGGAAATGGACTCAAACCATCTTCCTAGAGGGAACCTTATGGATGATGCCAACGAGGCGAGGGCATCGGCGAGAATATTATGATGACGAGGGACATGAACAAAGATCAGTTTGGTGAACAGTTTGGAAAAGGTAGCAGTGAGTTCTTGGTATGGCTTGAGTTTGGGATCGCGAGTGCGATATTTAGTGAGCACCTGGCGAAGGATGAGTTGACTATCACCTATGACTCGCAACTCAGTGATACGAAAAGAATGAGCGAGTTCTAGGCCAGCTAGAAGAGCTTCATATTCAGCTATATTGTTGGTAACTGGAAATTTGAGCTGGTATGCCAATGGGAATGTGAGGCCTTCAGGCGACAGGAGGGCGACGCTGATTCCTCTCCCTTGAGAATTCAGAGCTCCATCAAAATATAGCGTCCACATTGGCTCATCTGATTGGTTGATGGATATTAGTTCCTCATCTGGAAACTCTGATTGGACGGGATCGAACTTGGGAAGAGGATGGTGAGCGAGATGCTCGGCTATGGCATAGCCTTTAATCGCCTTTTGCTGGATGTAGGTGATGTCGAACTAAGAGAGAAAACTTTGCCAGCGTGCTAGCCTATCCGTAAGGACGGATTTCTCCAGAAGGAATTTGATAGGATTCATTCGAGCAATCAAGTGGACCTCATGAGCCAAGAAGTAGTGCTTTAATTTCTGCACTACCCAAACGAGGGCAGCACAGGTTTCTCCATGACGGTGTACTTCTGCTCACTGGGATTGAGAAGTTTGGACAAGTAATAGGTTGCCCGTTCCTTGCCTTCTTCATCAACTTGTGCGAGGACGGCTCCCACGGAGTCATCCAAGACTGAGACGTAAAGGATCAGAGGTTTTTCTGGTTTAGGTGGAATGAGAACGGGTGGACTAGCCAGATATTCCTTCAACCCTTCAAAAGCTTTCTGACATTTAGAATTCCAGTGGAATTCTACTCCTGGCTTGGTCAACTCGTAGAGAGGTCTACACCTTTGTGAATGTTGGGACACAAAACGACGAATAAACTGTAACCTCCCGATTAAACATCGGACTTCCCTTAAATTCTTGGGAGGCGGCATATCCCTGATAGCCTTGGCTTTGTCGGGATCTATCTTGATCCCTCTTTTACTCACAATGAAACCCAGCAATTTACCCGACGACACACCAAACACACACTTCTTTAGGTTCATTTTCAATTGGAACTCCCTTGACCTCTGCAAGACCTTAGCCAAAACTTCTGGATGTTCCATCCTGGTACTTGATTTCACCAACAAGTCATCCACATACACTTCCAGGTATATGTGCATCATGTCATGAAATATGGCCATCATAGCTCTTTGGTAAGTAGCTCCAACATTCTTTAATCCGAACGGCATGACCACGTAACAATATGTTCCCTAAGGGGTAGTGAATGACATCTTTTCCTGATCCTCTTCTGCCAAACGAATTTGATTGTATCCTTAAAATCCATCCATGAATGAGAGGGTTTCGTAACCTGCGGTGTTATCGATCAACACATCAATGTGAGGCAAGGGAAAATCATCCTTTGGACACGCGCGGTTAAGGTCCCAGAAGTCGATGCAAATCCTGACTTTCCCATCTGTCTTCATGACCGGGATAATGTTCGCCACCCATTGAGGATAAAGGACGACTCTAATGAACCTGGCTTTGTGGAGCTTATCGACCTCTTCTTTCATTTTCAAAGCCATTTGAGGGTGGAAACGCCTTAACCTTTGTTTTACCGAGACGGACCCTGGTTATAAGGTTAAACGGTGTTCGACCAGGGTTGGATCCAGACCCGGCATATCCTCGTAGCTCCATGCAAACGTGTCCTTATATTCCTTGAGAACCTCAATTAATGCCTCTTCTTCAGAGGGTGGTAGGTTGTCACTTATGAGGATGATCCTAGGGTCTTCCTCAGTTCCCAAGTTGACTTCTTTGGTGGATTCTTCTACGGCGGTTGACGGCTCGTCGAATCTCCTCATTCCACTAGCGTATGCGCCCGTCGCATCCTCATATTCTTCACCCTCATCTTCGGTAGGGTATTCTTCATCCGTGATCTCGTAGACTCCGTACCCTTCATCAAATGCATAGTCGCCCTCACATTCTATTTCCGGTAGCCGGATGGGATTTTATAACAACTGGGGGATGGCAAGGAGGGCTTGACACCTGGCGGCTAAATCCAGAAGGAATCGACGAGGGATCTGCCTACCCTTGAATTTTTTCCTAGGTACTACCCTTGACCTATCATTCCTAGATTGACTGACAATATTTACAGAAGAGGAGGAAGACGAAGAGGATGGTGTAGAATGTACAGGAGAAGACCCCTCAGAGGAGGGGTAGAGAAGGTCGCTCATCGGAACTTGGACGGGTGGTCCGCAGGGCGGGACGCACCCGTGGAAGATGTAAGAGGTTTCCTCAACGAAGATATGTTGTTGAGGAGTTTGAAAATTGACATTTTTTTTCGTTTTCAGTTTTAATGACAAAGCAGTGAAAAGAGATTGGAGGAGAGAGAAAAGTGGTTATGGCTAGAGGATTGTGAGGCTTATAGAGCAGATCATGGTTGAAGACCTGGCGCGGGTTGAGAAGCCCGCGTAGGTATGTAAGCAAAGAAGGGAACCTGGGAAGATCATCAAACAACTGTCTGGCTCAGGAAGAAAATATCAGCAAAGGCTGAGACGAGTGGATGGAGAAGATGGCGGCTAATGAGCCGTCGACGGCAATGTTGAGGACGGATGAAGATCCGTCGATGACAGGGTGCTTCTGGCGAGGACGAGGATAGTTTGGAACATTGGCAAGAGTGGTAATATTCTCTGGTATTCCGGAGATCAATGGTGGTCCTTCAAGTTGCGGAGATGAGAACATCCTTTCCAGTGCAACGGAAATGTCCCGTATGTCGAACCATTTGTTCCACTCGCATTCCGGATCTTTGATCTTGCCTCTTTTGGTGATCCTCGGACATTTTTCAGCCAAATATACAGCATGTGATCCCCCATATGCTTCTCGTGGGTAATCTCCCATCTGAACAACGGGCCCTCTGTTGAAGTGGTTCGATAGAGTCCATGTGAGGGGCTTCCAATCCGCCTTGAACGGTCCTTTGAAGCCCAGGCCAAACCTGCGGTTCGGCCTAATTTTCTTTGGCGGTTTGAGTCTACCCTGTAACTGTGCGTCCAGACCTTTACCCTGTTGATAGCCGATGTTCCTCATAATCTCCCAACCTTTGGAGTGAAAAGGGAGACATGATGTTGTGGTTGCCCTGACCGGCTCCTTTGGTGCTAGTGGAACGTGAGATGGATCACGCACGTCCAGCAGTGACAATATGGGCCGATGAGACGGCCAAACAGAGGGCAGAGAGGTGTTGATATCATCCACTGTGTGAAGGACATGTGTACTGACCACTTTAATAATCCTCCCATTGTAAGGAAACTTCAGGCACTCATGGTTGGTGGAAGGCACAGTGTCCATGGCTTCGATGTAAGGGCGACCCAGTATAGCCTTGAATGTGGGGTCCATGTCGAGGACAAGGAATTCCGTGGGAATTGACATGGGGCCTAGTTCTGCCTTCAGAATAATCATTCCCTGCGGCGGCCTTTTGCTATTGTCATAAGCTGTGACCGTGATCGAGGAAGGTCTTATTTGTTCCTCGTTGACCCCACACAACTGAAGGGTGTCCATGGAGATCACATTTATGGACGCACCCGTGTCCACAAGACACGGGTTTATGGATACCCCATTAATTTTTATTGAAATGCACAATGCATATTTCCGAGCCTCCTTGGGAGCGAGCTCGTAGTTGTGGAACATGATGGCCGGTTGTGTGTCTGTTGGGGTCAGGACGGTCGAAATCTTCTCCACGGGGAGGTCTTCATTAACCATGACTTTTTGAAGATATTCCATCAAGGCCGCCTGGTGGGATGTGGATCTTTGAAGTAGCTCCAGGATGGAGATCCGAGCAGGCGTCTTGTCCAAGTGTTTCAATAGATCATACTGTGTTCCAGAGATAGCTCTTTCTGGTTGTTCTCCATCATCCTTCTCTGGCTGAGATCGCTCAGGATTCTGACTGTTGTGGGGGAAAACCCTGTGGAAAATCCTTCCACTCCGGAGCACCATTGCCTGCGGCTTTTGTACCTCTGTGGGGGTAGCAGTGGGTTTTAACAGGGATTTGAGGGGTAGTGGTGGAGGAATGGTTGATGAAGCAGGGGTGATGACGGGAGCAGGGATTCTGATGAGGGGTTTGTTAGGTGGAGGCATGGTGGAGGTAGAGGGGATATCACACGGATTATGGAGGATAAGGGGTCTGGAAGGTGGAGGTGGAGACGAAGTAGGAGTGGGTAGGGCTTGAAGCGGGCAATGATTTTGAGGTGGGTGATGGGTAATGAGTGGTTTTGAAGGCATTAGTGGTGATATGGTGGAGAAAGACGGGGTTATGTATGGTTGACGGATGATAAGGGGTTTAGAAGGCGTAGGGGTAAATGTGGTAGAGGTGGATGGTAAAGTGGGGGAGTGAGAGAAGATGAGAGGGTGTGAAGGCGTAGTGGAGGGTGTCGATTGATAGGAGATCGGGGTGCGGATGAGAGGGCGTAATGGTGGTGGAAATGGTGAAGGCGATACTGACGCGGGTTGATGAGAGAGAGGTGCTACCCGGGCAAGGCATGGGTGTTGCGTGATGATAGGATTGGCGGTAGAAAGAATGAAGGTACTTTCCGGGTGCCACACCTGCTCTCTCCCGACTTCCGGGAAGGAGGAGATGGGGTTAACCAGATGATTGGGCTGTTGGTGTTCCGGTAATGGATTCTGGATTATGCCCATGTTGGGTTGTTGTTGTGGGGCCTGCTGAGGCTGTTGTTGTTGTGGTGGTTGCTGCTGCTGCTGGTGTTGTAACTGCTGCTGTGGTAACTGCTGCTGTAGCCTATGAGGAGGTCTCCTAGCCTTGAGAGCGGTGACGTATCATCTCATTTCATCCCAATCTATTTGATGTTCATCATTCATATCGTGGATGTAATCTTTGAAATGGAAGCAGTAATCTACTGTGTGTCCTGGCTGCCTGTGGTAGACGTAGTATTTGGAGGTATCAACATTCGGGGGCCACGCGGTCCTTTCCCTGGGTAGCACAAGTATGTTTGAGGCCATGAGGGCGTTGAAAATATCCGCCAGAGTTTCTGGCAACGGTGGATAGTAGGCTCTCTTGGGACCGATCGGCCTCCTTTGTTACTATTGGGGACCATAATTCCCCGGGGGTGGAACTTGGTTGTACTGAAGCGATGGTTGTTGTTGCTGAGGTTGTGGTTGTTGTTGCTGGGGTTGACGTAATGGAGGCATATTATCCTGGGGTGGATTATTTTGGGGTGGAGGACGAAGAGGGAAAGGACCTAGTTGGAGGGGAAGTCGGGGCATTTGTGGAGGCCTTAGGTTGACTGCATAGTTGACATTGTTGACCGCACCCACTTGCTCATTTGTCACGACCCCTTCTGTGGCTCCGCCCGGGACACCAGCGCCTGTCTTTCTGACCACTTTGGGCTTCGGCGACTCAAACATGCTCATAATGGGGGAGTCTTTTAACTGGGTTTGGATGTACCGGGCCCTTTCATAGAGTTCCTCCATTGTAGTAAGTTTATTCATGGCCAGGACGTGTCTGAACTGTGGGGTTGCATTAGACACAATCATCTTCACTTGTTCGGGCTCGGAGAGGGTATCCCTTATTCTTTCCGCCAGAGACCTCCATCTATCAGCATAGCGGACAAAATCCTTGTCGGGCTTCATCTTTTCGGCCACTAGGTCGGTAATGGAGAGTGAGGGACCGACCCTATCCCTATATTCCTGCAGGAACCTTCTCTGGACTATTTCAAAATTTTCGGCCTCGCGGGGCTCCAAAGAATAGAACCACTCTCGCGCGGGACCATCCAATGATCTCCGAAACAGGTATGCCAGGGACCTCTGATCGTTTTGCCAATAGGAGGACTCATACATGAAATCCTTGAGGTGAATGAAGGGGTTGCCGGTGCCATTGTATCTGCGGTACGTGGGCATTTCGGAGGGAGGAAGATGAATGACGGGAAGGATTGGCAAAGTAACCTCTGGGGTGGCTTTCACGTCCACCATTCTTCTCAGATTTTGAAACTGCTCGTCCATGCGATTGAACCTATTGAGGAGCGATTGGGCGAGCTCCTCTGGAGGTGAAGGTGGTACTTGTCACTGGGGGAGAAACTGTCTCCCGGAGACTTTAGGGGGGAACGCCGAATGAGAGGGAGCTGCCGGACCCCCGACAGTCGGCCCCGGCTGAAGTGGTATGTGGGGAACAATGGGAGTTTGAGATTGTGACGGGAACTGGAATGAGGGTGGTTGTTGGCTCGCTTGTCCTTGAAGCGAGGGAGACTGGATGGCTTGCTCCAATGAAGGAGATGGAATGGCCTGCATGGACTCTTGGAGAGGTGCGATGGCCGGAGTTGATTCCTGGGGCGTGGGGGAAACAGATTTCCCCTTCAGAATGGCCTGGAAGGCCCGGAGCTGTTCAGAGGTAAGCTCCGTGTTGGCGAGGATGCCCAGTAAGGAAGAGATATCCTGTGGTGGGGATGTGTCCCCGGTAATAACCTGTACCTCATGCGAGGGCTCATGAGAAGGACCCGAGTCCATAGCATAGACTCGCGGGTCGGCTGACAAACCACAACTAGGGTGGTTCTCCTCAAAAAACTCATAAGCCATGCTCACAGTTTTCCCAGAACGTAAAAACATACACTAGCAAGCAGGTAGCAGAGATTATCAAACAAGTGGATGCCTTTACCCCTTTTTTGTGTTTTGATTTTGATGATTTTTTTTATTTTTAGCGAGATCCGAAGTTCACACAAAATAGGGACCCTAGTTTATTTTTGTTTTACCGCCGTGTCAGCTAGGGTCTCTCGTCTCACCACGAATGGGATGACTAACTCCGGAGAACTTCAATGGTACAACCAGCCCAGTGAACGAAGAGGAGATTCTTCGATGTCGGGGACTTACGGAGGTCCCAGTGGAGGAGATTTTAGTCTGTTGAGAGGAATTCTCAAACGGAGAGTCCTTCCTTCACCGGGAAAGGGTGATCCTTAGAAAAAATGAAAAAGGATATAAAAGAGTGATGGAATCCTCGGTTCAAGATTCAAAATTAAAAAAATTTGACGGGGATCGGCAATCAACTTCATCAACACAATCAAATGGCCAATCTATTTGTCTCATGATAAATGGGCCTCTTTATGGGCCTTATGGGTTATGTCCGTAGCAATTATGTAATAGTCCTTTCATATTTTTGTCTTTAAGTCTTCCAATAGAGTGTCTTTTAGTCTCCCCAAGAGAACTATAATGAGTAGACATTAAGTGTTTAGGATAGTGTCTTTTGGTCTCCCCAAGAGAACTATAATGAGTAGACATTAAGTGTTTAGGATAGTGTCTTTTGGTCTCCCCAAGAGAACTATAATAAGTAGACATTAAGTGTTTAGGATAGTGTCTTTTGGTCTTCTTTGAGAGTCTATAAAAGAGTCATGTATCTTTCATTTGAAAACAGTGAATGAAATCTTATTTTTGGAACCCCCATGTGATGCCCACGTAGGAGGGGCCTTCCCCTCCTTTATCTTCTTCCCCCCCCCCCTCTTTTAATTCCCATGGCCGTGAGTGCCTGTTCTTCCTTCCCTCTCCACGGGTGAGATGCCCAGTTCTTCCCTCCCTTGCCACGGGTGTTGATGCCCTTCATTCCTCCCTTCTCCTCCAGCCACCAGCATCTTCCGCTCACCCCACAGCTTGGCCGAACTTCCCGTTCCCCAGTTCCTCCTGTCTTCTAACCCAATCTTTCACTGCTGCGGCAGTCTACCTTCCTTGCCTCACCCTCTAAGCTTCTTCCTCCCGGCCACGCTATTACCTCATACGCCCATGCTACCTCCGTTCCCGTCATACACGCACTGCACCCCTTTCCACAGCCTCAAGACAACCCCCTGCAACTCCAACCACGTCCACCCACTATCCCCATAGCTTACACCCACAAACACCACCACTAAACTTAGCCCCCACTCCACAAGCCCATCCCAAACCCGCAGGCAGCTTCTGGCCCAATTTTCAGAGTAACTTCCAGCTCGTTCCAGGTGGATTCTGCATCCAAGGTCTTCAGCAAAGTTGATCGTCCACAAGTCCTCTTCGCAAGCGAGTTGGAATCGTGTCGATCCGAGTTCGTGGCCGCCCACAAGGGACTTTCTTCCCCGACTGCGCAGAGAAGGCCTGACAGCGACCTGAAGCGGTTTGGGGCAGCAACCACGACCTCTTCTTGAAGGATTCAGGCTCCAGGATCTTCATCAAAGTTCTCCATCCTCAAGTCAGCTACCGGGATCAGAAGACGGAACCGCAATCAGAGGTCGGTGGCCAGAGTTACAAATTTTATACCCCGACGACCCCATTCTGCCTCCTGTCTGTCTCCTCCGACCAGTCCCCACTCAACGGGACCTGCACGTCCACACCGACATCCGACTGAGGCGAGACCAGTGCCGCTGGAAAGTAGTCGTCCCCACGATTCCAACGCCACCTGCCGCGCACCAAACGGAGTTCGGGGTTGCTCGTGGTGTCCCTGTCAAGCCGCTGTTCCGAAGCTGCCCCTGCACAGAACCAGAACGGGGTCCCCGCTCAGTCGTCCGTGGCGACCAGGTTCGGGCGGAACCAAAATTCAGAAAAAATTGTGCTGTATCCCTACCCTGTTACGAAGCCAACGGCACCAACCGCGCCTCCGGAAAAATTCCAGAGTGCGATCCACAGCCACTTCAACAGCTGCTGGTCACAGACTCCAGAACCGGACAGAATCGACTTCGGCATTTGTTTCACATCAAGTGGTATCAGAGCTTAGGGAATCGGGCCGTCCCATCGGACCGAGATCCTGAGCTTTGAGGTTCGAGGTCGAACCTCCTCCAAGCGGAGGAGTATGATGGAATCCTCGGTTCAAGATTCAAAATTTAAAAAATTTGACGGGGATCGGCAATCAACTTCATCAACACAATCAAATGGCCAATCTATTTGTCTCATGATAAATGGGCCTCTTTATGGGCCTTATGGGTTATGTCCGTAGCAATTATGTAATAGTCCTTTCATATTTTTGTCTTTAAGTCTTCCAATAGAGTGTCTTTTAGTCTCCCCAAGAGAACTATAATGAGTAGACATTAAGTGTTTAGGATAGTGTCTTTTGGTCTCCCCAAGAGAACTATAATAAGTAGACATTAAGTGTTTAGGATAGTGTCTTTTGGTCTTCTTTGAGAGTCTATAAAAGAGTCATGTATCTTTCATTTGAAAACAGTGAATGAAATCTTATTTTTGGAACCCCCATGTGATGCCCACGTAGGAGGGGCCTTCCCCTCCTTTATCTTCTTCCCCCCCCCCCCTCTTTTAATTCCCATGGCCGTGAGTGCCTGTTCTTCCTTCCCTCTCCACGGGTGAGATGCCCAGTTCTTCCCTCCCTTGCCACGGGTGTTGATGCCCTTCATTCCTCCCTTCTCCTCCAGCCACCAGCATCTTCCGCTCACCCCACAGCTTGGCCGAACTTCCCGTTCCCTAGTTCCTCCTGTCTTCTAACCCAATCTTTCACTGCTGCGGCAGTCTACCTTCCTTGCCTCACCCTCTAAGCTTCTTCCTCCCGGCCACGCTATTACCTCATACGCCCACGCTACCTCCGTTCCCGTCATACACGCACTGCACCCCTTTCCACAGCCTCAAGACAACCCCCTGCAACTCCAACCACGTCCACCCACTATCCCCATAGCTTACACCCACAAACACCACCACTAAACTTAGCCCCCACTCCACAAGCCCATCCCAAACCCGCAGGCAGCTTCTGGCCCAATTTGCAGAGTAACTTCCAGCTCGTTCCAGGTGGAGTCTGCATCCAAGGTCTTCAGCAAAGTTGATCGTCCACAAGTCCTCTTCGCAAGCGAGTTGGAATCGTGTCGATCCGAGTTCGTGGCCGCCCACAACGGACTTTCTTCCCCGACTGCGCAGAGAAGGCCTGACAGCGACCTGAAGCAGTTTGGGGCAGCAACCACGACCTCTTCTTGAAGGATTCAGGCTCCAGGATCTTCATCAAAGTTCTCCATCCTCAAGTCAGCTACCGGGATCAGAAGACGGAACCGCAATCAGAGGTCGGTGGCCAGAGTTACAAATTTTATACCCCGACGACCCCATTCTGCCTCCTGTCTGTCTCCTCCGACCAGTCCCCACTCAACGGGACCTGCACGTCCACACCGACATCCGACTGAGGCGAGACCAGTGCCGCTGGAAAGTAGTCGTCCCCACGATTCCAACGCCACCTGCCGCGCACCAAACGGAGTTCGGGGTTGCTCGTGGTGTCCCTGTCAAGCCGCTGTTCCGAAGCTGCCCCTGCACAGAACCAGAACGGGGTCCCCGCTCAGTCGTCCGTGGCGACCAGGTTCGGGCGGAACCAAAATTTAGAAAAATTGTGCTGTATCCCTACCCTGTTACGAAGCCAACGGCACCAACCGCGCCTCCGGCAAAATTCCAGAGTGCGATCCACAGCCACTTCAACAGCTGCTGGTCACAGACTCCAGAACCGGACAGAATCGACTTCGGCATTTGTTTCACATCAAAGAGGGATGGACGTATGCAATGGAATGCTGACAGAGATATAGAGTAAGAAAATAACAGAAATAATAAACATATAATAAACACCCAACCAATCACAACTGACAGTGCTACCGTGAGCACAACGGGGGCGCGCGAGGGCGCTAAGGTGCAGAGGCACTGACGGTGCCGAACTTGCAAGGGTAGCCAAAAGGAAGCAGTAGATGTCCCACCGTGATCACCAATCTGTGAGCGACGTCACGCGGTTCGAGGAGCGAAGAAGACGCGGAGCGCGCGGGCTCCTTTTTGTTTGCTGCAACACACAAATAAGAGAAAAGAGAAGGGGCCACCACGGGAGATTGCTCCGGCGGGGCGAGTGGGACACATGTAATATAGCAAGATATGGGGGTTAAACGGCCATAGCGGGAAGTGACTCGCCGCGGCCTCGGGGGGACGGGAATGGTGCAGAAATCAAATAGCAAGAATTGAAACGGCCATTGGGGAAGTGACTTGCCGCGGCCTCAAGAATATGAGCAGATACGAATATAACAGAATATAAGGAGAATATAAAGAACGGGAATTTAAACGGCCATTGGGGAAGTGACTCGCCGCGGCCTCGAGAATATGAATAGATAAGAATATAACAATATATAAAGAGAATATAAGAACGGAAATTTAAACGGCCATTGGGGAAGTGACTCGCCGCGGCCTCGAGACTATGAGCAGATAAGAATATAACAGAATCTAAAGAGAATATAAGAACGGAAATTTAAACGGCCATTGAGGAAGTGACTCGCCGCGGCCTCGAGAATATGAGCAGATAAGAATATAACAGAATATAAAGAGAATATAAGAACGGGAATTTAAACGGCCATTGGGGAAGTGACTCGCCGCGGCCTCGAGAACAAGATGTGATCACCGGGGGCCAAAAGACCCCAAAATAAAGAAAGTGATCGCGCCTACCTCAAGAGCGGGAGATGGCGGGTTGCTTCTTCCTCCCCCTTCGGCCAGCCGACGGAGAGGGCTTTCCTTGGGTACCCTTGTAAAACAACGACAAACAAGTAACGAGTGGATTAGAAAGATGAAGGTGTAGTATTCAAATCTTTACAATAAAAATAACGAAATGATGGCAAGACACACACCTGATTGGTGTGGTTTTAAACCCCTCTCGGACTCGAGTAGGATGAAAATGAGATGATGGATGCAAGAAGTATATAAGAAGAGGCGCCCTTATGAAGGGGGATAGAGGATGTGAGATGATGAATGCAAAAGAACTACGAAGAAAAGGAAAGGATTGGCTTATTGGATGTGTCGATGGTGAAATCCGGCGGAGCTCCGGCAGCGTAGGGATGACATGGAAGCGCGGTGGATGAAGACGACCTTCCTCTCGCGAGCGTGGGCACCCGAGAAGCCGGCGGAACCTCCACCTATAAAAGACCCCACGGGTTAGAAATGACTCAGGTAGCCTCTGGGCTCCGGCAGCCTATCATATCTCTTAGAAGCTCCTTCAGAACTGAGGGGGTGGGCCTCTATTTATAGGGCTCCGGAGGGTGGAGGCGTCCAGGACCCTGGACACCTCCATCAGGGCCGAAGTACTATTTTATTCTATTTTTATTTATTTTTTTTGAATATTTTCATGGAGGTGTCAAGGGGACCGGACGCCTCCATAAAGGCCCACCGAATTCCCACCGAAAGCCGCACGCAGTTTAGCACGACGCGTGGTTTTGAACGGCGCCCGTGATTCAGAAATGGGCGCGTCCAGCTGACAGGACGCTTCCACAATTGGCTTTTTTCACACACGACAAACCGTTGGTCGGTGGACGGGGCCCGGTGTGCAAGTTGATGGAGGCGTCTAGGGTCCTGGACGCCTCCATAAATATATTATTTTTATTTAATTTTTTTGTTTTTTATGATTATTGATATTATTTTTATTATTTTTGCATTGATGGAGGCGTCTAGTCAAGTGGACGCCTCCATGATTTTGATTTTTTTTATTTTTTGGTCATTGATGGAGGCGTCCAGGCGCCTGGACACTTCCATGATTTTGAATTTTTTATTTTTTTTGATCATTGATGGAGGTGTCCAGGCGCCTGGAAACTTCCATGATTTTGATTTTTTTTATTTTTTGGTCATTGATGGAGGTGTCCAGGCGCCTAGACACTTCCATGATTTTTCACGGAAAAATTCAAAGAAATGTAAAAAAATTCATAAAAATAGAAAATCACCAGAGTAATTAAAAATGTGAAGGCCGCCTTGGGGTATCATAATGTAATATGAGATTTATTCACGGTAACGTCAAGAACGGCGTGTCTACAAGGAGCAGCTTTGGAGGTGCTAGGAATGTCAGATGCATAAACAAAAGAGGTTGTCATTTTGTGTTCAAAAGATTTTTTATTGACCGAGGTGTATCCAAGACCCTCTTTTTGAAAATTCACCTTGTCACCTAGCATTTTGTCTAAGTTCTCCTTCCCTTTGACAAATCTAGACAAGTCATTTTTCAAATCATTTGTCTCTTTTTCACATGCAAAGATTTTCTCACTAAGCAAGTAATTCACAGATTCCAAGTTTTCATTCTCTTTCAAAATTTCCTTGTTTTCATCATTCATGGCATGGAGTTTTTCAGTTAAGTTTTCAAGAACCTTCTCAATTTCAATAAACTTTGAAATCTTAACAAGCAATTGTTTATTTTCAGATTTCAACATGGAATTTTCCTTTTCAAGTTTATCAAAGCATTTCAATCTTCCCTCAAGCAAGGAGTTCTGAATTAACATGGCACCATTTTTCTTTTTAAGATCTTCATTTTCATCTATGATGCTCTTGCTATCAATTTCAGAATCAAGTAACTTTTCAAGCATTTTATCATCATCAGACAAATAGGCTAACTTGTTCTTAAGATATTCTTCATTTTTCTCAAGCATGTAGTTTTTAGACATGAGGAATTTATTTTGCTCACGCAGCTTATCACACTCATTTTCAATTTGAAAAGATGTGTTATGTTTTCTAGCTATTTGAACATCTTCATTCAAACAAGAAATCTCTTCTGAAAATATTTCAACTCTTGATTCAAGAGATTCATTTTATTCTTGTAGATGTTCAATTTTTGACTCCAAGGTTTTGCAGTTCTCACAGGAGGAATTAACATGCCCATTCTCATCATTTCTCTTTTTCAATCTCTTGATTTCAGATTTGTATTTTTTACATCTGTCATGCAAATCGGCACATGCTAATTGCCATTCTTCAATTGAGGGTTCTTCAGAATAAGAATTTACCTGACTCGAGCTTTCCTCACCATTGGCCATCAAGCATGTACCCACTTGGGAATCTTCTGGGTTTCCTTCAAATATCGCTAGTTTATCCCATAGATCTCTGGCTGACCTGTAGGAGGAGATTTGGGAAAGAACATTAGACTCTATACAATTCCTTATAAAATTCAAGGCTCGAAGATTGATTTCATTTTTCTTTTCATGCTTTGCACTCCATTCTCTTTCATTTGATGGAAGTTTATGTGGACCATTACATATAACTTCCCAGATTTCATGCTCTTTCATACCAAAATAGAAAGACATTTTGTTATTCCAAGAAATATAGTCGTGACCATCAAAGCATGGAGGAAGGGAAGACAAACAAGCATAAGACATGATGCTCAATGAAACTCGTCGAGAGATCACTCTAAAAGTTGTTAGACCCAAGAAATTAGAGACGTGCTCTGATACCAATTGTTGGTCCCGGGTAGGTGAGCGGACAAGAAGAGGGGGTTGAATTGTCCCCCACTAAAAATGGCAATTTAAAAATTATCTAAGCAGAATTAACAATTTTGACGAGATTGAAGGAATTAACCTAAAAAGTGTATGCTAAGTTCACTCAATCTCTCCCGACTCACATGATTGACTGAATGGAGTAAGCAATGAACACACAATCACACAATGCAAACCACAAGACACAAGGGTTTTTAAGGTGGTTCGGGACCACGACGGACTCCCTACGTCCACCCCTTACCAAAACGGTAAGGATCCACTCGCTGGATAAACCAGCACGGGGAAGACTCCCCAACACGGAGCAAGGCTCCAACACACACGGGGATAAATCCCCAACACGGAGCAACGCTCCAACACACACGGGAATGAATCCCCAACATAGAGCAACGCTCCAACACACACACACAGAGGAATACGCCTGCACACACACACGGGGACGCGCCCCAACATACACACAAACACGGAGACGGAGTCTCCAACACGATCCAACACCAGATCACAATGCACATAGACTTGCCGCAACAAATGCAGCAAACGACATACACAAACACGCGCTGCAACACCCGCAGCACCGAGATCACACGACCATACGTAGACGGTCACACACACATGAATATCTCTATGAGTTGAGGAAATGAAAAACACATACTCAATACAAGCTTAGACACAAATGAAAACCATAAGGACAATCACAAATAGATAGGAATAGGGTGTTGAAGTTGTTCCCCCTTCGATCTCCAATGGCCGATCAATGATGTTCCTTGATGCTCGATTCGGAGGTATGCCAGTTGTCGACGATTTGAACATCAACGTGTTCCTCCGCTTCACTTTCTCTTCATACACGATCTCCAAATCTTCTTGGATGTTGATCAAATCACCATGGCTTGAGCTTTTCCAACCTTTCTCCTCTTTCTTCACCTGCAAGAAGAAAACATGAACACATTAGGGTTAAGACTTGTGAAATTCGTAGCTCTCACATGCATACTAATAGGAAGCACCAAAAGACTAGTATAGCCCATCTAGAAACCTCCAAAAGGACCCCCAATAGGTCTCCCATCAACCCAAGGGCAAAGGATAAAAAGTTAGGCACAAGTTGACTTGGTTTGGATGGATTTCGGAACCATGTTTTTGACTTTTCACCTTTGGCGGTCGACCTACACGGGATGGGCGGTCGACCTAAATTCTGCAGAGATGAAAACTCCCATTTCTAAAAATTTCGGTCGACCTAAACTTTCTGGCGATCGACCGTTAGCTACAGTAATTTTAGGTCGACCTAGACTGTCCTTTAGGTCGACCTAAACCTGCAGAAAAAATAAAAACATTAGTAAACATGTAAGAAAACATGCGCAATGATCCCAAGTGATGAATGCATGAAGTACCTACATGAAATCATTAACAAGGAGGATGAAAATACTTGGAAAACTCAATCAACCACAACATAACATCAAGATCATATGGCTATCCAATTTGTGCAATAAGATAGCATCATTGAACTAAATTTCATATATCATTAGGATGCCATTCAACAATGTGATTGGGTCTAATTTGCCAAGTGTATATGCAATGTATATGAGCATCATTCAACCCAAATTTATCAAAGTTCACATGAGATTCAAGCTTGAGCACTAACAACTCATTTCTTCTAAGATTTACATGATGAACTCAAACATTTAAACTAGCCTCAAGACCCTATGAAGAATATGCATGGAGTGCATTGAAAACCATACATAAAAAACTACTGAAACTTCATTCCATATCACAACTTCAAGCACATAGGAGCCCAGTCTTTCTCAAACAAGAAACACTTTCTTAAGCCATGCTTTTTAGGCAAATATGAGCGTATACAAGAGGCATGTAGAAAGTCTTATAACTTCATGACCCAAATCTCATATGGAGGAACCACGAAAAACCTTTGTTGATGAAGTGTATAAAGTATAGTAAGAGTCAATGCAATGCAATGAGAAAGGTAACTCCCTTGTGGAAGAAGAACTTCATTGATGCACTCCTTTGAGTTCCAAGCATGAGCCATGGGTTTTGATCCTGAAAACCAAGATAACTAGCATGAGTTCATTCAACACTAAGAATTCATATGATTTGCAAGTGTAAAACTTGAAGTAATCTGTTAACTCATCAATCACGATATACACATGTTGCTCAATGAAATACATACACAGGCTTGCTCAATGAGGCATTCAGCCCAAGCACAAACGTTTGGTTGTCATTAAAGCCAAACACCAAACAAAGCATAGTTGTTTTGTTATCATTAAAATCAAACACTAGGAGATGCAACAATCTCCTGCAACAGATCTTCTCCGGCTTTGGGCGGTGGCGGGGATGCGTCTCCCTCGGCCATTGGCAGTGCTGGCACCTCCTTCGGCGGTGGTACGTCGGTTCCCACGGCCACGGCGGTCGTCGGCGGCGTGTTCTCCCCTTCCTCGGCCATCGATGGGCGGCGAGCTTGGTGGTTATGGCGCATGCGTGAGCAAAAGGGGGGGGATGGGAGATTGAGAGAGAGAGATGGAGGAGTGGGGGAGTGGGGGCATTTCCCTTCCTCCCACCGTCTGTTACGGTGGGGAGGGAGGGAGATGAAAGGTTTATTTTTTAAAAAATGTCACAGGTATGGCGCGGTCTATCGATAGACCGTTCCGTATATGGGCAGTCCTAATATGACCGCTTAACCACCAACGGTACTTTGCGTTGAGCGGCTAGACTCTGGCCGTTCACTTTATTGCACGGTCCACATTCTGACCATGTAGATTCATATTCGTGTTCAAATTGCTTATGATGGCACGGTCCTGAATAAGTCGTTCCATGTTTTGAGCGGTCTACTCTAGACCGTTTATATGCTTAAATGATGTGGGTTTGACCCCCTTCTTTATGCTGCTTTGTGTGATTCGTTGGTCAATTTGATGATACATATTGCAAATCCTGCTCATGGTTCTTTTTGTAACATCACCTTCAACTTGTTGTTTCGCCTGCACAGGTAAGTCAGGTATGGCTTTCTATCCCTATATCCCTTATTGCATTACTATATGGTACTATGTTATATTCTCTCGAGAACCAGCTGATTATCTGCGTGTTCCAGGATCTGATGTTCCCCTTTAACAAAAATGATGATGATCCAGGTTCACGTGCTTAATCATCGGATAGGCCGCTAGGTTGGGAAAGTCTGGGGAGGATGGTTCTATCCTGCACATCATGGTTGCGGATAGTGTCTTGACTCTGATGGTCCCAGTCTAGTAATACTATTCTCGAGTATTTTCTATTTTATCCTTTCTTTGCATTTAATTTAATGATTTCTTTTATTTTAGCCCAGCATGCATCATACGCATCTTTTGAGCATTCATGACCCATGGTTTACCTGCAAATGTCCCACCAGTGATGGATGGCTATGTGTTCGGTGTTTGGGTAAGAGGAATAATTCCACTCTGGGTTGGAAGGTTCTCTCCGGTCGATTCACTCGGGTTGGTTGATTAAGAGGTCCCCGTCTAGAGTGTTAGTCCGTTTCTTTACTTTTTTCTTATTCAGGTCTCCTCATTGGTCTGAGGGATTGTGTCCTCCATGAGGTAGATCATGTGTTTCCTTTTATTTAGTTAGTTCCTCCAGATTTGTGTCGCTTTTAGTCTGATTATTCTTTGTGAATGGTTTGAAGATTTTTGGAAGATTTCTATCGCTCGTTGGCAAAACGGGTTTCGTTTTACCTTAACGCCCGCTTTTCAGTCCACTCCGCTTCGTTTCCGCTTCTTCTCCATATTCCATTTCGCTTTCGCTTTACCTCCACTCGCTCCCCTGCAAAGAGGATGTTAAAGAGGGGCATCTGTTGACACCCATTTGTTGCCGATAACTTGAGTCATTTCTCTTACCACCATGCCTCGAGTTGTCCATTACTCATTGGACTATTTCCAGGCAGCTTATTGGGCCCATTTTATGGGTGCCTCCCTCCCTGACTTGGTCTGTTTTGATTCGGGGCTTAATGGGCCTTGATTTTGCTTGATTTATCATGTTTTATGAATTTTCAAGCATCCAGTCTGTGCGCGGTCTATCGCTTGGCCGTTTAGTAAATGAGTGGTTGATTCTAAACTGTTTGTCTATTTTTATTGGATATTAAGGTGATTTTTTGAATTTCCACCGACAAGCTGTTAAACGGTCTGTGTGTAGCCGTCCAGATCTATGGAACGGTAGGCATATGGCCGTCCAGTCCCTAGAGTCCCAGATTCGCTGGTTATTCAGATAATTATCTAATTATCTTATTTATTCTGTTTTATCACCGACAATCATTGAGCGGTTGGCTTGTGGCCGTTCCATGATTTGAGCGGTACATTAAGGACCGTATAGTCCATGAGAGTCCAATGGCGAAATGGTCGGTCAGTTCGATGGATATTTGGATAATATTTCTTATTTATTTAATTTCCACCAACAGGTTTGAACGGTCTAGTAACAGGCCGCTCAATGGTTTGGGCGGTCTATGGAAAGACCGCGCTATGGTCCGATCTCTGAAAAACTAAGGGTTTTTCTCTCTCCATCTGTGGATTCATCCTTGATTTGTTCCACCCATTTCTCCGCGGATACTCCACCAAATGGGGTGCCGTTTGAACTGGTTGGAAGATAAGTCTATTATCTACGGATTTTATGTTGATATCTCAAGCTGATTTTTACTAGAAACCCTAATTTTGGGGCTGGCTTTTGAGGCTCTATAAATAGACCCTAGGGCCAAGCTTTGAAGAGGGGGAGATTTCAAGGTCACGGTGAAGCTCTGCCGAATTCTTAAGCGACCTATAGTCAGGGAGGGAGGCTTTCTACATCCGTATAAGCCTCCGGTTCAGGGAGTATTCGATGTCTTTGAGTCTTTGTTCTAATAGTCCCGCCGCCCTTTCTTCGTTGCATGCATTGTTTCTTTCGTTCTTTGTCCACGTTTTTCATCGTTGCATCCCATTATACACAACCTCCTATTATTTTTCACGCCCCTAGGGTTTTAAAAACTCTCAGGTATCCCCCATTCTAAGTCATTATGCCTATGTTTCTTATTTCTTATGGTTACTACACTTCACAGTTCTGATCTTGGGCTTTCCTTTGTGTTTTCTACTGTGTTTTGTAGGTCAGCAGCATACTAGCACGAGGCCCATCCCCTCTGGCCGGCTGGAAGGGGTGAAGGTTCAGATTCCACCACTTAAGTTCTGGTGGCGTTGCGCGGTCATCTCCTTGTCCGTTTTGATCGTAGAACGGCTTCTTCTGCACCGTTCTGCTTTCTTAGGCGGCATCCTTCGGACCATTCATCTGTCAGCTAGGCTTCATCCCGCGTTCTTCCCAGCGCTGTTCGACGGTCTGTCGGGCGACCGCGCACCCTCAGGGCGGTTTTTTGAGAACCGCATACTTTTACAGCGCTGTTCACAGGTGAGTGCTCTCCCTCTTTTCCAAGGTACGGTGTATTTATTACACTTGGCACCTTGGTGGCGATCACACACACATACACTCACACCCCCCTATCCGCTTCTACTTTGCATTCCATTCATTTGTTACGATGACATAATAGAGGGGTTGGAGGGACACAAAAAGAGGAGTAAGGAAAAACATGTCAACAGCTAGACTTTGATTTTGCAGTGGACCCTGCTACTGCTCCGGTATGGCAGGGCTTTCCAGTGCTGCCTGCAAACCTTTACCATGAAGACTGCATGAGGTCCATTGCTGGCAACTTTGGTCCCGTGTTAAGGATCCATGATAAAACAATAGCGATGACAGATACAGCAGAGGCGCTTGCATGTGTAGAATTGGATCTCTTTGCCCCGCAGAAGGATAGACTGTGGATTGACTCGGACGGAGTAGGCTTTTGGCAGTCGGTGAACTATCATAGGGTTCCACACTTATGTCCCTTATGTCACAAGCTTGGCCATCTGGAGGCTGAATGTAAAAAGAAAATGGGCAATTCTGCTAATCCCCACCCTCGGCCAGGCATTGAACAATTGCAAGCTAGGAAGGTGTTTATGCCCATGGCATCAGGCCCGCGAGCTGTTCGACAAGAAGCACCAATGACCAATAGGTTTGCTGCATTACAGGGAAAGGACAACCCAGAGCCGGGTGGATCAGAGGAGCCTAAGGGTGATTTACAGACATATGATGAGGCTAATTTGAATGCCTTTGTCTTACCAACTAGTGTTACGGCTATAGAAGAGAATGCAGGTGTGGGTATGGAATTACAGAACCATGTCTGTGTTAACCACCCATCTACTTCCCAGCAGGTTAACATTTCAGAGCTCCCTTCATCCCAAATCTTGACTGAAAAGCTTAGTTCAGAAAATAAACACGGTGATCAGGGTTAGGTAATCAAGACCACCTCAGATCTACCAATGGCTAGGCAGCAAATGCAGGGGGGATTTTATCTAGCATGGGTAATGTCATTGGAGCTTCCCAAATTGATTATGTTGTTAATGTGGTTGACACACCAGAACACTCAGGAAATTCAGAAAAGGAAACAAAAGACCATGATCAGGTTTCAACCACTGATAGTGAAATTGGCAGAAATTGTGATACAGGTTTTGGGGTAAGCCAACAGAATGGAAATGTTATTGATATCACCAATCTAGCCAATGTGAAGAAAGTACTTTCTTCTTTTAAAAATGGCATCGGAGACCTGTCAGTGGTTGCTCAATCAAAGGTAGAAAATATCTTTATGCAGGATGTTTCTTTGGGAAATGATCAAGAGTTATTGGGTTGTCTAGATGGAGGGCAAAAACAATCGGGAAATAATATGCAGCAACCCCTGACGAGGGATAAAGCTAAATATTTAGCTGGTGGTCATCAACCCTTCTCCCACTCTCAATGATTGGTCCCATTCTGATATGGAACATCCGAGGCATTGGTAATGCTAAGTCTCTGCGAAGCATTAAAAATTACATAAGGAAGAATGATGTGGAAATGGTATGCATTATAGAACCTAAGATTTCTGTTGACAGATTGGAAAATATTAGATAAAGGCTCAAGTTTGACTGTGCCTGTGCGAACCAAGAGGAGAATTCCAAAATTTGGCTGCTATGGCAATATACTGTTTCAGTTTCGGTTGTGCAAAGTAATGCTCAATTTATCACTGTTCAGGTGCAGAATGGAGGCTGTGTGGATTGCATTGCCACTTTTGTTTATGCTTCTTGTGTTGTGGCTGTTAGAAGAGAATTGTATGATGACCTCACTCAGTTTGGTGGTTCAATAAATCAACCATGGATATTGGGTGGGGATTTCAATGCAATTCAGTCTCTTGAGGAAAAGAAGGGGGGCACCATGGGATTTATTAACTATATGATAGACTTTCAGGGTTTTGTTGCGGTGGCAGGGTTGATGGATGCTGGATATACGAGTAATCCATTCACATGGTCTAACAACCAGACTGGGGTGAGCATCATTAGAGCCAGGCTAGATAGAGTGCTATTCAATGACTACTGGGTATAGAAAGCTCCTGTGTTAATAGTCAAACATTTGTTGAGAGAGCCATCAGATCATTCTCCTATGCTTCTCTATCATTCTCAATTTAACACTGGCCCAAGTAGATTTGTTTTCCAACATATGTGGCTCGAGGATGAAATTTCAAAACTTAGGTGCGGAATGCATGGGATTCTATTTTATCATAGCATTCTAATGCCTTTTACACTCTTCAACATAAGCTCAAAGCTATCAAACCAATGATTAAATAGTGGAATAGAGATCAATTTGGCAATATTTTTGAAAGGAAAGCTAAAGTAGAGGAGGAGGTGCTTCTGGCTGAAACTACCTTTGATGATGACCCAAACGAGGCTAATAGAACATCTTTACAAGCTGCTTAAGCAGACCTAAAGAGATGCCTTCATTTGGAGGAAATTTTTTGGGGGCAGAAGGCTAGAACCAATTGGTTGCAGCTGGGGGATCGCAACACCAAGTTCTATCACCTTCATGTGAAACAAAGGAGAGCAAGGATGACAATACACAGACTTAAACTTGAAAGTGGAAACTGGTGTGAGGAAGAATTGGTGCTAAAGGACAAAGCTGTGGAGTTCTTCAAACAACAATTTACATCTTCTGAGCATCAAATTAAGCCTGAAGTCCTAGAGCACATCCCATCCCTTATCTCAGCAGAGGAAAACACAGCCCTTACTGTTATTCCTGATGAGGAGGAAATTAAAAGAGCTGTCCATTCTCTGGCTCCCGATAGTGCCCCAGGCCCTGATGGCTACACGGGTAAGTTCTTCACATCATGTTGGGATATCATTTCAGAAGATGTTGTTAAAGCTGTGCAAGGTTTTTTCTGAGGAATGCTCCTGCCGAAAGCTACTACATCATCCTTGATTGCTATGATTCCAAAAGTGGTTTCCCCAAACTCCTTTGCTGATATGAGGCCTATAAGTCTATGCAATTTCACTTATAAAATCATTTCTAGAATTATGAGCAATAGGATGGTAGACATTCTTCCACATATAATATCTAAAAATCAAGGGGCTTTCGTGCAAGGGAGGAATATAGTGGACACTATTTCTTTAGCTTCAGAAATGATGAAAGAGCTAGGAAGGAAAGTGAGAGGTAACAATATCATTCTTAACCTAGACATGGAAAAAGCATATGATAGGCTGGAGTGCGATTTCTTGTTAGCGGTCATGAAAGCTTTTGGGTTCTCAAACAGATTCTGTTCTTTGATTTCTATGATGTTTTGCAATTGCTGGTTTTCTGTATTATTCAATGGAACCCCTACTGGATACTTCAAATCAACTAGAGGGGTCAGATAAGGGGATCCTTTGTGTAACACCCCGGTTAAATAATAAAATATAAAAGTAAAATTATGAAATATGTATTGTAATTAAAGCAATTTCCTTGCTATTTAACGACTTCAATAATTTTCTTAATTAAAGAATATTATTTACTTTTGAAAGTGGCCAAATTATATCAATAAAAAGACATAATTATTTTTCTACAATCAGCATAAAAAGAATTTCATATTCCAAGATACAATCGAATTTTCTACGACGATTTGAATTTAATAGGTTAAATTAAATTATATGAATTTCATCCGTAGGCCAAAATTCTAACTAATTTCTAAAAATATGAAAAAATTATATTCTTGTAGAGAACGAAGTGTTTAACCATAATGTCAACTGGGCCGACCCCTAAAAAAAATTTGATTAGGCTAAATTAAGAAATTAATGGCTAAATTTGTTATTTTAATAGGTTAATCTGTAACGATCAAATTGGAGCCCAATTCTTAACAAATCGAGCCCAAACCAGGCCCAATCAAAAGGTTAACCCTAGAAGCCCTTTTCTCCTTCGAAACCCTAGACTCTAGAGCCTTCCAGCGGCGGCAGCGACGTGGATTTGGTCAAAGGACTGAAGTTTTAGGCACTTTTCCTTCCTTGGACTCTTGAGTCCAATTCGATCGTTATAACGACCTATAGGCTCAATAAATAGAGGACTTTCGCAGCCCTAGACCTCCTTTTATTTTTCCAACAGGTGGCGCAAGCAATCGTGGTCGATCGATGGTGAATTAGGGCGAGGACAGTGACGTGTTCGCGATTAGGGTTTTAGTGCGTCTTCCCTTTCTTCTTCTAAATCGGTAGGTTTCTCTCAGGCCCAATCAAATTAATTAACATGGATAGATATATCTCATCCTTAGCTTTCTTTTGAACCTATTTTGCCCAATTTTGTCTGTCTATCTTGGGCATATTCCTAGTTTTATGTGAGCATGCAATTAGGTTTTTTTACTCTTTTCATCTCCGTTCGATTTACATAGATCAATCATAGTGGAATTTTTAAATTGATCATGCCTTGGTGTGTGTTTTTAAGTTACCTACATTTTGATAGTAAATAGCCCAATTTTCATGCTACGTCCAGGTTTTAATCTTGCTTTCATTGGACCGAGGTCTTGGGTTTTTATGTTATAGGTTCGGACTTGAATAAATGTCCTAACATGGACCGCACAGCCAAGAGCGGCCGCGCGATAGACCGCCTTTTTAGCGGGGTTTGAAAGGTGAGACGGCCCTCCAAAGACCATCTATAACTTACACGGCCCCTCGATAGACCGCTTCATGGCGATGGATTTTCAAAAGAAAAGATGATTGCGGTGGTTCTAAGCGGTTCCCTTCTAACCGTCTCAGATACTTGGCGGTCTATCTCTAGATCGTGTTTATTCCTGTTACAGTAAAAGTATTATTTTGTTTCCGGTCTGATATGTTAGTTTAACAGCATGATACTAGGGCTAATTTCATGGTAAAAACCCACTAAATGATTAGGTTTGCAAATAATTGATCTAAGTATAATCCTCTTGTAAATTATTGTCCTATCATGATTATCTTTCACGTATCATCACTTGATTGAAAATGAGTAGAGCAATTAATGTTAGTCTCATTTGTTCCATTATCACCTTGTTATCTTATTAGTTCTATTTTAAGGTCATGCCACTCCGGTGGTGACGGCTGGACCGAATATCCAGTTTTCCATTGATTGTGAGCCCTTAATTCTTGGACATCGAGTGCCTCTCCGTCGGATATTCCTTCCGCCGGACTAGGTGTTCATGTTCCGAGGCCTCCGTAAGCCCCCGCGAGCATGGGATTCCCACTATGACGTTGGGCGGGTTGTACCAACAAGCCTAAACCTTTTTGAGCCTCGTGTATTTTTGCTTAATCTCAGAATCGGGACTGTCCGTTTGATCGCGGCCCTTCTGAGACCGTTCTGTCATTAAGCGATTCAGTCATGATCGCCCGATTTCTTGAACGGCCCTCCTGTGACCGTGTTTAACCAGCTATGCATCGACTTTTGTCCTTTGGACTCTATAATATACATAGTTGATTAGTAAACCATTTAGCTCTTCAAGCGGCCCAGCTAGGACCGTCTAGTCCTGATCACGGCCCACCTTGGACTGTTTTATACTCATTCGCTCTGGGTTGGATCTTTGACCCAGCTAGCCTTTTAGCAATCCTGCTTAGACCGTTTATGTTTTGCATACGATCCTGATTAGACCGTGTACCTATCTTAGCGGTCCTTTGCTAACCGTTTCACTTTCCAGTTTTCCAAAAATCGATGTTTTCATGGTTTTGATATGTGTAAGCTACTCTAGCCTAACTAGGCTATTGTACCTCGAGTTTTGACCTATTGTTAGGTCTATTGTCAACATTTATCCATTCAAGAGTCATTTCTTTAAAAAACTAATTCCTCTCGATTATTGAGCTTGTTGTTGGAATCTCAAAAAAATCAATATTCCTACACATTCTACCTTGATTACATGAGCTTGATCTCGGAACTAGTTGCCATTCTATTCGCGGATGTCTAGATTTCATGGGATCTATGATCCAAACAAATCAATGCCAAGGCAATCATATTTAAGGGCCCAGTCTGGTCCTAGGAGAAGCACCCGAAAAGTACTTGATCCCCGGGGAGGTGAATGACTAGGTGTGGCATTTGGCACCGAGTACTATCTAACGTGTTGAGTCTACGACATTCCACACTCTCTTGATACTTGCTATACTTGCTTGAAAGCATGAAGTGCTTGCTTGCGTGACATGACATGACTTGACTTGACTTGACTCAAAATGGCCATTCATTGAAAAGTTCTTGACAATGATGCTTGATATCTAGACTTGCAAGATCCCTTTTCGTTTATCTATCGTTTACCTTCTGATCGTGCTGGTTATTTAGTCTATTTTAATTGAGTTTCTCGCATTATTATACATTCCTAAAATTGATTAATTACTTAAATTTGCCTGATGATAGAGTGTAATTCCTACTAAGCTTTTCACTCACCCCCCCTTATTTCCATCCTTTCAGGTAACTCGGTAGATGGAAATTTGCAACTAGGCTCGGGCCAGCATGATCGAGTGAACCTGGAACTTAGAGGCCGGAGTCTTTTTATTTTCTTGAGTCTAGTTAGTATAGTGGGTCTTGTTATTTTCTCGTCTTTATTTCTTTAATTGTGTCAAATTTGTAATTCAATTTCCAAATATCAATAAAACTATATTTTTCTCAAATCAATGGTCTCCATGTGTTTGAATATTATTTATTGTATTTATTTATTTTCTGCTTGAATTATCATGACTATTTCGCTGACACATTCCGAGCATCGCTTCCTACTGCTATCGGTTCGAGACGTGACACTTTGGCCCCACCATTATTTATAATTGCAGAAGAGGCTTTAAGCAGGGGAATCTCCAGGATCTTTAACAGTGGGCAGGTCCAACATTATCATATGCCTCGAGGATGTCAGCAAATCACTCACTTACTCTATGCTGATGACACTCTAGTTTTTCTAAATGGTATGGTCAAGAACATCAGAAGACTGCTGGCATTCATAAGGGATTATGAGGAGTCCTCTGGACAGAAAGTGAACAAAAACAAGAGTAGTTTCATTGTATCACAAAAAGCAGCACCTGCAGTCATAAGAAGACTATCAGACCATATTGGTTTTCAACACAAAACTGGCCTACAATCATATCTTGGAGTTCCTCTATTTGAAGGAAGGAAAAGAGTGTCACATTATAAATACCTGCTAGATAAAGTATGCACCAGGTTAGATTATTGGCAATCGAAATATCTCTCCCAAGCAGGTAGATGGTGCCTGATAAACTCGGTGCTCCAATCCATACCTATCTACACTGCCAGTGCTTCATGCTTACCAGCAACACTTATTGGCATTATAAATAAGCTGTGTGATAATTTCTTTTGGAGTGGCAAAGAAGGTCCGAAGCGCCATTGGGTATCATGGACTAACATTACCAAACCCATAGAGGAAGGTGGTCTTGGTATAAAAAGCTTGCATCATATACAAGTTACCATGGTGGCAAAACAGATTTGGAGAATTATCAATGGCACCTCCCTTTGGTCTCAGTTTGCAACATCTAAATACATCAAGGGCCATCTTAGCACCATTGAAAAGCCTTTTTCTGCTGGAGTTCGAAAGGATTTTTATAGCAAGCCCAGGCAAATTATGTTGTCCAACACCCGGTGGATTCCTAGCGACAGGAAAACAATTGATGTGCTGAAGGACAACTGGTGTGGAACAGTGCTTGCCCCTCATACTAACACTCCAAAGGTCACACTAAGGGAAGCAATTTTAAATCCCAATCACTAGGTGTGGATTCATATTCCACATAATATTGTACAAACCATCGGATCCATACAGCTACAACAGAGGTCGGATAGGTGTGTTTGGGCTGCTAATGTAGATGGCACTTTTACCAGCAAATCTGCATAAAATGAAGTACGACTACAAGGGACTAAAAGACTGCCACTAAAAAAGATTTGGGGAACATACATCCCTCCAAGGGACTCATTGTTCTACTGGCAGACTCTGCATCTTGCAGTACCGGTTGACTACACTATAAAGGACAATGGTATTAGCCTCCCTTCTAAATGTATTTGCTGCAAAGTTAACAATCAAGAAGAGAGCTTGAATCATCTCTTTTTGGAAAGTCAACTTGCTAAACCCATGTGGAGGTTTTTCAGACTTCTCTTTGACTCCCGATGTAGAGTTTCTAATTCTGTAACTGGCATTTGCTGGGATATTATATGCACAGCCGATAATAAATCCCCATATGGCTATGCAGCCATTCTCACCACGATGCACATATTATGGGAGATATGGAAGGCTCGGTGCAAGTTCAAATATGAAGACAAGGGGGCTACTATTAGAGTGATGCAATAGCAAATAATGAGGCAGGTGGAGTTCTCTATTAAAAAGGCTACATTCAGCAGGGAACCTTCAGCAAGCGAAAGGCTTGTGCTGGAACAATACAATTATTCTTACAACTTTGCAGGGAAACCTCTAAAGCTCATCAAGTGGTCCTGCCCTAACACAGGATATGCTTTAAATGTGGATGGGGCTGCTAAAGGCAACCCAGGGCATGCTGGCGGTGGCGGTTGCATTAGGGGAAGTAGGGGAGAATTCATATATGGTTTCTCTTATTACTACGGTGTGGGGACAAACATGGTGGCCGAAGCCAGAGCCTTATTAGATGGATTGAGAATTTTGGTGAAGAGTGGGCTTACTATAACTGTAATATATTCTGATTCCAAGGCACTTATCACCATGATCCAGTCTAGTGACCACCCTCCATAGAGGATTTGTAAATGGTGGGATGAAATCAAAGATATTTGTGACGACCCAGAGTTCAGGACACCGATATACCGATAACATCGATACACCGACACCAAGAACTGGGGAGGCCACCCAAGAGGCTGATGAGGCCCCTGAAGGGTTAGTGGGGGTTAGCTGAGGAATATGCATAATTAATTGCGAATTGGGGCGCGCAATACGATAAGTATTTAGGATTTAAACACAAGTGCGGAAGCAATTCAAAAATAACCAGAGTGATATATGTATAACTAGTCCAGAGTCACAAACACTAGTCCACAAGGTACAACTACGCGGGGCATACCCCGGCAAAAGTACAACACAAGCCTCAAAAAGGCAGCTCGTGCTCAGCTGGCAGCTAAACGAACGGTCCCGAAACAGCACGCTAAACTCCGGGAGACGTCGGGCGCGGCTCACCTGAAAGGAGAAGGGTGAGTCACAGCCAGACTCAGTAGGGGTCACACGGATCCCTACCTCGCACTAAACAAGCAGACATGCATAAATAACAGCATTTAAGGCATGCATTTAAACAAATACTCAGGCAATGGCATGAATAACTAATCACAAGAAAGCTGTAAACTCTAGCTAAGCAAGTATAATAGCTAACACATGCCACTACTACTTAAATGCAAGCGATTAAAGCTAAAACTACCAAATAGAAGGAGCTGTAACTAATCCAAACAACAAGGAAGGACAACCACTGGAGCAGAAACCAGAAGCGTCCACTGACGGCTTACACTGCGTCTCAAGCACTCGCAGTCGACGAAGCGACAAGCTAAGCGCGTAAACAGTACCAGACCAAGTGACCAGTCGGAGTGACACCCGTCGGCGTCAGTCCACAGTCTCCGACCACGTGTGCACACACTGACTCTAGCCTGAGCCAGGCCCTCTAACTAGTTTTCTCCCTTGGCAGGACGCTACCATTGGCTGGGAGCCCACGGAACTAGCTTACAAACCGTGAATGGGAAACATACCCCTCCGCCATCCTCAAGCGGGTCGGTGCTCAACAGACCTTAGGGCAACAATAGTGGCTCCATTGCCTGGAAAGAAAAGCTACTCTATTGGCATATAAAACACGCCATTAAACACTTAAAATAATGCGAATATGGCATGAATATAGAACGTAACGCATAAGCAATGGGCTGGGAACATAAGCAAACTGGCGGGCAAGCGGCGGTCAGAGGCCCACGCGCTACTTGGAAGTGACGGTCGGGGACTAGTGCGTTACATCAAGAGTGACGCGCTGGTCTCCAGCCGTTACTCCCTCCCGAGTTCCGACTCACAGGTGCAGGGGGGAATGTGACGGTAGGGGCCCTGCGCGTCGCTTCCAAGTGGCGCGGTAGGTCACCGCCGTTACATCCTCCCGAGTACCAAACCCAAAGGCCCTGAAGGGGAGAGTGACGGTGGGGGTCCTATGCGTTGCTTCCAAGCGACGCGCGGGAACTCCGCCGTTACTTTCACCCGAGGCTCAAAACAACACACAGCGTTCCAAACGATAGCAGATGAAGCGACGCCCCAGTCTTGGCGCGTCGTTACAAGCGACGGCCGGTCGACAGACCGCCGGGCTCACCGCCTCACCGGGCTAACGGAAAACAACAAACGAGTAACGGATGGGGTTCCCACCGTTACTCTCCAAACGACGCCCCTCGATAGGCCGTTATTTGGGAAGTGACGCATCCATCTTGGACCGTCAGGCAAGTGACGGCTCCTGGCAGGACCGTCACTGCACCTGGGTTACGGGCGGGTACGGTTTGTAAACCGAAGCCCTCCCGGACGGCTGAAAACGCCGGGTATCGACGAAAAACCTGATAACCTGTCAAACCACGCATGCTAGACAACAATTTAACATCTAAATCTAGCACATTCAAGGCCTAAAACGCATCAAACTCAAGATTTAGGCTAAAACCCCAAAAATGGAAATACGAACATCATGCATGCTACGGGGTGCTAATCAACAAACGGGCTAAAGGAAACGATCCTAGCAAGATCGAGATTCCATCCCCCTACCTTTCGCAAGCCGAAACCGTCGAACGGGCCGCATGCAAGGAGGAAGAGCCACGGAGCTTCCACGCTCCACCTCGCTCCTACGATCACCGATCCACGCCGAAGTGGACACCCACGCGCACTACTCAACGTGAGGATTCCAACAGTGCCAACCTCGCCTCAATCCGATCTCGTTTCGCCCGAGTTCCCTAGGAGAGGGAGAGGACGACCGTGAGAAGAGAGAGAGGGAGAGGGTGAGAGTGAGATCGACGGGAAGGGAGAGAGAGAGAGGGTGAGAGATATATAAAATAAAAATAAAATTAATATATATATAATATTATCATTATATATATATAAATCTTATTAATATTCAATAACCCTCAAACAGCTCCGAATAAATCCGGAAAAATGTCAGACAAATTCCTAAAAATCCAGGAAAATAGTCAGAAATACCAGAAAAATTAATAGAACAAATACCACGAAGGATCCATTAAGGCACGGGCCTTACAGTCCCTCCCTCCTTACAGAAATTTCGCCCTCGAAATTTACAACAACCGAAAAGGAGGAAACTGAGGAAGGACTTATACCTCACTGGAACAAGAAAGGAAAAAGCTGACGCATCTCATCTTCACGCTCCCAAGTAGACTCGTTACCAGAGTGACGCTGCCAAGCAACCCTTACCAGAGGAATAACCTTATTTCTCAACCGCTGCTCACGACGGTCTTCAATTCGGATAGGAAACTCTGGCGTGGACAAATCAGCAGTCACCTCGGGCCACACTGAATCATCGAGAACATGAGAAGTATCAGACACACACTTCCTCAACTGAGACACGTGGAACACATCATGAATAGCTTGAATGGCCGCCGGCAGTTGCAAATGATAAGCCACTGAACCAATAGCTTCAACAATCGGAAAAGGGCCAACATACCGCGGACTAAGCTTTCCACGCTTCCCAAACCTGGAAACACCCTTCATTGGAGATATTTTAACAAACACCATATCTCCTGGCTCAAATTGTAGTGGACGTCTGCGTCGATCTGCATAACTTTTCTATCGACTCTGAGCCGTCAACAATCTCTGTCTGATCAGACGAACCACATCAGAACACTGCTGTACCATGTCCGGTCCTGTCAACAGTCGGTCCCCAACATCAAACCAATTCAGAGGAGTACGACAAGGACGACCATACAGCGCTTCATAAGGAGCCATGACAATACTGGAGTGAAAACTATTATTATAAGCGAACTCAACAAGTGGCAAATGCTGACCCCACGAACCTTGCCAATCAAGGCAACACGATCTCAGCATGTCCTCCAAAGTCTGAATAGTTCTCTCTGACTGTCCATCTGACTGTGGGTGATACGCTGAACTGAAAGCTAACTCAGTGCCCAAAGCTTTCTGGAAACTACGCCAGAAGCCAGAGGTAAAACGCGGGTCACGATCTGACACAAGTGAAACAGGAATTCCATGCAGCGGCACGATCTTCTGCACATAGAGCTCGGCCAATCTTTGCACACTCCAAGTAACTTTAATTGGCAACAATCTGGCGGTTTTCGTCAATCTGTCGACAAGCAACCAGATTCCATCAAAACATTGAGAAGTTCGAGGCAAACCCACCACAAAATCTGTAGTAACATGGTCCTATTTCCACATCGGAATCTCTAATGGCTGAAGCAGACCACCTGGCTTTTGATGTTCGGCTTTAACTAACTGACAAGTCAAGCACTTAGAAATAAAAATAGCCACGTCCTTCTTCATGCCGGGCCACCAGAACTGCTTCTTCAAATTCTGATACATCTTAGTGACACCAGGGTGAATAGCAAAACGGGAACCATGGGCTTCACTCAGAATCTCACTCCTCAAATCATTATCAACGGGAATATACAATCTGCCCTGGAAACTGACGACCAGCTCGTCATCAAATTCCACATCATATCTTGATATAACACGGGCCAAATCAGAATCAGCTTGCTGGGCTTCTAAAATCTGCTGATACAAAGCTGAACCCAAAACCAAGCTAGCACAAACTGCCATCTTCGGATCGGCAGGAATCTCTACACACAATGCCTCGCTCGGAAGCTGTTCCCACAATTTCCATTCGTGAAGCAACAAATGACTGACCTGTACTTTCCTGCTCAGAGCATCGGCCACAACATTCGTTTTACCTGGCTGATAGGAGAGTGTAAAGTCATAATCCTTCATGTATTCCATCCATCGCCTCTGCCTGAGGTTCAGATCTTTCTGGGAGAAAATATACTGTAAACTCTGATGATCAGTAAAAATCTGAAATTTCTCACCATACAGATAATGTCTCCAGATCTTCAAGGCAAAAATAACTGCAGCTAGCTCTAGATCATGAGTGGGATAATTTCCTTCATGTTGTTTCAATTGCCGAGATGCATATGCGACAACCTTACCATGTTGCATCAGCACTGCACCCAAACCTACTCGAGACACATCTGTACAAACAAGAAAACCACCCGAGTCGGAAGGCAAAGTCAACACTGGAGAAGAAGTCAATAGCCTTTTCAATTCAACAAAGCTAGCCTCACACTGATCCGACCAGACAAATGGCACACCCTTCCGTGTCAATTTAGTCATCGGTGCTGCAATCTTCGCGAAATCCTGAATGAATCTGCGGTAATACCCAGCCAATCCTAAAAAACTTCGTATCTCCGTGATGGTCCTCGGTCTCTGCCAACTCAAAACGGCATCAATCTTTGCAGGGTCTACTGCCACTCCATCACCAGAAATCACATGGCCAAGAAAATGAATCTCCTGAAGCCAAAATTCACATTTACTGAGCTTCGCATAGAGCTCGTGATCTCTTAGAGTCTGCAGAACGATCCTCAAATGCTGCACATGATCATCAACAGAGGCAGAATAAATCAAGATATCATCAACAAAGATCACCACAAAATGGTCCAGAAATGGACGAAAGATACGCTGCATTAGGTCCATGAAAGCTGCTGGGGTATTAGTCAAACCAAACGGCATGACTAAAAATTCAAAGTGACATATCGAGTACTGAAAGCAGTCTTCTCCACATCAGATTCCCGGATCCGTAACTGAAAATAGCCAAACCGGAGATCAATCCGTGAAAAGACAGTAGCAGACTGTAACTGGTCAAACAAATCATCAATCCTGGGGAGCGGATACTTATTCTTGACAGTCGCCTGATTCAGCTGCCTGTAATCAATACAAAGCCTCAGGTTTCCATCTTTCTTTTTCACAAACAGCACTGGGGCACTCCACGGAGAAAAACTGGGATGAATATAACCTTTCTCCAGTAACTCTAGTAGCTGTGCACGCAGTACTTTCAATTCAGCTGGAGCCATACGGTATGGCAGCTTTGCTAAGGGGCCAGTACCTGGAATCAGTTCAATCACCATCTCAATCTCTCGCTCTGGGGGCAAGCCTGGCAACTCGTCAGGAAACACATCAGGGAACTCACAGACAACCGGAATATCACAAACATCCCGCCGTGGTTTTTCAACAGCCACCACTGAAGCAAGGAATCCCTGACAACCTGCGCTAAGCAACCTATAGGCTCGAATAGCAGAAATAATCATACGAGAAGAACGGGATCGAATACCTTGAAAATAAAAGGCTGATTTTCCCTGGGGCTGAAAATAGACTTTCTTCGATCTGCAGTCAACCACAGCTCCATAATGCTCCAACCAATCCATTCCCAGAATAACATCATAATCTGCCAGCTGCAACGCATACAATCTCGCCGGCAACTGGTGATTATCAATCATCACAGGAGACTCGTCCAAACACAGAGGAGTAACCATGAAATCTCCAGAAGGCAATTCCACAAATAACTCACAAGACAACTCAGAAGTCGGTTCCTCAATACAAGCCATGAAATCCTCAGAAATAAAAGAGTGAGAAGCACCAGAATCAAATAAGACATGAGCTGAATGACCATAAAGCATAATCGTACCTTCCACAAGATGGGATGCAGCAGCATCAGCTCTTGTCAAATGAGAAACTTTGCCTTTCTGCTTCTTAGAACCAGCTGAAGATTGCTGAGAAGACGCCGACGCCTGAGAGAAAAATTGCTGTGGAGCTTGAGGTGCAGGAGGTCTAAACTGCGGCTGGGGTTGAGAAAACTGAGGAGCTTGCAATGGATTCGGCCTCAGCGGGCAATCTCGAACCACATGACCTGGCTGGTCACACCTAAAGCAAACAACAGGAAGAGAACACGGCTGGCCCTTGTGATGACCACCGCATCTCCGACACGACCACGGCTGACTAGCAGCTGAGCTCTGCCGAGTCTGAGAAGAAGGCGCTGTCGGCTGCTGAACAGAATCTGTACCGGACGGCTGCTGAAAAAACTTCTTCTTCTTCTTGAACCTTTTGAACTTGGGCTTAGAAGGAGAGGAAGCACTGGAAACCTCTGACTGGACCGAAGGAACACTAGGCACGGGCTGTCGGTAAGCCTGCTGAACCTGAGCTACCGGCTGCACTGACCCTGCTTGGGGATATCCACCCGGTCTCGCCATCTCCAGCTCTAAAGCTACAGCTGTCTGACATGCAGTATCGAGATCCGCAACACGACTCGCTATCAACGGCATCTTCAACTCTGGCCTCAACCCACACAAGAATTGCTGGGTCTTCAAAGCTTCACTGGCCAGCACATGGGGCGCATACTGACCCAATTCCAAGAACTTATTCCTGTACTGAAGCACGGTCATACAGCCCTGGGTCAATTCCATAAACCGATACATCTTATCCATCTGCAAGCAGGCAGGAGTATAGGCACGCTCAAAAGCAGCAACGAACTCTGCCCAAGTGATTTGCCGAAGAGGTCTGGATCGAAAGGAAATCTGCCACTCGGCTTTCCACCACGCAATGGATGTACCCTGGAGTTGAAAAGCAGCGAGCATGACTTTCTCATCTTCAGCACACTCCATCGAGACAAACACACGCTCTATCACGTCCAACCATTGCCTCGCGACTTCTGGATCAGCTTGGCCATCGAAAGCAGGCGGATTGAACATCAAAAATTCCTTCAAAGCCTTGCCTCGACTGCCAGGCACTTCAGGTTGAACGATCGGCACTGGAGGAGCAACTGGAACGACAGGAACAGCGGGAACTGCAGGAGGAGGTGCAGAACCGCTATCTTCCCTGGGCGCATCTCGAGGAACACGAGGAGCTCGAGGAGGTCTTCCTCGACGAGGCGGCATAATTATGCTGCCAAAAACACAATCAACAATAAGATCCATCAATCATGCGGAAAACATCCTATGCCAGCATGAGACGACAACAGGACTAGCTCTGGACCAAGCGTCAATTCCAATTCTTTACGCAAATCCTCAACTTACGCTCTGATACCATCTGTGACGACCCAGAGTTCAGGACACCGATATACCGATAACATCGATACACCGACACCAAGAACTGGGGAGGCCACCCAAGAGGCTGATGAGGCCCCTGAAGGGTTAGTGGGGGTTAGCTGAGGAATATGCATAATTAATTGCGAATTGGGGCGCGCAATACGATAAGTATTTAGGATTTAAACACAAGTGCGGAAGCAATTCAAAAATAACCAGAGTGATATATGTATAACTAGTCCAGAGTCACAAACACTAGTACACAAGGTACAACTACGCGGGGCATACCCCGGCAAAAGTACAACACAAGCCTCAAAAAGGCAGCTCGTGCTCAGCTGGCAGCTAAAGGAACGGTCCCGAAACAGCACGCTAAACTCCGGGAGACGTCGGGCGCGGCTCACCTGAAAGGAGAAGGGTGAGTCACAGCCAGACTCAGTAGGGGTCACGCAGATCCCTACCTCACACTAAACAAGCAGACATGCATAAATAACAGCATTTAAGGCATGCATTTAAACAAATACTCAGGCAATGGCATGAATAACTAATCACAAGAAAGCTGTAAACTCTAGCTAAGCAAGTATAACAGCTAACACATGCCACTACTACTTAAATGCAAGCGATTAAAGCTAAAACTACCAAATAGAAGGAGCTGTAACTAATCCAAACAACAAGGAAGGACAACCACTGGAGCAGAAACCAGAAGCTTCCACTGACGGCTTACACTGCGTCTCAAGCACTCGCAGTCGACGAAGCGACAAGCTAAGCGCGTAAACAGTACCAGACCAAGTGACCAGTCGGAGTGACACCCGTCGGCGTCAGTCCACAGTCTCCGACCATGTGTGCACACACTGACTATAGCCTGAGCCAGGCCCTCTAACTAGTTTTCTCCCTTGGCAGGACGCTACCATTGGCTGGGAGCCCACGGAACTAGCTTACAAACCGTGAATGGGAAACATACCCCTCCGCCATCCTCAAGCGGGTCGGTGCTCAACAGACCTTAGGGCAACAACAGTGGCTCCATTGCCTGGAAAGAAAAGCTACTCTATTGGCATATAAAACACACCATTAAACACTTAAAACAATGCGAATATGGCATGAATATAGAACGGAACGCATAAGCAATGGGCTGGGAACATAAGCAAACTGGCGGGCAAGCGGCGGTCAGAGGCCCACGCGCTACTTGGAAGTGACGGTCGGGGACTGGTGCGTTACATCAAGAGTGACGCGCTGTTCTCCAGCCGTTACTCCCTCCCGAGTTCCGACTCACAGGTGCAGGGGGGAATGTGACGGTAGGGGCCCTGCGCGTCGCTTCCAAGCGGCGCGGTAGGTCACCGCCGTTACATCCTCCCGAGTACCAAACCCAAAGGCCTTGAAGGGGAGTGTGACGGTGGGGGTCCTATGCGTTGCTTCCAAGCGACGCGCGGGAACTCCGCCGTTACTTTCACCCAAGGCTCAAAACAACACACAGCGTTCCAAACGATAGCAGATGAAGCGACGCCCCAGTCTTGGCGCGTCGTTACAAGCGACGGCCGGTCGACAGACTGCCGGGCTCACCGCCTCACCGGGCTAACGGAAAACAACGAACGAGTAACATATGGGGTTCCCACCGTTACTCTCCAAACGACGTCCCTCGATAGGCCGTTATTTGGGAAGTGACGCATCCATCTTGGACCGTCAGGCAAGTGACGGCTCCTGGCAGGACCGTCACTGCACCTGGGTTACGGGCGGGTACGGTTTGTAAACCGAAGCCCTCCCGGACGGCTGAAAACGCCGGGTATCGATGAAAAACCTGATAACCTGTCAAACCACGCATGCTAGACAACAATTTAACATCTAAATCTAGCACATGCAAGGCCTAAAACGCATCAAACTCAAGATTTAGGCTAAAACCCCAAAAATGGAAATACGAACATCATGCATGCTACGGGGTGCTAATCAACAAACGGGCTAAAGGAAACGATCCTAACAAGATCGTGATTCCATCCCCCTACCTTTCGCAAGCCGAAACCGTCGAACGGGCCGCATGCAAGGAGGAAGAGCCACGGAGCTTCCACGCTCCACCTCGCTCCTACGATCACCGATCCACACCGAAGTGGACACCCACGCGCACTACTCAACGCGAGGATTCCAACAGTGCCAACCTCGCCTCAATCCGATCTCGTTTCGCCCGAGTTCCCTAGGAGAGGGAGAGGACGACCGTGAGAAGAGAGAGAGGGAGAGGGTGAGAGTGAGATCGACGGGAAGGGAGAGAGAGAGAGGGTGAGAGATATATAAAATAAAAATAAAATTAATATATATATAATATTATCATTATATATATATAAATCTTATTAATATTCAATAACCCTCAAACAGCTCCAAATAAATCTGGAAAAATGCCAGACAAATTCCTAAAAATCCAGGAAAATAGCCGGAAATACCAGAACAATTAATAGAACAAATACCACGAAGGATCCATTAAGGCACGGGCCTTACAATATTATTGCAAGAAACTATTGGAACCTTCAGCATATCTATAGGGAATGGAATTCAGCCGCGGATGCTCTAGCATCCTTAGCTTGCACCACCCGAACCAATAAGGACTTCAGGTGCTGGAAAGACCTCCCAAGTAAAGCTTGTGGATGTGCCACAGTAGATGCAGCCGGTCTTCCTAGCTGGAGGAGATAAGGCATCTATGGATTTTTGTCTTTCTTTGCTCCTTTTTGTTTCATACTCAAGGGTATGCCCCGTGGAATATTTGTAAATAATTTCTCCAGTATCAATAAAATTTGGGCCGGATACTATTGGTGGAAATAGCACAAATTGTGCATTCCCCCAAGGGTAATCCTTGGTCTTGTTCATAAAAAAAAAATGCATCTGATGTACTTTCTTGTATTTCTCCTAGTAGGTCGGTGAGAGAGCTTTGGAATGAGTTGGCACTCAAATATGAAGCTGAACCGGACGAGCTAGTCCAAAATTCTTGCATGATGGTTCAAGGAGAAAGCGAGGTTAAGGTAAATTAAGAATCCGAAGAACTTTCTATTTGAGGAATGGCAAATGGGATATGTTGAGATGTATGATAAATGCAAGAAACTCAAATCTGAAAATAAAGCATTGAAAAGGAAGATTAATGAGAATGTGCATGATGATCCTTCATGTAAAAACTGTAAAACATTGGAGTCAAAGATTGAGAATCTAGAATATGAAAATAAACTTTTAGAATCTAAAGTTGAATTATTTTCCGATGAGATGTCTTGGTTGAATGAAGAGCTTGAAATATTTAGAAAATCCAATACTGCTCTTGAATTTGAAAATAAATGCCTTGAGTTACGTGAGGAAAACAAATCTTTGTTGTCTAAAATTTTCTTGCTTGAGAAAAATGAAACATGTCTTAAAAAGAAGTTAGAGTTTCTATCTGATGATGAAAAAATATTTGAAAAACTTCTTGATGCTGAAATTGATAATAAGAATGTTGAAGTAGAAATTAAAGAGCTTAGGAAGGAAAAAAGTGCTATGATGATTCAAATTTCTTTGCTTGAAAGTAGCTTGAAGAATGTTGAAAAACTTGGAAAAGAAAATTCATTGTTGAAACTAAAAAAGTCCTTGAAGAACTGACTAAAAAACTACAATCAATGAATGATAAAAGCAAGGAACTCAAGGAAAAAAATGAAAATTTTAAATCTGTGAATTATATGTGGAGTGACAAAGTCTATGCATGCGAAGAAGAAATCACGAGTGTTGAATTGTATATTTCTACTCTTGAAGAAGAAGTGTGAAGTTTAAAAGATGATTTGTCTAGATTTGTTAAAGGGAAGGAAAATTTAGATAAAGTGTTGAGTGTCAAGGTGAACTTTTAAAAAGAAGGTCTTGGATATACCCTAGTCAACAAAAAAATCTTTTGAATCCAAATTAAAAACTTCTTTTGTTTATGTATCCGATATTCCGAGCACTTCAAAAGCACCACCTTCAATTGCACAAATAAAAATTTTTAAAAAATATCTTGAGAAGAAGAAAACTGTTAGCACAAAATCAACCATGCCAAATAGATCTCAAAAATCAAAGTCTAATGTTGAATGTTTCTATTGTGATATGTTTGACATGTCATGGATGAATGTGTTGTTATGAAGAAAGATGAACAATATGCTTTCAAGAGAAAAAGGAATGTTTCATCTTTTTATTGTCACAAACTTGGCCATGTGATGGATAATTATTTTGTCAAACAAAGTGATGATTTTCGTGCCATGAATGCTAAGTTTGATTTTTTAAAAAAATTAAAAAATGAACATAGTTTTCATGCTCAAAGGTTTGCATCCTATAAGAAAAACTTGTTCATAAAAACTCATGCAAACAATGGAAAGTCATTTCGTAGACCCACATCTCCTTGTTATTTTCATTGTGAGAAATATGGTCATGTTATGAAAGAATGTTGATTTTTGAATAATCATGATTTCCATGCTTCTAAAATGAATGCTAGGTTTAATTTTGTTAAATCTAGACCTTTCAAAAATAGAAGAAAGAATATTTTTGAAAACCCTTTTGATCATGGTAAAAGAAAATCTTTTCCTAGAGATGCCAACCCTCAATACTTTTATTGTGAAAATCATGGACATGTCATTGAGGACTGCAGGATCATGAAGAATGATGATATAGTGGCAATAAAAATGTCAAGAAAAACTTATGGAAGAAATGCTACTAACATCCAAGGACCCAAGAAGGCTTGGGTGTCAAAATCCGTCAAATGAGTTGATCTTGATGCAGGTGTGCCTTGAGGTAAATAAAGAATGAAAGGGGTTCCAATAAAAGAGAATAAGGCACACTCGTATGGTAAAATCCTGACTTTGCTTCTTCTTTGTCAAATTAGTGTTTTTGATGTTTTCCCTCTGCTAGTTTATTTTTCTTTAAATTGCAAGTTCTTTACAAGACATTCATACTTTCATTGAATGAATTCATGATATATAAAATGGTGACAGGTGGAAGGGTAGGTCAAGCCTGTCTGAAAGCTATCACCATACATGAGAATGTGCCTCCACTTGGTACCATGAGTTTTCTATGCATATGGCATCAAACTTAAATGAATTTTGTGAAATCATGCATTTGATTAAGGGGGAGTCTTGCTAGCAGAAAAATTTGAGATTCATTCTATTCCATTCTCTTTTGGATGATGATATTGCTTTGTGGTTGCTTATTTTGTGGTGAAAGATGTGAGGATTTGCATGAAACTCCTGAATCTTCTGTTCAAAATAAAATTATGTTCTCACATTTATAAAAATGTATTTCATGCATTAAATGCCTATAGAGTTGTCATGTGAAATTTGAAATCTTGCATATCGCACCTTTGTTGCATTCTACATTACAATTTGCATATTTTCATTGTATGCTTGTATGTTAATATATGCTAAAACCCTTTCCTTGAAAATTCTAAGACCTCATACTCCCTTGATAAATAAATTTACATCTGAGTCTTAACAAGTGTGTTTCTTGTCATACACTTAAGGGGTGTAAATATTTGATAAGTACATCTATTTAGGAGGAGCTGCATTATTATGTGCTCATAATATATTTCGATATACATGCTAAATCAAATTCACACACTTCATGCACAAAATGTGAAAATGAGTGTTAGAGATAATGATATAAGAATTTCTTTTCAACACTCTAGAGATGTTAAACTTGCTGCATGTATGTTGAAGAGATAGTTGAGGAAAAAGTTGCCTACCTATCTTTGTTGAAACTGTGAAATAAAAGGCAGAGCAATGCTTAGTCTCACTGAGTAAACTGGATACACGTCACTTGAGACGTGATGTGGTTCATTTCTGAAAAGTGTTGACTAAAGTACCTCTATTCAAAATGAAGTGGAATGGTTAAGTATTTTGAGTAACCGGGGATTCTGGCATGAGCTCCATGTGTCTCCTCGAGTAAAAAGGAATTATTTGAACATGATCATTCTTAAAAAAATTTTGATTGTCCTTGTGAAGTCAATGAAAAATTTTGGTATGAAAAATTATTGAGGTAGAGCGTAGTCTCCAATATGTTGTTCTCATAAATTGAAGTGTAGTCTGTGTAATCTCTCATTGTGTTGATATGAAAATATTAACATCCATATGACTATAGTCGATTTTCATGTTATTCACTCTCACACATGGTAATTTGATTTAATATGTATTCAAAAAATTGATTGATTGTATTGGCTTTTACCTAATTTTCCTATATGATTACACAATCCCCAAGGTGTACACATGAGCATACTGGTTTTACTGACTCACCTGCACTTTTCATACACCTATCCCTTCACTCTAAATAGAATGGGGGAGCAATATTGCATGTATATACATTTACCTGCTTGGAGGTCAATCATACTTGATCATTCTACTTACATTTCAAACTTTTGCATACTTGACATATTTGGCATTTAGAGCATTCACACATTCATATTTTGAATTGCATCTTCTTGAACATATTGTGCATATGATTCTTTAAATAACCCCATTGTCGGTAGTTCTTTTGTCAATGACAAAGGGGGAGAAAGCAATGTTGGTGTTTGATTTGCTTCTATCGTGAATTCCCCATAATGATCCCCATTTATGATTATGTCAAAGGGGGAGAGAGCTTTAATGCATAACATTCATTTTGTCATCATCAAAATGGGGGAGATTGTTGTGTATGTGATTTTGATGATTATAAAATATTTTTATTGTGATTTCATCATGTGCATGCTTCTATGATTTTGTAAGTCTCATACATGTCTTGATGCTAGCTCATCGCATAAACACTTGGTGAGATTGCTTTGTATTGAGGAGAAAGTTTTTGTGGAAAATAATGCTTCATGAATGTTAGTTTTTATCAATAAGAATGTCATTTGAATGAATGAGTTCACATATTTTCCTACATGCTTTGCATTTGACATGATTGTTAACATTTGGGTATTGAAGTATTTTGATGTTGAAATTATAAAAGATACCTGAAAATGATTGAATGGTTGAGCTCCCATGTCATCATAGTTGGTTGAATGGGAGATTCATGATCAACATATCAAAACCTTGTCATATGGTGGAATGTGTTTTTGTTGGTTGATATGAGAAGTCTAAAATATGTTTGAATGGGTTCTATGATGTATTTTGATGTAAACAAGTTCTAAATATTAATGCTTGTTGCAAGGATTTTGATTCTCATCTAACCTCGTGCTTTATCATATTTTTCAAGATGAAAATTCATAGTTGATCATCATGGGATTATGGTAATATTTAATCATTTATTTTCCCATGAATTAATGGAGGTTTAACATGTTTTTGTATCCTTTACTGGCAGTGGTCGACCCATGGGGTCAACCCTCAAGTTTCTGGACGGGATAGAAACTGTTTTAGTGAGCCTGCCTGCAGGGGTCAACCCAAGCTGAGTGCAGGGTTTTTATTTTGCTACCGACCGACCTCTGTCTGGCCGAGGGTCGACCCCAAGGGTAGACCCTTCCAGAACAGCACTTTCAGGAGACTTCTAAACCTATTCTAAACCCCATGAAACTTTACCAAAATACCCCCAAAAGGTTCCTAATGTTATGAGGGAGTTTCTAACATATATTGGGAGGGTTTTATGTCTTTTCCCCACTCTATTCTATTATATGCCTCAACTCCGAATTTGTGAGCAAGGAGCCCTAGTGTTATATTGTTCTATCTTGTAGGTGAAGAAAAGGGGCAAAGCTACCGAGGAGCTCTTGAGGAAGGATTTTCATCTCCATCAAAGGGTTTTTGGAGCTCATGATAGAAGAGAAAAGGGAGCGGAATGCTGAGAGGAGCAATATGATGGCGGCTTCGTGATCATCCGACAACGGGTCAAGAAGAACCGGAAGAATTGAAGAAGGGGGAGCTCTATACATGCTATATCTTCTTCATTTCAGTCTTTAGAGTTTGTTTGGAGTTCATTGTATCCATTTGTCTATGCTTCATACATTTCTGAAAGAATATTTTGTGTGGGTGTTCAGAGAAAGGGTTCTCTGAGTGTTTGTGTTGACGCATGTGTGTCATTTTGTGCGGAGCATATCCGCGTGTGTGCTTGGGAGTTTACTCCCGTGTGTGCTTGGGAGTTTACAGCAGTGAAGCCTCACCGGTTTGGTGAGGGGTGGACGTAGGGAGCCTGTCATGGTCTTGAACTACCTTAAAAATCTTTGTGCCTCGTGGTTTGCTTGTGGTGTGTTTGTGATTTACATTCTCTTGTTTTAGTTATTCGCCATTCGAGGCTTCGGCACATCATTACATACACACATACTTCCACATCAATTCTAATCTCACGTGAGTGAGCCTTGAGAGCGTAGTCCAATTTGCTTCATTTTGTTATTTATTTGTCAAGTCATTAAAGATTTAATTGCTTATATATCTATCGAACTTGAAGAGTGTTCAAAGTTGTTTGGAATTAATTTTTTAGAAGGCCAATCAGTTCACCCGCCCTCTTGATTGTCGTTGCCTCGGACCCAACAACAGTCCTCCCCCCTTAAGGAATTTCATGCTCAAAATTCAAGGAGTCAACAAAGAACAGGGAAGAACAACCCAAACAATTGGCCACGCTCTCCAAGCATCAGCCAAACCTCAAACACAAAACATGATAACACTATTCTCAAAAAACATAATTCAGAGGGACACTGCCAGACCATAATCACAGGCCCAAGCTCTGGATCTCAAGGCACATCGATCCACAGAACGAGCATGGCACACAAAGGAACACAAGTCTGGCACCTCCAAAATAGGGCATCATTGCTATCGTCTCACAAAAGAAGGAGACACGACCCATGCCACGAAAACAGACACCGGTAACACACACACAGCCTCGATAGATGCACAAGCATAAGCTCTTACGAGAAGGACAAATATCTCAGCTAACTGCTCCGCCAATCGATTTTTGCGCCATGAACAAAAAAAATGAAACTGGCACGCAGAATGCCAATGACAGCACTGGACCACAATCACAATCAAGTTAGTCCTCACTCAAACATTACATCTGAATCGAGTCACATGCCAACTCTACAACGATAGAAGAGTATAGTAAAACCAACTGACAAGACCTCGGTCTACGTAATGCCAAATTTAGACTCACAGGGAACTCCTCCCAAGCTGAACACAAACACAAACCAATAAACAACAACACCTACAAAATCACGGCTCCATTCTCAACACAGAACCATGGAAAAACTGCAAGCTGGGTCACATCAAGGCACAATTACAGCTGAACACATGACTAACATGTACTAACTGCTCGCAGCTTACCAACAAGGACCCAAAACAACAATATTGGAGAACGCATCTCGAGGACCACGATCTACCCCGAAAGCACAACTCCCAAGAAATGCAGAGAAAGAAAGGGTACTCAACCAGCATATATGTCGACATATTTCCATGATTCTCGAACTTGCCGATGCCAACAACCATAATGCCTCAAGCAACGGCACGGTAACCAACAACATCAAGGCACACATAGCCACGGCAATGTCACACCGAGGAAACAATCCTCTCGGCCGGTCAGAATCTTCCAACCAAACGATCTTCGACCTGTGGGTTATAAGCCCACACACTTCCGTTGCGCACTCAACACCACGCACACAGGCATCACAAATAAATCGGCATCCGCATCGCAGCACACATACGGCGCCATCGTAATTAACAAAACTATAATATACTACGCCTCGAGTACCGATCCTACAAATAGTCGATCACAAGTCGCCACAGTGCAAACCATGATGATCACTAGCTTCAGCACAAAGCACAAAGAACGCCACAAGACAAGATGAGAAGAATCAATCTTGACTAACAGTAGCTCATGTCACGCCCCGACGCGGAATATCGAGGGCGCGACGAGTCGTAAACAATCGTGTCGATCGGAGCATGTCCAATTTTATTTCTAAAGATAGAAATGAATGGGAAAATGGTACCTTTATTCCATCAAAATGAAGTTTACAACACTAATTGATAAGTCATAAAGGCAAATTATAACTTTCAATCCCAAAGTACACCATTCTTGTAAAAACACTAATGATGTACATAAACCTAGGTAAAAAAGGAAAATCACTCTCTCACTCTAGTCCATTCCCTTGTTCATTTTCATTTCCTGCAATAATTAACCAAAACGTAGGGTGAGCTAAAAAGCTCAGTAGGATTTTATATCTCTATGAACCAGACAATCTTTAAGTATTAACAATTTAAACAATTTTCTAACTTGTATCGGGAAGTGTATAAATATGAATGAAATTTCTAAGTAATTGAGATAATATGATATCAAGATGAATTTCCAAGTAATGACTTTGAACAAGTAAAGAATTTCATGTAATTGGCCATTTTCACGCAAGTTAGGTAATTCATGTAATTTTCAAGTAAACAAGTAACAAGTAAACAAGTACGAATAGTGGAATGCCGTATCAAGTAAATCTATCATGCACTTCGGTGCAATACCACACCGTTGGTCAATCAACTCCCATGGGCACAAGTACTTTCGGGCACTCCCCCCAGGACCAGACCGGGGGCCATTAATGCTAGGCATTGAGTCATATGGATCCGAAGATCCCAAGTACGTTTAGACATCCACTTTAATGTATATGGCTAATGATTTTTAAGAATATGCTGTTTGTAATAAGCACAGATTTGACAAAATTTCAGAAGTTGCAAGAAAAGTAGATAACAATTTAAGACATCATGTTTAACGGCATTAAGTCGTGGAGTTCAAAAATGAACGGTAAGTAGGAAGAAAATTTAAGATAGTAATTTATTAGAATTATTTTGAAAAAAATATCTTAGCTTAATCTCATAATCATAAAACATAAAGTTTTAGTTATAAAAATATATGCTTTATGAATTACAATCATGAGTTCAGATATTAGTATTTAATCAAACATTAATTAACCATATGATAAGAAAATAGAATTTTATGTCAAAAATAACTCTAACTCACTGAAAATAATCTTAACATGCTAACAATGATTTTCATATGTTACTTTACTGATAAGATGATAAAAATAAAATTTTCATATTGGATTTAATTTTTAACATTCTAAAAATTAATATTTAACATGCTAAAATTAATACTTAACATGCTAAAATAATTCTCATACATTAACTTATTGATAGGATGACAAGATAAGTTTACCATGCTGATTACAGAAATTCTATGATAACAACATAAATTTTATCATGCTAAAAATCCATTTTCTATATTTATTTGCTAATTATTTGATAGGAAAATAGAATTATCATGCTAAAAAATAGTTTTAATACACTGAAAATAATTCCAACATGCTAAAAATAATTCTAAGATGCTGGAATAATTTTACCATAGAAGAAATTTTATCATGCTGGAAGTAATTTTCATGTATCATTTTACTAATTATTTAATAGGAAATTAGGTTTAGCATTCACAAAAGATAGTTTTAAATAGATTTTAACATGATGAAAATAGTTTTTACATCACAGTATGTATAAAATAATTTTATCATGTTGGAAGTCATTTTTAACATGCTGGAAATATTTTTCATGCATTGATTTACTAATATAGTTATAAATTACTAATATGGTTAAAAATAATTTTTTACATGCAAAAATAATTTTATTCTACAAAATAATTTTTAACATGCTGTAAGAATCAAAACATGATAATATTACCTTTTCTTACTTTTGGTGACTATATACATACGATTAATGTGGATTTCCAGGTGATATAGTTCCTATTGGATAGTGGTTTAAGTTTAGTCTCACATTGGAAGTTACAAAAAACTTCATTGGCTTTATATGTTAGAGAGCTCACCCTTTGGTCAGGACCTAAGGGGCATAGGATGTGGGCTCGAGTTGTGTGTGCGGTGCGGTGCGGTGCGGTGCGGTGAGGCTGAGTTATATATATATATATATATATATGTTTATACCCAAAATAATATTTATTATTATATTTATTTATTTTTTGTGAACGCGCTATCTTATGCGAGCGCGGCCTTGAAGATCGCGCTACCAGAGGGTAGCGCGTTCATATCCATATTTTAAAAAAAAAATTATGGTCTTCTAATTTCATGAACGCGCTAGCTTATGCTAGCGCGATCTAAAGATCGCGCTACCTTTGGGTAGCGTGTTCTGGAAAATTTTAAAATTTTCAATTTGACCCCCGAAGGGCTGAAAAATACTATGTATGAACGCGCTATGTCGGGCCAGCGCGTTCAGAACGTGCTACTGAGGTATAGCACATTTTGGACCTGATGAAAAAATGGGAATACCCCTCCAATAAGATGACCATAACTTGCTCATTTCATAACGAAATTTAATAAATGAGCTATCAATGGAAAGAGGATAAAAAAATGAACAAGATGGCATGATTTAATTAGAGTTTAGTCTGAGAGACACCTACCTTTAAATGGATCTAAAGAAATATCCCCAAATATAAAGAAATCTTTTGATCTCCAAATCCTCCTTCAAATCTCCACAAATCTTCGCAGCAACATATACTTAACCTCCAGGGATGGTTTAAGGGTCGAATGAGGTTCTATTTATATCTAAAACTTGGCCAAATGTGTCAAGATTCCACACCTAATTCCACCAAACCCATTAAGTCCGAATTAGAAGAAAAATGACATTTCTCCTCTTAATCTAGCCCATCTTAGGTGTGAAAATAATGTAAAAACGGCTGGTCTAAGGTGGGCTATTAGGTAAGGGTTGATTCTTGAGTCAATCTTCTAGAAAAGGGGTTATTTTAATCCCTTAAATTACATATTAAACACATGTTTCGAATTTAGTTCAATTTAACCTTTAATAAATCCTTTAATCTATTAATCTAGCCCATTTTGGATTATCCAATGGGCCAATTGTTATCCCAGTCCATTACATGGACTTTTATTGGGCTTACTATGATTTATCTAAGGTTTAAAGCATTTAATATCTATTTACTTCTAGTTAATTCAAGTAAATTCAATAAACTAGCTTTAAAAAATATAATGTAATTATTTCATGAAAATTTTAATTACATAATGAAATTAAAAAAATTATTTCTGATTTTTAATTATCGGGTTTCTACATTCTCCCCCACTTAAAAGAATTTGGTCCTCCAAATTCACATTATATAACTAAAAGTCAAAGATTCGAGTAGAAAGGTCGAATTTCTAACCTGAGATTAAATCCGAGTATTTCTTCTTGATGGATTCTTCCAATTCCTAGGTTGCTTCCTCGAATCCACGCTTGCTCCATTAGACTTTCACCATCGGTATGACCCGATTTCTCCGTTGGTGTAATTTTCGATCCAGTATCTTGATCGGTCTTTCTTCATAAGATAAGTCCTTTTGGAGTTTCAATTCTTCAAATTGAATCACATGTGAAGGATCATAGACATATTTTCTTAGCATTGATACATGGAATACGTCGTGTACACCGGCCAATTGAGGAGGTAAGGCCATCTTGTATGCTACCTCGCCGATTCTCTCCAGAATCTCGAAAGGGCCGATAAATCTCGGACTTAGCTTTCCTTTGATGCCGAATCTTCTAATTCCACGGGTGGGTGAGATCTTTAAGAAGACATGCTCCCCCACTTGGAATTCAAGGTCACTCCTCCGATTGTCGGCATAGCTCTTTTGCCTTGATTGGGCGACCTTTAGCCTTTCTTGTATTAACTGGATTTTGTCGGTTGTGTCTTGTACAATGTCGGGACCAAGCAATCCCTTTTCACCAACCTCGCTCCAGCATAGAGGCGATCTGCAACTTCGGCCATAAAGTGCTTCGAACGGTGCCATTTGAATACTCGACTGATAGCTATTATTTTAAGTTTCCTTGATAAAGTTTCCTTGATAAAGTTTCCTTTTCAACAATGATACCAACAGAGCAATTGAATTATCTGGCTCAGCTTTATTTAAGTCCAATGGTAATCCAGAAATGCCCGATTGTAGTGCGGTGTAATCTATCATCTTCTAAACTGACCCTACATGTGGACGAGGCCTCCAAGGGCAATCCAGGTGTGAGTGGTGGAGGAGGGTGTATCCGCGACCCTGCTGGGAATCTATTAGTCGGATTTGCCTTCCACTATGGCCATGGTTGCAGCCTTCTAGCCGAGGCAAGGGCTCTTCATGATGGTTTATCTATAGCTCTAAATGGTGGTCTTCAGTTAGCTGCTATTCATAGTGACTGCGCATTGTTAATTGATGCAATCCGAAAAGGGGTGGCTCCCAATTGGACTATTCTTCCATGGTCGAGGAAAAATTTGACTCTGTTAACCAGAAGTGGGTGCACAGTGCAGCATGTCTTTAGGGAGGGCAACCAAGTAGCTGATGCATTGGCCTCCCATGCCTGTGCCAATCATTTCAATTCCATCTATACTCGGGTCAGTGATCTTCCCCGACTGGCTAGGGTCGCTTTGAGGATGGATAAAGCAGGATTGCCTGCCATTCACAATTGTAATTAGTTTATTTTTTTGGTTCTTTGGTTTTGTAGCTATTTTTTGGTTCTCATGGTTGATTGTAGAGACTGACAGGGGTATGCCCCGCTGAGCCTGTATTCTTTTCCAATATTAATAAAAAATTTCCTTGGCCACAATGTCAGTCTGGGGAAGTGAGAACATTGTCCCCTGTTGAGGGATGGTGCACTTGACTGGACTTTGACTCTGTTGGTCGGTGCTTACTCAAAAAAAATTTATTATAAGCGAACTCAGTCAGCAGTATGTGTTCATGCCAACTACCACCGAAGTCAATCATGTAGGCTCTCAACATATCTTCAATAATTTGATTCGTCCTCTCGGTTTGTCCATCCGTCTGAGGGTGAAAAGTCGTACTAAACCTTAGTCTAGTACCCATAGACGATTGTAAACCCTTCCAGAAATGAGAGGTGAATCTCGGATCTCGGTCCGAAATGATAGAGCTTGGGATATCGTGCAGCCTTACGATCTCCTTAATATATAAGGTGACTAGAACATCCACGGTCCATCTAGTCTTGATAGGTAAAAAGTGAGCTGACTTTGTTATCCGATCCATAATTATCCATATAGCATCAAAACCATTTCGGGTCTTCGGTAATCCAACAATGAAGTCCATACCGATACTATCACATTTCCATTCCGGTATTTCGAGAGGCTTGAGCTTGCCAGTCGGTTTGAGGTGTTCGGCCTTGACTTGTTGACAAACCAAACATCGGCTTACGAACTCGACTACCTCTCTCTTCATATTAGGCCACCAGAATGTTCTCTTGAGGTCTTGATACATTTTTGTAGCACCGGGGTGAATAGTGTACCTTGACCGATGTGCTTCCTCTAGGATTTTACCCTTGATCGTAGAACAATCGGGTATACAAGTTCTTCCATTGAATAATAGCCTTCCATCATCAGCTAGAAGGAAATCCGGTTGTTGATCTAATTTGTCTTTAATTTCCACGATCAACGGATCAACAACTTGCCGTTCCTTGATTTCCGAGAGTAACTCGGGTTGGAGTCGAATATTTGCAATAAAGACTCCGCCTTCCTTCTCCTCCATATTGAGGTTTAAGTTGGCCATTTCGTCAAGTAGATGCCATTCTTTAACCATCATGCTCGATAATAAAGCCATTGGTTTTCAGCTAAGTGCATCAGCTACGGCATTACCTTTTCCTGGGTGATATTGTATAGAGAAGTCGAAATCCTTTAAATATTCCAACCACCGTCTTTGTCTCATATTGAGCTCCTTTTGAGAGAATAAATATTTGAGACTCTTGTGATCAGAATACATCGTAAAGGCTTCACCATAGAGATAATGTCGCCAGATCTTTAAAGCAAAGACCACAGCTGCCAGCTCTAGGTCATGTACAAGATAATTTTCCTCGTGTTTCTTCAATTGCCGTGAAGAATAAGCTATGACCTTGCCGTGTTGCATTAATTCGTAACCTAGGCCAATTCCAGATGCATCAGCATACACTTCGAATCCTCCTCCTTCCGTAGGTAATGTGAGAATAGGAGTAGTCATCAGACAATCCTTTAAAGTTTGAAAGCTTTTCTCGTATTCCTCGGACCATATAAAAGGATTCTCCTTCCTTGTCAATCTTGTTAAAGATACTGCGATCTTTGAGAAATCCTTGATAAATCTTCGATAATATCCAGCCAATCTCAAGAAGCTTTGGATTTCCATCACACTAGTAGGTCTTTCCCAGTTCTTTATGGTCTCGACCTTTGAAGGATCGACGGTGATACCATTCCGGGAAATTATGTGACCAAGAAAAGAAACTTCCTCCACCCAAAAATCACACTTGCTTAATTTGGCATAAAGCTTGTGATCTCTTAATAATTGAAGGGCCTTCTTAAGATGTTCCTCATGTTCTTCCTTTGACCTGGAGTAGATCAAAATGTCGTCAATGAAGACAACCACAAATTGATCGAGGTATGGCCTGAATACGCTGTTCATTAATTGCATGAATGCAGCAGGCGCATTTGTTACGCCAAAAGACATAACGGTGAACTTGTAATGTCCATACATACTCTAGAATGCAATCTTGTGAATATCACTTTCTTTGATTATTAATTGATGATAACCAGATCGAAGATTGATCTTTGAGAAATATAACGCTCCAGAAATCTGGTCGAATAATTCATCAATTCTCGGCAATGGATATTTATTCTTGATGGTGAGTTGATTCAATTGCCGATAATCAACACATAGTCACATCGAACCATCTTTCTTTTTAACAAAGAGAACCGTGGCTCCCCAAGGTGAAGTACTTGGTCGGATAAATCTCTTCTCCAGTAATTCCAATAATTGATCTTTTTGTTGAGTCCCAAATGTGGCAATCAAGAGGGGAGGGGTGAATTGATTGGCTAATAAAAATTTATTCTCTTAAGAAAACTATGCCAATTAACCAAACAACCGCTAATACATGCACGAACAGGATCACACTCGTGAATGCGTGCGGAATGTGTTTGAATAGCTGTTGTGGTGATCTCCCAACTCACCGTGAAGCCCACTCGATAAGAATCGTAAAATCCACAGCACATGAGACACACGGATTTTTAGGTGGTTCGGTTACACAGCCGTGTCCCCTACGTCCACCCCTCACACTTGAGGATTAAAGCTTCACTATCGAGTGAATCACACACACATGCTGTTTAGAACAGCAAACACACACACACACATACGGCTTCCGATCTGGTAGCCGAACGCGCACATGCGCACATACACACACGCACGTTCATGTTTCCGAACACGAACACCACACTCAAGAATCTGAAGTTATGATTACACGAATATTCAAGATCAAGCAAAATGATTCAGAATGAGAAGTTTAGAAAATGATTTATCCTGATCGGAGCTCCCCCTATCACTTCAGTGAATTTCGTCGAACACTTGGTGCAGCCCGATGATCGTTCTTGACGATTTTGCTCGGATGTGGCACGATCTTGAACTCCACGCAGCCAACAAGAAGGATGTTGATTTGGAGCCTTGAATCCCTCTTCTTTCCTTCCCTTTCACGCACACAACAAGGTGGAAGAAGGGTTGTGGCTGCTGGTTGCGACCTGCACTCACAAAGGTTAGAGCAAAAACCCAAATTCAGGAAGACACGAATTCTGCTTAGAGTTTTCATCCCAATAGGATTATATATATGCTAAAGGTGGTCAAGGGATGTCTAGGAGACAAGATCTGCACATCAAGGAGTGGTTTAGGGACAGCCACACAAGTGTGGTTTGACAATAAGCTCGTATGGACAAGAGTCCACATTCACGGCGCCGCCCAGACCAGAAAGGGTCGACCCTTGGGGTCGACCCTCGTGAGGGGCCAGATGGGCCTGGCAGCATGGGTCGACCCTTGGGGTCGACCCTCTCAAGAACCGTTACTGTCTACACAAAATGGGCTTCTGGATTTTACAGGGGTCGACCCTTGGGGTCGACCCTCACTGGAGCCAAAACAAGTTGAGCAGAAAGGGTCGACCCTTGAGGTCGACCCATGATCAAACCGGTTCTGGAAATTAATTCCATGAGCAGGGGTTGACTCTTGGGGTCGACCCATTCAAATGGGAATCTGTCTGGCAGCAATGAGTCGACCCTTGGGGTCGACCCTTTTTCCTTAACTTCCAAATATGAGGATAAAAAGAGCTAAGTCCAGGGGGTTCAAGATGGGGGATAAAAACATGAATGCTCCACATTTAGAAATAAGTTCTAACAAATTAAATGAGGATTTAGGATCGATCTCACCAATCATCCTTCAGTCGTCAAGGAGCTTTTGCCATATTGTTTTGTCCTGTCAAAAACAAGGTTTGAATTGATTCCACATTTGGCACATTGAAACCAAAATACTTACATTGAGTTGCTATTCTTGAGCCTTCTTGAATAGCATGTCTTCAAGTGATGTGTTCATTTCCAGAGCGTAGTTATGCTCATTTTCAGTTCATACAAAACCATTTGATCATCATCAAAAAATCATAAGGTATATACATGAGGAGGGGGTTCAACAATCTCCCCCTTTTTGATGATGATAAAATAATAGAAACCACATTGTAAGGCATCCACCATTCCATATACATGAAGCAATTCATCAGTTCAAGGACATGGTCAAACAGAAATCCAAATATAAGATTGATCATCATGTGGCATATTCCCAAAGTTTTCTTGCCGACAATGAGTGGAAAAGGTAATGCAAATAACAAGATGCAATGCATGAACACTAAAAGGAAATGTAGCAGGACTAATGAACTAGAAACATGAGAAAAGCACACATTCATGCAAGCACACATCACACACTAACATATAATAGCCGGGGCACATATAGGCCAAGAGTTCTCCCCCTTTGACATCATCAAAAAGGAGGGGGTGAAATAGGAGTAGCAAAAGCGCCGAACTGGAGGAGCAATGCAGTTTAGTCATCACCATCATCTGGAGTGGAGGAACTAGGAGGACGCCTGATATATGCTAAGATTTCATCAAACATATGGGCTTGGTTGGCCAAGGCGTCGGTGACAAATTGAGAATGCTCCTGGTGAGAGAGTTTCAGATCAGAGAGCTCTTGTTGCATAGCCTCCATAGTCTCCCCATACGTGTCTAATCGGTCATCAATTGAATCCAAATGGTCCATGATTAGTTGTGCCTCCTCAGAAGGCAGACCTGCTACAGGAACATGAGCATTTTGAGCCAGATCATCATTGTCATCCTCATTATCTTCAGAACTGTCTGTTGGTACGGCCCTTTTCATTTGACGAACTAACACGCCATCTTTCTCTTCAAATCCCATGTGGTGACAAATAGATTGATAGGTGTAGATGTCCGCGTCATGGATAGTTTGAGATGCTTCTTTTGACAAATTAATATCCATATAAGTAAAGATGGCTTTCAAGGCCGCAACATATGGCAGAGTACGGTGCTTGTGCATCATGCTAGAACATATGTGATCAAGAAGAAGCTGTGGAAATTTAATGGGAATTCCACCAAATAAGCAGTAAAACAAGAACATATGTTTCTCCGTAACCTTGTCATGGCCTCCACGTGGTAATAACATTGTGGTAATCATTCGGTGCAATATACGTTGCATAGGAGGGAAATGGTTTGCATTTAATCCGGTGACCGACCGGTCACCCATTTCTTCAGAAGTCATAAAACTGTAAACAGTGGCATCCGAAACGTCTACATCACCGAATGCATATCCTTCATTTTGCAAGTCAAGGGCAAGTCCCAACAAGTGTGGTGATAAAAAAATTTCCCGACCATTAACCGTTGTAACTGGAACATCACCCGAAATACCCAAATTGCTGTAAAATTGGTGTACCAAATTGGGGTAAATGCAGCGATGTGCAGACATGAAAATGTGCAAGTTCGGCAGGCTGCATAATAGATCAACTAATCCACGTAGATGGCGACTAAGATTTTCAAAGTTTACCGCCCGGGGATGAAGAACAGTGCGGTCCAAGACCTTGCTGGCGGGTTGAGGTGCGGCGATTTGAGATCGACGCCCTTGCCTGGAGCTCGATGTCTCACCTCTGCGAGAAGTACGCTTCTTCGAGGCCATCTAAAACACAAACCGAAAGAACCCACCGATGTGGTATAGATCTTGATGGTTCAACCAAGGAGAAATGCAAGAAGTGTGAAGCTATGATCCTCCACAGACATCAGAAGCTTACCTCAAGGGAATGAGGATCAAAGGAGGATGCTTTAAGCCACAACAAGGAGATTTCGCGCGGAGGCCACCCGGATAGCCGCGGCTAGGGCTGGATTTCGTTGATGCCAAGAAAGGGTTTTGAAGGCTTGCAAAGGGTGGTGGCTAGGCTAGGAGGGGGGCAAGAGATGGTTTGTAGCCATGGGAGGGTTCCAACTTAGGGTTGGAACCCTTGTCGGATCGGCTTGGGTGCGGGTGAGCCGCCCCGCCGGTTTGGGTCGACCCGTTGGTTCACTTACCCCCGGGCCGAACCGGGTGCGCGAGGGTCGACCCTTGGGGTCGACCCATTCCCTGGTTTTTAGCAAAAATAGAGCAAAAAGATGGGAAGATCAATGAAGCTTCGGCTCGAGTCCCCAATGAAAAAAAAATCATGGAAATCAAAGTTATGAATAAAATTTGGGTTGAAATCAATTGGGGAGATGTTTGTGAAAAAGATACTTAGAATATATAAGACGTTTATGGTCCACTTAACCGGATTTCTGATTTTGAATAAATTAGCTCCTTTGTTGGCAAAGTAATTGTATTCAAGGTGATTTTGGCCATAGAAGTAACAATGAACATGGGTGAATACAGTATACATAGTAGAAACGCAGAAGCACACCAAAGTGATTTTTCACACATTTTTTTTTGGTTTTCACACAACATGATGCATATGCATGACAAGGGAATTACAATATGCATGATACTAATGCAGTTATATGTAATGAAGTGACCTGTATACACATGATGCACATGGTTATGAATCATACTCTTCTATCCTACAAACCCCTAGTTCTCTTCTAAATGTGGTGAACTTATCTTCACTTAGAGGTTTGGTGAAAATGTCGGTAATTTGACGATCGGTTTCAATGAAGCTGATTTCTACATGACCCTTACTTACATGATCTCTAATGAGATGATGACGAATTTCAATATGCTTGGTTCGAGAGTAATGAACAGTGTTTTTGGACAAGTTTATGGCAGAGGTGTTGTCACAAAGAATTGAGGTGTTTTTAAAAGAGATGCCATAATCAATCAATTGTTGTTGGATCCATAACACCTGGGCTACACAACTACCGACAGCCACATATTCGGCTTCGGCAGTAGACAGTGCCACTGAATTTTGTTTCTTGGAGGGCCATGAGACCACGCAGCCCCCAAGAAATTGGCAATACCCACTGGTGCTTTTTCAATCCACTTTGCAACCCGCATAATCGACGTCAGAATAAGCACGTAAATCAAGACTCGAATTACGCGGAAATCATAGTCCGAAATTAACTGAGCCAGCAACATATCTGAAAATTCGTTTAACAGCAGACATGTGTGATTCTTTTGGGTTTGACTGAAATCTAGCACACATGCAAACATTAAACTGTATGTCGGGCCTACTGGCAGTTAAATACAACAAAGAGCCTATCATGCTTCTGAAAAGTTTTTGGTCCACGGTTTTACCTGTTTTATCTTGGTCAATTTTTATTGAAGTAGACATTGGAGTTGGTTGTGGTTTAGTGGTTGTCAAGTTGAACTTTTTCAGCAACTCCATTGCATACTTCTTTTGATGTATGAACATGCCATCAACCGTCTGGTTCACCTGCAATCCCAAGAAGAAAGTCAGCTCTCCCATAAGACTCATTTCAAACTCACTTTGCATTAATTTGGCGAAGTCTTTGCTAAGAGCATCTTTAGTGGAGCCAAAAATAATGTCATCAACGTAAACTTGAACAATTAAGATTTCCTTACCATTCAATTTTGTAAAGAGGGTTTGATCAACATTACCTCGTTTGAATTCATGTTGAATGAGGAATTCACTTAACCTTTCATACCATGCACAGGGTGCTTGTTTCAGACCATAAAGTGCCTTGTCCAGCTTGTACACATGGTCTATATGCTTTGTGTCTTCAAACCCTGGTGGTTGCTCCACATACACGTCCTCCTAGATATAGTCATTCAAAAATGCACTCTTAACATCTATTTGAAATAATTTGATATTATGACAACATGCAAATGCTAAGAGAACCATCACTGCCTCAAGTCTTGCTACTGGAGCAAAAGACTCATCGAAGTCAACTCCTAATTCTTGGCTATAGCCCTTGGCTACAAGCCTGGCCTTGTTCCTAATTACCACTCCTTGATCGTTTCTTTTATTTCGAAACACCCATTTGGTTCCGATCACGGAGTGATTTTTAGGACATGGTACGAGGAACCACACTTTGTTCCTTTGGAACTGGTGTAGTTCTTCTTGCATGGCCATGATCCATGACTCATCTTTCAAGGCCTCTTCAATGGAGTGAGGTTCAGATTGAGAGAGCAAGGCTAATAAATCATGAGTTTCAACTTCCCTGAAGGAGGCTCGTGTCCTTATCCCTTCTTGAACATTTCCCAATACATTATCCGGCGGATGGTCCTTTGTAAATGTCCATTGCAATGGTAGCTCCTATTCAAGTTGAGTTTCCTGATTTGCACCTCTTCTTTTGGTTCTTCCTCTTCTTGTTTTTCTGATTTTTCTTCCTTCTTCTCGATATTGTCATCTTTCAACTCATCATCCTGCAAAGTAGATTTTTCATCAGTTCTAGATGGAGATGATTCATCAATAATAACATGTGGGCTTTCTTCAACTACAAGAGTTCTCAAGTTATACACTCGATATGCTCTCGAATTGAGAGAGTACCCAAGCAATATGCCTTTGTCACTTTTGGGATCAAATTTAGCCAAGTCCTTCTTACCATTGTTATGAATGTAGCATATTGAGCCAAACGGTCTCAAGTATGAAATGTTTGGCTTATTACCTCGGTATAGCTCATACGGAGTTTTCTTCAACAATAGTCTTACCATGGCTCGATTTATGATGTAGCAGGCCATGTTCACTGCTTCAGCCCAAAAGTACCTCAGTATTTTATTCTCGTTCAGCATGGTTCTTGCCATCTCAACTAGCATTCTGTTCTTCCATTCTACAACTCCATTTTGTTCCGGAGTTCTTGGTGCGGAGAAGTCATGCATATAGCCTTGAGCCCTGTAAAAATTGCTGAACTCATGGTTATCAAATTCTCGGCCGTGATCACTTCCCACAACTTTGATGCAATACCCTTTATCATTTTGAACAAATCTGCAAAATGCTTCAAATTCTGTCAGGGCATCATTTTTATGAGAAAGGAAGTAAACCTAACAGAATCATGAATAATCATCCACAATCACAAATCCATATAGTTTACCACCCAAGCTGTGAGTTCTACATGGTCCGAAGAGATCAATGTGGATGAGTTCAAGAGGCCTTGATGTGGTCACATCTTGTTTGGACTTGAATGATGTCCTTGTTTGTTTGCCCATGCTGCAAGCTCCACAAACTCCATCATCGACGGCCTTCAACTTGGGCAGTCCAATTACCAAATCATTTCTTGATAATTTCAGCAATACATTGAAACGAGCATGCCCAAGCCGGCGATGCCAGAGCCAAGCATCATCATTGTTCCTTGCAATTAAACATAAATTCTCATGAGAGGAATCATTCAAGTCTATCATATAAACATTGTTATACCTGAAGCCAATGAACTTTATCTCATGAGTATTCCTATTCAAAACAGTGCAGTGGTTAGAATAAAAAATCACATTGCATCCCTTATCACAAAGTTGGCTTATGCTTAAGAGATTATGTTACAAACCCTTCACAAGCAATACATTTTCAATGGTATGATTTTGATTCTTACCTATCTTACCTTCTCCGATGATTTTACATTTGTCCTTACCACCGAATGCTACCGTCCCACCATCCTTTTCATGCAGGTCCACAAACCATTCCTTGTTTCCCGTCATATACCAAGAGCAGCCACTGTCCAAATACCATTTGTTCCTTTGAGCTCTCGAGTAGACCTGCAATTCAACCAAAGTTCTTATGGAGATTTTGGTACCCAAGCTAGCTTGGGTCCATGATGGTTAGAGACATGATGCATATATGATCTATTTCTGAATCCAGCATAATTTTCTTCATCATATTTCAGAATGCTATAATCATACATATCATGACCCATTTTTCCACAATAGAAACAAGTGATGGCTCTATCTCTTTTTCTCCTTCTACCAACATTTGAAAAGGAGTTATGCATATGTTTCTTTGGTTTGAAGGATGCTGAACTTATGGGAACCCAATGGGTTGTTTGAGCTTTTGATTTTTCAAGGATGGCAAGGGCATCCTTTAGCTCTTTTATTTTGGCTTCATTGCAAGCAATGCTTTCAAGCTTTTCTTGTTCCATATCATTTTTCAATTCTTCATGTATTTTCAGAAATGTAGAGTGTTCTTCTCTCATGCATGAAATCTCTTCTTCAAACAGTTCAATTTTGGATGCAAGAATTTCGTTTTCATGCTTCATGTTTTCATTTTCTAATTTTAAAGCATGGAACTCTTCACATGATTTTTTAGCATGCACAAAATGATCAATTTTCTTTTTCAAATTTCTGTTTTCAGATTTGAATCTTTTACATTTTTCATATAAAGATTCATATGCAATTTGCCATTGTTCACAAGTGAGAGTTTCCGGTTCAGAATCTACCTTATCTCCTTCGTTGTCATTTGCCATGAGACATAGATTCTGGACTAGCTCATCTAGTCCATCTTCATTTCCGGATTCCTCCTGATCTTCGTCGCTCCATGTGGCCATCATGGCCTTGGGCTTTCTGAACTTACCTTTCTTCACCTGCTTGATGAGATCGGGGCACTCACCCCGTGTATGGCCGGGTTTCTTGCATTCATAGCAAATCACTTCTTCTTTCCTGCTACTTTCTCCTCTGTTTGGTCCTTGCCTTCTTGGTCCCTTTCTGAACTGACCACCAAAGTTTCTTGTTCTTCTGACGAACCTTCTTGCTCTTTGTGTGATCATGGTAACTAATTCCTCATCTTTAGTGTTGCCAATTGAATCATTTTCACTGCCCTCTGAATCGTGTGGATTCACCTTTAGGGCCATTGTGGTGACAGCTTTCTTTTTCTTGTGATCCTCCTCGCTCCTTTTGATGTTTATCTCGTAAGTCATCAACGAGCCAATTAACTCGTCCAGAGTTAAAGTGCTTAGATCCTTGGAGTCTTCAATTACAGTGGCCTTTGTATGCCACTATGGAGAAAGGGATCTTAGGACTTTTCAGACGAGTTCCTCGTTGGAATATTCCTTGTCAAGTCCCTTTAGTCCATTGGTAATTTCTGTTAGCCTTGCAAACATATCAGAAATTGATTCTTCTGGCTTCATTACGAATAGCTCATAGTCCCGAACTAAGAGGTTGGCCTTTGTTTCCTTGACTTCCGATGTTCCTTCATATATAAGTCGCAGCTTATTCCACATCTCCTGCGCAGAGGAACATGTAAATATTCATGAGTATTCGTTAGGATGAATAGCACATTGAATTATATTCATAGCCTTAAAATTCGTTGAACACTTCTCTATATCTTCTTCATCCCACTCATATTCATTTTCAGATAAAACATATGGACCCTTACTTATGACACGCCAGACATCGTAGTCTTGGGCACGTAGGAAAATATACATTCTGTTTTTCTAATAGGGGTAGTTTGATCCATCAAAGAACGGAGGTCTTTGAATGGAATGCCCTTCGGGCATCATCCCTTTGTTTGCCATTTTAATGGGATCTAGCTCTGACGACTGTGTGGTCGTGATTAAACAGAGACCAAGGCTCTGATACCAATTGTTGAGTCCCAAATGTGGCAATCAAGAGGGGAGGGGTGAATTGATTGGCTAATAAGAATTTATTCTCTTAAGAAAACTATGCCAATTAACCAAACAACCGCTAATACTTGCACAAACAGGATCACACTCGTGAATGCGTGCGGAATGTGTTTGAATAGCTGTTGTGGTGATCTCTCAACTCATTGTGAAGCCCACTCGATAAGAATCGGAAAATCCACAGCACATGAGACACGCAGATTTTTAGGTGGTTCGGTTACACAGCCGTGTCCCCTACGTCCACCCCTCACACTTGAGGATTAAAACTTCACTATCGAGTGAATCACACACACACGCTGTTTAGAACAGCAAACACACACACACACATACGGCTTCCGATCTGGTAGCCAAACGCGCACATGCGCACATACACACACGCACGTTCGTGTTTCCGAACATGAACACCACACTCAAGAATCTGAAGTTATGATTACACGAATATTCAAGATCAAGCAAAATGATTCAGAATGAGAAGTTTAGAAAATGATTTATCCTGATCGGAGCTCCCCCTATCACTTCAGCGAATTTCGTCGAACACTTGGTGCAGCCCGATGATCGTTCTTGACGATTTTGCTCGGATGTGGCACGATCTTGAACTCCACACAGCCAACCAGCAGGATGTCGATTTGGAGCCTTGAATCCCTCTTCTTTCCTTCCCATTCACGCACACAACAAGGTGGAAGAAGGGTTGTGGCTGCTGGTTGCGACCTGCACTCACAAAGGTTAGAGCAAAAACCCAAATTCAGGAAGACACGAATTCTGCTTAGGGTTTTCATCCCAATAGGATTATATATATGCTAAGGGCGGTCAAGGGATGTCTATGAGACAAGATCCGCACATCAAGGTGTGGTTTAGGGACAGCCACACAAGTGTGGTTTGACAATAAGCTCGTATGGACAAGAGTCCACATTTACGGCGCCGCCCAGACCAGAAAGGGTCGACCCTCGTGAGGGGCCAGATGGGCCTAGCAGCATGTGTCGACCCTTGGGGTCGACCCTCTCAAGAACCGTTGCTGTCTACACAAAAATGGGCTTCTGGATTTTACAGGGGTCGACCCTTGGGGTCAACCCTCACTGGAGCCAAAACAAGTTGAGTGGAAAGGGTCGACCCTTGGGGTCGACCCATGATCAAACCGGTTCTGGAAATTAATTCCATGAGCAGGGGTCGACCCTTGGGGTTGACCCTTTTTCCTGACTTCCAAATATGAGGATAAAAAGAGCTAAGTCCAGGGGGTTCAAGATGGGGGATAAAAACATGAATGCTCCACATTTAGAAATAAGTTCTAACAAATTAAATGAGAATTTAGGATCGATCTCACCAATCGTCCTTCAGTCGTCAAGGAGCTTTTGCCATATTGTTTTTTTCCTGTCAAAAACAAGGTTTGAATTAATTCCACATTTGTCACATTGAAACCAAAATACTTACATTGAGTTGCTGTTCTTGAGCCTTCTTGAATAGCATGTCTTCAAGTGATGTGTTCATTTCCAGAGCGTAGTTATGCTCATTTTCAGTTCATACTAAACCATTTGACCATCATCAAAAAATCATAAGGCATATACATGAGGAGGGGGTTCAACACTTTTAATTCTTTCATTTCCACGGCAGACATCCGATATGGAGCTTTAGAAACTGGTGCCGCTCCCAGAATTAAATCAATAGAGAAAACCACATCTTTCTCGGGTGGAATACCAAGCAACTCATCTGGAAATACATCAGAATAATCCCGAACGATAGGAATGTCCTTTAGAACGGGTTATGTGTGCTCGGTCATAGTGATAGAAACTAAGAAACCGACACAACCCTTCCTTAATAATTTCTCAGCTTTGAGGGCCGAAATGAGAGATATGTGTCTAGAATGCTTGATGCCAGAAAATAGAAGGCCGGGATAACCCATAAAAGTTACCGTACCCAACTTGCAATTGACACTAGCTCCATGTGTAGATAACCAGTCGGCACCCAAAATAACATCATATCCTTCCATCTCTATGCATACCAAATCAGCGGGTAAGTTATAACCACTAATTAGAATTTCACTATCAGGATAGAAGTGTTTAATCTCCGTTCCCGTTCCAATAGGGGTAGTGATAGTGAGTGTGGAATCTAACGGAACAGGCTTCATAGGTAAAAGACCAGCAAATCTTCTAGATATAAATGAATGCGTAGCTCCGGTGTCAAATAAGACAAAGGCAGGCTTGGCGTATATGAAAAGAATACCTTACACGATGCCTCCTTCCTCGGTAGGTTCCGTACCCATAAGGGCTTAAAGTCTTCCTGGCTTCTTGGCAATAATAGGAAGCTTTGCTGGTGATGGAGCTTGCTCGTTGAGAAGAGGGCAATCCGGGATCCTATGCTCCCGACTCCCGCATCGAAGACATGCACCGAGTTTTCTCCAACATTCCTCGGCTTTGTGTCTGGGCTTCTCGCAGTATTTGCATAATTCCTTTGATGTTGCCGATATAGGGACAATTTGCTTGTCGAATGTCCTCGGCTTCTTGTCCCCATGAAAATTACGTCCACCTTTGTTGAAAATTCACCCATCCTTGATGAAATTATGCCCGTCATTGGGCCTTTTCTTCCCGAAGGAAGGTTTGATGCTTCCGGACCCAGTGACTAGCTGTAACGACCCAGAGTTCAGGATGCCGATATACCGATAACATCGATACACCGATACCAAGAACTGGGGAAGCCACCCAAGAGGCTGGTGAGGCCCCTGAAGGGTTAGTAGAAAAGTGCTGAGGGGTATGCATAACGAATTGGAATTTGGAATGCGCATATTACAATTAAGCATTAAAATAACACAAGTGCGGAAGCAATTCAAAATAACCAGAGTGATATATATATATATATACTAGTCCAGATAAACCAAAGTACTAGTCCACAAGGTACAACTACACGGGGCATACCCCGGCAAAAGTACAAGCAAGCCTCAAAAGGCACCTCGACTAAAGCTGGCAGCTAGACACGGTCTCCAAAATGGCTCACGAAGCACCGGGAGACGACGGGCGCGGCTCACCTGAAAGGAGAAAGGGTGAGTCACAGCCAGACTCAGTAGGGGTCACGCGGATCCCTACCTCGCACTAAACAAGCATACATGCATAAATAAAGGCAAGTAGAGCATGCATTTAATTAAGCTAACATGTAATGGCATGAATAACCACTCAAGTAAAGCTGTAAACTCTAACTACGCAAGTATAACAGCTAAAACATGCCACAGCTAAATAAATGCAAGTGATTAAAACTAAATCTACCAAAATAGAATGTGCCTTAACTAATCCAAACAACAAGGAAGGACAACCACTGGAGCAGAAACCAGAAGCGTCCACTGACGACTTACACTGCGTCTCAAGCACTCGCAGTCGGCAAAGCGACAAGCTAAGCGCGTAAACAGTACCAAACCAAGTGACTAGTCGGTGTGGCACCTGTCGGTGTCAGTCCACAGTCTCTGACCACGTGTGCACACACTGACTCTAGCATGAGCCAAGCCCTCTAGCAAGTTTTCCCCCTTGGTAGGACGCTACCATTGGCTGGGAGCCCACGGAACTAGCTTACAAACCGTGCATGGGAAACACACCCCTCCGCCATCCTCAAGCGGGTCGGTACTCAACAGACCTTAGGGCAACAACAGTGGCTCCATTGCATGGAAAGAAAAGCTACTCTATTGGTATAAGAAACATGCCACTGAATACTAAAACAATATAAACATGGCACTTATATATTATGGAACGCATAACGAGAAGGCTGGGAACATATCAAAACTTACAGGCAAACGGCGGTCGTCTGCCTATGCGTTACTGGCAAGCGACGGTGAGGGACTGGCGCGTTACATCCGAAGCGACGCGTCAGTGTCCCGCCGTTACTTCCACCAGAGTTCCAGCTCAAACGACCCAAGAGGGGGAGTGACGGTGGGGGCCCAGCGCGTTACTTCGTAACGACGCGTTGGATCAACGCCGTTACTTCCACCCGAGGTCGGAAATCAATGAACAGTATTCAAAACCGCGAGCAGGCGAAGCGACGCCCTAACCCAAGCGCGTCGGGCCGAAACGACGGACGGCCGACTGGCCGTCGAGCGCACCGCCTGACCGGGTCAACGCAAAACTACGCACGAGTAATGGATGGGGCTCCCACCGTTACTCTTCAAATAACGCGCCCTCGACGGGCCGTCGTTTGGAAACGACGCGTCCACCAAGGACCGTCAGTCGTGTGACGGTTCCTGGCAGGACCGTCACACCACCTGGAACACGGGCGGGTTCGGTTTGAAAACCGAAGCCCTCCCGGATGATAGAAATCATCGGGTAACGCCGTGAAAACCTGTAACCTGCCAAACCATACATGCTAAACAACACTACCAAGCTTAAAACACCCGCATGCATCACCCCAAACCCATTAAACGGCTAAATTACTCATTTACACTAAAAATGGGAAAATGGCCATAAGCATACAACGGGAAGCCTAAACAACGAAATGAACTACAGGGAATGCTCCTAGCGAGCTCAGGATTCCATCCCCCTACCTCTTGCAAGCCGAGACGGACGAAAAGGCCGCATGCACCGAGGTAGGCTCACCGGGCCTTCAAGCTCCACCCCGCTCCCACGATCACCGAACCGTGCCGAAATGGGTACCCACGCGTTCCTCTCGACGCGAGGAATCCACCGGCGCCAACCACGCCTCAATCCGACGCCGTCTCGCCCGCGTTCCCTAAGGAGGAGAGAGGGGCGATCACAAGAGGAGAGAGAGAGCGTGAGGGTGAATGAGAGATCGACGGGGAGGGTGATAGGTTAAAAGGAAAAAAAGAAATTAAAATATATATAATATAATTATTATATATATTAAAATCTCATTAATTTCTAATAACTCTCAATAACCCCTAATAAATCCGGAAAAATACCAGACAAATTCCTACAAATCCAGGAAAATAGCCGGAAATTCTAGAACAAATAATAGAACAAAATCCATTAAGGATCCATTAAGGCACGGGCCTTACAGTCCCTCCATCCTAATAAAAATTTCGCCCTCAAAATTAACAACGACGGAAAAAGGAGGAAATTGAGAAAGGACATATACCTCACTGGAATAAAAAAGGAAAAAGCTGACGCATCTCATCTTCACGCTCCCAAGTAGACTCATTACCAGAGTGACGCTGCCAAGCAACTCTTACAAGAGGAATAACCTTATTTCTCAACCGCTGCTCACGACGATCTTCAATTCTGATAGGAAATTCTGGCGTGGACAAATCAGCAGTCACTTCAGGCCATACCGAATCATCGAGAACATGAGAAGAATCTGGCATATATTTCCTCAACTGAGACACGTGGAATACATCATGAATAGCTTGCATGGCCGCAGGAAGTTGCAGACGATAAGCCACCTGACCAATAACTTCAACAATCGGAAAAGGGCCAACATACCGCGGACTACGCTTTCCACGCTTCCCAAATCTGGAAACACCTTTCATCGGAGATATTTTAACAAACACCCTATCTCCAGGCTCAAATTGTAGTGGACGTCTGCGCTGATCTGCATAGCTTTTCTGTCGACTCTGAGCCGTCAACAATCTCTGCCTGATCAGACGAACCACATCAGAACATTGCTGCACCATGTCAGGCCCTGTCAACAATCTGTCCCCAACATCAAACCAGTTCAGAGGAGTTCGACAAGGATGACCATATAGTGCTTCATAAGGAGCCATTCCAATACTGGTATGAAAACTGTTATTATAAGCAAATTCAACAAGTGGCAAATGCTGACTCCACGAACCTTGCCAATCAAGGCAACACAATCTCAGCATGTCCTCTAAAGTCTGAATAGTCCTCTCTGACTGTCCATCTGACTAAGGGTGATATGCTGAACTGAAAGCTAACTCAGTGCCCAAAGCTTTCTTGAAACTACGCCAGAAGCCGAGGTAAAACATGGGTCACGATCTGACACAAGTGAAACAGGCACTCCATGCAGTGGCACGATCTTCTACACATACAGCTCGGCCAACCTCTGTACATTCCAAGTAACTTTAATCGGCAATAATCTGGCGGTTTTAGTCAATCTGTCGACAAGCAACCAGATGCCGTCAAAACCTTGAGAAGTCTGAGGCAAACCCACCACAAAATCTATAGTAACATGGTCCCATTTCCACATCGGAATCTCTAATGGCTGAAGCAAACCACCTGGCTTTTGATGTTCGGCTTTAACCTGCTGACAAGTCAAGCACTTAGAAACAAATATAGCCATGTCTTTCTTCAGACCTGGCCACCAGAACTGCTTTTTCAAATTCTGATACATCTTGGTGACACCTGGATGAATAGCAAAACGGGAACCATGGGCTTCACTCAGAATCTCATGCCTCAAATCATCCTCAGCGGGGACATACCATCTGCCCTGGAAACTGACAACTAGCTCGTCATCAAATTCCACATCATATCTTGATATAACACGGCCCAAATCAGAATCCGCTTGCTGAGCTTCTTTAATCTGCTGATATAGAGCTGAACCCAAAATCAAACTAGCACAAACCGCCATCTTCGGATCAGCAGGAAACTCCGCACTGAATGCCTCTCTCGGAAGCCATTTCCACAATTTCCATTCATGAAGCAACAAATGACTGACCTGCACTTTCCTGCTCAGAGCATCAGCCACAACATTCATTTTACCCGGCTGATAGGAGAGTGTGAAGTCAAAATCTTTCATGAATTCCATCCATCGGCGCTGCCTGAGATTCAAATCTTTCTGGGAGAATATATACTGTAAGCTCTGGTGATCAGTAAAAATCTGAAATCTTTCACCATACAGATAATGTCTCCAGATTTTTAAGGCAAAAATAACTGCAGCTAACTCCAGATCATGAGTGGGATAATTCTCTTCATGTTGTTTCAATTGCCGGGATGCATATGCGATAACTTTACCATGTTGCATCTGCACTGCACCGAGACCTACTCGAGAAGCATCAGTACAAACCAGAAAACCACCCAAGTCGGAAGGCAAAGTCAACACAGGAGAAGAAGTCAATAGTCTTTTTAATTCAACAAAGCTAGCCTCACACTGATCCGACCAGATAAAAGACACATCTTTACGAGTCAGTCTAGTCATCGGGGCTGTAATCTTCGCAAAATCTTGAATGAATCTGCGGTAATACCCAGCCAAACCTAGAAAGCTTCTTATCTCAGTCACAGACTTCATCCTCTGCCAACTCAAAACAGCATCAATCTTTGCAGGGTCCACTGCCACTCCATCACCAGAAATCACGTGTCCAAGAAAATGTATTTCCCGAAGTCAGAAATCACATTTAATGAACTTCGCAAAAAGCTCGTGATCTCTTAGAGTCTGTAGAACGATCCTCAAATGCTGCACATGATCTTCATCAGAGGCAGAATAGATCAGAATATCATCCACAAAGATCACCACAAACTGATCAAGAAATGGACGAAAGATACGCTGCATTAGGTCCATAAAAGCTGCTGGGGCATTAGTCAGACCAAACGGCATAACCAGAAATTCAAAGTGACCATATCGAGTGCTGAAAGCTATCTTCTCCACATCGGATTCCCAGATTCGCAATTGGAAGTAGCCAGACCGGAGATCAATCCGTGAAAAGACAGTAGCAGACTGTAATTGGTCAAATAAATCATCAATCCTGGGAAGCGGATACTTATTCTTGATAGTCACCTGATTCAACTGCCTATAATCAATACAAAGTCTCAGGCTTCCATCTTTCTTTTTCACAAACAGCACCGGGGCACTCCACGGAGAAAAACTGAGGCGAATATAACCTTTTTCCAGTAACTCTAGTTGCTGTGCACGCAGTACTTTCAATTCAGCTGGAGCCATTCGGTACGGTGCCTTTGCTAAGGGGCCGGTACCTGGAATCAGTTCAATCACCATCTCTATTTCTCGCTCTGGGGGCAAGCCTGGCAACTCATCAGGAAATACATCAGGGAACTCACAGACAACAGGAATATCACAAACATCCCGTTGTGGTTTTTCAACAACAACCACAGAAGCAAGAAATCCCTGGCAACCTGCACTAAGCAACCTATAGGCTCGAATAGCAGAAATAATCATACGAGAAGATCGGGATCGAATACCTTGGAAATAAAAGGCTGATTTTCCCTGTGGATGAAAATAGACTTTCTTCAATCTGCAGTCAACCACAGCTCCATAATGCTCCAACCAATCCATTCCCAGAATAACATCATAATCTGCCAGCTGCAACGCATACAATCTCGCTGGTAACTGGTGATTATCAATCATCACAGGAGACTCTTCCAGGCACAAAGGTGTAACCATGAAATCTCTAGAAGGCAATTCAACAAATAACTCACAAGACATCTCAGAAGTCGGTTCCTCAATACAGGCCATGAAATCCTCAGAAATAAAAGAGTGAGAAGCACCAGAATCAAATAAGACACGAGCTGAATGACCATAAAGCATAATCGTACCTTCAACCAAATGGGACGCAACAACATCAGCTCTAGTCAAATGAGAAACCTTGCCTTTCTGCTTCTTAGAACCAGCTGAAGATTGCTGAGAAGACGCCGACGCCTGAGAGTAAAATTGTTGTTGAGCTTGCGGTGCAGGAGGTCTGAACTGCGATTGCTGAGGTTGAGAAAACTGAGAAGCTTGCAATTGTTTCGGCCTCAGCGGGCAATCCCGAACCACATGACCTGGCTGGTCACACCGAAAGCAAACAACGGGAAGAGAACACGGCTGGCCCTTGTGATGACCACCGCATCTCCGACACGTCCATGGCTGACTGACAGCTGAACTCTGATGAGTCTGAGTAGAAGGTGCTGTCGGCTGCTGAACTACATCTGTACCGGACGGTTGCTGGAAAAACTTCTTCTTCTTCTTGAACCTTTTGAACTTGGTCTTGGAAGGAGAGGAAACACTGCTAACCTCTGACTGGACTGAGGGAACACCTGGCACTGGCGGTCGGTACACCTACTGAGACTGCACTGCGGGCTGAACTGACCCTGCCTGAGGATATCCACCCGATCTCGTCATCTCCAGCTCAAGTGCCACAGCTGTCTGGCACGCACTATCCAGGTCTGCAACACGACTGGCAATGAGGGGCATCTTCAACTCGGGCCTCAAATGTAGCGACCCGGATTCCGGATACCCGGTGCACCCGGTATAAATACCGAATACACGTGACACCATGAGGGACCCGCGAGGCCTCCCAAGCGCGGGAAAGCGCCGAAGGGACAAAAGGCATGTGTAGAGTACATTGAAGCCACAGAGATATAACAGTAAGCAATTTCATTAGATTGGATTGCTAAAATAGCAGAAATAAAATTATCTTTTCATTAATAATTCAACAATTACAATTATACACAGAGTCCAGCCCAAAGGAAAGACAACAAGTCTAGCACAGTACAGTACGACAGAAAGAAACGTACACAGAAGTCGGGAGAAGCCCGACGCAGGTACGGCTGGCAGCTACAACAGCAAGCGAGCTCTCCACCAGGAACAGCAGAGGCAGATGGCGAAACCCACCTGAAAAGCAGCAGGGGTGAGTCTCAACAGAAACTCAGTAGGGGTCACGCGGATCCCTACTGGAAAACGCACAAAGCGAAGGCAACGGAAGCAACAACAAAGCAGCAGGAACAGCAGGTGTAGCAAAGCAGGAAAGCTACACTACAAAGCTGTAAAGGAACAGACGGGAAGTAGGAGTAGGGAACACGCAGGAGAGGGTGAGAACCCGCACCAAACAAGCGGCTACCGAACTAACCTCGGTACCCCAAACTACTCCAAACAAAAGGCAACAGATGGATGACCCTGAACTCACACAGAAGGGTACACCAGTCTGTCAACCAGCCCCAAACAATCCAGGTCTAGACAAGACCTAGACAGACGCCAAACAAACACGTACACGACCGGGAACATCGTGCACACAGCCCCACGCACGAGCAGAACACCGTGCGGACAGCAAAACACTGACCCCGAGTGCAGCCACGAACGGGCAACTCGCAAAGGTCACGGCGCGCAAGAAAACGCGAAGAACTACGCGTCACGTGACGGAAGCACCCCCTTAAAAAGCCAGCTGCGTCCACTGACGTCTTACGCCGCACCTCAAGTGTCTAGCCTACAGCACTGCTGTAGCAACAGCAGAGACAGAGACACAAGCTGAACCAAATAGGAACAACAAACAAGTAACTAGTCAGGGTCACGCCCGTCGACGTAAGTCCTCCATCCCTGACCACGTGTGCACACACTGGCTATAGTCTAAGCCAGGTCCTCTAGCTAGTATTCTCCCTCGGCAGGACGCCACCGTTGACTAGGAGCCCGCGGAACTAACTAAAAACCGCTCACCGGGAAAACCCCTCCGCCATCCGCTAGCGGGTCGGCACCTCTAGGCCTTAGGTCACACAAGTGGAGGCTTCACACGACACAGAAGCTCAAAACACAAGTGCCGAAGTACAGACAGGCAACCATGCCCATCTACTCGTACTTCTAAGCACCAAATGGCAGCATCACCACCGCCGACAACTCAGGACAAGCAACTAGACCTCTTACGCAACGATCCTTGTGTCAAACGACTAAACGGCAAGATCGTCACAAACAGCGGAACAAGCCGCCAATCGGTCTAATCCTAAGCCAAAGAAACCACGCTCCGCAGAAAGTAACACACGGAGACCTGAGGGAAGCACCAAGAACCCTCAGCACAGCTGGACATGCAAACCGAGGTAGAACAATACCTCGAAACATCCAGAAGCAGCGTCTTGGATAGGACAGAACCGCCAAGACACGCACAGACAAGGTCACACGTCAACCACTGGGTCACACCGGGTTGACCGAAACCCAAACAACAAAAGCATACAAGAGTAGGATCAAGGATCCTACCACAAGTAAGAAGACTCCTGGCTACCTCACAACGTAGTCTTAACCCTCATAGGACGTCAGGAGACATCCACGGGACAACGGGCAGACCACAAGGACAAGCCAAGACACACAGAATCATCGGGCGGAAAACCAAGGCACAAAGGAAGTAACGCACAGGCCCTAGACCGTTATTAGCAAGTGACGGTCTAGCTCAGGGGCGTTATTTCCCAAACGACGGACGGACACAGGCCGTCACACACCACCCTGATAACCTACAAAACCACACAAAAGCCAAGTAACGCATGGGACCAGGGGCGTTACAAGCAAACGGCGCACAGGGGCTCCACCGTTACTCCCAACGGCATAGCCACCCAAACCCAAAACGAAGCAACGCGCTAAGCCAGGCGCGTCACTCACGAAACAGCGTGGCAGGGGAGGGCCGTCAGAACCAAACGACGCACGGAGGCCTATCCGTTACTCACAACGGCATAGCCACCCTCAACCCAACACCACAGCAAACGACGGACAGGGGTGAGCGCGTTACTCTCTAACGACGCACAGGGGCTCCACCGTCGCTTCCAACGGGACAGCCACCCAACCTCGTCCACGCAGAATATAACGGCCAGGGGCAGGCACGTTATACTCAAAACAACGGATGGGAACACATCCGTCGGAGGAACCGCCTCAACAGGTCAAAGTCAGTCAACGGGAAGTAACGGCCAGGGCAAGGCGCGTTATTTCCATCTAACGCGCTGGGTCAAGCGCGTTAGATCAGCTGACTTAACCCCAAGGAAAAACGATGAAAGCGAAGTAACGGCCAGGCACCGGCGCGTTACACGGGAACGACGCTCCAAGCTAGGGCCGTCGCTTACCCAGAAGCAAAAGGGCTAATAAACCCTCAAACCAAATAATGGTCCATCGTAGGGCCGTCAAAAGCAAGTGACGGTCGCTGGCTAGACCGCTACTTCGGTTACGGCGGGAAAACATAGGAATGGCCGGATCGACCCATTCCACGCCCCATTCACGCCGAAACGCAGGGGAAACACACCGCAACGACAAAAGACAACACTAGGGGACTTCAAACCCCACATGCAACAACAAAAACGCAAGATTCGGGCGATTTTACGAAATCAACCCTAAATGGGTCACCGAGGCTCCCGGGCTTCTACCGGCCTCGAATGAACACCAAATCGCACGAAAACTACGTGGATGGGATTCTAACATCCCTGCGGTCATTTAGAAACTAACTGAACCGCAAACGGTCACCGTTTACCGGCCGACCCTAAAAACCACGAAAATCACGGTTTAGGCTAAACAAGCCCAAACACGCTCGTTTCCTAGCCGAACGCCGTGCAATGGCAGGGAAAACGAAGATGAAGAAGCAAGGATCCGTCACCCTACCTCCACCGAAGAAACCGTGCCCCGAAAGGACTAAACCACGCCGAAAACCACTCGCGAACCAATTTCACCGGCTTTGAATCCACCATTCGGGATCGCGCCAGAATCGATCCGATCCTCGCCCTATCGCGCACCTCGACAGCTCCACGGCCTCGCCACCTCGCCCACGCACGCCTCCGCATGCCTCCGTCTGCAGCCGGAGCCGAAAGGGGAGAGAACGAGAGAGAACGGGAGAGAGAGGGACGGTCGCGCGAATGAGAAGGAGAGAGAGAAAAGAGAAAAGAAAAAGAAAGAAATTAGGAAATTTTCCTAATTTCCGAAAATTCTGAAAATGCGCCAAAAATGCATAAATTCAGAAAAATACGCAAAAATAGTCGAAACGACCGGCTCGAAGAGTACATCATCGCTGTAGCATCCACGAGCTCGAGAATTGACAAACAAACTCACCGTAGGGTTCCGTAACTAGTACGTGAGAAAAACCCACACGGCTCGTCAAACTCAACTCGGAAGTCACAAAAGCGAACCGAAACTCAACGAAACCAATCCGAAAGAGATCCGAAAGATCCAACAAAGATCCAACAAGATCCAGGGCATTACATCCTCCCCTCCTTTAAAGAATTTCTCCCTCGAAATTAAGGACTAACAAAGGAGAAGCAGGGAAGAACAACCCAACAACGCAAATCTCGGAAAACACAGCTCAGAGGAACACCGTCAGACCACGATTACAGGTACACACTCTAGCTTCTAAGATAGCAAGTCCACAGCACGAGCATAGCACCAAAGTGAACACATCTGACACCTCCGAAGCAAAGGCAACGTCGTTTACGTCTCACAGAGCAAGAGACACGACAACCACAACAATTGAGAACCAACACCGAACAGCACAACAACAACACGGCAAGCAGTAGCTCACACAAGGAGACACAGTCCTCACAGCTGACCGCTCGACCACATCATCGGCTCCAGTGCCAAAGGCAACAGGGAACACCTGGCACACAGAACACCAACGACAACAACAACGCTGGACCACAAGCACCATCAAGTCAGCACTCACTCAGATATCACACCTGATCAAGTCGCAAGCTCACTCCAAGGAAGAAAAAGGAGCATAGCAAAGCTAACTGACAAGACAATGGTCCAAGACAAGAACACAAAATCATAAAGAAACAGCGCCACAACAACACAACGGCAGCACCTGCAGAATTCCGGCTCCGCACGACACGCAGTGCCAAGAAACACATCTGCAAGCAGGGTCACAACAAGGCACAAGAACAGCTGAGCACACAACCACACAAGAACGGGTTACGCATCAGACTGCTCACCAAGAGAAGACCCACAACAACAAGAAACAACAATAATCTCGGGGAAAACAACTCAAGGACTAACAACACGCCTCAATAGCACAACACCCAAGAAGGAAAAACAGAGCAAAGGGTACTTAATCAGCAAGGAATGCTGACAAATTCCCCAACACTCACACAAGTGCCAATGCCAACACCAGAAAACCACAAACAAAGGCACGGCAACTGACGACATCAAGGCACGAGAAGCCAAGACGAAGTCACATCGAGAAAGAACAAACTTCTCGACAAACGGGTAGCCAACCCACACACTTCAGCTGTACTCTCAACCACGTGCACAGGCAACGGAACAACATCGGTAATCGTATCTCAGCACACACCAGCGCCATCGCAATCAACAAGATCGCAATTCACACGCCACGAGCACCAATCCAGCGAATAACCGAACACAAAGAGCCTAAGTGCAATAAGAAAAGAGCACCAGCTTCAGCACAAAGCACAAGGAAAGCATCAGTCTCAGCTTACCTTCACGTCCTAAAACAACAAATGAGCCTTCACAACGCATCGGCCGTTAGACACAGCGCGACAACTACGGTGCACAACAGCTCTTAACACCATTACGGAGTCCAAAGCCAAGCAACCGTACAACAAGGAGCAGATCAGGCTCAACACAAAGCTGTCTACGCTTAAGCAGACACAGGACAAGGCAGCACTAAGACAACAATTCCAAGGCAAACTTCGGAAAAAAACTTCACCAAGAAGGGACGAGAAGCAACAAGCTCTACAACAACAGCTCACCAGGAAAGGAAAATCCTAGGTTCGCTCGAGCAACTTCTCAATCGAGGCAACACGACAATCGAAACAACGAAAACAACAATGCATCAGAAGCTAAGCAGACTCAAGCCGGGATAACCAAAGCAACGTAAGAACGTGCATGGCCATCACACCAACGCTAAAAAGTCATAAGCTACCTGAGCAAAATACAGAAAACAGTTCAAACAATGCACTGCAGATTCATGCCAACCGACAAACACTGCCAAGTGCAACACGATCGAGACCAACTTCAAAACGAACGAAGCACATCGTCATATCCAGACGAGAGTAAAAACCATCTCGTACAGTGCCAACCAAGCACGTACAAGACCATACGCGAGAAGCACTGCGATAAACCATCGCAACACCTACGCCAGCAAGAGACTGTACTGGGCCTAAGGACTCTGGAAACTGTATATCTCAGATTCCCATGTACTTCACACAACAACGCTCTGATAGCTCAGAAAAGAAAAACTCCGAACATCTCAGAACACTGCTCTGATACCAGCTGTAGCGACCCGGATTCCGGATACCCGGTGCACCCGGTATAAATACCGAATACACGTGATACCATGAGGGACCCGCGAGGCCTCCCAAGCGCGGGAAAGCGCCGAAGGGACAAAAGGCATGTGTAGAGTACATTGAAGCCATAGAGATATAACAGTAAGCAATTTCATTAGATTGGATTGCTAAAATAGCAGAAATAAAATTACCTTTTCATTAATAATTCAACAATTACAATTATACACAGAGTCCAGCCCAAAGGAAAGACAAGTCTAGCACAGTACAGTACGACAGAAAGAAACGTACACAGAAGTCGGGAGAAGCCCGACGCAGGTACGGCTGGCAGCTACAACAGCAAGTGAGCTCTCCACCAGGAACAGCAGAGGCAGATGGCGAAACCCACCTGAAAAGCAGCAGGGGTGAGTCTCAACAGAAACTCAGTAGGGGTCACGCGGATCCCTACTGGAAAACGCACAAAGCGAAGGCAACGGAAGCAACAACAAAGCAGCAGGAACAGCAGGTGTAGCAAAGCAGGAAAGCTACACTACAAAGCTGTAAAGGAACAGACGGGAAGCAGGAGTAGGGAACACACAGGAGAGGGTGAGAACCCGCACCAAACAAGCGGCTACCGAACTAACCTCGGTACCCCAAACTACTCCAAACAAAAGGCAACAGATGGATGACCCTGAACTCACACAGAAGGGTACACTAGTCTGTCAACCAGCCCCAAACAATCCAGGTCTAGACAAGACCTAGACAGACGCCAACAAACACGTACACGACCGGGAACATCGTGCACACAGCCCCACGCACGAACAGAACACCGTGCGGACAGCAAAACACTGACCCCGAGTGCAGCCACGAACGGGTAACTCGCAAAGGTCACGGTGCGCAAGAAAATGCGAAGAACTAAGCGTCACGTGACGGAAGCACCCCCTTAAAAAGCCAGCTGCGTCCACTGACGTCTTACGCCGCACCTCAAGTGTCTAGCCTACAGCACTGCTGTAGCAACAACAGAGACAGAGACACAAGCTGAACCAAACAGGAACAACAAACAAGTAACTAGTCAGGGTCACGCCCGTCGACGTAAGTCCTCCGTCCCTGACCACGTGTGCACACACTGGCTATAGTCTAAGCCAGGTCCTCTAGCTAGTATTCTCCCTCGGCAGGACGCCACCGTTGACTAGGAGCCCGCGGAACTAACTAAAAACCACTCACCGGGAAAACCCCTCCGCCATCCGCTAGCGGGTCGGCACCTCTAGGCCTTAGGTCACACAAGTGGAGGCTTCACACGACACAGAAGCTCAAAACACAAGTGCCGAAGTACAGACAGGCAACCATGCCCATCTACTCGTACTTCTAAGCACCAAATGGCAGCATCACCACCGCCGACAACTCAGGACAAGCAACTAGACCTCCTACGCAACGATCCTTGAGTCAAACGACTAAACGGCAAGATCATCACAAACAGCGGAACAAGCCGCCAATCGGTCTAATCCTAAGCCAAAGAAACCACGCTCCGCAGAAAGCAACACACGGAGACCTGAGGGAAGCACCAAGAACCCTCAGCACAGCTGGACATGCAAACCGAGGTAGAACAATACCTCGAAACATCCAGAAGCAGCGTCTTGGATAGGACAGAACCGCCAAGACACGCACAGACAAGGTCACACGTCAACCACTGGGTCACACCGGGTTGACCGAAACCCAAACAACAAAAGCATACAAGAGTAGGATCAAGGATCCTACCACAAGTAAGAAGACTCTTGGCTACCTCACAACGTAGTCTTAACCCTCATAGGACGTCAGGAGACATCCACGGGACAACGGGCAGACCACAAGGACAAGCCAAGACACACAGAATCATCGGGCGGAAAACCAAGGCACAAAGGAAGTAACGCACAGGCCCTAGACCGTTATTAGCAAGTGACGGTCTAGCTCAGGGGCGTTATTTCCCAAACGACGGACGGACACAGGCCGTCACACACCACCCTGATAACCTACAAAACCACACAAAAGCCAAGTAACGCATGGGACCAGGGGCGTTACAAGCAAACGGCGCACAGGGGCTCCACCGTTACTCCCAACGGCATAGCCACCCAAACCCAAAACGAAGCAACGCGCTAAGCCAGGCGCGTCACTCACGAAACAGCGCGGCAGGGGAGGGCCGTCAGAACCAAACGACGCACGGAGGCCTATCCGTTACTCACAACGGCATAGCCACCCTCAACCCAACACCACAGCAAATGACGGACAGGGGTGAGCGCGTTACTCTCTAACGACGCACAGGGGCTCCACCGTCGCTTCCAACGGGACAGCCACCCAACCTCATCCACGCAGAATATAACGGCCAGGGGCAGGCACGTTATACTCAAAACAACGGATGGGAACACATCCGTCGGAGGAACCGCCTCAACAGGTCAAAGTCAGTCAACGGGAAGTAACGGCCAGGGCAAGGCGCGTTATTTCCATCTAACGCGCTGGGTCAAGCGCGTTAGATCAGCTGACTTAACCCCAAGGAAAAACGATGAAAGCGAAGTAACGGCCAGGCACCGGCGCGTTACACGGGAACGACGCTCCAAGCTAGGGCCGTCGCTTACCCAGAAGCAAAAGGGCTAATAAACCCTCAAACCAAATAACGGTCCATCGTAGGGCCGTCAAAAGCAAGTGACGGTCGCTGGCTAGACCGCTACTTCGGTTACGGCGGGAAAACATAGGAATGGCCGGATCGGCCCATTCCACGCCCCATTCACGCCGAAACGTAGGGGAAACACACCGCAACGACAAAAGACAACACTAGGGGACTTCAAACCCCACATGCAACAACAAAAATGCAAGATTCGGGCGATTTTACCAAATCAACCCTAAATGGGTCACCGAGGCTCCCGGGCTTCAACCGGCCGCGAATGAACACCAAATCGCACGAAAACTACGTGGATGGGATTCTAACATCCCTGTGGTCATTTAGAAACTAACTGAACCGCAAACGGTCACCGTTTACCGGCCGACCCTAAAAACCACGAAAATCACGGTTTAGGCTAAACAAGCCCAAACACGCTCGTTTCCTAGCCGAACACCGTGCAATGGCAGGGAAAACGAAGATGAAGAAGCAAGGATCCGTCACCCTACCTCCACCGAAGAAACCGTGCCCCGAAAGGACTAAACCACGCCGAAAACCACTCGCGAACCAATTTCACCGGCTTTGAATCCACCGTTCAGGATCGCGCCAGAATCGATCCGATCCTCGCCCTATCGCGCACCTCGACAGCTCCACGGCCTCGCCACCTCGCCCAAGCACGCCTCCGCACGCCTCCGTCTGCAGCCGGAGCCGGAAAGGGGAGAGAACGAGAGAGAACGGGAGAGAGAGGGACGGTCGCGCGAATGAGAAGGAGAGAGAGAAAAGAGAAAAGAAAAAGAAAGAAATTAGAAAATTTTCCTAATTTCCGAAAATTCTGAAAATGCGCCAAAAATGCATAAATTCAGAAAAATACGCAAAAATAGTCGAAACGACCGGCTCGAAGAGTACATCATCGCTGTAGCATCCACGAGCTCGAGAATTGACAAACAAACTCACCGTAGGGTTCCGTAACTAGTACGTGAGAAAAACCCACACGGCTCGTCAAACTCAACTCGGAAGCCACAAAAGCGAACCGAAACTCAACGAAACCAATTCGAAAGAGATCCGAAAGATCCAACAAAGATCCAACAAGATCCAGGGCATTACATCAAACCTCGCAAGAATTGCTGAGTTTTAAAAGCTTCACTGGCCAGCACATGGGGCGCATACTGACCCAATTCCATAAACTTATTCCGATACTGAAGCACCGTCATACTGCCCTGCGTCAGCTCCATAAATTGATACATCTTCGCCATTTGTAAACAGGCAGGAGTGTAGGCACGCTCAAAAGCAGCTGCGAACTCTGCCCATGTGATCTGCCGAAGAGGTCTTGAATGAAAGGCAATCTGCCACTCGGCTTTCCACCACGAAATGGCCGTACCCTGGAGTTGAAAAGTAGCAAGCATAACTTTTTCATCTTCAGCACATTCCATCGAGACAAACACCCGCTCGATCGCATCCAACCATTGCCTTGCCACTTCTGGATCAACTTGACCATCGAAAGCAGGCGGGTTGAACATCAGGAATTCTTTCAAAGCCTTGCCTCGACTGCCAGGCACTTCAACAGGAGGAGCAACAATCGGCGCTGGAGGAGGAACAACTGGAACAGCTGGAACTGCAGAGGAGGTGCAGAACCACTATCTTCCCGGGGCGCATCTCGAGGAACATGAGGAGGTCTTCCTCGACGAGGCGGCATAATTACTCTGTCGAGAACACAAAACAATAGCAAAATCCATCAATCACGCAGAAAACACCCTATGCCAGCAATAGACGACAACAGGACTAGCTCAGGACAAAGTGCAAATTTCAATTCCTTATACAATTCCTCAAACAACGCTCTGATACCAACTGTAACGACCCAGAGTTCAGGATGCCGATATACTGATAACATCGATACACCGATACCAAGAACTGGGGAAGCCACCCAAGAGGCTTATGAGGCCCCTGAAGGGTTAGTAGAAAAGTGCTGAGGGGTATGCATAACGAATTGGAATTTGGAACGCGCATATTACAATTAAGCATTAAAATAACACAAGTGCGGAAGCAATTCAAAATAACCAGAGTGATATATATATACTAGTCCAGATAAACCAAAGTACTAGTCCACAAGGTACAACTACACGGGGCATACCCCGACAAAAGTACAAGCAAGCCTCAAAAGGTGCCTCGACTAAAGCTGGCAGCTAGACACGGTCTCCAAAACGGCTCACGAAGCACCGGGAGACGACGGGCGCGGCTCACCTGAAAGGAGAAAGGGTGAGTCACAGCCAGACTCAGTAGGGGTCACGCGGATCCCTACCTTGCACTAAACAAGCATACATGCATAAATAAAGGCAAGTAGAGCATGCATTTAATTAAGCTAATAGGCAATGGCATGAATAACCACTCAAGTAAAGCTGTAAACTCTAACTACGCAAGTATAATAGCTAAAACATGCCACAGCTAAATAAATGCAAGTGATTAAAACTAAATCTACCAAAATAGAATGAGCCTTAACTAATCCAAACAACAAGGAAGGACAACCACTGGAGCAGAAACCAGAAGCGTCCACTGACGACTTACACTGCGTCTCAAGCACTCGCAGTCGGCAAAGCGACAAGCTAAGCGCGTAAACAGTACCAAACCAAGTGACCAGTCGGAGTGGCACCCATCGGTGTCAGTCCACAGTCTCCGACCACGTGTGCACACACTGACTCTAGCCTGAGCCAGGCCCTCTAGCTAGTTTTCCCCCTTGGTAGGACGCTACCATTGGCTGGGAGCCCACGGAACTAGCTTACAAACCGTGCATGGGAAACACACCCCTCCGCCATCCTCAAGCGGGTCGGTACTCAACAGACCTTAGGGCAACAATAGTGGCTCCATTGCATGGAAAGAAAAGCTACTCTATTGGTATAAGAAACATGCCACTGAATACTAAAACAATATAAACATGGCACTTATATATTATGGAACGCATAACGAGAAGGCTGGGAACATATCAAAACCTACAGGCAAACGGCGGTCGTCTGCCTATGCGTTACTGGCAAGCGACGGTGGGGGACTGGCGCATTACATCCGAAGCAACGCGTTAGTGTCCCGCCGTTACTTCCACCAGAGTTCCAGCTTAAACGACCCAAGAGGGGGAGTGACGGTGGGGGCCCAGCGCATTACTTCGTAACGACGCGTTGGATCACCGCCATTACTTCCACCCGAGGCCGGAAATCAACGAACAGTATTCAAAACCGCGAGCAGGCGAAGCGACGCCCTAACCCAGGCGCGTCGGGCCGAAACGACGGCCGGTCGACTGGCCGTCGAGCGCACTGCCTGACCGGGTCAACGCAAAACTGCGCACGAGTAACGGATGGGGCTCCCACCGTTACTCTTCAAATAACGAGCCCTCGACGAGCCGTCGTTTGGAAACGACGCGTCCACCAAGGACCGTCAGGCGTGTGACGGTTCCTGGCAGGACCGTCACACCACCTGGAACACGGGCGGGTTCGGTTTGAAAACCGAAGCCCTCCCGGACGATAGAAATCGTCGGGTTACGCCGTGAAAACCTGTAACCTACCAAACCATACATGCTAAACAACACTACCAAGCTTAAAACACCGGCATGCATCACCCCAAACCCATTAAACGGCTAAATTACTCGTTTACACTAAAAATGGGAAAATGGCCATAAGCATACATCGGGAAGCCTAAACAACGAAATGAACTACAGGGAATGCTCCTAGCGAGCTCAGGATTCCATCCCCCTACCTCTTGCAAGCTGAGACGGACGAAAAGGCCGCATGCACCGAGGTAGGCTCACCGGGCCTTCAAGCTCCACCCCGCTCCCACGATCACCGAACCGTGCCAAAATGGGTACCCACGCGTTCCTCTCGACGCGAGGAATCCACCGGCGCCAACCACGCCTCAATCCGACGCCGTCTCGCCCGCGTTCCCTAAGGAGGAGAGAGGGGCGATCGCAAGAGGAGAGAGAGAGCGTGAGGGTGAATGAGAGATCGACGGGGAGGGTGAGAGGTTAAAAGAAAAAAAAGAAATTAAAATATATATAATATAATTATTATATATATTAAAATCTAATTAATTTTTAATAACTCTCAATAACCCCTAATAAATCCGGAAAAATACCAGACAAATTCCTAAAAATCCAGGAAAATAGCCGAAAATTCCAGAACAAATAATAGAACAAAATCCATTAAGGATCCATTAAGGTACGAGCCTTACACTTGCTCTCTCTTGGCTTCTCTTCCTCGGATGCGATCTGATAACTCCGTTGCATCTTCTAGGAGTTGTGCTCTCCGTACCGCATCAGAATAAATTTGGATATCCATCGGGGCCAGTTGAGTAATATATTGAGGCTTAAGGCCGTTAAGAAATGTCTGTGCCTTCATTTTGTCAGTACCCACGGGATGTGGAGCGTACCGAGATAACCTTAAAAATTGAGCTTCATATTCCGTAACTGATAAACCCCTTTGCTTCAAAGCGACAAACTCGGCGGCCTTCCTTTCTTGTACTCGATCGGAGAAGTATTTACTATTGAAGTGTTCCATGAACTCTTCCCATAGAATTTGATCGTACGGTAAAGTAGCTTCGATCGATTCCCACCAGGCACGTGCATCACTTTCTAGTTGGAAAGTAGCGAGTAGGACCTTTTCCTCGTCAGCGCATTGCATGACTCGGAATATCCTCTCGATCTCTTTAATCTAGTGTTCGGCTTCATCCGGATCCGTAGATCTTGCGAACTTGGGAGGGTTCATGCTTCGGAAATTTCTATACAAATCTCCGGCTCCTCGGTTTGCTCCTCCCTGAACAACCTGTTGGAGGGCATGGGTCAAGCCTTGAACAGTGCGCTGCATCTCGTGCCATTTAGCTTTCTTGGTGGCCATTTGCGAGAATTAGCCTGAAAGCATAATTCCAAGGTTTATTATTTTTGTTTTGGTATTTATTTCTTGATAATTCCCTTTTTCTTAAAACTTAACCCGTGTTTCTACCCAAATCTTACCTGGAAAGTTCAAGATCTATCAAATTTCTAGATATTGATCTAGAACCTATGTTTGAGGGAAAACTATGTTTTTGTAATGAACCTATAATTGTGAAACATAGGATTTTATGTAACCTAGGCTCTGATACCACAAAGACTGTCACACCCCGACGTGGAATATCGAGGGCGCGACGAGTCGTAAATAATCGTGTCGATCAGAGCATGTATAATTTTATTTCTAAAGACAGAAATGAATGGGAAAATGGTACCTTTATTCCATCAAAATGAAGTTTACAACAGTAATTGATAAGTCATAAAGGCAAATTACAACTTTCAATCTCAAAGTACATCATTCTTGTAAAAACACTAATGATCTACATAAACCTAGGTAAAAAAGGAAAATCACTCTCTCACTCTTGTCCATTCCCTTGTTCATTTTCATTTCCTGCAACAATTGACCAAAACGTAGGGTGAGCTAAAAAGCTCAATAGGATTTTATATCTCTATGAACCAAGCAATCTTTAAGTATTAACAATTTAAACAATTTTCTAACTTGTATCAGGAAGTGTATAAAAATGAATGGAATTTCTAAGTAATTGAGATAATATGATATCAAGATGAATTTCCAAGTAATGACTTTGAACAAGTAAAGAATTTCACGTAATTGGCCGTTTTCACGCAAGTCAAGTAATTCATGTAATTTTCAAGTAAACAAGTAACAAGTAAATAAGTACGAATAGTGGAATGCTGTATCAAGTAAATCTATCATGCACTTCGGTGCAATGCCACACTGTTGGTCAATCAACTCTCATGGGCACAAGTACTTTCGGGCGCTCCCCCCAAGACCAGACCGGGCCCCATTAATGTCAGGCATTGAGTCATATGGATCCGAAGATCCCAAGTACATTTAGACATCCACTTCAATGTATATGGCCAATGATTTTCAAGAATATGATGTTTGTAATAAGCACAGATTTGACAAAATTTTAGAAGTTGCAAGAAAAGTAGATAACAATTTAAGGCATCATGTTTAACGACATTAAGTCGTGGAGTTCAAAAATGAACAGTAAGTAGGAAGAAAATTTAAGATAGTAATTTATTAGAATTATTTTTTAAAAAATATCTTAGCTTAATCTCATAATCATAAAACATAAAGTTTTAGTTATGAAAATATATGCTTTATGAATTACAATCATGAGTTTAGATATTAGTATTTAATCATACATTAATTAACCATATGATAAGAAAATAGAATTTTATGTCAAAAATAACTCTAACTCGCTAAAAATAATCTTAACATGCTAGCATTTTCATGTTACTTTACTGATAAGATGATAAAAATAAAATTTTCATACTAGATTTAATTTTTAACATGCTAGAAATTAATATTTAACATGCTAAAATTAATACTTAACATGATAAAATAATTCTCATACATTAACTTACTGATAGGATGATAAGATAAGTTTACCATGCTGATTACAGAAATTCTCTGATAACAACATAAATTTTACCATGCTAAAAATTATTTTTCTATATTTATTTGCTAAATATTTAATAGGAAAATAAAATTATCATGCTAAAAAATAGTTTTAATACACTGAAAATAATTATAACATGCTAAAAATAATTCTAAGATGCTGGAATAACTTTACCATACTGGAAGAAATTTTATCATGCTGGAAGTAATTTTCATGCATCATTTTACTAATTATTTAATAGGAAATTAGCTTTAGCATGCACAAAAGATAGTTTTAAATAGATTTTAACATGATGAAAATAGTTTTTACATCTCAATATGTATAAAATAATTTTATCATGTTGGAAGTCCTTTTTAAGATGCTGGAAATATTTTTCATGCATTGATTTACTAATATGGTTATAATTTACTAATATGGTTAAAAATAGATTTTTACATGTAAAGAATATTTTTATTCTACAAAATAATTTTTAACATGCTGTAAGAATTAAAACATGCTAATATTACCTTTTCTTACTTTTGGTGACTATATACATACGATTAATGTGGATTTTCATGTGATATAGTTCCTATTGGATAGTGGCTTAAGTTTAGTCCCACATTGGAAGTTACAAAAAACTTCATTGGCTTTATATGTTGGAGAGCTCACCATTGGGTCAGGACCCAAGGGGCATAGGATGCGGGCTCGAGTTGTGTGTGCGGTGCGGTGCGGTGAGGCTGAGTTATATATATATGTTTATACCCAAAATCATATTTATTATTATTTTTTTTTGTGAACGCGCTATCTTATGCTAGCACGATCTTGAAGATCGTGCTACCAGAGGGTAGCGCGTTCATATCCATATTTTAAATTTTTTTTATGGTCTTCTAATTTCATGAAAGATCACGCTACCTTTGGGTAGCGCGTTTTGGAAAATTTTAAAATTTTCAATTTGACCCTCGAAGGGCGAGAAAATACTATGTATGAACGCGCTATGTCGGGCCAGCGCGTTCAGAATGCGCTACTGAGCTATAGCACGTTCTGGACTTGATGAAAAAATGGAAATACCCCTCCAATAAGATGACCATAACTTGCTCATTTCATAACAGAATTCAATAAATGAGCTATCAATGAAAAGAGGACAGAAAAATGAACAAGATGGCATGATTTAATTAGAGTTTAGCCTGAGAGACACCTACCTACCTTTAGACAGATCTAAATAAATATCCCTAAATATAAAAAAATCCTTTGATCTCCAAATGCTCCTTCAAATCTCCACAAATCTTCGCAATAGCATATACTTAACCTCCAGGGATTGTTTAAGGGTCGAATGAGGTTCTATTTATAGCCAAAACTTGGCCAAATGTGTCAAGATTCCTCACCTAATTCCACCAAACCCATTAAGTCCGAATTAGAAGAAAAATGACATTTCTCCTCTTAATCTAGCCCATCTTAGGTGTAAAAATAATGTAAAAATGGCTGGTCTAAGGTGAGCTGTTAGGTAAGGGTTGATTATTGAGTCAATCTTCTAGAAAAGAAGTTATTTTAATCCCTTAAATTTCATATTAAACACATGTTACGAATTTATGTCAATTTAACCTTTAATAAATCCTTTAATCTATTAATCTAGCCCATTTTGGATTATCCAATGGGCCAATTGTTATCCTAGTCCAATACATGGACTTTTATTGGGCTTACTATGAATTATCTATGGTTTAAAGCATTTAATATCTATTTACTTCTAGTTAATTCAAGTAAATTCAATAAACTAGATTAAAAAATGTAATTTAATTATTTCATGAAAATTTTAATTACATAATGAAATTGAAAAATGTATTTCTCATTTTTAATTATCGGGTTTCTACAGCTCACCAGGAAGGAAAATCCTAGGTTCGCCCGAGCACTCTCTCAAACAAGGCGTCCAACAACCATCTCAACACAACCTTAACGCCTCGGGGGCTGAACAGACCTAAAGCTGGGATGGCCAAAACAACATTAATCTCCTCAGAAAACATGCACGGACATCACACCAACAATAAAGTCACCAGCCACCTGAACAAGCCATGGAAAAATCTCGAACACCGCACTGCAAATTCACGCCTGCCGGTGAACTCTGCCAAGCGCAGCATAACCGAGACAAACACCATGACAAAAGAAAGGCGCTCCATCAGAATCTAACAAGAGAAAAACCATCTCGCACAGTGCAGCACAGCATGCACAAGACCACATGCGAGAACAAAGCGATAATCAATCATAAAACCTATGCCAATTGCTGACTGTACTGGACCTTAAGGACTTTGAGTACTGTAATATCTTGAATTCCCATGTACTTTCACAAACACAAGCTCAACTAGCTCAGAAAAACTCCAAACAACTCTAAACTCTACTCTGAAACCAACTGTGACAACCCAGTCTCCAGATACCGGATAAACCCGATACCACTTGGATTCCAAGAAGCCTCCCAAGAGCGGGAAAGCTTTGAAGGGATAGAAAGGTATGTGTGAGTACATTGAACTTCCAGATAAAGCAGTAAGCAATTAAATTTCAATGATCATGATTGGTAAAATAGCAGAAATAAAATTACATTTTCTATAACAATTAAAACTAACAGAGTCACAATAACTCTATATTTCTTCAAGTTAGAGATCTTCCTCGGTTGGCAAGGCGGGCGTTGAAGATGGATAAAGTTGGCTTGCCAACTCTCCGCAATTGTAACTAGTCATTTTGGTTTTGTAGTCTTTATTTTTTTCTGTTTGATTGCAGGTAAAGATAGGGGTATGCCCTGAAGTATTTGTATTCTTTCAAAAAATCAATAACGTTTTGGGGCCATAGTGTCAGTCTGGGGAAGTGAGAACATGTTCCCCCCCTCGGGGAGGATGCACTTGACCAGGTGCTGACTCTATTGGTCGGTGCTTCAAAAAAAAAAACTAACAGAGTCCAGTCCAACTAAAATATAGTACAATAGGAAAGAGAACGTACTCTCAAGTGGGGGGAAGCCTGACACTAGCAACACTGGCACTAAAAACCACGCATTGCACCTCCAAGCACGAGGGAGAACATGTACACCTAAAAAGTCAGGGGTGAGCCTCTTATCACTGGCTCAGTAGGGATCCCGCAGAACCCTACCACGAAACAACACAGTAATAGTAGTGCTAACAACTAAAGCAAAGTAGTAACAACAAGAGTAGGAACAACAAAAGTAAAGAAGAAAGCCATACCACAGAAACACGGTAGCTGAAGGAACCTCGGCCCTCTAAACTACTCCAAACTGTTGTGCCCCTGTGGTTTTGATGTCAGCAAGCACTATGAGTATGAATGAGTTTGATGTCAGCAAGCACTATGAGTATGATAGATTGACTGATTGAGTGTGCATATTTAAAGCATTGCACAACAAGTGTAGCTTGCATCGGTGCATTCATCAGTTGCACGCCATATAGTCGATGCATGATTCACTACATATGATGTCTATACACTGAAGCACACTCATTGCATATGAGGTCCTGTCACTGAAAACCGGTGCAACATTTCTTTGCACGCTATAAAGTCTGTACAGAGTTTTTCCTAGACTGCATCAACTCAAGTTTGTACATTCTTTAGTAGCTATCCATTGCTTCATTCGACCAAGTCAGTACAGCCAGTGCTCTTCATGCATTTACATAGTCTATGCATTGTTTTGTCTCGCACATACACTAAGTCTGCACACTAAGTCTATACAATCATGAGCATAGTCAGTGCATTCAGTTGTTTCATGCATATACAAAGTCTGCACATTCTTTGCTGTTATGTCCATCCGTCATTTCAGCAAGTCCGTACATCGTCTTGTCGCAGGCACAGCAAGTCTGTACATCGTCTTGGTGCATGCACGCAAAGTCTGTACATTCTTTGACAGCATGCCTGAGCATTCATCTTTGATGTGCATACTTTGATAGATGCAAACTGCATTTCACACGTTCAACGTCTGTACATTCTTCAGTGGCATTTGTGCAATCTTTCAAAACAAAGTCTATACATCCATTCGCTGATAACTGAGCAAGTCTATACATCCGTTAGCTCAGCTCATGGCTTAGTCAGTGCAATCCATGTTCATTGTGCATGTGTGCATACCGCTGCTGGTATGAGTGTTCAAGTTCATGCATCATCACACCATCAAGTCTATACATCGTTATCGAATGCACGCAAAGTCTATACACTTTTTGATAGCATGCCTGTGCATTCACCTTCTGTCACGCCCCGACGCGGAATATCGAGGCACGACAGGGGAGAAAACCCCTCACTCAATCAAGACTAGAAATTCTAATTACATCACTTGATATAAAAATCTCCACTATAAAATTTCAATTTTTACAACTCTTCCAAAATTACAAGGACAACACTAACTCTCAAGCAAATTACAAGAATACTCTTATAATAAGATAACTCTCAATTCTATACTGAGAAATAGGGTCTACTATGACATCTTGGTACACTCTAACACTCTTGCCCATGCTTGCTAGCTATCCTCGAGACAACCTATAAAAAATATTAATTGACACTGAATGAGCATAAAGCTCAGTAGGAATTACATCTCAACATTTAACATGCTTTAAGTGATTACAAGTTCATTTAATGTGGGTAATCTATGCATGCAGACAGATAGATATCAAGGAATCGTAAGATCGACAAGAGTAGAAAGTGAGAGCATATAGATTTCGCATTTTCAAGCAGCAGTAGCAAGTGATAGCAAATGATATCAAGCAAGTGATAACTGAGGAGTAATAGCTAGAATAGCAACATGTCAATCAAGCAATGGTAAGCAAAGTAATTTCAAGCATGTATAACTGGAATTGGCTATTTATCAATTCATTCAAGTAAACACTTTTACCCTTCTGCGGGTCTCAAGTCAATCAATCAAGTAATATCACGAGAACGAGTGGAATGCCTAAAGTCTAGCAAGCAAGTACTCCGGTGCAATGCCAAACACCGTGGTCAATAAACTCCCATGGGCACAAGTACCTTCGGGTGCTCCTCCCAGGACCAGACCGAGCCCTATATGCACAGCATTTATCATGTTTGTTGACATCCACTCTCATTTATAGCCAATATGGAATTTCAAGGTTTGACCAGTATGATATATAAGGTGGAATTATGGAATGGAATCCAAGGGCACATTGATGTGTAGGGATGAACTAGGAGTAAAAACCCGTAACGTTCGATACATATATATGAGTTAGCCAAAATGGTGATTTATTATAATAATCAGAATTTAATTATAAAAATATATTTTTATGTTGAAAATAATTCTAACTTGCTAAAAATAATACTAACATGCTGAGAATGAGTTTCATATGTTACTTTACTGGTAAGATGATAAAAATAAATTTTTCATGCTGGATTTAATTTTTACATGCTGAAATTTAATTATTAACATGCTAAAAGTTAATGCTTAACATGCTAAAATAATTAACTTACTGATAGGATGATAAGATAAGGTTGCCATGCTGATTACATAAATTTTCTGATAACAACATAATTTTTATCATGCTAAAAATTATTTTTCTACATTTATTTGCTAATTATTTGATAGGAAAATAGAATTATCATGCTGAAGAATAGTTTTAATACACTGAAAATAACTATAACATGCCAAAAATAATTATAACATGCTGGAATAATTTTACCATACTGGAAGAAATGTTATCATGATGGAAGTAATTTTCATGCATCAATTTACTACTTTATTTAATAGGAAAGTAAGTTTTATATGCACAAAAATAGCTTTAAATAGATTTTAACATGCTGAAAATAATTTTTATATCTCAGTATGTATAAAATAACTCTATCATATTGGAAGTCACTTTTAACATGCTGGAAATAGTTTTAACATGTTGGAGATAATTTTTAGTATGTATAAACTAATGTGGTGAAAATTAGATTTTTACATAAAAAAATAATTTCATTCTACAAATATATATATATACTCTGTAAGAATGAAGGAGTCCATTTTATAATATATTCTATTCTCTATATATATATTCGGTGAGAATGGAGGTGTAGACATTAGTTATATATACATATTAACAATATATAATGAAGGTGCTTTGTATATACAATTAATGGAAGTATATATATGAATTTATATACATATATAATGAAGGTGTTTTGTATATACAATTAATGGAAGTATATATATATATATATATATATATATTTTATGGTGTCGGCTGTATATATATATAAGGTATAAATTGTTCACATTTTACTTCTGTTATTTTTCAACATGTTTCTGCATGTGTCGACACCAAGCGTCGACATTTACTGTTCCCTTTTAGTCTCTGTTGTACAGTGTAGTTACAGGTTTTTATACACCTGTGTCGACATTTATCTTTGAGGTGTCGACACTTTACCTTCATTTGTAGGTGTCGACATTTACTATATACATTGTCTAATATGTATATATATTTATATATTTATATACATTGTTGTTATATATATATGTGTGGAAGTGTCGACATGAGGTGTTTACATTAGCTATGAAAGTGTCGACACTTGTAAATAGCTTTGAGATATGAAAGTGTCGACACTTGTAAATAGTGTGAAAGTGTGAAAGTGTCGACATTTGTGTATGGAGGTGTCGCGAAAGTGTTGCCAAAGTGTTGACACCTCGGGTAGGTGGGTGTTGCCAAAGTGTTGACATCTCGGGTAGGTGTCGCCAAGGTGTTGCCAAAGTGTTGACACTTAACTATATATATAGACACGAGGGTATAGATTTGGTAGATTAACAGGTTAATTAAGTATGTTAATAGATTAGATATGCTAATAGATTAGGTATGCTAATATTTTAGTTAATGAAGCTAATACATGCTAATTATCTGGGGCATGAGACTAATACTTGATAATTGTCCCAGATTGAAACTATTACATGCTAATTATCCTTATTATGAAACTAATTACTTTACTAATTTTACTACTTTTCTTAGATTAAAGCTAATACATGCTAACTATGAGACTAACACATGATGTATAAACACGAAATATCGCATGGCGATGAGCCTACGACTAACTGCCTAGACTAATCATCCTAGATTAGCTACTAGTTTAGTTAAAAATTGAGAACACCTACCTCCACAGAAGTTGTAGCAGGTGGAAAAACTTCCTCCTTTGGATGTGCCTCTCCTTCACAGCAAACCTTCGAACTAAAGAGATTTGTTTCATTAGACATGTGTTTTATAAGGTTTGAGTCGACAGGAGGGGAAGCAAGATCCGTAAAAATAGGATCTCAGTGGGATGCCAACTGGTACAAGCTGTTAAGGATAAGACATGTCTGGGGGAAAAATAATGGCGACGTGAGAGGGTAGTTTTAACAATGTTACATTATTTACCTCATCTAGAAATTTTTATATCTAATGAAACATATTAATAGAAATAGTAAATTATATATTTTTATGATCCTTAGACTTTTCTGATATTTATCAAAATTTTATTTTATTAAAATATGCTAGAATAAAATTCAACCCGAAACTCCGTATCTAACTTTAGAGATTTTTATCTTTAAAAATTGATGGAATCAACTTATGAAATTTCATGGTTAGGATCCTTATATTTTTCTCTTATTTTTCATAAAATTTATTTCTCAAAATTTTCTTTAAATAAAACTGACAGTATTCATGTACCTAACACTAAGTCTATACATCTTTCACTTCAAAGTCTATACACTCTCGGACCAAGTCTGTACAGCCCGTGTGCTCCATGCATTCAAAGTCTATACATTCCTATCTTTACCTACGTTCACTGGTTTAGCAAACATAAAGTCTATACATTGGCTGCTAGTACAAAGTCTATACATTGGCTGCTAGGCAACTCAAAGTCTAGCAGCAACTCAAAGTCTATACATTGGCTGAAGTCTATACATTGGCTACTAGCACAAAGTCTATACATTGGCTGCTAGGCAACTCAACGTCTAGCAGCAACTCAAAGTCTATACATTGGCGGAAGTCTATACATTGGCTGCTAGGCAACTCAAAGTCTATACATTGGAGGCAACTCAAAGTCTATACATTGGCTTCCTCAAAGTCTGTACATCCTCAAAGTCTATATACATTGGCTTCACAAAGTCTGTACATCCTCAAAGTCTATACATTGGCTTCCTCAAAGTCTATACAACATTGACTTCACAGACTCAAATCTATACATTGGCTTCACAAAGTCTGTACATCCTCAAAGTCTATACATACTCAAAGTCTATACAACATTGACTTCACAAAGTCTATACATTGGCTTCCTCGAAGTCTATACATCCTCAAGGTCTATACAACATTGACTTCACAAAGTCTATACATTGGCTTCCTTAAAGTCTATACATCCTCAAGGTCTATACAACATTGACTTCACAAAGTCTATACATTCCTATCTTTATCTATGTTCACTGGTTTAGCAAACACAAAGTCTATACATTGGCTGCTAGTACAAAGTCTGTACATTGCTATTGCTAGCCTATTCACAAAGTCTGTACATCACAAGTCTATACATTGGCTTCCTCTCAAAGTCTATGATAGTAATGTATGCCCTTTAAGCCAATCACATGTGATGTGATGGGACATATATTGTACAATCTTATTCAATGAAAAATGGCATTTTCTTCATTATATTATTAGCACGTTATTCTGAGCATATTTATAATATGATGAAGTCCCTGAATGTGGGCTATGATGTCTGGATCATGATGAGATCATGATAATGAGATCAGACATCTAGATGTTCATATTCTAAATGTTCCTGGTCGTAGGAACTTCGAAGAGGGACTTTGAAGATCCGGATAGACCAGTGCACGTGTTGTTTACTTATGAGATGAGGGTGGTTGATCTCATAACCACTGGTGTGGAGACACCTAGGCACACATGCAGGTGCTCATTACTGAATGAGTCCACTGAACTGACCCGTGCTAGAACACCTGAATGGTAATCATGTTGACTGTCAATCAGGAGGTTCTATTGTATCAGTAACACAGTTGGATCTTAGACCTGAGTCACTAAAGTGTTTTGCATAAATTCCGCTGAGCGTTTGATTGTTGACTTATGAACCTAAGTGTTGTGGTTCTTCATAGTTAACTATTCGGACTCAGTGGGATTCATGTGGAAACACTTAAGTAGGCAACAAGGGATCGTTCACTCTCCACATGTATTAGAAGAGAGAATACTCTATGGACACGTACTTAGAAATCCCTGGCCAGGGTATGTGGCTTCACTGAGAAAAGGGGTTTTCTAGTGAGCTATACTGGTAAGTACGAAGGTCCGTTAGATCAGTGTGGTTTAGGGCTTGACAGTTTGACCATGCCCTTACTCTGATTGGAGTATTGTATGAACGAGGGTCTATAGCTGTGTGGAATCTGATGACGGAAAGGTCCTGTTGGGTTGCATCCCTCCCATAGTCATTTGGGATCACGAGGTATTGCTTGGTGCCATTCGTGATCGGAAAGCCAATTAACCTCGTTAAGAGTTAACGGGTTATATTGAAATTGAGTTGTGAATGGTTCTTAACTCAATGGGCTAAGAAACCAAATGGACTAATGGGCCTAGAGGGTCACACACATAAGAATGGTTTATCAGACGGTAGAGGACGGGATTTATAGACGTTGTCTGGGTTTTTGTGAAAAACCGCCGGAGTCTATAAATCATCCTGTTGGAAACCCTAATCCCAAGCTAATTAGGGTTTTTCTGTTGGCCGTCCTCCTCCCTCTCCCTCTCCCTTGGGATTTGCGCCCCCCTCTCCATCCCGGTGAAGATCGGTGGATGGTGACGACGAGAAGCGGGCGTCAAGTGGAGATTGCACGGGGAATCCCGTCTCCTCCGACCGTTCGTGTGGATACGTCTAGAGGCCGGACACTTGGACGGCTCACGACCCGACGTGCCTTCGCTCGATCGTCTTCGGGCATTTGGGATTTAATCAATCCCGCAAAGGTATAGAATCGTTCTACCTTCGTCGGGATTCGATCCGGTTTTATTCTATTCTATTTTGATCGCCAGCAACGATATGCATCTTTAGGGTTTCGTTGTTTCCGCTGCTATTCTGATCGAAACCCAACAGTGGTATCAGAGCCAGGTTGCTGGCCCGATCAAAATCGGATTTTTATATTATTTATGTTCTTCACGTTCATGCATTCGGCTCAATATTGGGGTGTTCGGTTGGGTCCCGATTCGAAGGTTTTGTAGTCAAATGATCCCATGGCATTGTTGCTGATGCTCAGAGGATCAAAACGCACATAATATTGCGTTGTTTGACCCCTTGATGAGGGCGAATCGGGCTCGCCTGCCCGGCCGCGACCGGAGTTCGCACAGGGTGGTTAGGACCGTTTTTGGCCTCGAATCTCCGATGTTTGAGATCCATGGGGGCTGGCAATTGTTGCTGGTCGATCCCCATGGGATCCCATGGCGTCCCGGGGTGCGCGGCGGCCGTTGGCAGCGGCTCCGGCGAAGTTCGCGGCGAGCTCTTCGGGCGCCGGCGTGTTCTTCGCAGCCCTCTTCTCCGGCGACGGCGAAGGGGGCGGTGGCCGGCGGACATCCGGGCGGGACCCCAGGGGTCGTCCGCGGTGGCAGGCGGCGGCGGTCGGCCCGCCTGCGGCGAGCACCGGGGGTTAGGGTTTTTACCCTGGCCCCCCTTCCCCTTCCGCGTTCGGGCGGGGGAGACGACCCCCGCGGGTCTTCCCCGGGCGGATCCGGGCCGCGCCCGGATCCGCGCCGGATCCGCGCCCGGACCGGCCCGCGCCCGGATCCGCGCCCGGATCCGCGCCCGAACCCCCCCATATTATTTTTTTTTGATTTTTTATTCATTTTAAACCGTTTAAAATGCATAAAATTTCAGAAAAAATTTCGGAAAAATTCTGAAAAATATTTTAATGGATCCTAAAATTGTTTTAGCAATCTATTAACTTATTTTTTATTATTTGGCCCATGATTAAGTAAATAATGGAATACTTAAAATGGTTTTAAGTATTTGTCATTATTTAATTAATTAGTGTTAATTACTATAAGAATGTGATTCTTATGAGGTTAATTAACTGATAATTAGCATTGAGCCCATGCAGTGAATGGTGAAGTCCGTTGTCTAAAGTTGTTTAGACTTGTTTGTTAGCATGTTTTGGCTAAATTGTTTAGTTAACATATTATTATGCGCGATTTCAAAACTAATTAATATTATTTTGAAATCTATATTATATCCCGCTGTAATTATATGATAATTACCTGTTTGATGCCTGTGATGGTCATGTGTGTGGATGGATGGTCATGGACTTAGCTTGCATGCGATGTTTTTTCCTTTATGGTGAATGGTGTAATTTTTGGGGCCTACGTGCCTCCCTCTCTCTCTCATTTAATCCGGGCATGTACATTCTATCTCCCTTTTTTGTATTGTACTCCCCTTGACTATGTCAAGGTTTCTTATTATTATCTGATGTATATTTGTGGGCCTGCGAGCCCAATTTCATATATGCTTGTAATAATGAGAAGCGGATCAAATGAAGACTGTGGAGGAGATTTACACCGGTGGACCCTGGAGGTTCTTCGCATCATTGGGAGCTTTTGTTGCTCGATGTTGTATCTTCTTCACCATATTAGGATTTACATTACCAACTGGCTCTGGTAATGTTGCTAGGTTGAAAGTCCATGATCATCCATCAGTGCGTAGGCATATATGCGATATATGTGGATGTGCTACTCTATATATATATATAGATAATTTAGGGTATATTTATGATACTCCAACTTATCTTATATATGTAGCACACTTATTGATGAGACAAAATTTAACAAATCCCCTATTATTAAAATTAGGTTGATAAACGTGAAACATTAAGAATGATTCACGTAGCCTTCCGTTGTTATAGTCTAAAGTGAGCCGTTCTTAGACTGTGGTGGTTTGTTGTGCTACCACAAGACTATCACAGCAAGGGGACGGAGACTTTAGGCTAAGGTTTAGACCACACCTTGGGATGGGGGGCTGGCATGACTTTGTTGTGCTACCACAAGAGTTATGTCATAAACCCATTCCCATAACGTAACAACGGGTTGACCTAACCAACACATGTGATTTGTTGTGCTACCACAAGATCTCAATGTGTTTGGAGGCTAAATTACTGGGAATTACAAGGAGTTGTAATTGGCAAGAGTTGCCTACCCATTAAGTATGGGGTAGTTTGTTGTGCTGCCACAAGACTACTTCCATAATGTTAATGGGATCTTAGTACCCACTAGGACACAATCGCAGTGTCCCGTATTTGCATATAAGGGGTTATGCAAATTCGTCGAAAATTAGTGGGAGTATTAATTAGGATAAAGTCCATATCTTAATTAAATATCATGAGTGTCTGCAATATTATTCTTATTTTGTTTCATTTCCTCTTGTAGACCGAAATGGCGAATCATCCATTGAGAGGCATACTGGATGCCAACAGGCTGACTGGTCCTAACTATGTCGATTGGCTCAGGAATCTGAGAATTGTTCTCACTGCTGAAAAGATAGCTTATGTCCTTGAGCAGCCTGTTCCCCCTGTTCCTGCTGAGGGCGCCGATGAGGCCGAAATGATTCTTTATGAAAAGCATAAAGATGATGCCACTCTGGCCCAGTGTTACATGCTGGCCTCTATGACTAATGAGTTGCAGAGGCAGCATGAAAAGATGGATGCTAGATCCATGCTTTTCCATCTAGAAGAGCTTTTTGGAGCTCAAAGTAGAACAGAAAGATATGAGATATCTAAGAATCTGTTCGGGGCCAAGATGTCTGAGGGAACATCAGTACAGACTCATGTTCTCAAAATGATTGAGTGGATTGAGAGGCTGAAAGAATTAGGCTTTGAGATGAATAAAGATTTATGCATTGACCTAATTCTTCAGTCCCTCCCAAATTCATTCTCCCAGTTCATAGTGAACTTCAACATGAATAAGATTGAATGCTCTCTTGCAGAGCTTCTTAACATGTTGAAGACTGCTGAGGGGACAATGAATAATGGAAAATCTTCTGTGCTGCTTGTTGGTAAGACCAACAAGAAAAGAAAGAATCAGACTGTTTTTAAGAAAAATAAGAAGAAGAAACAGGATAAGCAGGGGAAGGCAGCTAAGAAGGAAGAGGCTAAGAAAGATAAGGGCCAATGCTTCCACTGCCATAAGGATGGCCACTGGAAGAGGAACTGCAAGTTATATCTTGCAGAGAAGGCAAAACAGAAGCTTGGAGAAGCTTCAGGTATGTTCATGATAGTTGACCTAAACTTGTCTTTTAGATCCACGTCATGGGTATTAGATACTGGATGTGCATCTCATATCTGCAATGATTTGCAGGTGCTGACAAGCAGTAGGCGACTGAACAAAGGAGAGGTTGACTTGCGATTGGGAAATGGAGCAAAAGTTGCTGCACTCGCAGTCGGGAAGGTGAACCTCCAGATGCCTACAGGAGCTACACTAGAACTTGTGGACTGTTATTATGTTCCTTCCATAATAAAGAACATTATTTCCATTTCGTGCTTAATTAAATCTGGATTTGTTGTAAGCTTTGGAAACAATGGATGCTCTTTATTATTAGATGGTAAATTGTTTGCCAGTGGGAGCCTAATGAATGGTTTATATGTTTTAGATATGGTATCTCCTGTGATGTGTGTGGAAGCACCTCTTAAAAGAAAGAGGGGCAATGTGAATCAAGCCTACCTTTGGCACTGCAAACTTGGTCATATTAATGAAGAAAGATTAAAGAAGTTGTGTAAGAATGGATATATTGATCCATTTGATTATGAATCATACACAACTTGTGAATCTTGTCTCATGGGTAAAATGACCAAATCTCCATTTAGTGGACATGGAGTTAGAGCGAATGAGTTATTAGAACTCATACACTCTGATGTGTGTGGACCTATGTCCACACATGCCAAAGGAGGATATTCATACTTCATTACATTCACTGATGATTTCTCAAGGTACGGATATGTGTACTTAATGAAGTACAAATCTGAAGCTTTTGAGAAATTCGTTGAATTCAGAAATGAAGTAGAGAAACAAACTGGAAAGAATATTAAAACTCTTCGATCAGATCGGGGAGGTGAATATTTGAGTACAGAGTTCACACAATATTTGAAGGACAATGGAATATTGTCACAATGGACACCTCCTTATACACCTCAGTTGAATGGTGTAGCAGAAAGGAGGAATCGCACTCTATTAGATATGGTGCGATCCATGATGTGTTTTGCCGGTTTACCCTTATCTCTCTGGGGCTATGCCTTAGAGACTGCTGCGCACTTATTAAATAAAGTACCATCGAAGTCAGTTGACTCCACTCCATATGAGATATGGAAAGAAAAGAAACCAAATCTTAAATCTGTTAAGGTTTGGGGTTGCCCTGCCCATGTTAAGAAACATGACTCAGATAAACTGGAATCAAGAACTGAGAAGTGTAGGTTTGTGGGATATCCTAAGGAAACTTATGGATATTACTTCTACCAGCCTAGCGATCAAAGAGTGTTTGTCGCTAAACATGCTGTGTTCCTTGAGGAAGAGTATATCCTTGAAGGAAACAGTGGGAGCATGGTAGAACTGGAAGAAGTTCTAGAGCCACAACCCATCAGTGTGCCTTCTCAGGTTCCAGAGCAATCAGGTTCACAAACTGTTCGTAGGTCTGGGCGGATACCTATTCAGCCAGATAGATATGTGGGACATATTACTGGTAAGGTATCACATAATGAGGATGATGATCCTAAGACCTACGAGGAGGCAATGAGTGTCATTGACTCTGGGAATTGGCAAGAGGCCATGATATCAGAAATGGATTCCATGTACTCCAACCAAGTTTGGAACTTGGTAGATCCACCAGAAGGTATTGTACCTATTGGATGTAAATGGATCTTTAAAAGAAAGATTGGAGCAGATGGAAAGGTTGATACCTTTAAAGCAAGGCTTGTAGCGAAAGGTTATCGTCAAAGACAAGGTGTTGACTATGACGAAACCTTCTCTCCTGTAGCCATGCTGAAATCCATCAGGATATTACTTGCCATTGCTGCATACTATGATTATGAAATTTGGCAAATGGATGTGAAAACGGCATTCCTCAATGGAAGACTTGAGGAAGAAGTGTACATGACACAACCTGAGGGATTCATATCCAAAGAATATCCAAACAGAGTATGCAGGCTTTTGAGATCCATTTATGGACTCAAACAAGCATCCCGCAGTTGGAACATAAGATTTGATGAGGCAATCAAATCTTGTGACTTCGTTAAGAACGAAGATGAGCCATGTGTATATAAGAAGATCAGTGGGAGTGCAATTACGTTCTTGGTACTGTATGTAGATGACATACTACTCATTGGGAATGATGTAGGTATGTTATCATCAGTCAAAGCCTGGCTGTCAAAACATTTCTCTATGAAAGATTTGGGAAATGCATCCTACATATTGGGGATCCGGATCTATAGAGATAGATCAATGAGGATGCTAGGCTTATCCCAATCTATGTACATTGACACCATTGTCAAAAGGTTTGGCATGGAGGACTCCAAGAGAGGTCTAATACCAGTTAGACATGGAGTCTATCTCTCCAAGGAGATGTCCCCTAAAACTCCAAAGGAGAGAGAATACATGAGTAGAGTTCCCTATGCTTCTGCCATAGGATCTATCATGTATGCGATGTTATGTACCAGACCTGATATAGCCTATGCTCTAAGTGTTACGAGCAGGTATCAGGCAGATCCAGGTGAGCAACACTGGATAGCTGTGAAATGCATCCTTAAGTACTTAAGAAGGACTAAGGATTTATTTCTGGTCTATGGAGGTGAAGACTTGAAACTAAGAGGGTACACTGACTCTAGTTTCCAGTCGGACAAAGATGACAGCAAATCAACCTCTGGGTTTATCTTTACTCTCAATGGTGGAGCAGTGAGTTGGAAGACTTCCAAACAAGAAACCACTGCTGATTCAACTACTGAAGCTGAGTACATTGCTGCTGCCGAAGCTTCAAAGGAGGCGGTTTGGATGAAGAAGTTCATCGGCCAGTTGGGAGTTGTCCCAAGTATCTCTGATCCAGTCCCCTTGTTTTGTGACAACAATGGGGCAATTGCACAAGCAAAAGAGCCGAGGTCTCATCAGAAGTCTAAGCACATTCTGCGGCGTTATCACTTGATCAGAGAAATTATAGCTAGAGGAGATGTGATCATAGATAGAGTATCTTCAGCTGATAATATTGCAGATCCACTTACCAAGCCTTTATCTCTAAATGTGTTTGAGCGTCACCTAAGGCTGATGGGGATCAAGCATGTGGGTGATTGGCTTTAAGTGCAAGTGGGAGATTGATAGTAATGTATGCCCTTTAAGCCAATCACATGTGATGTGATGGGACATATATTGTACAATCTTATTCAATGAAAAATGGCATTTTCTTCATTATATTATTAGCACGTTATTCTGAGCATATTTATAATATGATGAAGTCCCTGAATGTGGGCTATGATGTCTGGATCATGATGAGATCATGATAATGAGATCAGACATCTAGATGTTCATATTCTAAATGTTCCTGGTCGTAGGAACTTCGAAGAGGGACTTTGAAGATCCGGATAGACCAGTGCACGTGTTGTTTACTTATGAGATGAGGGTGGTTGATCTCATAACCACTGGTGTGGAGACACCTAGGCACACATGCAGGTGCTCATTACTGAATGAGTCCACTGAACTGACCCGTGCTAGAACACCTGAATGGTAATCATGTTGACTGTCAATCAGGAGGTTCTATTGTATCAGTAACACAGTTGGATCTTAGACCTGAGTCACTAAAGTGTTTTGCATAAATTCCGCTGAGCGTTTGATTGTTGACTTATGAACCTAAGTGTTGTGGTTCTTCATAGTTAACTATTCGGACTCAGTGGGATTCATGTGGAAACACTTAAGTAGGCAACAAGGGATCGTTCACTCTCCACATGTATTAGAAGAGAGAATACTCTATGGACACGTACTTAGAAATCCCTGGCCAGGGTATGTGGCTTCACTGAGAAAAGGGGTTTTCTAGTGAGCTATACTGGTAAGTACGAAGGTCCGTTAGATCAGTGTGGTTTAGGGCTTGACAGTTTGACCATGCCCTTACTCTGATTGGAGTATTGTATGAACGAGGGTCTATAGCTGTGTGGAATCTGATGACGGAAAGGTCCTGTTGGGTTGCATCCCTCCCATAGTCATTTGGGATCACGAGGTATTGCTTGGTGCCATTCGTGATCGGAAAGCCAATTAACCTCGTTAAGAGTTAACGGGTTATATTGAAATTGAGTTGTGAATGGTTCTTAACTCAATGGGCTAAGAAACCAAATGGACTAATGGGCCTAGAGGGTCACACACATAAGAATGGTTTATCAGACGGTAGAGGACGGGATTTATAGACGTTGTCTGGGTTTTTGTGAAAAACCGCCGGAGTCTATAAATCATCCTGTTGGAAACCCTAATCCTAAGCTAATTAGGGTTTTTCTGTTGGCCGTCCTCCTCCCTCTCCCTCTCCCTTGGGATTTGCGCCCCCCTCTCCATCCCGGTGAAGATCGGTGGATGGTGACGACGAGAAGCGGGCGTCAAGTGGAGATTGCACGGGGAATCCCGTCTCCTCCGACCGTTCGTGTGGATACGTCTAGAGGCCGGACACTTGGACGGCTCACGACCCGACGTGCCTTCGCTCGATCGTCTTCGGGCATTTGGGATTTAATCAATCCCGCAAAGGTATAGAATCGTTCTACCTTCGTCGGGATTCGATCCGGTTTTATTCTATTCTATTTTGATCGCCAGCAACGATATGCATCTTTAGGGTTTCGTTGTTTCCGCTGCTATTCTGATCGAAACCCAACAGTCTATACATTGCAGCACCGTCTCACTTAGCGTCTTATTTTAACAAGTCTATACGCTGGCTGCTGCACTCGCAAGTCTACACATTGGCTGCTGCATGCTCACACAACCACTAAGTCTATACATTCTTGTTGTTGTGTTCGTACATTCATAAGTCTGTACATCACTGTAGCTGCATCGTCTCATGCAGCGTCTCATTCAAAGTCTGTACAGCATTCGTCTCAGCCACCGTCTCATGCTGCGTCTTAGGCAAGTCTATACATTGCACTGTAGCTGGCATTGTTTCACCTGAAGTCTGTGCATCGTCTCAGCGACCATCTCATTCAGCGTCTCACGCTTGCAAAGTCTATACACTGGTCAGTGGAAGCAAGTCTATACATTTGACTGTTTCAGCAAGTTACATTGGACTATAGGGTAAAGTCTATACATCCTCTAGCTGGAACTGTGCAAGTCTGTACGTTGCTAGCTTATAATGTATAATTAATTGGCACAAAAGGTAAATGGTGAATGCTAGGATTTGAACCTTGGTCATTGGGTTGAAAGGCAAGTTACTTAACCAACTACACTAGGAAGCCACTTGTTAAGTGAATAATCTTTACATATGATAACTACGTGTGCCAACTTCTTACATAAGCTTCCTATAGAGTTTATCTAATATATATATATATATATTTATGAAATATTAGTAATAATTTTTTTTATATATCATTTTTTTTATATGGGGTGCTACACCCTCCCCCACTTAAAAGAATTTGGTCCCCAATTTCACGTGATATTTAAATAATTAAATTAAACAAGATTATTAAAATACTAACCTGCGAATAAGTTCCAATTATACTTCTTAAGTACTTTTTCAATCTTCAAGTAGCTTCCTTTTATTACACTTACAATATAAAAATTATAACATAATTCAAAAGAATTATAGTAAATACTTATCTTATTTACTAGGACTATGGCTATTCTAGCACATAACCCAATGCTCTACCCAATCTCACCGCGCAACTACAAGATGTTAGATCTAGAACTCCAACCTAAGACACCAAAAATGAGTTTTTAATAACAAAGAAACTTTGAAACCTGGGGTCTAAATAACCTAGGCTCTAATTGTAACGACCCAGAGCTCAGGATACCGATATACCGATAACATCGATACACCGATACCAAGAACTGGGGAAGCCACCCAAGAGGCTGATGAGGCCCCTGAAGGGTTAGTAGAAAAGTGCTAAGGGGTATGCATAACGAATTGGAATTTAGAACGCGCAACTTATAATTAAGCATTAAAAATAACACAAGTGCGGAAGCAAATCAAAATAACCAGAGTGATATATAGATACTAGTCCAGATAAGCCAAAGTACTAGTCCAAAAGGTACAACTACACGGGGCATACCCCGGCAAAAGTACAAGCAAGCCTCAAGAGGTGCCTCGACTAAAGCTGGCAGCTAGACACGGTCTCCAAAACGGCTCATGAAGCACCGGGAGACGACGGGCGCGGCTCACCTGAAAGGAGAAAGGGTGAGTCACAGCCAGACTCAGTAGGGGTCACGCGGATCCCTACCTCGCACTAAACAAGCATACATGCATTAATAACGGCAAATAGAGCATGCAATTAAATAAGCTAACTGGTAATGGCATGAATAACTACTCAAGTAAAGCTGTAAACTCTAACTAAGCAAGTATAACAGCTAACGGATGCCAAAGCTAAGTAAATGCAAGCGATTAAGACTAAATCTACCAAAATAGAATGAGCCTTAACCAATCCAAACAACAAGGAAGGACAACCACTGGAGCAGAAACCAGAAGCGTCCACTGACGACTTACACTGCATCTCAAGCACTCGCAGTCGGCAAAGCGACAAGCTAAGCGCATAAACAGTACCAAACCAAGTGACCAGTCGGAGTGGCACCCGTCGGTGTCAGTCCACAGTCTCCGACCACGTGTGCACACACTGACTCTAGCCTGAGCCAGGCCCTCTAGCTAGTTTTCTCCCTTGGTAGGACGCTACCATTGGCTGGGAGCCCACGGAACTAGCTTACGAACCGTGCATGGGAAACACACCCCTCCGCCATCCTCAAGCGGGTCGGTACTCAACAGACCTTAGGGCAACAATAGTGGCTCCATTGCATGGAAAGAAAAGCTGCTCTATTGGTATAAGAAACATGCCACTGAATACTAAAACAATATAAACATGGCACTTATATATTATGGAACGCATAACGAGAAGGCTGGGAACATATCAAAACCTACAGGCAAACGGCGGTCGTCTGCCCATGTGTTACTGGCAAGCGACGGTGGGGGACTGGCGCGTTACATCCGAAGCGACGCGTCAGTGTCCCGCCGTTACTTCCACCAGAGTTCCAGCTCAAACGACCCAAGAGGGGAGTGACGGTGGGGGCCCAGCGCGTTACTTCGTAACGACGCGTTGGATCACCGCCGTTACTTCCACCCGATGCCGAAAATCAACGAACAGTATTCAAAACCGATAGCAGGCGAAGCGACGCCCTAACCCAGGCGCGTCAGACCGAAACGACGGCCGGCCGACTGGCCGTCAGGCGCACCGCCTGACCGGGTCAACGTAAAACTACACACGAGTAACGGATGGGGTTCCCACCGTTACTCTCCAAATAACGCGCCCACGTTGGGCCGTTGTTTGTAATTAACACGTCCACTAAGGACCGTCAGGTGTGTGACGGTTCCTGGCAGGACCGTCACACCACCTGGAACACGGGCAGGTTCGATTTGAAAACCGAGGCCCTCCCGGACGATAGAAATTGTTGGGTAACACCGTGAAAACCTGTAACCTGCCAAACCATACATGCTAAACAACACCATAACACCTAAAAACACCACATGCAACGCCTAATAAGCATTATAATCAAGAATTTAGCTAAAACCCCAAAACTAGGAAATATGAACATTAAGCATGCAATGGGGTTCTAATCAACAGAACGAGCTATAGGAACGGATCCTAGCGAGATCAAGATTCCATCCCCCTACCTCTTGCAAGCCGAGACGGGCGAAAAGGCCGCATGCACCGAGGTAGGCTCACCGGGCCTTCAAGCTCCACCCCGCTCCCACGATCACCGAACCGTGCCGAAATGGGTACCCACGCGTTCCACTCGACGCGAGGAATCCACCGGCGCCAACCACGCCTCAATCCGACGCCGTCTCGCCCGCGTTCCCTAAGGAGGAGAGTGGGGCGATCGCATGAGGAGAGAGAGAGCGTGAGGGTGAATGAGAGATCGACGGGGAGAGAGAGAGAGGGTGAGAGGGTGAGGGATTAAAAGAAAAGAAAAAAAATAAATTTAAATATATATAATATAATTATTATATATATTAAAATCTCATTAATCTCTAATAAACCTCAAATAAATCCGGAAAAATACCAGACAAATTCCTAAAAATCCAGGAAAATAGCCAAAAATTCCAGAACAAATAATAAAAAAAATCCATTAAGGATCCATTAAGGCATGGGTCTTACAGTCCCTCCCTCCTTATAAAAATTTCACCCTCGAAATTTTACAACAACAGAAAAAGGAGGAAACCGAGAAAGGACATATACCTCACTAGAATAAGAAAGGAAAAAGCAGGCGCATCTCATCTTCACGCTCCCAAGTAGACTCATTACCAGAGTGACGCTGCCAAGCAACTCTTACCAGAGGAATAACCTTATTTCTCAACTGCTGCTCACGACGGTCTTCAATTCTGATAGGAAATTCTGACGTGGACAAATCAGCAGTCACTTCAGGCCATTCTGAATCATCGAGAACATGAGAAGCATCTGGCACATATTTCCTCAACTGAGACACGTGGAATACATCATGAATAGCTTGCATAGCCGCTGGCAATTGCAGACGGTAAGCCACCTGACCAATAGCTTCAACAATTGGAAAAGGGCCAACATACCGCGGACTAAGCTTTCCACGCTTCCCAAATCTGGAAACACCTTTCATCGGAGATATTTTAACAAACACCCTACTCCAGGCTCAAATTGTAGTGGACGTCTACGCTGATCTGCATAGCTTTTCTGTCGACTCTGAGCCGTCAACAATCTCTGCCTGATCAGACGAACCACATCAGAACATTGCTGCACCATGTCAGGCCCTGTCAACAGACTGTCCCCAACATCAAACCAGTTCAGAGGAGTTCGACAAGGACGACCATAAAGTGCTTCATAAGGAGCCATTCCAATACTGGAGTGAAAACTATTATTATAAGCAAATTCAAGTAGTGGCAAATACTGACCCCACGAACCCTGCCAATCAAGGCAACACAATCTCAGCATGTCCTCCAAAGTCTGAATAGTCCTCTCTGACTGTCCATCTGACTGAGGGTGATACGCTGAACAGAAAGGTAACTCAGTGCCCAAAGCTTTCTGGAAACTACGCCAGAAGCCGAAGGTAAAACGTGGGTCACGATCTGACACAAGTGAAACAGGCACTCCATGCAGTGGCACGATCTTCTGCACATACAGCTCGGCCAACCTCTTCACATTCCAAGTAACTTTAATCGGCAATAATCTGGCGGTTTTAGTCAATCTGTCGACAAGCAACCAGATGCCATCAAAACCTTGAGAAGTCCGAGGCAAACCCACCACAAAATCTGTAGTAACATGGTCCCTTTTCCACATCGGAATCTCTAACGGCTGAAGCAAACCACCTGGCTTTTGATGTTCGGCTTTAACTAACTGACAAGTCAAGCACTTAGAAACAAACATAGCCACGTCTTTCTTCATACCTGGCCACCAGAACTGCTTCTTCAAATTCTGATACATCTTGGTGACACCCGGATGAATAGCAAAACGGGAACCATGGGCCTCACTCAGAATCTCATTCCTCAAATCATCATCAGCGGGAACATACCATCTACCCTGGAAACTGACAACCAGCTCGTCATCAAATTCCACATCATATCTCGATATAACACGAGCCAAATCAGAATCAACCTGCTGGGCTTCTTTAATCTGCTGATATAAAGCTGAACCCAAAACCAAGGTAGCACAAACTGCCATCTTCGGATCAGCAGGAAATTCTGCACTGAATGCCTCGCTCGGAAGCCGTTCCCACAATTTCCATTCATGAAGCAACAAATGACTGACCTGTACTTTCCTGCTCAGAGCATCAGCCACGACATTCATTTTACCCGGCTGATAGGAGAGTGTAAAGCCAAAGTCTTTCATGAATTCCATCCATCGACGTTGCCTAAGATTCAGATCTTTCTGAGAGAATATATACTGTAAACTCTGGTGATCAGTAAAAATCTGAAACTTCTCACCATACAGATAATGTCTCCAGATTTTTAAGGTAAAAATAACTGCAGCTAGCTCCAGATCATCAGTGGGATAATTCTCTTCATGTCGTTTCAATTGTCGAGATGCATATGCGATAACCTTACCATGTTGCATCAGCACTGCACCGAGACCTACTCGAGAAGCATCAGTACAAACCAGAAAACCACCCGAGTCGGAAGGCAAAGTCAACACAGGAGAAGAAGTCAATAGCCTTTTTAATTCAACAAAGCTAGCCTCACACTGATCCGACCAGACAAAAGGTACATCTTTACGAGTCAGTCTAGTCATCGGGGCTGCAATCTTCGCAAAGTCTTGAATGAACCTGCGGTAATACCCAGCCAAACCTAAGAAGCTTCTTATCTCAGACACAGACTTCGGCCTCTGCCAATTCAAAACGGTATCAATCTTTGCAGGGTCCACTGCCACTCCATCACCAGAAATCACGTGACCAAGAAAATGAATTTCCCGAAGCCACAATTCACATTTACTGAACTTCGCAAAAAGCTCGTGATCCCTTAGAGTCTGCAGAACGATCCTCAAATGCTGCACATGATCTTCATCAGAGGCAGAATAGATCAGAATATCATCCACAAAGATCACCACAAACTGATCAAGAAATGGACGAAAGATACGCTGCATTAGGTCCATAAAAGCTGCTGGGGCATTAGTCAAACCAAACGGCATAACCAGAAATTCAAAGTGACCATATCGAGTGCTAAAAGCTGTCTTCTCCACATCAGATTCCCGGATTCACAATTGGAAGTAGCCAGACCGGAGATCAATCCGTGAAAAGACAGTAGCAGACTGTAATTGGTCAAATAAATCATCAATCCTGGGAAGCGGATACTTATTCTTGATAGTCACCTGATTCAATTGCCTGTAATCAATACAAAGTCTCAGGCTTCCATCTTTCTTTTTCACAAACAGCACCGGGGCACTCCACCGAGAAAAACTGGGATGAATATAACCTTTTTCCAGTAACTCTAGTAGCTGTGCACGCAGTACTTTCAATTCAGCTGGAGCCATTCGGTACGGTGCCTTTGCTAAGGGGCCGGTACCTGGAATCAGTTCAATCACCATCTCTATCTCTCGCTCTGGGGGCAAGCCTGGCAACTCGTCAGGAAATACATCAGGGAACTCACAGACAATAGGAATATCACAAACATCCCGTTGTGGTTCTTCAACAACAACCACTTAAGCAAGAAATCCCTGGCAACCTGCACTTAGCAACCTATAGGCTCGGATAGCAGAAATAATCATACGAGAAGATCGGGATCGAATACCTTGGAAATAAAAAGCTGATTTCCCCTGTGGCTGAAAATAGACTTTCTTCGATCTGCAGTCAACCACATCTCCATAATGCTCCAACCAATCCATTCCCAGAATAACATCATAATCTGCCAGCTGCAACGCATACAATCTCGCCAGCAACTGGTGATTATCAATCATCACAGGAGACTCTTCCAGGCACAAAGGTGTAACCATGAAATCTCCATAAGGCAATTCCACAAATAACTCACAAGACATCTCAGAAGTCGGTTCCTCAATACATGCCATGAAATCCTCAGAAATAAAATAGTGAGAAGCACCAGAATCAAATAAGACACGAGCTGAATGACCATAAAGCATAATCGTACCTTCAACCAGATGGGACGCAACAGCATCAGCTCTAGTCAAATGAGAAACCTTGCCTTTCTGCTTCTTAGAACCAGCTGAAGATTGCTGAGAAGACGCCGACACTTGAGAGTAAAATTGTTGTTGAGCTTGCGGTGCAGGAGGTCTGAACTGCGATTGCTGAGGTTGAGAAAATTGAGAAGCTTGCAATTGTTTCGGCCTCAGCTGGTAATCCCGAACCACATGACCAGGCTGGTCACAACGAAAACACACCACAGGGAGAGAGCACGGCTGGCCCTTGTGATGACCACCGCATCTCCGACACGTCCATGGCTGACTGACAGCTGAACTCTGACGAGTCTGAGTAGAAGGTGCTGTCGGCCGCTGAACTATATCTGTACTGGACGGCTGCTGGAAAAACTTCTTCTTCTTCTTGAACCTTTTGAACTTGGTCTTGGAAGGAGAGGAAACACTGCTAACCTCTGACTGGACTGAGGGAACACCTGGCACTGGCGGTCGGTACACCTACTGAGACTGCACTGCGGGCTGAACTGACCCTGCCTGAGGATATCCACCCGGTCTCATCATCTCCAGCTCAAGTGCCACAGCTGTCTGGCACGCACTATCCAGGTCTGCAACACGACTGGCAATGAGGGGCATCCTCAACTCGGGCCTCAAACCTCGCAAGAATTGCTGGGTTTTCAAAGCTTCACTGGCCAGCACATGGGGCGCATACTGACCCAATTCCATAAACTTATTCCGATACTGAAGCACCGTCATACTGCCCTGCGTCAGCTCCATAAATTGATACATCTTCGCCATTTGTAAACAGGCAGGAGTGTAGGCATGCTCAAAAGCAGCTGCGAACTCTGCCCATGTGATCTGCCGAAGAGGTCTTGAATGAAAGGCAATCTACCACTCGGCTTTCCACCACGAAATGGCCGTACCCTGGAGTTGAAAAGTAGCAAGCATAACTTTTTCATCTTCAGCACATTCCATCGAGACAAACACCCGCTCGATCGCATCCAACCATTGCCTTGCCACTTCTGGATCAACTTGACCATCGAAAGCAGGCGGGTTGAACATCAGGAATTCTTTCAAAGCCTTGCCTCGACTGCCAGGCACTTCAACAGGAGGAGCAACAATCAGTGCTGGAGGAGGAACAACTGGAACAGCTGGAACTGCAGGAGGAGGTGCAAAACCACTATCTTCCTGGGGCGCATCTCGAGGAACACAAGGAGGTCTTCCTCGACGAGGTAGCATGATTACTCTGCCGAGAACACAAAACAACAGCAAAAACCATCAATCACGCAGAAAACACCCTATGCCAGCAATAGACGACTACAGGACTAGCTCTGGACAAAGCACAAATTTCAATTCCTTATACAATTCCTCAAACAACGCTCTGATACCAACTGTAACGACCCAGAGTTCAGCATGCCGATATACCGATAACATCGATACACCGATACCAAGAACTGGGGAAGCCACCCAAGAGGCTGATGAGGCCCCTGAAGGGTTAGTAGAAAAGTGCTGAGGGGTATGCATAACGAATTTGAATTTGGAACGCGCATATTACAATTAAGCATTAAAATAACACAAGTGTGGAAGCAATTCAAAATAACCAGAGTGATATATATATACTAGTCCAGATAAACCAAAGTACTAGTCCACAAGGTACAACTACACGGGGCATACCTCGGCAAAAGTACAAGCAAGCCTCAAAAGGCGCCTCGACTAAAGCTGGCAGCTAGACACGGTCTCCAAAACGGCTCACGAAGCACCGGGAGACGACGGGCGCGGCTCACCTAAAAGGAGAAAGGGTGTGTCACAGCCAGACTCAGTAGGGGTCACGCGGATCCCTACCTCGCACTAAACAAGCATACATGCATTAATAACGGCAAATAGAGCATGCAATTAAATAAGCTAACTGGTAATGGCATGAATAACTACTCAAGTAAAGCTGTAAACTCTAACTAAGCAAGTATAACAGCTAACGCATGCCAAAGCTAAGTAAATGCAAGTGATTAAGACTAAATCTACCAAAATAGAATGAGCCTTAACCAATCCAAACAATAAGGAAGGACAACCACTGGAGCAGAAACCAGAAGCGTCCACTGACGACTTACACTGCGTCTCAAGCACTCGCAGTCGGCAAAGCGACAAGCTAAGCGCGTAAACAGTACCAAACCAAGTGACCAGTCGGAGTGGCACCCATCGGTGTCAGTCCACAGTCTCCGACCACGTGTGCACACACTGACTCTAGCCTGAGCCAGGCCCTCTAGCTAGTTTTCCCCCTTGGTAGGACGCTACCATTGGCTGGGAGCCCACGGAACTAGCTTACAAACCGTGCATGGGAAACACACCCCTCCGCCATCCTCAAGCGGGTCGGTACTCAACAGACCTTAGGGCAACAATAGTGGCTCCATTGCATGGAAAGAAAAGCTACTCTATTGGTATAAGAAACATGCCACTGAATACTAAAACAATATAAACATGGCACTTATATATTATGGAACGCATAACGAGAAGGCTGGGAACATATCAAAACCTACAGGCAAACGGCGGTCGTCTGCCCATGCGTTACTGGCAAGCGACGGTGGGGGACTGGCGCGTTACATCCGAAGCGACGCGTCAGTGTCCCGCCGTTACTTCCACCAGAGTTCCAGCTCAAATGACCCAAGAGGGGAGTGACGGTGGGGGCCCAGCGCGTTACTTCGTAACGACGCGTTGGATCACCGCCGTTACTTCCACCCAAGGTCGGAAATCAACGAATAGTATTCAAAACCGATAGCAGGCGAAGCGACGCCCTAACCCAGGCGCGTCAGACCGAAACGACGGCCGGCCGACTGGCCGTCGGGCGCACCGCCTGACCGGGTCAACGTAAAACTACGCACGAGTAACGGATGGGGTTCCCACCGTTACTCTCCAAATAACGCGCCCACGTTGGGCCGTTGTTTGGAATTAACGCGTCCACTAAAGACCGTCAGGTGTGTGACGGTTCCTGGCAGGACCGTCACACCACCTGGAACACGGGCGGGTTCGATTTGAAAACCGAGGCCCTCCCGGACGATTGAAATCGTCGGGTAACACCGTGAAAACCTGTAACCTGCCAAACCATACATGCTAAACAACACCATAACACCTAAAAACACCACATGCAACGCCTAATAAGCATTAAAATCAAGAATTTAGCTAAAACCCCAAAACTAGGAAATATGAACATTAAGCATGCAATGGGGTTCTAATCAACAGAACAAGCTATAGGAACTGATCCTAGCGAGATCAGGATTCCATCCCCCTACCTCTTGCAAGCCGAGACGGGCGAAAAGGCCGCATGCACCGAGGTAGGCTCACCGGGCCTTCAAGCTCCACCCCGCCCCCACGATCACCGAACCGTGCCGAAATGGGCACCCACGCGTTCCACTCGACGCGAGGAATCCACCGGTGCCAACCACGCCTCAATCCGACGCCGTCTCGCCCGCGTTCCCTAAGGAGGAGAGAGGGGCGATCGCATGAGGAGAGAGAGAGCGTGAGGGTGAATGAGAGATCGACGGGGAGAGAGAGAGAGGGTGAGAGGGTGAGGGATTAAAAGAAAAGAAAAAAAAGAAATTTAAATATATATAATATAATTATTATATATATTAAAATCTCATTAATCTCTAATAACCCTCAAATAAATCCGAAAAAATACCAGACAAATTCCGAAAAATCCAGGAAAATAGCCAGAAATTCCAGAACAAATAATAAAACAAAATCCATTAAGGATCCATTAAGGCATGGGTCTTACAGTCCCTCCCTCCTTATAAAAATTTCACCCTCGAAATTTTACAACAACAGAAAAAGGAGGAAACAGAGAAAGGACATATACCTCACTGGAATAAGAAAGGAAAAAGCAGGCGCATCTCATCTTCACGCTCCCAAGTAGACTCATTACCAGAGTGACGCTGCCAAGCAACTCTTACCAGAGGAATAACCTTATTTCTCAACCGCTGCTCACGACGGTCTTCAATTCTGATAGGAAATTCTGACGTGGACAAATCAGCAGTCACTTCAGGCCATACTGAATCATCGAGAACATGAGAAGCATCTGACACATATTTCCTCAACTGAGACACGTGGAATACATCATGAATAGCTTGCATAGCCGCTGGCAATTGCAGACGATAAGCCACCTGACCAATAGCTTCAACAATTGGAAAAGGGCCAACATACCGCGGACTAAGCTTTCCACGCTTCCCAAATCTGGAAACACCTTTCATCGGAGATATTTTAACAAACACCCTATCTCCAGGCTCAAATTGTAGTGGACATCTGCGCTGATCTGCATAGCTTTTCTGTCGACTCTGAGCCGTCAACAATCTCTGCCTGATCAGACGAACCACATCAGAACATTGCTGCACCATGTCAGGCCCTGTCAACAGACTGTCCCCAACATCAAACCAGTTCAGAGGAGTTCGACAAGGACGACCATAAAGTGCTTCATAAGGAGCCATTCCAATACTGGAGTGAAAACTATTATTATAAGTAAATTCAACCAGTGGCAAATACTGACCCCACGAACCCTGCCAATCAAGGCAACACAATCTCAGCATGTCCTCCAAAGTCTGAATAGTCCTCTCTGACTGTCCATTTGACTGAGGGTGATACGCTGAACTGAAAGCTAACTCAATGCCCAAAGCTTTCTGGAAACTACGTTAGAAGCCGGAGGTAAAACGTGGGTCACGATCTGATACAAGTGAAACAGGCACTCCATGCAGTGGCACAATCTTCTGCACATACAGCTCGGCCAACCTCTGCACATTCCAAGTAACTTTAATCGGCAATAATCTGGCGGTTTTAGTCAATCTGTCGACAAGCAACCAGATGCCATCAAAACCTTGAGAAGTCCGAGGCAAACCCACCACAAAATCTGTAGTAACATGGTCCCTTTTCCACATCGGAATCTCTAACGGCTGAAGCAAACCACCTAGCTTTTGATGTTCGGCTTTAACTAACTGACAAGTCAAGCACTTAGAAACAAACATAGCCACGTCTTTCTTCATACCTGGCCACCAGAACTGCTTCTTCAAATTCTGATACATCTTGGTGACACCCGGATGAATAGCAAAATGGGAACCATGGGCCTCACTCAGAATCTCATTCCTCAAATCATCATCAGCGGGAACATACCATCTGCCCTGGAAACTGACAACCAGCTCGTCATCAAATTCCACATCATATCTTGATATAACACGAGCCAAATCAGAATCAACATGCTGGGCTTCTTTATTCTGCTGATATAAAGCTGAACCCAAAACCAAGGTAGCACAAACTGCCATCTTCAGATCAGCAGGAAATTCTGCACTGAATGTCTCGCTCGGAAGCCGTTCCCACAATTTCCATTCATGAAGCAACAAATGACTGACCTGTACTTTCCTGCTCAGAGCATCAGCCACGACATTCATTTTACCCGGCTGATAGGAGTGTGTAAAGTCAAAGTCTTTCATGAATTCCATCCATCGACGTTGCCTAAGATTCAAATCTTTCTGAGAGAATATATACTATAAACTCTGGTGATCAGTAAAAATCTGAAACTTCTCACCATACAGATAATGTCTCCAGATTTTTAAGGCAAAAATAACTGCAGCTAGCTCCAGATCATGAGTGGGATAATTCTCTTCATGTCATTTCAATTGCCGAGATGCATATGCGATAACCTTACCATGTTGCATCAGCACTGCACCGAGACCTACTCGAGAAGCATCAGTACAAACCAGAAAACCACCTGAGTCGGAAGGCAAAGTCAACACATGAGAAGAAGTCAATAGCCTTTTTAATTCAACAAAGCTAGCCTCACACTGATCCGACCAAACAAAAGGTACATCTTTACGAGTCAGTCTAGTCATCGGGGCTGCAATCTTCGCAAAGTCTTGAATGAACCTGCGGTAATACCCAGCCAAACCTAAGAAGCTTCTTATCTCAGACACAGACTTCGGCCTCTGCCAATTCAAAACGACATCAATCTCTGTAGGGTCCACTGCCACTCCATCACCAGAAATCACGTGACCAAGAAAATGAATTTCCCGAAGCCACAATTCACATTTACTGAACTTCGCAAAAAGCACGTGATCCCTTAGAGTCTGCAGAACGATCCTCAAATGCTACACATGATCTTCATCAGAGGCAAAATAGATCAGAATATCATCCACAAAGATCACCACAAACTGATCAAGAAATGGACGAAAGATACGCTGCATTAGGTCCATAAAAGCTGCTGGGGCATTAGTCAAACCAAACGGCATAACCAGAAATTCAAAGTGACCATATCGAGTGCTAAAAGCTGTCTTCTCCACATCGGATTCCCGGATTCGTAATTGGAAGTAGCCAAACCGGAGATCAATTCGTGAAAAGATAGTAGCAGACTGTAATTGGTCAAATAAATCATCAATCATGGGAAGCGGATACTTATTCTTGATAGTCACCTGATTCAATTGCCTGTAATCAATACAAAGTCTCAGGCTTCCATCTTTCTTTTTCACAAACAGCACCGGGGCACTCCACGGAGAAAAACTGGGACGAATATAACCTTTTTCCAATAACTCTAGTAGCTGTGCACGTAGTACTTTCAATTCAGCTGGAGCCATTCGGTACGGTGCCTTTGCTAAGGGGCCGGTACCTGGAATCAGTTCAATCACCATCTCTATCTCTCGCTCTGGGGGCAAGCTTGGCAACTCGTCAGGAAATACATCAGGGAACTCACAGATAATAGGAATATCACAAACATCCCATTGTGGTTCTTCAACAACAACCAGTGAAGCAAGAAATCCCTGGCAACCTGCACTTAGCAACCTATAGGCACTGAGAAACAGGGCCTACTATGACATCTTGGTACACTCCAACACTCTTGCCCATGCTTGCTAGCTATCCTCGAGACAACCTGTAAAAAATATTAATTGACACTGAATGAGCATAAAGCTCAGTAGGAATTACATCTCAAGATTTAACATGCTTTAAGTGAATTACAAGTTCATTTAATGTGGGTAATCTATGCATGCAGACAGATAGATATCAAGGAATCGTAAGATCGACAAGAGTAGAAAGTGAGAGCATATAGATTTCGCATTTTCAAGCAGCAGTAGCAAGTGATAGCAAATGATATCAAGCAAGTGATAACTGAGGAGTAATAGCTGGAATAGCAACATGTCAATCAAGCAATAGTAAGCAAAGTAATTTCAAGCATGTATAACTGGAATTGGCTATTTATCAATTCATTCAAGTAAACACTTTTACCCTTCTACGGGTCTCAAGTCAATCAATCAAGTAATATCACGAGAACGAGTGGAATGCCTAAAGTCTAGCAAGCAAGTACTCCGGTGCAATGCCAAACACCGTGGTCAATAAACTCCCATGGGCACAAGTACCTTCGGGTGCTCCTCCCATGACCAGACCGGGCCCTATTTGCACAGCATTTATCATGTTTGTTGACATCCACTCTCATTTATAGCCAATATAGAATTTCAAGGTTTGACCAGTATGATATATAAGGTGGAATTATGGAATGGAATCCAAAGGTGCATTGATGTGTAGGGATGAACTAGGAGTAAAAACCCGTAACGTTCGATACATATATATGAGTTAGCCAAAATGGTGATTTATTATAATAATCAGAATTTAATTATAAAAATATGTTTTTATGTTGAAAATAATTCTAACTTGCTAAAAATAATATTAACATGCTGAGAATGAGTTTCATATGTTACTTTACCTTCATTTGTAGGTGTCGACATTTACTATATACATTGTCTAATATGTATATATATTTATATATTTATATACATTGTTGTTATATATATGTGTGTGGAAGTGTCGACATGAGGTGTTTACATTAGCTATGAAAGTGTCGACACTTGTAAATAGCTTTGAGATATGAAAGTGTCGACACTTGTAAATAGTGTGAAAGTGTGAAAGTGTCGACATTTGTATATGGAGGTGTCGCGAAAGTGTTGCCAAAGTGTTGACACCTCGGGTAGGTGGGTGTTGCCAAAGTGTTGCCAAAGTGTTGACACCTCGGGTAGGTGTCGCCAAGGTGTTGCCAAAGTGTTGCCAAAGTGTTGACACTTAACTATATATATAGACACGAGGGTATAGATTTGGTAGATTAACAGGTTAATTAAGTATGTTAATAAATTAGATATGCTAATAGATTAGGTATGCTAATAGATTAGTTAATGAAGCTAATACATGCTAATTATCTGGGGCATGAGACTAATACTTGATAATTGTCCCAGATTGAAACTATTGCATGCTAATTATCCTGATTATGAAACTAATTACTTTACTAATTTTACTACTTTTCTTAGATTAAAGCTAATGCATGTTAACTATGAGGCTAACACATGCTGTATAAACACGAAATATCACATGGAGATGAGCCTAAGACTAACTGCCTAGACTAATCATCCTAGATTAGCTACTAGTTTAGTTAAAAATTGAGAACACCTACCTCCACAGAAGTTGTAGCAGGTGGAAAAACTTCCTCCTTTGGACGTGCCTCTCCTTCACAGCAAACCTTCGAACTAAAGAGATTTGTTTCATTAGACATGTGTTTTATAAGGTTTGAGTCGACAGGAGGGGAAGCAAGATCCGTAAAAATAGGATCTCAGTGGGATGCCAACTGGTACAGGCTGTTAGGGATAAGACATGTCTGGGGGAATGGCGACGTGAGAGGGTAGTTTTAACAATGTTACATTATTTATCTCATCTAGAAATTTTTATATCTAATGAAACATATTAATAGAAATAGTAAATTATATATTTTTATGATCCTTAGACTTTTCTGATATTTATCAAAATTTTATTTTATTAAAATATGCCAGAATAAAATTCAACCCGAAACTCCGTATCTAACTTTAGAGATTTTTATCTTTAAAAATTGATGGAATCAACTTATGAAATTTCATGGTTATAATCCTTATATTTTTCTCTTATTTTTCATAAAATTTATTTCTCAAAATTTTCTTTAAATAAAACTAACACTATTCATGTACCTAACACTAAGTCTATACATCTTTCACTTCAAAGTCTATACACTCTCGGACCAAGTCTGTACAGCCCGTGTGCTCCATGCATTCAAAGTCTATACATTCCTATCTTTACCTACGTTCACTGGTTTAGCAAACACAAAGTCTATACATTGGCTGCTAGTACAAAGTCTATAAATTGGCTGCTAGGCAACTCAAAGTCTAGCAGCAACTCAAAGTCTATACATTGGCTGAAGTCTATACATTGGCTACTAGCACAAAGTCTATACATTGGCTGCTAAGCAACTCAAAGTCTATACATTGGAGGCAACTCAAAGTCTATACATTGGCTTCCTCAAAGTCTGTACATCCTCAAAGTCTATATACATTGGCTTCACAAAGTCTGTATATCCTCAAAGTCTATACATTGGCTTCCTCAAAGTCTATACAACATTGACTTCACAGACTCAAGTCTATACATTGGCTTCACAAAGTCTGTACATCCCCAAAGTCTATACATACTCAAAGTCTATACAACATTGACTTGACAAAGTCTATACATTGGCTTCCTCGAAGTCTATACATCCTCAAGGTCTATACAACATTGACTTCACAAAGTCTATGCATTGGCTTCCTCAAAGTCTATACATCCTCAAGGTCTATACAACATTGACTTCACAAAGTCTATACATTCCTATCTTTACCTACGTTCACTGGTTTAGCAAACACAAAGTCTATACATTGGCTGCTAGTACAAAGTCTGTACATTGCTATTGCTAGCCTATTCACAAAGTCTGTACATCACAAGTCTATACATTGGCTTCCTCTCAAAGTCTATACATTGCAGCACCGTCTCACTTAGCGTCTTATTTTAACAAGTCTATACGCTGGCTGCTGCACTCGCAAGTCTACACATTGGCTGTTGCATGCTCACACAACCACTAAGTCTATACATTCTTGTTGTTGTGTTCGTGCATTCACAAGTCTATACATCACTGTAGCTGCATCGTCTCATGCAGCGTCTCATTCAAAGTCTGTACAGCGTTCGTCTCAGCCAGCGTCTCATGCTGCGTCTTAGGCAAGTCTGTACATTGCACTGTAGCTGGCATTGTTTCACCTGAAGTCTGTGCATCGTCTTAGCCACCGTCTCATTCAGCGTCTCACGCTTGCAAAGTCTATACACTGGTCGGTGGAAGCAAGTCTATACATTCGACTGTTTCAGCAAGTCAGTACAGCGATTACATTCATATTGAAAGTCTATACATCCCTGTAGCTTTCACGAGACGAAGTCTGTACATTGGACTATTGGGTAAAGTCTATACATCCTCTAGCTGGAACTGTGCAAGTCTGTACGTTGCTAGCTTATAGTGTATAATTAATTGGCACAAAAGGTAAATGGTGGATACTAGGATTTGAACCTTGGTCATTGGGTTGAAAGGCAAGTTAGTTAACCAATTACACTAGGAAGCCACTTGGTAAGTGAATAATCTTTACATATGATAACTACGTGTGCCAACTTCTTACATAAGCTTCCTATAGAGTTTATCTAATATATATATATATATATATATATATATATATATTTATGAAATATTATTAATAATTTTTTTTATATATCATTTTTTTTATATGGGGTGCTACACCTTCATTGTGCATACTTTGTTACATGCATACTGCACTACACACTAGCAAGTCTATACATGCTTAGTTTAAATTCTCAAACCTACTCGATGCATCCTTGTCTTTTCCTTCAGATTGATTCAAACTAATAATATGTTCAACCTAATAGAACATCTGTTTGAGGAGCTTAAGAAGGGCACGTGATCCAAGGATGGAGGTCTAACCCTGATCGTGACACGTGTAGTGCAGCAAGCTGAAATGCTGCCATGTGTTCAAGGCGCTAGGGCGGGAATTCATGGAGGACACACGCCCACCTATCTGCTCCTGCTATAAAAAAGAAGACTTCTCCATCTGGAGAAGAGGCTCGTGCAGAGAGGATCAAAAATTACATTACAAGAGCAGAAGCATACCGAAACTGCACGATCCAGATAGAAGAGAAAAGAAGAAGAGCAGAGGAGGAGAGTGTTTGAAAGAGAAAGAGAGAAGAAGAGGAAGAAAGAAAGAGAGAGAGAGCTTTTGAGAGTAGTGATCGAGAGAAGAAAAGAGTGAGCATCAGAGAAGTATAGAGAAGCAGAAGAAGAGAAAGAAAGGAAGAGAGAGGTAGAGAGCTCTGGGGGAAGAAGAAAAGCTTCATTGGAAGATTTGTTTTCACTGGACTTTGGATCAGATCCAAGCCAGTTAGCTCCATGAGAGCCACATCTATGTTCCATCATTTACGGCTTTCTATCGCTGTGATTTATCATCTTTTGCTTTCTTTTGAACCTTTATTCAAGCTGTTAGTCAGCGAAGCAAGCTGTGTTGCTCAGCGGGCAGAGGAGTATTCCTCTGGACGGGTTAAGCTGTAGTCCCCAGCAGTTGCAGAGGTGTGGTATCCTCTGGACGGCCAAGCTGTATTGCCCAGCGGATGGCTAAGCTGTATTGCCCAGCGGAAGCAAGCTGTGATGCTCAGCAGATGTAGGCAAGCTGTGAGGCCCAGCGAGTTAAGCTGTGTATAAGCGGAATCCACACTCTGGTTGGAGTGTGGGGTGGACGTAGGTCTGTGGACCGAACCACCTAAAAATCCTTCATCTACTGTGGTTTGATTGTCATATTCGATTCACTAGATGTATGCATAGGCCGATTTGAATCTTCTATCTAGCAAGGAATTTGATTGCATATCAATCATCTGATATTGGTCTTGAGAAAGTCACTTCAATTACTTAATCACTGTTCTGGAGTGCTTCTGATTTGCTCAACCCATCTGAGTGTCTAAGTTGCAGTTGATTGCTTGAATGTGTTTGGTTAACAACAGTGTTTGTTCTTGTGTTTAAAGATAGATGTATGCTAGACTCGATGTCAACCTACAGTCATGAACGTGTTTAATTCCGCATTAGTTTTAAGTTCATCAGGTTGAGTTTTTTTTAATTTGGGCAAATTATGTAAGAGGGATTCATTCACCCCCCTCTGAATCCATCGCACCGATCCCAACAATTGGTATCAGAGCGGGTCTCTGACTTTCCAGATCCAACGATCTGCAGAGGATCCTGCTAGTCTGTGTGGTGTTTTGCTATTTGTAGTTTGGTGTATTTCTTATCGATTGCTTTGTGCGTTGAACCTGTTTGCTATCTGTCTTAATGGCTCGTCCGCTTGTGTTTGATGGTTCTAACTTCAGTAAGTGGTTAGGCGGCCTATGCGTTTATATGAATTCCATTGACCCTAATCTATGGAGTTTGGTTTCAAAAGGCCCACACCAATTATCTCATGATGAGACGAAGTTGTCTAGAGAGGGCAGAGTAAAGAACCGTGATAATGTCACAGTTCTTAATATTTTGAAAGCTGTAGTTAATACTGATAGATTTCCTTTTGTTCTCAGGTGCGCTTCTGGAAAGGAAATATTGGATATAATAACTGCTACAAATGGGGAGCAAGAGGATCAATGCTTGATGGCCAACCGGGGTGATCACAATTCTGATAAACATGAGGAAACTTCATTCAAGGTAAGCTCTAGATCCGAAGAGATTTCACTTGATGATTTATGGAATATAAATGAAGAACTTACTGATAGATGTAGGAAATTAAAATCTGAAAATAAAAAGTTGAAAAAGAAATGTGATCAGATTAATACGAATGCTCCTTGTGAAAACTGTCAAGAACTGAGAAAATCTCATGAAATCTGCTTAGCCGATGTTGATAAGAGTAAGGAACAAATTTCAGTTTTGGAAAATAAAAATCAGGATCTCACAGATAAGATCTCTGAACTGGAAGAAAAACTAAGCTCAATTAACAGTGATCAAAACTTACTAAATAAGCGAGTTCAGAATGAAGAACTAATAAAAGAAAATGAAAGAATGATGGAAGAAATAAAAATTTTGAAGGATCAAAACAAAAATCTCATGGTCTTAAATACTGTTATGGGAGAAAAATGGCTAACCATTGAAAAGGGAAAGTGTGTTGAAAATGACTCTGAAGAAAGATTGAAACAGAAAATTAATACACTCAAAATTCTGAATGATGCCTTACATCAACAGGTTATCAACTGTGAATCTGACATTGCTTGTTATGAGGTTGACATTATTTCTCTAAAGTCTGAAATCCATGATCTAAAAAATTCCATGTCTGAATCTGTGAAGGATAAAGGCAAAATGAAAATGTCTTCGGAAGATGAAGTAAGTGATCAAAGAAAGGGGACAAGCTCTGAAGTAGCTGGAACCTCAAGACAATCCCCAAAACAGTCTACTGCAACTGAAAATCAAAAACCATTGAAAAATAAAAAGAACAATCTACATGTTAAGAACTTATTTGATAAATGCCATGCTTCAATGAAATCCAATAATGTTTCATGTCATTATTGTGGCAAGCATGGTCACTTCATTGACAATTATCTTTTGTTGAAAAGGATGATCTGAATGTTGATAGAATGCATGCTAGAAATTTTCATGCTAGAAACCTTATTTTGTTCAAAAGAAAAGAAGTCACTGCTTTTATTGTCATGAGATAGGTCATCTCATGTATGATTGTAGATAAATGAAATTAGATGATCTAGCTGCTGTAGGAATGCATGATAAACAACTCCATGCTAAATATCATGCAACTCCTAAAAGAAAACTTCATTGCTTTCGTTGTGGCAAATTGGGCCACATTGCTGCAAAGTGTTGGCATGCTAAGGGAAGAACACTTAACTCCAAACCTGCTAAAATCCCTGCAAAAAGACATGCGGTGTATGAGAATTTTAACAGAATGAATTCTTCAATCTTTGAATATGGAAAACCTGGCCATAGAGAAAATCAGTGCCAGTTGGCCGGTTTCAGAAAACAGAACTTTCATGTGCATAATAATAGAAACTTCAATGGTCATACATTCAATGATCACAATAATGTGCATAAAAAGAGCTTGAAATATGTTACTTGCCATTACTGTGATCAGTTTGGACATTCAATGTCCAACTATAAGCTGATGGATCTTGATGATCTTAATGCTCAAAAACGGTGGAGAGCACCCTTCAAAGGTGCCACTGGTACTTCAGGACCCAAGACCACTTGGGTACCTGCTTGTACAAAATAGTTTGCTATATTGCAGGTGTGCCTTGGAATGAATAAAGAGGGGTAAATAAACCAAGGCACTCAGAATGAAACCCCCAGGACCCTGCACTATTCAGGTCAGTTCTGCAAACTCTCCTTAAATTTTGTCATCTGACATTGTGTGGTTTAAATAGTGCATTTCATGCTAATCTGTCTGTGCTTGATTGAAATCTTTTGAAAATAATAATTGCACATGATGCCTATGATAGTGACTCTTAGAGTGCACTACATATCTGCTTCTTAAGCAAAATACACAAAAACATGTTCTCAGCATTCATTGTATAAAATGTACTTAATCAGGGGAAGTTTGACTGCTTTCGCATGATGTTCATACTTTGAGCTATGTGTGCACATGGAAAGGATTAGAAACTCATGAGCATAGTCTGCACATTCATGATGTATAATTTGTCAAAACTTCCTGCATTCTGTCATTGCACTTGTTGCATTTAAAATCTTCATACATTGCATATAGTCAAGGGGAGCTTGGTTGTCCCTACATAATATTCATGACATTCATGTTCAGGAAATATCTCTAAGAGAGTCATTACATATGCATGTATGTAGAGCAGTGTATTACATATAATTAAATTTAAAAATTCTAAAAAGAAATGACTCATTACATCTAGACAGGAGAAGCATTTTAGACTCTTTAGTCTTTTTCTATCTGAACCCTTCTTGTCTAGTCACATAAATCACTCTCCTACTCTTGTGTGTCAGTGATTGCTCTTTAATCAACTGAACTCTCAACTTTCTTGAAGCTGAAATCCACATCTGATACTCCTTAATTTGCTGAAGGAGTGCCTCACTTGAATTCTTCCCTATCACTATTGTCAATCTGGTTTGACTGAATTCCAGACTCTGTCATCAGTTTTTAAATTGCATTGCTCAAGTGCATATCTCTTGATGCATAATTGTAAACTCGCTGCTATTGGCTTTCTGAAAATCTGTCTAATGCATATTGATCATATTTGCTACAAGCAAGTGTTTCAATTCTCACTTTCTATACATGCTTGTTAATGTCTCTGCTATTGAATGCTATTGTCAAAATATTGTTTGAACTGATTTTGAAGAGACTGAAATCTGTGTACCTCAGTTATAAATCTAATATCTTAAAGGAAACTCATATTATACATGTTTAAGAATAACTGATTGATCTACGTTGGTGTAAGTCTAATGTATTCATGAATTTGGATTTGAAAGACATGAAAGTATCTGAATCACAAGTTTTAATAAACTTTAACCAACTGTTTCATGTAATCTCTGGACAAAACCTTTTGAAATCTGAAAATTTGAAATCAAGGTCGGAAGAAGAAGAGGGAGAAGAAGATGACAAACTAGACGAGGTACCCTGACCTAAGGGAGAAGAGGAAGACGCAAAGGATACATGAGGAGATACATAAGGAGCCTCCTCACTAGAGGAGAAAAGGAGGTACGCTAACGAACCTTGGAAGAGCGGCCCTTGGATCGGGGCACACTCTTAAGCAAGATAGGAGGTTTCTTCAATAGAGATGGAAGATTGGAAAGTTTGAATTTTGACGTTTTTTTTTTCATTTTTGGTCGCGAAGTTCTGGCGAAAACCCTAGTGCTCTGGCGAAACCCTAGTGTCTCCCGCCGCCCTCGGTGGGGCCTCCCGCCTGGGGGAGGCAGCCATGGCTGCCCTTGGGGATCCTCCGGGGGGGAGGAGGTTGGCCCGCCTGCTAGTAAGTCGGGTGTTATTGGAGGAAGGTCTTTTGCTCAGGTATTGGCGGCGTCTTTGGAGCTTCCTAAGGTTGACATTGAGCTGCACCCTCCGTCGTCCACCAATAGGGGGGAACCTGCTTGTTTCTTTACCAAAGAAGAGATTGATGCATCCCTACATCCTTTGATGTTTGCTGTGGTGGCTAAAACGACTTTTGGTCGTCCGGCGTTCCCAGAAATCAGATCGCACTTGGCTGCTAGATGTGGTTTGAAGGATTCTTTTGTGATTAGTGCGTTGGATAATTAGCATCTTCTTCTGCGGTTCAAGACCCATGATGACTATCTACGAGTGCTTCTATGTGAAGCCTTGCATGTTAAAGGGAAGCTGTTCCGGTTCTTTAAGTGGACGCCGATGTTTCGTCCGGAGGAAGAGCCGTCGGTTTGTCCTGTTTGGATTGAGCTCCCTAACTTGCCTGTTAATCTTTATCAGAGGAGTTTTTTAATGTCGATTGCAGCAAACGTTGGTCCGGTTCTTCAGGTTGCACATGCAACGGAGCTATTGATCAACACTAAGGCGGCTAGGGTTTGTGTCGAGCTAGATCTCCTTAAAAGCCGCCGTGATCGATTATGGATCGGTATGGGACCTGACTATGGTGGGTTTTGGCAAGAAATTCAATACATTAATGCTCTGCTATATTGCACTGCTTGTAAGCGGTTGGGTCACAATATGGATACCTGCAGAATTAATTTCAAGGCGGATACTAGAGTCTCTTCTAAAGTTTCAGGGAAACATGTTCCTGATGGAACTTAGATTCCTGCAACTAAAGGCAAGGAGAAGGAGCGTACATGCTCCGGATATGAAACTTCTGGAGTCCCATCCTCTCAGGTTCGAGGAAAGGAGGTTATGGTCGACTGTGACTCTTCGATGCCAAGGAGTTTGGATCCCCCGCCGCCTACGACGGGCGGGAGCTACTTAGCTAATCAACAGATGCATATTTCTATAGAGGGTGATACAGCGAAGGACGATGCTTTGGCCATTTCTGGAGCATTATCGAAGGAGAGTTTAAAGAATACTCCAACAATGAACCTGGGAGCGCCAGATGGGTTATCTGCACTCATGCAGGGACAGGAAGCAATGGTCGCCTGTGATCCTTTGGTACCAAGGAGTATGGATTCCCAGCCGCCTATGACGGGGGAGAGCTACTTAAATATTCTGCCGGGGTATACTACTATTGAGGGTGCTACAGCGAAAGACGATGCTTTGGCTTTTGCTGGTGTCTCATCGAGGGAGAAATCCAAGGGTCATTCATTGCCGAATATGGGAGTGCCTGCTATCATGCAAGCAACGACATCATCTGGGGACCAAGTACTGTCTATTCCTTTATCTGGACAACCTGCTATGGAAACTACTGCACGCGCAGCTAAGGATAATAGTCTAATGCCGCATCATACCTTACACACATCCTCGAAGGTTAGTGGCGTAGAAGGGATGACAACCAGATCTCGGGCCAGATCGGTGGATGGGAGTGCCTGCCCTACCCAACATTGACGATGGATTCTGCCTTGATATGGAATATAAGGGGAGTTGGTAATGGGGCCTCTAGGAGATCTCTCCGTCGGCTTGTACTGAAGCTCCGCCCGATGATTGTTACAATTAGTGAACCGAAGATTTCCTTTTCTAAGGCACCTTCGGTGGCCAGGCTATTACACATGGACAAGTATGCTGGTAATGATGGGGATAGTTCCAAAATATGGGTGTTTTGTCAAGCTTCTTTGCCTATCTCGGTGGTTGGCCTTTCTGCGCAATACATTGCTTTGGGATATGAGGAGAGGAACTCCTATTCTAAATATCTCACTTGTGTTTATGCTGCTTGCTCTAGAGATGCCAGGCGGGCTCTCTTTGCTGATCTCAGCTTTTTTGCTTCTTCTGTCAGCATACCATGGATAATTGGAGGGGATTTCAACTGTATTTCACAATCGTTTGAAAAGATTGGTGGCCTTCCTTATAACCTTGATGCCATGTCAGATTTCAATACCTTCCTAGGCGGGGCAGGGTTATTTGATGCTGGATATGTGGGGTCTGCTTTTACATGGACCAATAATCGCACGGGTGGGGCTAATGTCCGGGCTAGGCTTGATAGAGTCATTTATAATCGCCCTTGGCAAGTATCGTACCCAAATGTCCAAGTCACTCACCTTCAGAGAGGTCCTTCGGATCATGCACCGCTGTTTGTATCTGCCATCGAATCCACAAAAGGGCCAAGTAGGTTTATTTTCCAGGAAATGTGGACTTCTCATATGGACTTTTTGCAGGTGGTCCGGAGTGTCTGGGAAGGGGCCAATGTGCCGCACCCCAATGCTTTTATCAGGCTTCAGTTTAAGCTTAAAGAAACCAAATCCAAGCTCCGCATTTGGAACAAAAGTGTCTTTGGAAACGCTACTCAGAATGTTCGTGATGCTGAGGACCAGGCCGATAGATGCCAAACTACTTTTGATGATGCACCCACTGATTCTAACAGGGCGGCGCTCAATGAAGCTAATGCTAGATTGTGCATGACTCTACGCCAGGAGGAGGCCTTTTGGCGCCAAAAGTCAAGAATCGATTGGCTAGACAATGGTGATAGGAACACATCATTTTATCATGCTGTGGTTCAGGTTAATCGAAGGAGAAACTACATATCAAGATTGAAGATTGACGATCAATGGTGTTCCGAACAAGAGGTCCTTAAGGTTAAGGCAACAGAGTTCTACTCAGACCTTCTTTCCTCGGCACCGCACTGTGTGGATAATGATCTGCTGAACTGCCTACCAAAGGCTATCACTGATTCTCACAACCAGACTCTATGTGCAGTTCTGTCCAGGGAGGAGATCAAGGAGGCTGTTTTCATGCTTAAGGGATCTAGTGCGCCCGGGCCAGATGGCTTTTCTGGTGTGTTCTTCACAGCCTGTTGGGATATAGTTTCCACGGACGTGGTTGACGCTGTACAGGGTTTCATCCAAGGCTTTCCACTACCACGAGGTATCACTTCTTCAATTATTACCATGGTACCCAAGGTTAATGAGCCCACCACACTCAGTGATTTTTGGCCCATTAGTCTTTGCAATTTTGCTTACAAAATTGTTTCGCGCATCATCTGTGGTCGACTGATGCCTTTGCTGCCCCAATTTATATCTGAAGAACAAAGCACCTTTGTTAAGGGTCGCTTCATCCTTGATAATGTTTCCCTCTCTCGCCAGCTAGTTGCAGACATCAATAGGAAGGTTCGTGGACATAATGTTCTTTTTAAGCTTGACATGACCAAAGCCTATGATAGGTTGGAATGGGATTTCCTATTTGAGGTGATGAGGAGGTTTGGTTTCTGTAATCGATTTATCTCCTACATCGGTATGCTTATCTCTAATTGTTGGTTCTCTATCTCCTTTAATGGGGGTATCACTAGTTACTTTAAGTCATTCAGAGGGCTTCGACAAGGTGACCCGTTGGCCCCCATCCTTTTCATCATTGCCTCTGAAGTTCTTAGCAGAAGTTTGAAGGAGCTTATTTGAATGGTACACTCCAATATTTCCACTCGCCGCGTGGATGTCTTGCGGTGTCCCACCTTCTATATGCTGATGATACGATGATATTCACCAATGTGGCTGACAGGAATATCAGACGATTGCTTTGTTTCTTGAAGCGGTTTCAAGACAGTTCGGGGCAATCAGTTAATGCTGGAAAAAGTTGTTTTATGATGTCCTCCAAGGCGCCAAGAAATACTGCGCAAAGGATCCATCGACACATTGGCTACAAGCAGCTCACGGGAGCTATGACCTATCTGGGGGTTCCTCTCAAGGCCGGCAAGCTAGTGACTGCGGACTTTCGGCAACTCATTGACAAGATTAACACGAGGTTGGCTGGTTGGCGCACGAAACTACTATCCTAAGCTGGCAGAGCTGTTTTGATCAAATCTGTGCTTAGGAGTATGCCAATCTATCTTGCTTCTTCTGTGACTATCCCTGCAACTATTTGCAAGCAGATTGACAGAATATGTGCCAATTTTCTCTGGTGTGGCACTAACGATAGACAAAAGAGGCACTGGATTGCTTGGTTGAATGTTCAGAAGCCTAAGGTTGAGGGTGGTCTGGGATTTCGAAAGCTGGAGGACATACAGCTGTCTCTTACATTTAAGCAGTTATGGAATATTTTGCATGGTAGCTCCCTTTGGTCCAGGTATGCTAGACAACGGTTCCTAAATATACATCTCATGGACGTTGTTAAGCCTTTTCCCTGTGGAATTTCTACTACCAATTTTATCAAAGCAAAGGAAATTGTTCTCTCTCATTCTAGATGGATGGTTGGCAGTGGGGAAGAAATTGATTTCTTCTGTGATATCTGGATTGGAGACCGGCCTCTCCTGCACTTTTTGAACGATGCTAGTTGCTTCACCATTCACCAACGTTTTACGGTTCGGGAGATGATGCTTAACCCCCAGCATTTACTGTGGCAATGCCTCATTTTTAAGGCTGAAGATTTACAAGTTCAGCTGACTAATGCTCGGGATGTTTGCTGTTGGACTGGTAGTAACTCTGGCGAATTCACCTCCTCTTCTGCATACAAACTTGCAGCTACACAGGGTATTCAGCGGCGGGCATGGAATAAGATCTGGCACAATACCTTCTCCCCTCGAGCATCCATTTTTACTTGGAAGATGATACATCGGGCAATCCAAGTTGATTCCAGAATTGGTGAATGTGGTGTTTATCTTGCTTCTAAGTGTGAATGCTGCCACTCTGCTAGCCTAGAAGATTTAAACCACATGTTCATAACTAGTGATCTTGCAAAGTCCCTCTGGGGTTGGATGGTGCCTTTAATCGGACCGAAGGTTAATATGAGCAGTCAGATTACCATTCGTTGCTGGAGCTTTATTGAAGTAACATCTATGCAATCTGCTTTTCAATTTGCCGCGCTGTATACGCTCATGCTTCTCATATGGGAGATTTGGAAAGCAAGATGTGCAGCTCGATTTGAAGGTGTAGCACCTGACAAGGAGAAGATTAAACTCCAGATTACTAATAATCTGGTTGTTGCTTTCAAGGGTGTCACTTTCCATCAGCAGATTCAATATAGTGAAGCTCTTGTCCTTAGCACTTTTAATGTTCGGCCTATGGTGCAGGTTCGCAAACCTATCACTGTTATTTGGAAGCCCCCCACCTTTGGCTTTTGTTTGAATATTGATGGCGCTTCCAAAGGTAATCCAGGCCAAAGTGGGGGTGGAGGTTGCATTAGGAACTCGACAGGCGATTTCCTTGCTGGTTTCTCATTCTACTATGGCATTGGTCCTAGCTTGTTGGCAGAGGCACGGGCGCTGCATGATGGCCTTAGCATAGCTATGGAGTTGGGCTATAATATTTCTATTGTTATGTCCGATTGCAACGCTTTAGTTCAGGCGGTTCAGAGGGATGCTGTCCCCCATTGGTCAATCTATCCCTGGTGGAGGGGGATCATTCGGATGCTTCAGCAGTTTCATTGCCCAATTATGCATGTTTATCGCGAAGGCAATTCGGTGGCAGACAATTTGGCCAAGAATGCTTGCGAACCTAGCGCCAGGAGGGTCTATTGCAATGTCAGGGAACTCCCTTGTAATGCTAGAGGGGCAATCTTAGTGGATAAAATAGGTCTCCCTAGTTTCCGGCAAGCACATTAGCTTTTGTTCTCTCATATCTCATTGTTGGCATGTGTTCTGGCCGCTATTATTTGGCCTTGGTGGTAGTCTATGTCTAGGCATTGGTGGTTGTCTTTGTACCACATTACTCTGATTAATGGAAATTAGTGCCTTTGGGGGTGCCGGGTGGAGTGGTTCCATCTCTCCTCTCTGAGGCAGGGGTGCGCTCTCCCTGGCTCCCACACAGGTATCGTTTATTTAAAAAAAAAAGAAATCAAGGTTATTTTGGTTGAGATACATGTTAGTAGTATTGTTCTTAAACATTAAATCTATCTGAAGTTGACTAAAAAGAAAAGCAAAATTCAGAGCAATGACTTTGATCATTGAGAAACTAGGTCCTCCCTCAAAGAAATGGAGTAAACCTATGTCATGAAATGCCACAGTTATCTCTGGTATAAAAATAATTGAAAAGTCTGTCAGAGCAATGGCATGGTTGTGTTGAGTAACTGGGGATCCCGGCCTCTGATCAAGGTGTTTCTTCATGTAAAAAGACACTCCAATTGCTAACTCTGTTCTCATGTTCGAGAGGCAATGCGGTTATCACACTGAGTAACTGGGTCATTTCACCTGAGATGTGTTTTGCCTCATTTAAAAAGGTGTTAATCAACCAAGATTGCTCAAGAAAAATAAAGTGAAGTTCAAAAGTAAAATCTAAAAATGGATATCCTAAAATTTCTGCCAACAAAGTCAACTTCAAATACTATTAAAGGTGTTTAATCTCAATACTACAATGTGTAACTCCTAAAGGAGTCATTGAGATTAATTGAGTAAGATGGAAGAGGATTGAACTAGAATGCTATATGAATAATTGGTTCACCTTTATTAAAACTCAATTTCAAATATGAGTATTGTATACAATTGTCAAATTTGGTATACATCATGCTTAAACCCATTTTTGTCATGCAGTTTAATTCATAACCCCTTATGATAGGAGAATCTATCCCTAATTGGACTTATAACAGTGGTACCTGGAATAAAATTTCGTCTGATCAGTTACATCCTTAACTGCTCCATCATATTGCACATTTGTTTCCTGATCATTACTTGAAAATGCTCACTCTTTCTACTGAACTGTTACTGAAAGATCCTGTGCTCTGTATTGTTGCTGTGATACACTCCTCACATATCCTCTTGAAACTTTTGCTTTATTCTGAGCAAGGACTGTTGAACAGATTTCATTTATTGCTTCTTAAAGGGGGAGGATTGATACTTGATTCTCTAACTGCCCCTATGCTTGTCGATTGTATTCCTTTATTCAGGGGGAGTTTTTTGTACGGCTGTTCTTCCTTTTTATCTAGGGAGAATATGTGGTGTCATATTGCACTTTGGGGGAGAATAGATAGCTCTAATGTGATTTCATGTAGTAAAAAGGGGAGATGTTATATCAATCTTTTCATACCTACTTAATTTTTCTCTCAAACTATTTTCTTTTTGATGAATTCAAAGGGGGAGAATAGTTTGGGTCTGTGTGTGTAAGACCCCGAGTTTCTGTACAAATATTAAATGTTGAATAGTGACTGTGGTAAATAGTAAATAGTAAAAATTTTGACTATCATATAAAAAAAAAAATTCCGAAAAATGGTAATCAATTAGTAAAGACCATGGTAAACACTTTGGTCTTCTGTACTTGACCCTAATAAAATCATTTACATGGCTTAATCAGTGATTTAAGCCTGACTTAAAAACGCGGAAAACACTATTCATACGAAAATACAACTACCTTAGAAAAATCTGTAAAAATCACATCTGATAGAGGGTATTTTTCTTAGCAACTTTGTCTTCTGAAGTTTCATCGGTAAAAATCAGAAACTCTCTCTATCGACTAAACCGTTGAACATTGGGTTAAATTATTATTTTAATCTTAAGATTGGGAGATTAACAATAAACCTCGTGATAAAATTCCATAAAAATCATATTATGAAAGAGCATGTCTTGATTAGTAATTTTGTCTTTTGGGTCCAATTCATTAAAAATCATTTAGTAATATTAAATTGAGGTTTTAGTTAACCATTCCTTAATCTTTTGGATTAGGCTTAGATTAGGCTAACCTTACCTTGAGAAACACGTGAAACCATGTTTTGGTTGGCAGAAACACGTTGTCAACAATGCAAAGGATTTTGCGGCTCTGACCAAACCGTGTGTGAAGATTAAACACTCCTCTTCCAAACCTATAAGTAGAGGAAGCCCCCTTAAACATCTCTTAAACACAAAAGGGTTCTTGCTGTTGTGAAGAAGCTCTGCAAGTCTACTGTTCATCTTCTTCTCCATTCATCTTTCCTTATTTCATCGGTTAAGGTAGGTAACCATGGCACAAACCTTGAATTTGATAAATGGAATGAAAGGGCATCATGTTAGCTTGTAGAAACCGTGCTTTTCCATTTATTTACGTACTCAAATGCATAAAACACCGGATTTTTGCTTCTGTTTCGCTATTCCCGTGTTACAGGGATTAACGGTTCCAACCGGACCGCTTTATCTCTTAGACGGTTCAGAACTGCCCGCCTGACTTATACAAACGGCCCAATTAGAACCGCCCGCCTTGTATAAAACGGCCCAATGATAACCGTTTTACAGCCAGTAGATTTAACGGCCCACTGTCATCCGTTTAACTTCCAGAAAACTGATTTTTTTTGCTATTTTGACCCATTTAACAATGTTATTTAGTAAAAATTGACAATCCACATAAATAACAGATAATGACATGAGTAAATTTCTGTTATTTGCAATATCTATTTTGATAAATTGTTTAAAGTGAAAATCATTGAAATTCACTTGTAACTTTGGATAAATTGAATAAGTATGGTAAATAGCTAAACTTTACCATAGGTAATTTCTGTAAATTACTGTAAACTAGAAAATTACTGGCCGACTTATGGCAAGTCTTTGACCAATTAGCCGGACACTCCATCCGGTAAACTTTACATTTTATTTATTTTTACCGTAGAACATTTTTACCGTGGTAAATTACGGTTACATCATGACTATTGTTTTAACTTGATTAATTGATCGATTACCCTTGGATAATCTTCGGTCATATTTGAGCCCGGAATTGATCAATGGACATTAAACTGAAATTGGTTGGTTTAATTGTTATTGGCAACCCGGTAACTATTTTGCATAAATTATCTTATAATTAGACATTATCGTTATGCTTAATACGGATTCTCTTGAACCGTATTTCTTAAAATACGACCCGAATGGTTCGTATATTCGCTCTTCGGAACTTACTTCTCTCTCTCGAACGGCTTACTGTCAACCGTTCATTCTTGGCCCCGTGACTCGTTACTCATGTGAGTACGGCCCGGTGTTTGCCGTACGACTACCTTGTTTTGGGTTTTTCATCGTGGTTATACTCTTGAATCAAAGGAGGCGAGTGTCGTCCTTTACATCTTGTACCCGACAGAAATTCATCTGATTATATTGGCCATAATTGACTATGTCTAGACGGGGGATCGGTGATCTAATTGAAATGAAATGCCAACGCATCATAAGGGCCCGGTCTGGTCCTGGGGAGAGCGCCCGAAAAGATATTGAGCCCATTGGGATGTTTATGACAGGGTGAGGCATTGCACCCGAATACTTGACTTGACATGTTACGTCTATGACAAACTCTTGTTACTTGACTCGTGCGTATTTACTTGGTTACATGTGTAACATACTTGCTGGCCAAATTATCTACTGTTACTTTACTTGTTCATTACTTGGTAAATTGTTATATTTCTTGACCTTGCAAGATATCTTTTACATTGTTTCTTTTATCGTATTGTCATTCTTTATTTACTGCATTTCATATAAATTAGAAATCAATGGTTAATTACGTAAACCTGTTTGTGGTTATCTACTGAGCGCGTTTAGCTCACTCCTACTTTTCCCCTCTTTCCAGGTGATGAACTTGTCGGGAATGGACTGGAGTGATATCGAGAGATAGTTTTAGTTTATTGAGTCAGTTTGTACCCTTAGTATTAGTGAGAGATTGTTCTAGTATTTTGCTTATTATTTGGATGTAGTTGTTCTACCCAGTGTACTCAAGTTTATTATCAATAAAACTCTGATTATTATCCTTTCCAACCTTTTGTGCAATGGTTTGCAATGGTTCGGAATTATTGCTCGCTTGCCCCTAACCGTACGTCCCGAGATTCCGCATCGGGGCGTGACAGTTTAGTTGGTATCAGAGCCTAGGTTAATTTGTCCTAGGTATTTCACTTTAATGTTATAGGTTTATTGGTTATAGGCTTAAGAAAACAACCTTGTGAGAATTGGGTAGAAATTTGGGTTAAGTTATTTAACCATAATCATGTTCTTCTTATCTAGTTCTTCTCTTCTCATCTAAGAAGTTCTTCTCTCATAAATAATCCGAGTAACTATTTTATAGGCACTTAACTAGAAATGGCAGCCAATCGTGCTGAGATGAGGAATTTACAGCGTACAGTTCAAGGACTTACGCAAGCCTTGAATGCACTGGCTCAGGCAGGAGCTGGAGCTGGAGCGGCACCTCATGGCGCAGCTCATGGCACTGGTGATTTATATCGGAATTTTCGAGGAATGAACCCGCCTAGATTCGCTAGTTCAACTGATCCCGATGAAGCCGAGAATTGGCTCGACGAGATGGCAAGAATTTTTGAGGTCATGCAATGCACTGACCAAGAACGTGTTCTTTTATCCGTTTTCCAACTGGAACGTGATGCACGTGCTTGGTGGGAGTCTGTTAAGCCGACTCTCAGAGATCAACAAGTCTCATGGGAGGAATTCGAGGAATATTTCAATGATAAATATTTTTCTGACCGCGTGCAAGAAAAGAAGGGAGCAGAATTCGCAGCTTTGAAGCAGCGAAGTTTATCGGTATCAGAATATGAGGCTCAGTTTTCACGACTCTCTCGTTATGCAAGACATCTTATTTCGACTGAGAGAATGAAGGCGAAGCATTTCCTCAATGGTCTTCGACTTCATTATATCAATCAACTTGCACCACTGGAAATTTCTACATATTCTGAGATGGTAAGAAAGGCACAAATATTAGAAGATACTTTGGAAATGACTGAAAGGATTCGTGGTCAAGGTAACAAGAAAGAGCAACCGAAGGCACTCAAGAATGTTAAACCTGGATTTGGCACTGACCCGAGCAAGAAAAGACCCTTTACTAGTTCTGGTTCTGGTTCGTGGAGAGGCAAAATGCCGCGACAAGAAGACAAGAAACCTGATTCTATGATTCCATTCAAGGGCGTATGCCGATATTGTGATCGTCCTGGTCACAAGATGGAAGATTGTTGGCGCAAGCTAGGTGCATGTCTGCGGTGTGGAAGGAAAGAGCACCGTATACCCAACTGTCCTTTATTATCGGAACAAGCTATCCCGGCAAAACCTCTGAATTTCAAGAAGCCTCAAGGCAGGCTCCAGGCTCTTCATGCAAAGGAAAAAGATATCGCCGAGGATGGTGGACTCGTCGAAGGTACTCTTGTTATATTCGACTTGCCAACTTTTGTTCTAATTGATACTGGTGCAACACATTCTTTTATTTCACAGAGATTTGCTAAATATTTAGCTATGGCACCTATTTTGTTGAGTTCTCCGTTAGAAATATCAACCCCTATTGGTTCTAAATCAGCAATTCAGCATTACTATCCTTCTAGTAAGGTTATGGTGAATGATCAGAATTTTCCAGCTGATTTGATTTGTATGGACATGAAGGATTACGATGTAATCCTAGGAGCGGATTGGTTGGCTCGGTATGAGGCCAATGTTCATTGTAGTTCTTGTTCCGTGTCTTTTTCTAGACACCCCGGATTATCCTTCAAGGGAGTGAAACACCCTAGTTCTATCTCTCTTATCTCGACTCTTCGTGCTGATAAGTTATTGAGGCGTGGATGCGAAGCTTTTCTGGCTTTTGTTCATGCGTCCCCTGAACAGCAGATCGAGATTAAGGACATTTCTATTGTCCGAGAATTTTCGGACGTATTTCCAGAGGAGTTACCAGGACTTCCGCCTCAGCGTGAAGTTACATTCTCTATTGATCTTATTCCTGGATCGTCTCCTGTTTCTAAAGCCCCTTATCACATGTCTCCTGCAGAATTACGGGAATTGAAGCAGCAATTGTTGGAATTACTCGAGAAGGGTTTTATTCGCCCGAGTGTTTCCCCTTGGGGAGCTCCTGTATTGTTTGTTCGGAAGAAAGATGGTTCGATGAGATTATGCATCGATTATCGGCAACTTAACCAGTTGACTGTCAAGAACAAGTATCCTTTGCCAAGGATTGATGAGTTATTTGACCAGATTACTGGAGCTTCTTATTTTTCTAAGATCGATCTTCGATCTGGATATCACCAGTTACGGATTAAAGAAGATGATATTTATAAATCAACTTTCCGTAGCCGGTATGGTCATTATGAGTTTGTCGTTATGCCTTTTGGGTTAACAAATGCACCGGCAGCTTTCATGCAGTTAATGAACAGTGTGTTCCGACCCTACCTTGATCAATGGGTTGTGGCATTCATAGATGATATTTTGATATATTCCAAGAGTGAAAGAGAACATGCCGAGCATCTGAGGATGGCTTTGCAATTATTGAGAGATCACCAATTATATGCTAAGTTGAGCAAGTGTGATTTCTGGTTACAAGAGGTGTCTTTTCTAGGACATATTATTACCAAGGATGGTATTTCTGTAGATCCATCGAAGGTGGAAGCAGTAAAGAATTGGGAACAACCTACCAGTGTTACTGAAGTCAGGAGTTTTCTTGGCCTGGCTGGTTACTATCGAAGGTTTATTCAAGATTTCTCTAAGATTGCGGTACCTCTGACGAAGTTAACCCGCAAAGAGATTAAGTTTGAGTGGTCAATTGAATGCCAACGGAGTTTTCAGACTCTGAAGGATTGTCTGACTACTGCCCCTATTTTAACCTTACCTTCTGGTGAGGGTGGTTTCGTGGTTTACACTGATGCTTCTGGTATTGGCTTAGGCTGTGTGCTTATGCAGCACAGCAAGGTGATTGCCTATTCTTCTAGGCAGCTAAGAAAGCATGAAGTCAATTATCCAGTTCATGATTTGGAATTGGCAGCCGTGGTATTTGCTTTGAAGATTTGGAGGCACTACTTATATGGTGAATCATTTACGGTATTTTCGGATCACAAAAGTCTGAAATACTTATTTTCTCAAAAGGAATTGAACATGAGACAAAGAAGATGGTTGGAGTATATAAAGGATTTCGACTTTTCTATTAAGTATCACCCGGGCAAAGGCAATGTGGTTGCTGATGCTTTAAGTCGGAAGCCTGTGGCTAAGATATCTAGTCTTATGTTACAAGAATGGAAATTACTGGAGCAAATGGCTAGTCTGGATATCAATATTGATAATGACCGGATATTGATTTCCCAGTTGCAACTGAAGCCCGAATTGTTGGTAGAAATCAAGTTATTGCAAGATATTGATCCCGAGCTAGTCGAGATTAAGGAAAGCTTGAGTAGCAGACCTGATTTCTCGATAGCCGATGATGGAAGATTATTATTTCAAGGTAGAACTTGTGTACCGAATGAGGCTAATATAAAGAATCGGATTCTTGAAGAAGCCCATAGATCCAAATATACTATCCATCCGGGAGGCACTAAGATGTTCAAGGATTTGAAAAGGTCATTTTGGTGGCCGAACATGAAAAGGGAAATTGTAAATTTCGTGAGTACATGTCTTGTTTGTCAACAAGTAAAGGCCGAGCATTTCAGACCGGCAGGTAAATTGAAACCACTTGATATACCCCAATGGAAGTGGGAGAGTATTGGTATGGATTTCATTCTGGGTCTTCCTAAGGCTCGAGGTGGTTATGATGCTATATGGGTAATTGTGGATCGACTGACTAAATCCGCACATTTCTTATCTATTAAGTCCAAGTGGACAGTCGATGTGCTGGCAGCATTATATTTAAAGGAAGTGGTTAGGCTTCATGGTATCCCAGTCAACATTATATCCGATAGAGATCCGAAATTTACTTCTCATTTTGGGAAAGGATTGCAAGAATCTCTTGGTACCCGTCTGAATTTTAGCACTGCATTTCATCCGCAAACAGATGGACAGACCGAGAGAACTAATCAAATAGTGGAAGATATGTTGAGAGCTTGTATGATCGACTTCGGTGGAAGTTGGAGCGATCATTTAGCATTGATAGAATTCGCCTACAACAATAGTTATCAATCCAGTATACAGATGACACCTTTCGAGGCTTTGTATGGAAGGAGCTGTCGTTCTCCATTATGTTGGGATGAGGTTGGCGAGAAGCAATGGCTTGGACCGGATCTTATCTCGGAGTCATCACAAAATATTCGTATTATCCGAGACCAGTTACTTGTGGCTCAATCGAGGCAAAAGAGCTATGCTGATAATAGAAGAAGAGATTTGGAATTTCAAATTGGCGAGCATGTGTTCTTAAAAGTCTCTCCTTCAAGAGGTATTCGTCGATTCGGTATTCATGGCAAGTTAAGCCCAAGGTATATTGGTCCATTTGAGATCCTTGATCGAGTGGGTGAAGTCGCCTATAGATTGGCCTTACCTCCTCAATTATCTGGTGTACATAACGTATTCCATGTATCTATGCTTCGGAAATAGGTGTACGACCCTAGTCACATCATTCAACATGTGGACTTTAAATTTAAGAAGGATCTATCTTATGAAGAAAGACCAGTGAAGGTTCTGGATCGAAAAGAGCAACAACTTCGAAATCGTTCCATACCGATGGTTAAAATCCAATGGAGTCGGCGTGGAATAGAGGAAGCTACATGGGAATCCGAGGACGCCATACGGAAGCGTTATCCCGATCTATTCTAGGTAAGCTATTTTTTCCTTACTATATTTTGGTCCAGTGAATTTGGAGGACCAAATTCTTTAAGTGGGGGAGGGTGTAAGACCCCGAGTTTCTGTACAAATATTAAATGTTGAATAGTGACTGTGGTAAATAGTAAATAGTAAAAATTTTGACTATCATATAAAAAAAAATTCCGAAAAATGGTAATCAATTAGTAAAGACCATGGTAAACACTTTGGTCTTCTGTACTTGACCCTAATAAAATCATTTACATGGCTTAATCAGTGATTTAAGCCTGACTTAAAAATGCGGAAAATACTATTCATACGAAAATACAACTACCTTAGAAAAATCTGTAAAAATCACATCTGATAGAGGGTATTTTTCTTAGCAACTTTGTCTTCTGAAGTTTCATCGGTAAAAATCAGAAACTCTCTCTATCGACTAAACCGTTGAACATTGGGTTAAATTATTATATTAATCTTAAGATTGGGAGATTAACAATAAACCTCGTGATAAAATTCCATAAAAATCATATTATGAAAGAGCATGTCTTGATTAGTAATTTTATCTTTTGGGTCTAATTCATTAAAAATCATTTAGTAATATTAAATTGAGGTTTTAGTTAACCATTCCTTAATCTTTTGGATTAGGCTTAGATTAGGCTAACCTTACCTTGAGAAACACGTGAAACCCTGTTTTGGTTGGCAGAGACACGTTGTCAACAATGCAAAGGATTTTGCGGCTCTGACCAAACCGTGTGTGAAGATTAAACACTCCTCTTCCAAACCTATAAGTAGAGGAAGCCCCCTTAAACATCTCTTAAACACACAAGGGTTTTTGCTGCTGTGAAGAAGCTCTGCAAGTCTACTGTTCATCTTCTTCCCCATTCATCTTTCCTTATTTCATCGGTTAAGGTAGGTAACCATGGCACAAACCTTGAATTTGATAAATGGAATGAAAGGGCATCATGTTAGCTTGTAGAAACCATGCTTTTCCATTTATTTACGTACTCAAATGCATAAAACGCCGGATTTATGCTTCTGTTTCGCTATTCCCGTGTTACAGGGATTAACGGTTCCAACCGGACCGCTTTATCTCTTAGACGGTTCAGAACTGCCCGCCCGACTTATACAAACGGCCCAATTAGAACCGCCCGCCTTGTATAAAACGGCACAATGATAACCGTTTTACAGCCAGTAGATTTAACGGCCCACTGTCATCCATTTAACTTCCAGAAAACTGATTTTTTTTGCTATTTTGACCCATTTAACAATGTTAATTAGTAAAAATTGACAATCCACATAAATAACAGATAATGACATGAGTAAATTTCTGTTATTTGCAATATCTATTTTGATAAATTGTTTAAAGTGAAAATCATTGAAATTCACTTGTAACTTTGGATAAATTGAATAAGTATGGTAAATAGCTAAACTTTACCATAGGTAATTTCTGTAAATTACTGTAAACTAGAAAATTACTGGCCGACTTATGGCAAGTCTTTGACCAATTAGCCGGACACTCCATCCGGTAAACTTTACATTTTTTTTTACCGTAGAACATTTTTACCGTGATAAATTACGGTTACATCATGACTATTGTTTTAACTTGATTAATTGATCGATTACCCTTGGATAATCTTCGGTCATATTTGAGCCCGGAATTGATCAATGGACATTAAACTGAAATTGGTTGGTTTAATTGTTATTGGCAACCCGGTAACTATTTTGCATAAATTATCTTATAATTAGACATTATCGTTATGCTTAATACGGATTCTCTTGAACCGTATTTCTTAAAATACGACCCGAATGGTTCATATATTCGTTCTTCGGAACTTACTTCTCTCTCTCGAACGGCTTACTGTCAACCGTTCATTCTTGGCCCCGTGACTCGTTACTCATGTGAGTACGGCCCGGTGTTTGCCGTACGACTACCTTGTTTTGGGTTTTTCATCGTGGTTATACTCTTGAATCAAAGGAGGCGAGTGTCGTCCTTTACATCTTGTACCCGACAGAAATTCATCTGATTATATTGGCCATAATTGACTATGTCTAGACGGGGGATCGGTGATCCAATTGAAATGAAATGCCAACGCATCATAAGGGCCCGGTCTGGTCCTGGGGAGAGCGCCCGAAAAGATATTGAGCCCATTGGGATGTTTATGACAGGGTGAGGCATTGCACCCGAATACTTGACTTGACATGTTACGTCTATGACAAACTCTTGTTACTTGACTCGTGCGTATTTACTTGATTACATGTGTAACATACTTGCTGGCCAAATTATCTACTGTTACTTTACTTGTTCATTACTTGGTAAATTGTTATATTTCTTGACCTTGCAAGATATCTTTTACATTGTTTCTTTTATCGAATCGTCATTCTTTATTTACTGCATTTCATATAAATTGGGAATCAATGGTTAATTACGTAAACCTGTTTGTGGTTATCTACTGAGCGCGTTTAGCTCACTCCTACTTTTCCCCTCTTTCCAGGTGATGAACTTGTCGGGAATGGACTGGAGTGATATCGAGAGATAGTTTTAGTTTATTGAGTCAGTTTGTACCCTTAGTATTAGTGAGAGATTGTTCTAGTATTTTGCTTATTATTTGGATGTAGTTGTTCTACCCAGTGTACTCAAGTTTATTATCAATAAAACTCTGATTATTATCCTTTCCAACCTTTTGTGCAATGGTTTGCAATGGTTCGGAATTATTGCTCGCTTGCCCCTAACCGTACGTCCCGAGATTCCGCATCGGGGCGTGACAGTGTGACTCATAGTGTTGCCGTCATCAAAAAGGGGGAGATTGTTGTGCCCCTGTGATTTTGATGTCAGCAAGCACTATGAGTATGAATGAGTTTGATGTCAGCAGACACTATGAGTATGAAAGATTGACTGATTGAGTGTGCATATTTATAGCATTGCATAACAAGTGTAGCTTGCATCGGTGCATTCATCAGTTGCACGCCATATAGTCGATGCATGATTCACTACATATGATGTCTATACACTGAAGCACACTCATTGCATATGAGGTCCTGTCACTGAAAACCGGTGCAACATTTCTCTGCACGCTATAAAGTCTGTACAGAGTTTTGCCTAGACAGCATCAACTCAAGTCTGTACATTCTTTAGTAGCTATCCATTGCTTCATTCGACCAAGTCAGTACAGCTAGTGCTCTTCATGCATTTACATAGTCTATGCATTGTTTTGTCTCGCACATACACTAAGTCTGCACACTAAGTCTATACATTCATGAGCATAGTCAGTGCATTTGGTTGTTTCATGCATATACAAAGTCTACACATTCTTTGTTGTTATGTCCATGCGTCATTTCAACAAGTCTATACATCATCTTGTCGCAGACACAGCAAGTCTGTACATCGTCTTGGTGCATGCACGCCAAGTCTGTACATTCTTTGACAGCATGCCTGAGCATTCATCTTTGCTGTGCATACTTTGATAGATGCAAACTGCATTTCACACCTTCAACGTCTGTACATTCTTTAGTGGCATTTGTGCAATCTTTCAAAACAAAGTCTATACATCCATTCGCTGATAACTGAGCAAGTCTATACATCCGTTAGCTCAGCCCATGGCTTAGTCAGTGCAATCCATGTTCATTGTGCATGTGTGCATACCGCTGCTGGTATGAGTGTTCAAGTTCATGCATCATCACACCAGCAAGTCTATACATCGTTATCGAATGCATGCGAAGTCCATACACTCATTGATGGCATGCCTGTGCATTCACTTTCATTGTGCATACTTTGTTACATGCATACTGCACTACACACTAGCAAGTCTATACATGCTTAGTTTAAATTCTCAAACCTACTCGATGCATCCTTGTCTTTTCCTTCAGATTGATTCAAACTGATAATATGTTCAACCTAACAGAACATCTATTTGAGGAGCTTAAGAAGGGCACGTGATCCAAGGATGGAGGTCTAACCCTGATCGTGACACGTGTAGTGCAGCAAGCTGAAATGCTGCCATGTGTTCAAGGCGCTAGGGCGGGAATTCTTGGAGGACACACGCCCACCAATCTGCTCCTGCTATAAAAAAGAAGACTTCTCCATCTGGAGAAGAGGCTCATGCAGAGAGGATCAAAAATTACATTACAAGAGCAGAAGCAGACCGAAACTGCACTATCCAGATAGAAGAGAAAAGAAGAAGAGCAGAGGAGGAGAGTGTTTGAAAGAGAAAGAGAGAAGAAGAGGAAGAAAGAAAGAGAGAGAGAGCTTTTGAGAGTAGTGATTGAGAGAAGAAAAGAGTGAGCAGCAGAGAAGTATAGAGAAGCAGAAGAAGAGAAAGAAAGGAAGAGAGAGGTAGAGAGCTCTAGGGGAAGAAGAAAAGCTTCATCGGAAGATTTGTTTTCACTGGACTTTGGATCAGATCCAAGCCAGTCAGCTCCATGAGAGCCACATCTATGTTCCATCATTTACAGCTTTCTATCGCTGTGATTTATCATCTTTTGCTTTCTTTTGAACCTTTATTCAAGCTGTTAGTCCGCGAAGCAAGCTGTGTTGCTCAGCAGGCAGAGGAGGATTCCTCTGGACGGGTTAAGCTGTAGTCCCCAACAGTTGCAGAGGTGTGGTATCCTCTGGACGGCCAAGCTGTATTTCCTAGCGGATGGCTAAGCTGTATTGCCCAGCGGAAGCAAGCTGTGATGCTCAGCGGATGTAGGAAAGCTGTGAGGCCCAGCGAGTTAAGCTGTGTATCAGTGGAATCCACACTCTGGTTGGAGTGTGGGGTGGACGTAGGTTTGTGGACCGAACCACCTAAAAATCCTTCGTCTACTGTGGTTTGATTGTCATATTCGATTCACTAGATGTATGCATAGGCCGATTTGAATCTTCTATCTAGCAAGGAATTTGATTGCATATCAATCATCTGATATTGGTCTTGAGAAAGTCACTTCAATTACGTAATCACTGTTCTGGAGTGCTTCTGATTTGCTCAACCCATCTGAGTGTCTAAGTTGCAGTTGATTGCTTGAATGGGTTTGGTTAACAACAGTGTTTGTTTTTGTGTTTAAAGATAGATGTATGCTAGACTCGATGTCAACCTACAGTCATGAACGTGTTTAATTCCGCATCAGTTTTAAGTTCATGAGGTTGAGTTTTTTTTAATTCGGGCAAATTGTGTAAGAGGGATTCATTCAGCCCCCTCTGAATCCATCGCATCGATCCCAACACAAACAGCAACAGAAGGGCGAATCCCGATCTCACAAAGTTGGGCATTACCGATCCATTGTCAAATCATGAAACCCTTTCGCGAAAGCCTACAAAAATAGGCAAAGGCCTTACGAAAGACCTACACGGTCAAAGGCACAAGACATACACGATCTCACCGTCGTATACACTACACTAACCTCAGTTAAAGCCAAACACAGGCTTCCCAGACAAGTCACGAAAGCACAAGTCATGCGTCAAGTGATAGAAGCACCTCCTCACTAGAAGAACATCTAGATGCGTCGACTGACGTCTTACACTGTGCCATAAGTATCTCCCACTCTCCTAGAACGATGGTAACTGAGACACTCAACAGGAACCAAGTACCCAGTAACGAGTGACTAGTCAGGGTCACGCCCGTCAGAGCTCATCCAACGCCCCTGACCACGTGTGCACACACAAGCTCAATGTCTTGAGCCAGGCCTCAAGCTACCTTTCCCATCCCGTAGGACTCTCACGACAAGACAAAGGGGCCCACGGCAACCAACCTACAAACCGTCTTAATCGGGAACTGCCCCACCACCACTCCCAGGTGGGTTGACACACAGGAAAGTGTCATCAGGCTACGACTAGCGGTGGCTCAATAGACATAGAGACTTAAAACAGCGAACACCAAAGAACAGATAAGGTAAGCACACACCTGTCACACGTACTACGAAGCACAATATAGTATACAACTGCTACTAGACTCAGGACAGTCAACAAGTCCTGCTGACACAACGATCCTTGAGTCACAAGACTTGGGTCAAGATCGCTACACATCATGGTAACACGCCGTTAATCAACCTAGTCCCTAAGCCAAAAATCACAGGAAGCACATCATGGAAGACATCATACACAACCGTATCCACACATTAATGAAAGTCCACGGCCTCCGGGCCACTCACCGGACTCACATTTCCGCATAACATGAAACCTAAAACATGAGGGATTAATAAAGCCCCCAAACCACATGGACATGAAAACCGAGGTAAGATAATATCTCCAAGAGTCCAAAACCATGTCTTGATCCTCACAAGATAGACGAGACACTCACGAGGTCACGTGTCAACCACTGGGTCGCAACCGGGTTGACCAGGAACCATAATGACCCTTGAAATAACACGGAATACCGTTCGGTACAATGGCACTCACGAACACCCTATAACATGGTCACAGGCCTCATAAGACGTCCAAGACATCTACGGAACAATGGGCTAACCTAGGGGTCGAAGCCACATTAATCGGAAGCCAAACCGACGAAGAAAACACCGAGAAGGCAGCCGCGGTTGTGAGCTAGCCGCGCCAACCCCAGACGGGGTTCTCAGCAAGCTGCGCTCACCCACACGCGGTTAAGGACTAGCCGCGTTTACACTGACATGGTTCCAGGTAAACCGCCTCAGGCCTACGAACGGAAAACTCATAAAAAGAGGAGAAGAAAATAGAGTCGACGCTTCACGAAGCGGAGTCAACTCAAGACAGACACGGTTCTGAGATAACCGTGTTAGTCCAGACGTGGTTAAGCATTGACTGCGAGAATCCCAAACGTGGTACGCCAAAGACCGTGTCAGGAAGAAGACAAGGCACGGGGAACGAAGATAGGCAGATGCGGTTCCAAGCCAACCACTTCAGCCAGAGGCGGCTAAACATCGACCGCATTCTCCCACCGCCATACGCTCAAACCGACAAAGTCCAAAAAGTAGGCGCAGTTCACGACTGACCGCTACAGAGGTCGAGAGATGGACGCAGTTACTGGTGGACCGCGACTCGTCCTCCGATCCAATAATCATAGAATTGCACAAAACCTGATTTTCCATGCCCCAATCGCTCCTAAACGACAGGGAAACATCCCTAGAGTCAATATCCACCTTTCACAAGCTGGAAGGGATCAAGCCGACCACAAAACGGCTAAAAATAGACGATTCTCACGAATCAACCCAAACCGAGTCACATGGACAAACGACCTCACACCGGCCCCAATTCACAATCGAATGGAGTTAAACTGGCAAAAAATGATTCCCAACATGCTAGGGGTTCAAATGAATCCATTTAAACTACAAACCGTCGCCTTGAAAGGCGAACATGGCTCACACCCCCCGAACATGCAATTCGCCCAAACATAGAAAAACCCGCTCAAACTCACACCGTTCGGCTTCAAATCGTGAGAGAATGCAGGAAAAGGGTAGGGCATCCATCCCCCTACCTCCACCGAAGATCTCACGGGCCGAAATGGCCAAACCTCACCAAAAATGATCACACGAACCCACGCCATCTTTGAATCCACCGAACGGGGTCGCGCCTACACCACACTCCATTCTTCATGCCATCGTGCTCCACGACACCTCCACGGCACCTCCACGACATCCCCGGGCCTCCTCCGTCTGCTCCCATAGTGGAAGGGGTGAAAGGAGAGAGAACGGATGGAGAGAGGGTGAAAACGGCGAGAGAAGAGAGAGGTGAGAGAATAAAAAGGAAATAGGAAAATAGGAAATTAGCAATTTTCCTAAAATCTAATTTTTGGCACGAAATTTCATAAATTCAAAAAAATACGAAAAAATAGTCTCCGCAATCCTCGGAACGAGCACAACGCACCTGTAGCGTCCTGGAGTCGCAAAACTCAATGTAGACACCCATTTTTGGCCCACGAGTTGAGCCTTTTTCTTGTTCTCCTAAGTTGACCCCCCCAATTGATCCTTAATTGGTTGATTTTCTAGTCCATTTGGTAGATATTTCTATCCATTTTTAGCCCTTGAATCCAACTTTCGTGCCTTGAATATCGGCCCGAGGTCTTGCCTAACCCATTAGGAACACGCCGTTTATTGGTTGCGCGTTTATTCATTATCGCGCCATAACTTTCGACCTCGTTGTTCCATTGTCGCGCCATAAGTTACAACCGCGTTAATATATAATCGACGATAGGGTGAACTACCGTTCATTCTTAATCTAGCGATTGGTTACAAAGGTGCTATTTCTTTTCAAATTAAATTCATATAATTCAGCGATAAGGACCCTAGCGTTGATTCTTTTCTGATATTTTTTATCGCGGTTGTAGATGATTATTGTACCCCCGCCCCTTAAACTAACTATGCAAGTATATGCGTATGAACATGAACAACCATGAAAGTGTGAATCAAATGGCGATGAATAGATAGAAGAAACCGACCGCGATCGCCACCAAGGTTGCAACAACGCCACGAGGATGAAGAAAGGATGCAAGGGCGTCATGTACCTTGGAAAATGATAAAGACTTGATCAAGCTTGACAAGTGGGGTGCGGGGAACGTCGTGGATTCAAACTCCTCTCTTTCTAGCCGGCTAGAGGGAGAGGGCCTCACGTTCTATCATGCTTCTCCTACAAAAACAAAGACAAACCACAAGAGAAAAACCCATTAGAATTCATGAAGTGTAGTATCAATCCCAGAGTGACAAAACAATGCTAGAAAAGGGGGAAGAACACCATCGATGACTTGTCCTCGCAAGCCCGGCACAAGGCAGTGCCGGTCTTCCCCGAGCCACCTCCTCCCAATAGCTCAGGTGGTTCTCTGTTGCCAGTTGTTGCCTCGCTCGGATCTGATCCTACAGCTCAACCGGCATGTCCGCCAGCAGCTCCACAAGATGCCCCTCCCAAGACGGCCCTGCCCTGCAATGCTCAGTCCCCCAGACCTCTCCATTCTCAAATTGGTTGTACCTCTGTTGGAGCTATCTTAACGTCATGTGCTGGTGCTGGATCTTCAGACCCTGCTTCTCCTGTTTCTATAGGTTCCATTCCCTTCCCATGCGGCTCTGCTCCTACAGCCATACTGGGAGCTCATGTCGACCCACCACCCTTAGACGTCGAGCTGTGCCGTTCGACCATTGTCCCTGCCCCTTGTTCCCAGGGCGCATGCGATGAAGGTGTAGCTATGTCTTCTATGCAGAGCAAGCAGTTGGATGGCAAGACTGCTATTCTGCTTCCAGCTTGGCTGGCGCACCAGGACTCCCCCTCCACTACGGCTGCTGCTCCTTTCATCCATGCTGACAATGTTGGGGCCGAGTGCTCCTGCTTCGCCGATGTCGCACAGTCTCTTGAAGTGCCGGGCTCAGTCTACTCCGAGGATCCCGTGGCTTCGGGCAGCAGTTCTTCATCCTCCTCCGATGGTGCCTCCTTATCTTTCCCCACTATCATTCAAGTTCTGCCTATCCCTGGGCTAGAACCAGGGCCTTCTGGATAAAACCTCCCTGCTACTCATGTTAGCTATGTGGGGAAGTGCCAGTTGGCTGGCGTGGGGGACTCTAGCATCCGAACCAGGAGTGCCATTCGTAGAAGCGCATCAGCCGGCGTCATCAACCCATCTGATCAATGAAGGACCTTATCTGGAACATACGTGGACTGGGCAATGCCCAATCTACCAGTCATTTGAAGCTCCTCACCCGTAAGCATGACCTCCGTTTCATGGCCATCCATGAGCCCAAGCTCCGCTCCTCCGCACTGGACAAGTACCGCCGTAAGCTTTGCATGGCGCACTGCCTAGCCAACAACTCGGTCAAAGGCCGCATCTGGGTCTTTTGGCGAACACCTCTGGACATCCGACTGCTCTCAGCTTCGGATCAGCACATCACCCAGGATGCCTCCTCGGCTCTGAACATCGAGTTTTTCTTCACCATTATTCACGTAAGCTACACCTTGCCGGAGCATCGAGAGTTGTGGGATCTTCTCATGGATCTCTCTACCTCCTACAACAAGCCTTGGCTCGTTGGTGGGGATTTCAACAGCCTCCTCGATTCCTCTGAAAAGCAGGGAGGGAAGTAGGCATTTTCCCTCTCCATGTCCGACTACCAGGCTTGTGTGGCTGCATCCGACCAGCAGGATGCCGGCTTCCTTGGTGGGTGTTGACCCCATAAAATATTTCCGCAAAATTCAGATATTCAGATATTAACTCTGGAGAAGAAAAGTACATATAATTAACAAGATGTTCAAGGGATGCGCATGATCCATTTGGAAATCGGCTCTTGTATAATGTTGAGTTGTGGTTGTCTCACAAGATAGAGGAACATCTTGGAAAGAAAGGAAAGATGGTAACAACCCTATAATACACAGATTCAACATACATGATTCATGTAACCCCAAGTGGCATATCTGACAAATGGGTACTACACCCTCCTGGTTCATAAGATCATTCATGGTGCAGTGGCAGATTATACATGCTTACATATCATTCGGAATCATGTAAAAGACACATAGAAGATGGTCTTAGTAAACATTGGCTACAGGATGTCCAGACAGAGCTTCATATCCTAAGTCCATGTCTTAGATCTTTATAATTTACACATCATTCAATGGTGATAGAGGCCCAAAAGGAAGTGACTTTGTACTATTCTTCAAGTATGAAAAGGTTGAGATTATGTGTTTTGGAAGTATATATGCATATGCACATATGTTTATTGGAAGAAATGACAAGTATCAACACCCACATGTGCCCACAAGAACAAGTCAAAAGAAGATCCTCCGTACAACAAAAAGCCAAAGAAGTGTTCCACGTGTTGAAGTGGGATTTTTTTAAAGTGGTACGGAATCTTTTTATAGAAGAAAGGGACCCTGGAGGCCTGTCAACCCCTCTCCGCCCGGATAGCAGGCCGGGGGCACCCTCTCTGCCCTGCCAAGCAGGTCGGAGAGGCCTCCGCCCTGCCAGCAGGCCGGAGGGAGGTCCTCCACCCTGTCAGTAGGCCGGAGGGAGGCCGTCCGCCCTGCTAGCAGGCCGGAGAGGTCCTCTCCGCCCATTGTCCATGCGGTTACAAAAAAGAAAAAGAGAAAAAGAAAGAAAGAGAAGAAGAATAAGAAATAAATACTGCAGTTATAGAATAAGAAAAGGCAGGGAGGAAGAAGACCAAAGGATTACCTGTTGGGATTCCACCGGAGGAGAGGTTCAATGAAGCTCCTCTGCCCACCTCCAAACACCTATAAGAAGGAGGCTCCAGCACCATAAGAAAGGGGAGAGAACAAGCAGGAAGAAAAGGACAGACAATAAAGAGAGAAGCACAGTAGAAAAGGGGCAGCGCAGCCTTCCTTTACAGCAGGTGGCAGCCTTCTTTTTGGTTGGGTTTTGATAAAACCTACTTTATGTGGAGAGTACACTTAAGGAGAAGACTTTACTAAAATATCCTCCATCAAGCATGTTATGTACAAATGAAAACAAATGAACTCCAAATGGATTCAAATGCTGCTTTATGCAACTATGTTGATAGATTGAGAGAAACATTCCAAAATTATTTTATATCCAAGATCCTATGGGAGGTTTCCAATGTGTAAAATTATAAATTCATCCCTGTACTTTGGGAAACCGTGCAAATGTCCCCAAGAAATTATGCAAGAGTGTGGAAATCAGAAATGTCATAGAAAAGTTACTATGATCCCTAATGTATGCAAAGTTGGTGAAAATTTGTACCAAGTCTACAAAGAAACCCTAATTTACATATATACCCTCGAAAGTTGTAATATGGTGCAGATATCCAAAATATGTGCATAAATGACCAAGATTTCAGAAAAAACAAATATTGGAAGGCATATTACATAAAAGTCTCTGCTTTGATGGAAAATTGCATTAAAACCCTTCCATGAAAGAAATATTACAAATAAACCCTCCCAGGTTGCAATAGTTGCAATGATACCCTACCTTGGGGTAAAAGGAAATATTTTCACTCGAACTAATATTTCAGATAAAAGGGTCGATATTATGAGGGCAAGAAAACATATTTAGCAGTTTTAATCAAGGGTATTCGGACTTGTCTGATGTAAATTAACACTGATTCTATTCGGTGGGGAAGAGTCCAGTACACGAACTGTTAAATCGTCTGATAAAACACACACGCAGAAATTATAATATGCAAGCATTAAAAAAGTCAAAACACATGTGCATATTATTCCCTTCCAATAAGATGAAAATTTATTCGTTTATTTCTTCTGCGTGTAAACAGACTGGCACGCCCGGTGGGACTTTTCTCGCCCTTCATTTAACTGCTAAAGTTCTTTTGATGCCCTTGTAAAGTCCCTAACTCTTCTTCTCTATTGAGCAGGAAAGAAGGAAGCAATTTGAAGAGCAAAGGGAACTCTTGCAATGGCGGCAGTCACCTACGGCCCGCTCGTTGTTGCAAGCCATCGCGACTTCACTGTCCCCATTGCGTTTGGCGTTTTCCCTGCAGCGGTGGGTTCCCCCTTCTTCCTGGGGGTGATCCCTATCGTCCAGCTAGAGATACTTTCTTCGGCTCCATCCGCCACAGTCGGGGGCAACAGGCCCCTCCTGATCCAAGCTCGCGTGTTCACTGTAAACACGCTTACTGCCAGTGTCGTCCGTGCCAAATAGGGGCATCATCGTCGCCGTCAGAACAGAAGGCCAGTAGGTAAGACCTCAAGATCCGGCACGTCCATACTTGTCGGGGATCTGCGTGTTCGACTCGATAGCGCCGAGCCGAGTGTTCCGCGAGACCAATGCGTCCCCAACATATCCACTTCTAACCACTTCTCGCTCCTCTACAAAATGAGAGAAGACGGACTAGCCTTCGAAAAGAAGACTAAGTCTGATAATGGGGATAAGGCCTCCAGGCAACGTCCCCAGAAAGTCAAACAAATCTGGGTCACCAACCAAGAGGCCCAAGCAATCAAGCAGGCTAGGTCCAGTAAGCCTGCGCGCACCCAGCCCCAAGCTGACGTGGCATCGTCAGATGCCGTGCAAGGGCAGAAGAGAAAAGGGGCTTATCGCAAGCCCAACTTCACATCACAAAGCTCAAGACCTATTCGAGCTAAAACGGGCAACTGTGTCCAGACACCCCTATTACGTGTCTCCATCTGTGAAAGGCTAACGGGGACCCTTCCTGCAAAGACCTCCGTCTTTGACAAATTGCGGGCATCCCTCCGTCCCAGTGCCCAGGGACCGAAGAGACGAAGAGTAGTCCTGATGGCAGAGACAGGTGGGAGTATGAAAATCTACACCTGTTACGCCTCTGGTAGGCAACATATGGAGCAAATTGGCAATCCCGCCAATCCTAGTGACCCTGCAGGGGCGAATGATCCAAATCTGGCAACGGATGTAGATGCGGTGTACCGCAATACTCGTAATGCTGCTAGAAGAAGTCTGCAAGCCCAGCTTAGTGGCCAAGCAGGAACTTCCTCCTAGTTACAACATCATCAAGAGGTTGCCTTAGAGTTTCCTCAAAATCAGGGAGAAAACCTACCCCGAGGGGAAGGGGATGCTGAGGATGTTGTAAGCATTCATGATGATGGCCATCCGGACCTGATGTTTGAGCCACTTACGAAGGCCACTTTCCAGGCGATGTCTGACGATGCTAAATTTGAAACTATGCAGAGATGGCATATAGAAATGACCAATCTCATGCTTGAACGGAAATAGCAGATGAACATAAATGTCTAAAGGCCTCATACACCGGTACTTCAACCGGACCCTCGGCGAGAGTAGCGTCCTGCTAACCCCGTGGGAGTCGGCCGGCCGGTTGTGATCCCTTATAATGCACAACCTGAAGTGGCAGTTGAATGACCGCGAGCTCCGCTCAACACTCAATCCTCTTGGGCTCTGGGAGCTGAAGGAGTCATCGCTCAAAGGCGCATGATATAAAAAATTATAGAAGATAACTTTGCTCAGCATGGTGATAGGGTAGCCACTATTGATTTGTACAGTGTACCTTACCCTATTCACCATCAGTTTAAGAAGCTCCCGTCGGAATATCCAAAGGCACCAAAGCTACAAAAGTTCAATGGACAGGGGTCGCCACACGAACACCTGGCCTACTATATAACGGCCATGGGTGAGCTCGCGCTTGACAAGTCATATCTCCTCCGATACTTTGCGACCTCTCTCACCGGCACTGCCTTTCAATGGTACTCTAGGCTGAAACCAAATTCAATGGTCGATTGGGCCGACCTGCAAAAGAAGTTCATTGACCCTTCCACCTAGCCGAGAGGAAGGTGTCTCTCGCTGAACTGTGCTCGCTCAAGCAAAGGCGAGGAGAAATCATGTTGGACTTTATTAAAAGATGGAGAGACTTCAGCATGAGATGTGACAACCCTCCGGTGCAAGAAGACGCAATAACAATCTGCCAAAGGGGACTCTTCCCCGAAGTCAACGAGCGACTTCTGGGGGCAAATAACAAGGGATTCGACCAATTGAACTCTGTGGTCGCGGAGATTGAAATGTTCTTCGCTGACAATCCCACCTTCACGCCATCAACGCCTAAGCCACCCAAGGAGCGTTCTACTACGGGAAAGGAAGCAAATGCGGTGGACTTTTATCCAACCACTGAAGCCGGTCAAGCAACATCGCCAGGTGATTTTGGCCAAAGGTCCAAAAAGAGGGCACTGACCACGAAGCTGGTCGAGTGTATGAAGACTCCTTACTCTTTTAAGAAGGATCACACTGGCAAACTCTTCAACCTTTGTATGAAGAACAAAATAATAACCCTACTAGAGCCTAAAAAGCCAGAAGAGGCAGGCAAGACAATGATCCCAATTACTGCCCATATCATCGTCTGTTGGGGCACACTATTGACAATTGTTATGTCTTCAAAGATGAGCTGGAGAAAATGATAAAAAATCAGCTCATCACCATGAAGGGGACTCGGGTTGACCCTCCTTAACCCCACATCTAGGGCCGAGTGACCCGTTCGGCTAATGTCATTAGCTATTAGCCAATTCGCCAAATTTATCAAATGGCAGCCTTCACATTCCCCGATTCGAGGGTAGAAGAAATAGGTCCTAGCGGGATAAAACCCACTTTGTGGTATCCAGGATGGAGGCGCTCCCACCAGTGCTCTTTTCCAATGGAAAAAACTAATAAGATATTTGATATTCTTCTAGAGGAAGGTCGCATTATGGTGCACGACCCCCCTCCTACTTACATTGAGGTTGAGAAGGCCCATCGAAGATATTGTGAGTTCCATGCTGTGATATCACATCCCACCCGAGAATGTGAAGAATTGCAAGATTGCATTGAGACCCTCATCCAGAGGGGAGAGATCGATATGTGATAGGAATCGACACCGAGCCAGTACCTTTTCATATTGCATTTATGTCCTTTTAGTTTGTGTTTATATCCTTGGGAAAGTATAGGCACAATTGTACAGCTTTATAAGCCAATGCGTCATTCCCACGGATTGTGTGGGTTTCTATGTAATTTGTCAGTAGGACCATCAAGGGGGCCCTCAGCCCTCTCCCATTGGTCCATGTCACCTTGTGGGGCTGGTCAACTATCCTAGGTGGACATCTAGAATGGTGGGCTGGTCATATGGACACATGGGGTTAAATGGGTCAAGATTCCATGGTCGGCCACCTACCCCCATTCAACCTTCTACTATATGGTCAAGGGGGCGCCCCTCTCCCCTTATTAGATTATTAATTTTTGTGTGTGATTCACACTTAATCCCAGCCCTTGATTCCCCTTCCCTAGATCCAAGGGTCCACATTGTATTTGATGTAAACCATATATAAGCTTGTATTTTAATGTGAAATTCAATGAAAAAATCAAAAAATTTGTGAAATCCAAGGAGCTTCTTGCACCCCCAGCCCCTCTCCCTCTGGTTCCTCTCCTCCAAACTCAAGTTCTAGAGTGATTCTACCTTCTATCATCCCCTCTCAACCTTCGATGATCGTCTGTGCCGCCGCCGCCGCCGCCGTTTGTGCCGCCATCGAGCCGCCTCTGCAGTTCTATCTTCGTCCGACCACAGCAGCTTCCACGAATTGTCCGTCTCAGCCACGAGCTTGGATTGATTTGAATGTTTTATGGTGTGTTCAGACCTTGCATCCCAAGATGCTCCTAAATTTTCACGCCAATATTCCATCGTTTAGTATTTTTACATTTTTTTCCAACCTGTCATCCCAGATCTGCCAGGTTTCTGTCTACAGTGACAGAACCTCTGAGTTCTCCCCCTCCGACCATCTTTTTGATTTGTCCAAACCCTCCCAATTTTACTGGGAGTTCTGTCCATCACCCCCTACATCTAAAAAGTTCCTTAATTTTTTATCACCCTTCTATCTATTTTTAGAAATTCGTGTTCTTCCTCAGCTACAGTGTTGTCAGTCAGATCCCAGATCCGACCACCCTCCACTTCTAAAATCAGAACAAATCACCACCACCTCCAAATCCAGATCCAAAAATAGTCCTGTTTCGTAACGTGATTTCCCACAATCTAGCTGAAGAACATATCTTCAAATTCAGACATCTACTTCACGGTCAAAGGCAATCAACAGGAAAGTTCTCTGCAGATCTGAGTCTCCGGTTACTATACAACAGCAGCATATAAAATTCCCCAACACAGAGTACAAATCTGGTGAATTTTTCTGAAGGCCATTAGATTGCAGTACTTGAAGCAGCTTTCCAACAGCTCTGATCTTGTCGCATTTCGATACTGGTGCTGATCGCAGCGTCCGTTCTCGCCGGAGCGCGCGCTGAAATACAGAACCGGCAGATTTCCGATCGGTTTTTCCGACCGGTGCCGAACGGAGCCGCCCAGCCTCCGGCCGGCGAACCAGCGTGCTGCCAGCCCGGGGAGCGCTTCTCCAAGTGTCTCCACTATAGCGGTACCACCAGGTCCCACACGGCCCCTCCGGATAGCACGTGGGCCCCACGGTCGTGAACACGCATGTAGCCGAATCAATACACGAAGCTGCCCGTCAACCCGAATTCGGTCCTCCCGGGCCCAATTGTATAGCCCTTTACCTCCCTACGTGGAGTGGGCATGTTCCCATTGCTGTAATTATTGTGTGTTAAGTTTCCCGGGAGTACGAGTTTTCGGCCGGGTCCGTCGTCCCCACGCCGAGCGCGTGGAGGTATCATTTTCGCTCCCTTCTCGGCATTTTGCTTACTTCATATATATTTGTTTATGCTGCTACTAGAGAGCATGTGTAGGGATATCTAGCTCGCTTTATCTATTCATTACCGCTGCTGCGAGAGAGTGCGAGACCGTCCCGTGACCCGATCTGGGCACACGAGAGAGCCGATCACCCTAGCTCATTGCCGGTTTCTCAACCGCGCAAGCCCGACGCTTCCCTCGTTAAGGGGCAGTCACGAGCTTATCGTGTCCGTGGTCTCGTCCCGCATCAATTTGGTATCAGAGTGAGTTTGAGTCTAGGGTGTCCAAAAAAAAAGTGTCATTCATTAGTCATTTACGTCTAAGTCGTGTTTAGGGTCATCATTGTTTTCAAACAAACAAAAAAAAAAGTGTCTTTTTGCATTGCATCCCTTTACTCGGTATATCAAAAGGTGTTGTCCGAACGTTAGGCTACGCCTATCGGGAAGGCCGCACACTTGCGCGAGTGACCTTCGGGTCGATTACCTCCGCCGTGTACCGCGTTTTGGTTAAGTCTAGGTGCATCATTTTGCATTAGTGTGTTTTGCTTTAGTCGGCTTCTTCTAGTCGGTGTGTTTGCATGCCCACTCGTCGGGGTACTCAGTACTCACCCCCACCACCACCTATGGCCAACCCACGGGATATCTCGGGAGACTTCCACTCCCTACAAGAGGCGATGATGGCCATTATGACTAGGTTGGACCAATCCAATGCTAACTTTTGGACTTTCTCCGATAATATGGATGGTCGCCTTAGAGCCATGGAGGGGCGCTTGGAGACCTCCGACAGGTCGGTCCAAGACCTCGTTGGGCGGTTAGATAGGATGTCACACGGGGACCCTCTAGGGGCAGCCCAAGGCCCACCCGCACCTCCTCCCGCGGTGGCCCAAGTCCAACCCGCTCCCATGGCCCAAGTCCAGGCTGCTCCCGCGGCCCAAAACCAGCCACCACAGGCTCCTCCACCCGCCCTTCCTCGGGTTCCCCAACTACCGCACCGTGACCTTGGTCTCGAGGACTATGGTTCCGACAATGCCTATGAGGGATATGGTCAACGCCGTCGTGGTTTTCAGCGACAACGAGATGAGGATGATGATCGGGTCCTTAAGACCGTGCGAGCGGACCCTCCCGCTTTTTACGGGTCTTTGGATCCGAAAGTCTACCTAGATTGGGAGTTCGGCATGGACCGTTACTTTGAGTGGTATGATATGTCGGAGCGTCGAAGGGTCCGATTCGCCACCATGAAACTCATGGGGTAGGCACAAACCTATTGGATGAATGTGGAGAGCCTACTACTTCAGTGGCTAGAACCCCCGATCGACACATGGGCCGAGATGAAGAATAAACTTCGGCAAAAGTACCTTCCTCCCACATACCGCCAGCGACTCATCGATAGATGGCAAAGTCTTAGCCAGGGAGACCGGTCCGTCTCCGAATACATCGCGGAGTTTGATGAGTACTTTCTACGATGTGGTGTCACGGAGGAGAGTACCATGCCCGTGTCCCGCTTTCGACGTGGTTTGCGGCCACACTACCAGTATGAGCTTTTCTGTCGCAATGCCAAGACGTTGGAAGAGGCATACCAGGTTGCTCTCGAGATGGAGCAATTTGAGGGAGAGTTCGAGTCTAGCCATCGGTTGGGCCCCACCCCTCTCCGTAGTACCGAGCCCCGTCACTCCATAGGCCCACATCAGCGGCCTCCCATGGCTCGACCTCAGGAGCCCACCCGTCAGGAGCACTTCGCTCCACGGCCTCGTCCTCCTCCACCCCGGGATCTTTTCCCACCCCAACCACCAGAACCCGTTGCCCGTCCCCCGGCTCCTATAGCCCGTCCTCTGGCACCGGCACCCCCTCCACTATTGTCCAAGGCACCTACATCTCCCCCTTTGCTGCCTACACCCCCTACCCGATGGGATGATAAGGGTAAGGCCCCTTTTATAGGAGAGAGTAGTCGGTCGAGAGTGCAGTGTTTCCACTGTCATGGGTTTGGCCACATTGCCAGCGAGTGTCCCGCTCGCACCACCCTAGCCCTAGGTGTTGGAGAATCCGTACCTCCCGAGCTTGAGTATGTCAATTATGTGGCCGATGAGGCACTAGCTGATGAATACTATGCCTTGAGGGAAGAGCTGGGTGACTCTCCGGCCGCCCAGGATGCCGCCACCTAGTGGGCTTGATGCTTCCACCTTAGTCTCGAGTCGTGCATGAGTCAGTGTGTTTTCTTGTGTGGTTTGTTTGTGTGGTGTGTTTTGAGTCGATTGTTGTGTGTATTGCATGGTAAGTCTGCATGAGTCTTATGCAAGCTCGTTGTCGGTCTCTTATGAGTAAGAGGCGAGTGGACTCACTTGATGAGTATGGGGTCGATTCTACATCTATACCCGGATCAGTCACCTATAGGGACTCAGCGGTGATTCCTAGTGAGTCTTTGAGCCGCTTCCCTTCCTTTTGAGAGTGCCCCACCCGGAGTGTCCACCTTCAGGCCATAGCAGTTTACGCATATCGAGTATATATGGAATGAGCAGGTGACGATCATTTGGAGTGGAGCGTACCCGCATTACTTGGCACGATGACGGATCCGCCGGAGTATTCGAGCATCCCTACCCCTACTCGACGGGGTCGAGTTCCTCCTACCCGGGGAGAGTTGATGGGAATCGACACCGAGCCAGTACCTTTTCATATTGCATTTATGTCCTTTTAGTTTGTGTTTATATCCTTGGGAAAGTATAGGCGCAATTGTACGGCTTTATAAGCCAATGCGTCATTCACACGGATTGTGTGAGTTTCTATGTAATTTGTCAGTAGGACCATCAAGGGGGCCCTCAGCCCTCTCCCATTGGTCCATGTCACCTTGTGGGGCTGGTCAACTATCCTAGGTGGACATCTAGAATGGTGGGCTGGTCATATGGACACATGGGGTTAAATGGGTCAAGATTCCATGGTTGGCCACCTACCCCCATTCAACCTTCTACTATATGGTCAAGGGGGCGCCCCTCTCCCCTTATTAGATTATTAATTTTTGTGTGTGATTCACACTTAATCCCAGCCCTTGATTCCCCTTCCCTAGATCCAAGGGTCCACATTGCATTTGATGTAAACCATATATAAGCTTGTATTTTCATGTGAAATTCAATGAAAAAATCAGAAATTTTGTGAAATCCAAGGAGCTTCTTACGCCCCCAGCCCCTCTCCCTCTGGTTCCTCTCCTCCAACCTCAAGTTCTAGAGTGATTCTACCTTCTATCATCCCCTCTCAACCTCCGGTGATCGTTTGTGCCGCCGCCGCCGCCGTTCGTGCCGCCATCGAGCCGCCTCTGCAGTTCTATCTTCGTCCGAACACAGCAGCTTCCACGAATTGTCTGTCTCAGCCACGACTTTGGATTGATCTATAGTGATAGAACCTCTGAGTTCTCCCCCTCCGACCATCTTTTTGATTTGTCCAAACCCTCCCAATTTTACTGAGAGTTATTTTCATCACCCCCTACATCAACAAAGTTTCTTAATTTTTTATCAGCCTTCTATCTATTTTTAGAAATTCGTGTTCTTCCTCAGCTACAATGTTGTCAGTCAGATCCCAGATCCGACCACCCTCCACTTCTAAAATCAGAACAAATCACCACCAGCTCCAAATCCAGACTGAAAAATAGTTCTGGTTTTGTAACGTGATTTCCCACAATCTTTCTGAAGAACACATCTTCAAATTCGGACATCTACTTCACGTTCAAAGGCAATCAACAAGAAAGTTCTCTGCAGATCTAAGTCTTCAGTTACTGTACAATAGCAGCATATAAAATTCGCCAACATAAAGTACAAATCTGGTGAATTTTTCTGAAGGCCACTAGATTGCAGTACTTCGAAGCAGCTTTCCAACGGCTCTGATCTCGTCGCATTCCGACACCGGTGCTGATTGCAGCGTCCGTTCTCGCCGGAGCACGCGCTGAAATACAGAACCGGCAGATTTTCGATCGGTTTTTCCGACCGGTGCCGAACGGAGCCGCCCGGCCTCCGCCCGGCGAACCAGCGTGCCGCCAGCCCGAGGAGCGCTTCTCCAAGTGTCTCCACTACAGCGGTACCACAGAGTCCCACACGGCCCTTCCGGACAGCACGTGGGCCCCACGGTCGTGAATACGCGTGTAGCCGAATCAACACACGAAGCTGCCCTTCAACCCGAATTCAGTCCTCCCGGGCCCATTTGTATAGCCCTTTACCTCCCTACGTGGAGTGGGCATGTTCCCATTGCTGTAATTATTGTGTGTTAAGTTTCCCGGGAGTATGAGTTTTCGGCCGGGTCCGTCGTCCCCACGCCGAGCGTGTGGAGGTATCGTTTTCGCTCCCTTCTTGGCATTTTGCTTACTTCATATATATTTGTTTATGCCGCTGCTAGAGAGCATGTGTAGGGATATCTAGCTCGCTTTATCTATTCATTACCGCTGCTGCGAGAGAGTGCGAGACCGTCCCGTGACCCGATCCGGGCACACGAGAGAGCCGATCACCCTAGCTCATTGCCGGTTTCTCAACCGCGCACGTCCGACGCTTCTCTCGTTAAGGGTCAGTCACGAGCTTATCGTGTCCGTGGTCTCGTCCCGCATCAATGTGCAAGGAGAAAGCATGGTAAGGAAGAGGCTTCATGAAGCTGCTGAGCACATTCTAAATGAAAGAAGCACTGAGAAATATCCCCCTCAGCCTCACATCCACGAAGGATTGAGGTTTTTGGTAAATGTCATTCAGAAAATCTCTGGGAAAAGTCAGGCTAGGGATGCACGGCGTGGTCTGGACTCAGCCCCTGCCCCGCAGGGTACCTCCTTGGCAGGAGGCTGTTTGTTAATGTCCGAATGTCTGTCCATTCAGAAGGCTGTCCGAAAACTTAAAAGAGAAGTCAGGCATCTACAGTATGATCATCAAAAGCTACTGCGGCTTGTAAGGCACATGGACGACCGCCTGATGGCTCTGTCCCTGACACCTTCAACAAGAGAACTTGCTCCAGCTTCTATTTGTAACTCAGAAGCTACGGTGGAGCCCAGAAGAGGGCCAAGGACTGGAGGATGGCTATCCGAAGATTCAAAAGGCTCGCATACTGCAGAGCCCCCAGAAAAGTTGTATTCCTTTCCCCAACACAAAACTCTGGAGATATTTAAGATATGCCAAAGGGAGGGGTTAATACAACTCCCTAAACCGGGCAGTGATTTGATGATCAGTATGACGCACCGGCATGGCTATTGCTTATATCACCATGCCATGGGACATGTGATTTATGACTGTTCCACCTTCAAAGACATCGCCGAGGATCTGATTACCTGGCAGATTATAAAGCTAAAGGAGGGTTCTCACGCTCCCTCGGCATCCTCTCCATGGGGACGGTCGCCGTTTTCAGTGAATGTTATACATGCATCAACTTCTCACGGGAAGTCAACGTCACAAGCACTAGAGACTGGGCCCGCCCCAGATAGATCCTCAAACAAGAGCCTTGAATGGCGACCCTGGCAGGACCTAGAGTCCTTACCCTTTCCAAAGGAAGAAACTAAAAAACTGCTGGATATCCTATTCGGCGGAAAGGAAATTTTGGTGCACGAATCTCCACACTCTATCCAAGTCAACTCTCCCCGCTTGGAGCAGAATCCCCCTGTCTCATGAAAGAGTGCAAGGGACAAAGATTCTCATTGTGAAGTTCCAGTCCTCTCTCAGTAAGGGGCCATCGGCTCGTCTAAGAGTCGCACTCTGAAAAATGACATGTACCGGACTGTCTCTCAAAGTGATAGTCCATGTGTCTCCATTAAAGGGTCTTCTGCCTCTCTTAGGAAAGGCACGCCATCTGCTTTCGAGCACACTCCCAAGTCAGCCATGGGAGATATAAAGCATAAAGCAACAATACCCAGAATGGAGGAAGCTCAACCCCGCCACGGGAGCTCCGAGTTGATCCCTAAAAGCCCGGTTCAAGCTTCGTCCATTCCAGTCTTGGGCATGTTGCCTCATCACCCATTCTAGTCAAATGTTCAGGAAATGCAAAAAAGGAAGCCACCAAAGGGTGATGACAAGTCTAAGCTTAAGCAAGTGCACCAAAATAGTTCTCAATTGCTGAACAATGCCATGAGTTCTAGGAGCACACAAAAGAGTAAGGCCGAGTTGGGAGCATGCAAATCAGACCTCGGGCCTATTAGCCAGCAAGTCAATGAAGGAGCCGACATTCTTCATGACTTTGGCTCTTTTATGACCGAATACCAAGAATTACCCTCTGAAATTGTGGAAAGGGCAATCAACGCGACCTTCCAGACTTCTGAGATAGGGGGTGAATGGGTAAATGTCACCTCCAGAAAGAACCCTCATTCAAAGCTGTTCAAAGGAAAGACCCATCCTACTACTATAAAGGCCAAGGACATTGCTCAGACGTCCACAAGAAAGGCATCTAAAGAAGAGCTGGCATGAGCCAAGAATCAAGAAAAGAATAGAAAGAAGAGTTTAAAGAGAAGGCTAAAAAGACAGACCGAGCAAGCGGCGGCCATGGAAGCACCAAAGGAGTTAACCCCTTTGCAGAAACTTCAAAAGTTAATTGAAGAGTTAGAAGACTATGTACCCCCTGTTCCAACCGGACATGTCTCACTCGATAAATATATCCCGTGGGAAGAGTTATAGCATAATACTCGGCTCAAGAACTGGCTCAGACAAATGCTCAAGCGAGCTCAGGAGGGCGAAAAGATTTCTATTCCATAAGAACTTTCCATCTGTTATAAAGATGAAGAGCTCACCATAGAGAAGTTAGAGGAAATGCTAAAGAACTTCTCATGTAATATGGTGTCAATCCCTCAACCAGAAAGTCAACGAGGGTCAAGCAAAGACAATGTCACCTTCTCCGTAGCTGGGGATAGGATCACTATGGCTACTTACCACCGTCGCAATGCAGAAATCTGAAACCACGGGCGGGGAAGACATTCAACATCCTCCAATGGGCACACTTCCCAGCCAACTCCCTCCCAAAGAGTGATCATCTTTTGAGGAGAAGAACCCAATGAGCCCCCCGAGGTGCAAGTACAGGCTGAAACTTTCATCTTCGACCCCTTAGACGAGGATGAGGAGTCCGTCGAGCCGATCTATCAAGAAAGATCGGGTGCTATTCCATTTGATCCAACGGATGAAGAGACTAATCCTGTTGACTCCCTCTCCCAAGAGCAGCCTGCTGATCCAGCCCAAGCAGGCCCTTCAGGCAAGGACAATGAAGAGCTTTCGTCTCCTGAAGAGGAATCATTACCCCGCTGTTCCAAGAAGAAGCAAATGATCAGGGAAAGCCGGAGCCAGCCTAGAAGCCCCCTTATCTGCCCAAGCCTCTGGTGGAGATTATCCCTCCACTAGATCGAACTCGGGCTCGGGCTGATCACAAGATTATTCAACACATTAAGCGGATGCCAACCTATGTTACCATTTGGGAGGCCATTGCCTGGAGTAAAGAGCTGAGGGAGGCTCTCATCAAAGTCCTCCAGGAACCAGAAGTCTATGAGGCTGATGTAGCCGAAATTCAAGCACAGGCATACGAGGCGTTGGCCGCAACTATCACTTTCTCTGATAAGGACATGCTGCTGTCTTCTCCATACGAGGCGTTGGCTGCAACAGTCACTTTCTCTGATAAGGACATGATGCTGCTCCTCTATTAATATAATGCCTCTTAAGACCTTTAAGTCTTTATTTCTCATGCCCTATCTTCAAAAGGTGTATGATGTGAAAATCTCGGGATTTAATCAAAATTTTGAGGATGCATTAGGAAAGCGAAGGTGGAAGTAACAATGGACACTTTTGTCACCAAGGGTACATTTTACATCATCAATGTCAGTACCTCATATAAATCCTTGCCGGGCGGCCATGGGTTCATGAAAAGTGGGTCGTCCCTTCGACTCTATATCAATGCATCAAGTATGCGAAGGCCGAGGAGTAACATACAGTCTTTATTGAGGAAGAAGATGAAGATTAACTTTTTATGGTAAATGAAGACCTTGCCAGGCTACATCGACTCAGTATGCAAGCCGATGTCCCCGCAGCAAAGCCAACTCTTCCTGAGAGGCGGGAAATCAACTTTGAAGCCAACCTCATTAATCAATCAATAGATAAGAGCATCCTCCTGCCTCCTGTCTTCATGCAGTTGGTCTCTCAAACGGAGGAGCATGGGGTCGAGACCCTAAAGACATTCATTGTCACATATCAAGCTAAAGGGAAGAAGAAAACTAAGGGGTGTCTTAAGCCCATCATCTTTTTCAAGGGAGACATGGTGCCTCATGTCCCCTCGGATAACGACTTCGGCTAGAGCGAGCGGCCCAAGAACGCTCTCGAGTCTGTCCAAGAAATGCCTGATATGGCTCAGCGCATTAAATAGATGTGTCAGAAATAGAATATCCCACAGACGGAACAAGCTGCTCGGCATAATTACTTCCAACAGCTTTGGCACCCTCCTCAAGTTAGAGGGCAGCCTCCTTTCGCCAAGAATGATCGAAGAGGGCTGGGTTACGACCCCAAGCCGGACTTTAGAGTCTATTATGCCATAAATACCGTCGGGACCTCACCCCCTCTCGACCATTCCAATCTTACTCAGGGGAGTGCTCCTTGCATAATTGAGGGAAAAGAAGAATTCGGGCCAGAAGTCCCCGATGTTAATAGCATGCACTGCCATAATGTCAAGTCCAGGGATGAGGAGGTCATCGTCTTACAACCCACTTTGTGAGAGCTTGGCAAAGCTGGGAAAGAAGCCTTAAGTCAGTTAGCCGAGCTCAATATCACAGAAGTAGAACGCCCCATATTGGATGACGCTAATGTCCCTATCACTGAAAGGGAAGGGGACCCTGCCGATACAATAAAGCTGTTGAAACGAGTGAACCAGGCATTACAGGCTTTTGTACAAGAGCTATTACGAGAACGGGATGTTCTACTTAGACCTCTTGTTTTCCCTTCAAAAGCCTATACTGATCCCAAGAGCCAGATAAATGAGACTTGGTCTCAGGGAACAAGGACAAATCAACCACTTGCGGAATCCAAGGGTAAAACACCCGTGATAAGATTGACATAGCGGATGGAAGCTCCATACTCATTTTTTAAGGCCCATATTGAGCCGTTGTTTGCATTTTGTACGGCTCGGGGTCTTATCCAGCTTCCTCTAGCTCACAGGCCGTCTAGAGCCAGTGAATCCAAAAGCTCCAGCTTCTGTTGATACCACCGAATGGCAGGACATGCTACGGAAGATTGTTATGTCTTTAAGGATCAACTTGAGGATTTAATACAACGAGGAGTTATCCAGATCAAGCAGCATCGGGTTTTTCCCCCACAGCCGCATCCTTGGAATCAGTCCAAGCCTTCCAATAAAAAGGTCCTCGTGGAATCTACGTCTACACTGCCTAAATTTACTGCAAGTGAAGCAAGGAGCAATCCTCTGTGTAGGGAGCCCAGCGTTAAGATTCACTATTCTGTCAACACTATCGAGTTATCACCCTCTCCCAATAGCTCATACTCTGGCGAGGGGCCTAGCGATTCTACAAGAGAACAACCAAAAGAAGTGGCCCTCGAAGACCAGGATGAGCAGCTTCAGTCGGCCGTTATCAACAACTTAGACTACTGCGACTTCCACGTAGTCAATGTTGATGACGATGACGATTTCATCAATATGCAGCCAGCGCCGCGAGAACTCGAAGATGGCGGACAAGCAACAATAGATGAACTAGTCGAGCTCAACCTTCGGGATGAACCCCGACCCATCTTCATTAGTGCCCTCCTTACTGAGCAGGAAAGACAAGCTTACAGATAACTCCTATTGGAGTACGAAGATTGTTTTGCCTGGACTTACAAAGAGATGCCCGGGCTGGAGCCGTCAGTGGCAGAACATGAGCTGGCGATACTCCCTACAGTTAAGCCTGTCAAGCAAGCTCAGTGACGCATGCATCACGAGCTGGAACTTAAAGTAAATGCTGTTGTTGACAAGCTTCTTCAGGTGGACTTCATAGAGCCCTATCTTTATCCAGTGTGGCTTGCTAATATAGTCCCAGTCAAAAAGAAAAATGGCCAAGTCCGAGTTTGTATTGACTTCAGAGACTTGAATAAAGCCTACCTAAAGGATGATTTTCCAGTCCCAATTACTGAAACCATGGTCGATATGACCACGGGATATGAAGCTCTGTCCTTCATGGATGGGTCTTCAGGTTACAATCAAATACGAATGGCCATCAAAGATAAGGACCATACGTCATTCCGATCCCCTAAAGGGATTTTCAATTACAAAAGGATGCCCTTTCGCTAGAAAAATGCTGGAGCCACCTATCAAAGGGCTATGACTAAGATTTTCAATGAAATGCTTCACGACTTGGTCGAGTGCTATGTTGACGACCTCGTCGTGAAAACCCGTAAACTCGAAGATCACTTAGATGACTTGCGTCGGGTTTTTGACAGACTCCGCCAATACAAGCTCAAGATGAATCCTATGAAGTGTGCTTTTGGAGTCTCAAGTGGAAAGTTCCTCTGCTTCATTGTCAAGTACCTGGGAATAGAAATTGATCCAGACAAAATCAAAGCAATTCAGGAATTGCCACCGCCCAAGAATATGACAGAACTGCGGTCTCTACAAGGGAGGTTAGCCTATATCAGGCGTTTCATATCTAACCTTTCCGGTGTTGTGCCCCTTAGGCGCAAGCATGTGCTATGTGTTTGATAATAGCAATGCTATTTTGTTTTGATGATAGCAACACAGTGAATGCTTTGGATATTGTTTAGACAGCATCATGAAATGTGTTTTGTTTTGATATGATGATGTCATGTTGATTTGAATGCATATGACTTATTATGTTCTGTGGAGAATACATGAGTGTGCCCTGTCTGATCTATTCATTGCTATAGTTTTTGCATTTAGCATACTCTGCATCAGTGGTATTTGTTCTTTATATATATGCATTGCATTCTGTCAGATATCATGTCTCTGCATGTATCTACAGTCTGAACAGTAGTGGGTCGACCCACCCTTGCTGATGCGTCGACCCATCAGAACATTGATTGTTCGAGTTGAAGTCTATTCAGAGTGTGCTTCCTCTAAAGTCTGAACATTGCATTTGCATTCACAATGTCTTCACACCTGAAGTCTATACATTATGTCGTTCACATCTGCATGTCTAGACATTGGAAAGTCTATACAGACTTCAGCGTAAGTGTGTACAGCGGCTGTCTTCAATTTGAAGTCTGTACACTGACTCGTTTCATTTCCTCAGAGTCTGTACATCTACAGTGAAATCCAAACTCTACACATTAGTCTTCAAATCCAAAGTCTGCACATTGGTCTTCAAATCCAAAGTCTATACAATGGTCTTCACACTTGAAGTCTATACATTCGATGCGCAGAGTTGATGTCTATACATTGGCCTCCATGATTCTAAGACTATACATTCATTTTAAGGCCAAGTCTATACACTCCCGTTCAAATCCTTCTAAGTCTGTACATTACCTTTATGATACAAAGTCTGTACAGTGGGCAAGGGTGTACATCCACCAGTGAACACATCAAGTCTATACACCGCCTGTGTTCATCTGAGTCTTATGATGTCTTTATATTCATTAAGTCTATACATTGCGTTGTTCATACTTTACATTGCTTTCGCCTTCACAGCAAAGTCTATACAATGCAATGCATATACTTAGAACTAATGACTTTGTTTCATCTGTCTGACAGGGACTGAAGAGGCTAATGAACCCCTTAACGCAAGAGGGCTGAAGACATCCAATTTCAGCTGCTGGAACACACCAATGCGTCAACGCCTTGATCAAGTGGCATGGACGCAGTAGTTCAAACAATCAAGAAAGAAGCTTACTGGATTACTCTGGTACGTCAACGCATTCATCAAGTGGCGTCGACGCAGCAGGTTGATGGATCGACAAGGTGACCAGAGAGTGTGAGAGGGCTGAAGCCATCTAAGTTCAGATGCTGGAACACTAATGCGTCAACGCAGCATGATGAGAGCGTCGACGCAGCACGCCCATCTGCTGAAGCCTTGATCACTGGATCATCAATGCGTCAACGCCACGGGTTGGAAGCGTCGACGCAGCAGTTAAAGAGGCTAGGCTGTTTGTTCACTGAAACGTATCCATGCGTCAACGCCATTGCTAGACAACGTCGACGCAGCCATTGAGCCTGATAGGCATCTAGCTCGGAGATAGTTTAGAAGGTTAACGCTGGAGTTCTTAGCGTCCACGCAGCATGCAAACAAGCCGAACTATTAGTTGCAGAAACACACCACTGCGTCAACGCTTTAGCCTAGCAGCGTCAATGCAGCATGTCTATCCGCCAAATACATTGATCACTGGACTGCCGATGCCGATGCGTCCACGCAGCAAGCTGATGGAGTCAACGCAGCAGACTTGAGTTTCATAGGTTGAAGATCTCTGAAGGCTACGTCAACTCCTTGGAGTAAGTGGGTTGACGCCATCTAACTCCAGTTGATGAGCGTACTGGTGCTGGGCACGTGATCCGAGGATAAGAACAGTGTCCAGATGAGGACACGTGTACTGACAGCCTGCTGGATGCTGCCATGTGGTCCGAATTCTTAGAGCGGGAACTGTGGAAGCCACACGCGCCCTGGCTGCTGCTGCTACTGCTGCTGCTGCTGCTGGTATATAATGGAGCCTTCGTCTTCAGATGGAGGCTGATCGTGATCGAAGAAGAAGCCAGAGAGCAGAAGCTGAGAGAAGAAAAAGAGAAAGAGAGAGAGTGAAGAAAGAGAGTGGGATCGAGTTGGCAAGAGGTGAAGTCCATACAGAGAGCCACGATCCAGACAGAGAGTGGAAGAAGAAGAGAAAGAAGAGAAAGAGAGAAAGAAAGAGAGACAGTGAGATAGAGAGAAGAAGAGTGAAGTCTGAAGATTTGTTTACTGGACCGTGGATCAAATCCAGGCCAGTCTGCTCTGTTGAGAGCTATATTGTGTATTTCATTTACAGCTTTCCGATTGCTGTCTTGTTCTATTTTTGTTCTTCTTTATACATTTCTTCAAGCTGTCTGTCAGCGGAGCAAGCTGTGTTGCTCAGCGGGTAGTGGAGGATTCCACTGGACGGCCAAGCTGTATTGCCCAGCGGTTTACAGAGGTACTGCCTCTGGACGGGTAAGCTGTAATCCCCAGCGGTTTGCAGAGGTGGATTCCACTGGACAGCAAGCTGTGTTGCTCAGCGGGCGAGGAGGATTCCTCGGACGGCAAGCTCTGTTGCCCAGCGGATTGTATGGCAAGCTGTGATGCCCAGCGGTTCAAGCTGTGAGTCAGCAGTAAGCCACACTCGGGTTGAGTGTGGTGTAGATGTAGGTCTGGAGGACCGAACCACCTAAAAGCCTTTGTCTACTGTGTGATTGTTTTGTGGTTTGCCTAGCTTCTATATTTCTATCTTGGCGCAGTAGATGTATGCTTAGGACGGTTCTTCATCTCTTCTGGGTGGTATTCGCTTTGTGCCCACTATCTGTTCAGTAGAAGTTTTAATTCCGCATTTGATTCTACGGCAGTAATTTTTAACGGGTGTGTGATCTATTCACCCCCCCTCTAGATCACCCTTTAGCGTCCCAACAATTGGTATCAGAGCCTAACTCTTTGTGCAGGACTAACATCCTAAAGAGGATCGGCCATGGATGCTAGAGGGCTAACAGCAGAGGGTCAGTTCACTACGAAGCCACCATTCTTCGATGGTTCCAACTACCCATATTGGAAGAACCGGATGCAGGTCTTCCTTAGAGCCAAAGATTACGAGATCTGGAAGATTATAAGCAAAGGTCCCTATGAGCTACAAGAGAATGAGGAATTGTGGACCAGAGAAGAAGTCAGGAAATCTACTTTGAAGTGGAGCACCATCAACGCCATTCAGTGTGCACTTCATCCCACTGAATTTGACAGAGTGTCATCCTGCAAGACAGCGAAGGAGATGTGGGATACCCTCGAAGTCATCTATGAGGGAACATATGAAGTGAGAGAGACGAGGGCAAACATGCTAGTGTCAAGGTATGAAGCATTTCGGATGAAGCCTGGTGAGACAGTGTGTAGCAACCCTGATAAAATATTAATAATAATAATAATTTTAAATAAATCAAATAAATAGATAAATAAAACAAAATGAAATAACGCCTCTGATAAAGGCGCTATTTAAATTAAAAACGTCCTTAAACAAGGCGTGATTCAAGAAGGGACGCCCTCACCACATGGCGTCAAATTCCAAACACCAAATAGGGCAAGTAGAATAAACGCCCCTTTCTTGGGCGTGTTTTAAACAAGAAACGCCTCTCCACTGGGCGTGTCTTTAAGAAACGCCCTATGACAAGGCGTCAATTTCAGTTCATCTTCCGTTCGAACTCAGAACTTATCTAGGGTAAGTGATAACTACGAGAAAGAGTTCGAATGTGGTAATAACTCAATTATGGAAGTATTACTTCCAGTATAACTCTAGCCTTATTAGGATTTCTAAGACCCTATAAATACTCGTTTGATTCTGTCAAGAACGCTATTTGGCGTTCGAGTTCTCTGAAGATAAGTACAGAACCATAACTCTTCTGTCCCTCTGTCCCTTTTGATTTTTACGAAGGTTATTGATTCGTCATCTTCTTCCTTCTTCCAGGTTGAAGAAACCTTGACATCGTGAAGAACAACCATAAGTTCTTCTCTCCTCTTACCTTCAGCCAAAGTATTATGAAGTGAAGATTGATATGTCTTCATATTTCTCTATAGGAAGCTCTGTCGAAGAACAAGGGTTCTTCAAAACGAACGTTCCTCCTGTTGATACTGCGGTTGATTGGTTGCAGTTGAAGCTTCAGATCTTTTTCAAACCCTTCGTCAGTTCATCCAACTCAAATTATCAAGGTAGGATTTTCTCAAGCACTGTAGCCCAAATCACAATAATAATGTTGGACCACATATATTCGTTCATCCCTGCATATAGTTTTCGTGAGTTTAAATTGTTTTTGATAAAAAGAGACGCCCTTTCCAAAGGCGCTAATTGAAGACGCGACCCAGATCAGGGCGCTAATTAAATAAATGACCCTGACAAGGTCGTCAATTCAAATATTTTGACGCCCTGTACACAGACGTCAATTTGATTAATTGTTAATTAACCATGGAAATTAATCCATATTCACTTAAACATGATTCTAAATTAGTACATGATCATATTTACTGAAATCCTGATATTTATCCTGTCATGACCATGTCTCTTGTTTCTAGAAATTATAAATTCTTCAATTAACGACCCTGTGTAAGTCGTTTCTCACTTAACTAACGCCCCTGTTCAGGACGTGAATTGAAAACTAACGCCCCTGTCCAGGGCGTGTTTTTGATAAATTGCTGAAAATATACATTCTGTAAAATCGAAGTAAAGAATGAACGACCACTGTATAAGTCGTCAAATTATAATGAAATGCCCCTCACCAGGGCGCGTTTTTGGTGAAATACTGAATTATTGAAATCCCTGCAAATAGGAAAAATATATAAACGCCCCTATCTAAGGCGTTAATTACTTGAGTAGTGACTTTACTTAAGTCGTTATTTTCCTGTAAAAATGTTTTTTTTCCTGTTTCTGATAACCGATGGTTTCAATATATCTATCTATATGTATATCGGCACTATATCTCCACTCTGTGAGTATAGTCCCACGTTTCATGATGTTACATCGATCACCCTCAACTCTCATTGACATACAAGCTCTTCATTGGACATTCCGTTCCTTTGGACTAGCGAGTTAGTCATAGAGACCTCCGTAAGACTCCTCGTACCTTGGATTCCCTCAAGGTCGACTGAGCGGGTTGTACCCTAAAAACCCATTACACTATTGCATGCCATGTCACTCTAAAGAAACATGGTATACCGGCCCTTATGATATGCAAAGAGTATATCATGAGAATTCTTAATGGGATGATGATATCATGCCATATTCCGATGTTCATGTGGACCTCAATTCTATAAAAAGAATGTCCATACTTATTTGTCATGGTACCCAAGTTAAGGGAACCTAATTCCACCTAGTTTCATCGATCGTCGTGATTATACTGTTCTTATCGCCTCTCTATGTCCAAGGTTATATATTTTTTTGGACTTCATTCTCTCAAAGTTATCCTACGTGTCTACAAGCTTAAATTGTTGAAATTCCATATTGGCTATATATATATACAAGAGTGGATGTCAAAAATACATGATAAATGCCTGCGCATATAGGGCCCGATCTGGTCCTGGGAGGAGCACCCGAAAGTACTTGTGCCCATGGGAGTTTTAATGATAAGGTATTTGGCATTATACCGAGTGCATGACTAGCTTGATTGGACATTCCACACAAATCTTGTACTTGACTCGTACTTGACTTGACATGAATTGCGTGACCCAAAAAAAAGGGTAATTACTTGCTTGCTTGAAACGTGATAGCCAATTCTTGACATGACTTGTTAAACGTACTTGCTTGAATATCTTGAATATCTTGTTATATTGTTGAAAGTTCCTGACTAGTTCATCTTGTTCTCTTGATATTACATTCTCTCTATCTTGTCGTTTTATACGAGCATGCATAGCTATAGTCCATTCATGAAAAATGTAATTACTTAAACCCCTTGCTAGCGCTTGAGATATAATTTCCTACTGACCGTTCGCTCACTCCGTGTTTGTCCCTTACTTTTCAGGTAAGTCCGATGACGAGACTCAAACGGATGGGGAAAGTCCAGAGTGAAAGAGCTAGAGCTTTTCCAACTGGCATCTAGTCTTTTTCCTATTTTCTTGAGTCAACTATGTACTTTTCCTTTTATTTTGAATAGAGTATTGGATTTGTAATAGTCTATCTATTATAGAATAAAGGATTGGGTTATCTTTACTTTTGTGCATCTCTGTCTTTGTGTCGAATACACGACCACTCTGATTGACATGATTGATATAAACTCGTCGCGCACCTCCGGGTATCTTCCCCACTCGGGACGTGACACAGTGACCGAAATGTATGCTCGTCTGACCATCATAACAAATGGTCTAAGAAATCTGGGAAAGAGTTATACTGATCATGAAGTTGTGAGGAAGATCCTTCGATCGTTGACTCCTATATGGCATACCAAAGCAACTGTGGTTGAAGAGTCAAAAGATCTACAAAGGATGAAACCCAATGAGCTGATAGGCTCCTTGATGGCGTACGAGATGAATTTACTTCAAACTGAAGAGCACGAATACAGGAAGCCTATTGCTCTGAAGGCCAAGCATAGCTGCTCAAAACAGTCCAGCGGCATTGGATCATCCAGTGATCGGAATTCATCTGGATCAGATCTTGAAAAGGATGAAATAGCTATGATCACAAAAGAGTTCAGTAGATTTCTTAAAAGAGAAGGGAAGAATCTCTACAGAAAATACCACAGCAGGAAGCAAAACAGGTATAAATTTAACCCTGCTGAAAAATCTGATGTTAATGCTTGTTATCATTGCAGGAAGACAGGTCATATGAAGGCTGATTGTCCAGAGTTACAGAAAATGAAAGGAAGACCATGGAAGAAGGCGCCAAAGGGAAAGGCCATGGTCAGTACATGGAGTGATGAGGACGAAAGCACGCTGAGCACTTCCTCAGATAGTGGAAAATCAGAAAAGGACATCTGCTTGATGGCTAGAAATGGAGATGAAGAAGAAGAGTCTGATCAGGTATCATCCCTTTTCGAACATTACACTATTTCTGATTGGGCAGATGCTTATGGAGACCTGTTAGATAAAGCTAATGATATTAAGAAGGAAAACAGACTCTTAAAGAAGAAAATGAATTCTCTGGTTAATGATAAATCTCTTTCTGATAAAGTTGCATGCTTACAATCAGAGAATGACAAATTGAAAAATGCATGTTTTGATTTTGATGAATTAAAGCATGTTGTGATTGATTGTAGGAAAGAAAATAATTTGCTGAAAAATGTTGTTGATGAGTTGAAATTGAAAATTCAAAAGTCTGAAAATGAAATAAAGACTTCAAATGAAAAATATGAAGCTGTTTTGTCAGTGAATGCTGAATTAAAGAAAACTATTGAAAATCTGGAAAATGAAAACTCTGACAAAATGAAAATCATTGAAAGCATGACCCAAGGAACTGAAAATCTAAATGCCTTGCTAGGGTCAAAAGTTAATTTCAGAAAGGAGGGTCATGGTTTTAATCCCTCAGCTAAAAAGAGCTTTGAATTGAAAACCATTTCATGTGTGGGAGAAAAGAATCGCGGACCACTCATAAAAATGGTCAATGAAAAATTTGCCTTCAATAATGCTAAATCAAAAGTGTCCAGTGCTAAGGACAAGGGAAAGCAGAAAGTTGTAGAGTCTAGAGCTGCATGCTCTTCTTACAAGGATAAGTCCAAGGCTAGGGGTCAGCCAGCTAGCACATCAAAACCCCAGCCCAAGGCTGCTAAGTCTCCATCACCATCAACTGCTCAGAAAAAGACCCAATATAAGTCAGTTCAGAAACCTAGAGGATCAAAGGTGGCAGGGAGACCAAGTGCAGCTAGGAACCCATTTGCTCATCCCTATTTCCCTAGAGCCCAAGTCTATCATAACTTTCATCCTCAACCACTTAATAGGTTTGGGTGGAACCCTGTACACATGAGGTTCGGGTATCAGAATTTCCCCACTTGGTATCAGCCATATAGACCTCAGCCAGCAAGGAGATGGGATAGTCAGTTTAGGACATGGAGTCCTAGTCACCAAAGGTTTTTTGGTCAGCCTAGGACCAATTTGGGCCATAACTTTCAGTACATTCATTGGCCAAGGCACTGGCAGAAAAACAAAAATGTTTTTAATAAAACGAATGCCAGGACTACACAACAACCATCAAAGCACCAGAAAAAGAAAACTAAACCTGTTGGTGCTGAGAAAAAGAAAAATAACAAAAAGAACTCTCAAGCTATAGAATCCACTAAACCTTCCATCTATACACAAATGTGGATCCCTAAACAGCTGTTGTCTTATTTTCACTCTCAAGTATCTGGTTCTGTCTTGGAGCCCAAAATATCTTGGGTTCCAAAACCTGCTCCCTAAGTGTGTTTGCAGGTATGTCTGGTAGCCGGAATAAACTGATGAAACAGAAAAAGCTACTTCAGGCATATGACAAGAGACAGGGCCAAAATCCTAAGAGCTGAAAGAAATTGGAGGCCTTGTCAAAATATCTGGTGTAACACCAAGGGTAAAAATAAATCAATCTGGTACAGCAGGTAAGTGATTTACCTTCAGAACTGAATTGAGAAAGTCATGTTGATTTGATTGTTTGATGTCTGATATTCTATTCTTGTCTAGCTGATCAGTCTGCATATCTGATGCTCTTCTCTTGCTATATGTTGAACTGAATTTGGATGCATAAACTTGAATTGAGTGCATACTTGCCTCATATATCATTGGTGCATAGTCTGCATGTAGAACAGTGTGTTGCATAGCATAATCCTTGCATCATGGTGTCAGGGGGAGCTGAGAGTTTTTCTGGTCAATTTATTAAATCCTTGCTACTTCTCACTGTCCCCATTTAGTTCTTTCATATCCTTTGACATCAAATGCTCCTGGAACTCAATGTCTATTGCTATCATTTCCCTAACCTTCACTGAACAACAGTTCTGTTTCTAGTTTAGTACATTGAGTTCTGATTATTTCAATTGCTCTTTTATAAGAATCACTCTTACAAATTGAAAAGAACTAAATGTTTAACCTTTATAAATTGGAGAGTTAAGTGTCTGCACTTCAGAATTTGAGATAAAAGAAAACTTTTATAGCTCTTAATCTTTGTCTCATGGCTAAAATAGAAAAAGTTTTTTGTAAAACCTAAATGTGTTGGACTGGAAATGTCTAGAACAGGTGAATAAGAGTATGTAATGATTTTTTTTTAACAATCACTCTAAAAGAATTAAGGGCAACAGTAAATAAGATCATAAATGTAAAGAACTGAACATAGTGACAGAGCAATGGCTGATTGCACTGAGAAACTGTGAACTCCTCCAAAGAAGCAGGAGAACTCACATGCCATGAGGTGCTTCAGAATATCTTTGTTCATAGGGTCAAATCTATAGGGGGAGTCCTCACCAAGTAACTGAGGGTACTAGCCTCTAATCAAGGTATACCCTTAATGTCAAAAGTGAAGACTATTCCTTGTAGGTCTTGATCTGAAATAGATCTAGTAGTTTATGCCTAGTAACTGGGGGTACCTGCCTCTGATCAAGGTGTACACCTAATATCAACAGCATAAATGCCACTGGTCTATTCACTTAGTTCAGGTTCAGAAATTGAAAAAAAAATGAAAATCAAACTGCTGTAACCCTTTGAAATCAAAAGTCAATGAGTGAAAATTATTTTTCTCAATACATATTCAAGTTGCCTTTCTTGAACTTCCATGTTTAAACACAAAAGGGTATTATTTCAGACTTATCTATTAATACCATGTGCTCTAGATTCATTGCTATAAATGGAATCTAAAACTCTTTTTCAGGGGTCAGGTGTTTTACTCTAGATTTATCACTGTTAAACCTAAATTTTTGTCAAAATTGTATGTTGCTGATTCTTATACTTTAATAGTTGTTTATAATCATGCTTCCTTTCTGAACCTATGATTCAGCTGTTATCTAGTGACCCTCCTACCTTCTCTACCTTTACTTATCTGCTCATATTCCTTCTCATAGGGGGAGCAATTATTTAGGGGGAGAACCAGTACAGGGAGAGTCATTGCTTCAGGGGGAGTTTACTGCTCAAGAGGAATTTTCATGCATAATGCACTTTGCACTCTTGTTCATACTGATTTTTCTCTTTTTGATTATGTCAAAGGGGGAGAAAATTCTGTGTGTGACTAACTGTCACATTGTGTTGCCATCATCAAAAAGGGGGAGAATGTTGTGCCCCTTAGGCGCAAGCATGTGCTATGTGTTTGATGATGACAATGCTATTTTGTTTTGATGATAGCAACACAGTGAATGCTTTGGATATTGTTTAGACAGCATCATGAAATGTGCTTTGTTTTGATATGATGATGGCATGTTGATTTGAATGCATATGACTTATTATGTTATGTGGAGAATGCATGAGTGTGCCCTGTCTGATCTATTCATTGCTATAGTTTTTGCATTTAGCATACTCTGCATCAGTGGTATTTGTTCTTTATATATATGCATTGCATTCTGTCAGATATCATGTCTCTGCATGTATCTACAGTCTGAACAGTAGTGGGTCGACCCACCCTTGCTGATGCGTCGACCCATCAGAACATTGATTGTTCGAGTTGAAGTCTATTCAGAGTGTGCTTCCTCTAAAGTCTGAACATTGCATTTGCATTCACAATGTCTTCACACCTGAAGTCTATATATTGTGTCGTTCACATCTACATGTCTAGACATTGGAAAGTCTATACAGACTTCAGCATAAGTGTGTACAGCGGCTGTCTTCAATTTGAAGTCTGTACACTGACTCGTTTTATTTCCTCAGAGTCTGTACATCTACAGTGAAATCCAAACTCTGCACATTGGTCTTCAAATCCAAAGTCTGCACATTGGTCTTCGAATCCAAAGTCTATACAATGGTCTTCACACTTGAAGTCTATACATTCGATGTGCAGAGTTGATGTCTATACATTGGCCTCCATGATTCTAAGACTATACATTCGTTTTAAGGCCAAGTCTATACACTCCCGTTCAAATCCTTCTAAGTCTGTACATTGCCTTTATGATACAAAGTCTGTACAGTGGGCAAGGGTGTACATCCACCAGTGAACACATCAAGTCTATACACCGCCTGTGTTCATCTGAGTCTTATGATGTCTTTATATTCATTAAGTCTATACATTGCATTGTGCATACTTTACATTGCTTTTGCAAGTCTATACAATGCAATGCATATACTTAGAACTAATGACTTTGTTTCATCTGTCTGACATGGACTAAAGAGGCTAATGAACCCCTTAACGCAAGAGGGCTGAAGACATCCAATTTTAGCTGCTGGAACACACCAATGCGTCACGCCTTGATCAAGTGGCGTGGACGCAGTAGTTCAAACAATCAAGAAAGAAGCTTACTGGATTACTCTGGTGCGTCAACGCATTGATCAAGTGGCGTCGACGCAGCAGGTTGACGGATCAACAAGGTGACCAGAGAGTGTGAGAGGGCTGAAGCCATCTAAGTTCAGATGCTGGAACACTAATGTGTCAACGCAGCATGATGAGAGCGTCGACGCAGCACGCCCATCTGCTGAAGACTTGATCACTGGATCATCAATGCGTCAACGCCACGGGTTGGAAGCGTCGACGCAGCAGTGAAAGAGGCTAGGCTGTTTCTTCACTGAAACGTATCCATGCGTCAACGCCATTGCTAGACAGCATCGACGCAGCCATTGAGCTTGATAGGCATCTAGCTCGGAGATAGTTTAGAAGGTTAACGCTGGAGTTCTTAGCATCCACGCAGTATGCAAACAAGCCGAACTATTAGTTGCAGAAACACACCACTGCGTCAACGCTTTAGCCTAGCAGCGTCAATGCAGCATGTCTATCCGCCAAATACATTGATCACTGGACTGCCGATGCCGATGCGTCAACGCAGCAAGCTGATGGAGTCAACGCAGCAGACTTGAGTTTCATAGGTTGAAGATCTCTAAAGGCTGCGTCAACTCCTTGGAGCAAGTGGGTTGACGCCATCTAACTCCAGTTGCTGAGCGTACTGGTGCTGGGCACATGATCCGAGGATAAGAACAGTGTCCAGATGAGGACACGTATACTGACAGCCTGCTGGATGCTGCCATGTGGTCCGAATTCTTAGGGTGGGAACTGTGGAAGCCACACGCGCCCTGGCTGCTACTGTTGCTGGTATATAATGGAGCCTTCGTCTTCATATGGAGGCTGATCGTGATCGAAGAAGAAGCCAGAGAGCAGAAGCTGAGAGAAGAAAAAGAGAAAGAGAGAGAGTGAAGAAAGAGAGTGGGATCGAGCTGGCAAGAGGTGAAGTCCATACAGAGAGCCACGATCCAGATAGAGAGTGGAAGAAGAAGAGAAAGAAGAGAAAGAGAGAAAGAAAGAGAGACAGTGAGATTGAGAGAAGAAGAGTGAAGTCTGAAGATTTGTTTACTAGACCGTGGATCAAATCCGGGCCAGTCTGCTCTGTTGAGAGCTATATTATGTATTTCATTTACAGCTTTCTGATTGCTATCTTGTTCTATTTTTGTTCTTCTTTATACATTTCTTCAAGCTGTTTGTCAGCGGAGCAAGCTGTGTTGCTCAGCGGGCAGTGGAGGATTCCACTGGACGGCCAAGCTGTATTGCCCAGCAGTTTGCAGAGGTGCTGCCTCTGGACGGGTAAGCTGTAATCCCCAGCGGTTTGCAGTGGTGGATTCCACTGGACAGCAAGCTGTGTTGCTCAGCGGGCGAGGAGGATTCCTCAGACGGCAAGCTCTGTTGCCCAGCGGATTGTATGGCAAGCTGTGATGCCCAGCGGTTCAAGCTGTGAGTCAGCAGTAAGCCACACTCGGGTTGAGTGTGGGGTGGATGTAGGTCTGGAGGACCGAACCACCTAAAAGCCTTTGTCTACTGTGTGATTGTTTTGTGGTTTACCTAGCTTCTATATTTCTATCTTGGCACAGTAGATGTATGCTTAGGACGGTTCTTCATCTCTTCTGGGTGGTATTCGCTTTGTGCCCACTATCTGTTCAGTAGAAGTTTAATTCCGCATTTGATTCTACTGCAGTAATTTTTAATTGGTGTGTGATCTATTCACCCCCCCTCTAGATCACCATTTAGCGTCCCAACATCCGGAAGATGTGCACCATTTGGGAAGCTGATGAAAAAGGGTGCGCCATTTATATGGGACCAAGAATGTCAAGAAGCATTTGAGCGGATCAACGAATACATCCTCACTCCTCCATTGCTCGGGGCACCTGTCAAGGGAAAACCCCTGATTCTCTATATTGCTACCATGGACGCTTCCTTGGGGGTGTTACTCGCACAAATAAATGAAGAAGGTAAAGAGAAACTATTATATTACCTCAGTAGAAAGCTGGTGGGCCCCGAGCATCGCTATTCCCCGATGGAGAAGGTAGGTCTGGCATTGGTGTTCGCCATCCAGAAGCTAAGACATTACCTCCTGTCCCACCCGGTTGAGTTAATCTCAAAGTACGACCCTCTCAAGTTCCTTCTTAAATAGCATGTCTTGTCAGGTTGATTGGGAAAATGGGCATTACTCCTTATGGAGTTTGATATAACATTTGTTCCCCTAAAGGTAATTAAAGGACAAGGAATGGCGGAGTTTCTGGCAGCACACCCAATTCTTGCCGATTCTCCTCTTAACATTGAACTACCCGATGAAGAAACACTTCTATCCCAATCGGGAACTGAAGAAAAAATCGAGGGTGGTCCAATGCAAAAAGGGGAAGAATCCTTGGTGGAGAGGGGGATTTATGTAGCCCATTTAAGAGTGGCCAAACTAGGTCCATCAGGACCAAACGAGGCCCAGCTCATCCAAGTGACAGCCCCGCAGGGCCCACTTAGCATCAAAGCCCAATAAAATCACTCGGGATCAAGCCCTTCCTCGGCGGCCATTAGGCTCGGAAGGCCGGAGCGTCGGTCTGGTCGGAAAAAGACCCAAGCCCAACCTATCCCCCTCACCGGGATAAAGGCTAGCGCTCCGCGCCCACTCCGGCCGAGCCTCATCGGAGCTATGCCTATCACCCGGACAGGGTTGGCACTCTTCATGCTTGGGTCGAGCGATGATTGCTTATCCACGTTGCCGTTGAGAGCTCTTTATGAGTAGGAGTTCACAAAGATAAGGGACCCACGACTCCTCAAGGCTATAAAGATCTTACGATGAGGACGTAAAGAGCCCACACTGAGGACGTAACTCCCGCCTGAAACTCCTCAGCTTACGGGACTCATGAGGCTAGCACACTATTTAAACCGGGGACTCCCTCCAGTAAACGGTAAGACCTACACACGCCTAAAACTCTCTGAGCAGGAACCACTTCACCACCTTGGTGGAGAGGGATCTCGTGCATCTCCCCACTCCTCTTTTCATAACTTCCACCACTACTCTACTGACTTAGGCATCGGAGGGTTTACCCCAGCAAACCACCCCTAGGCCCTCTGATCCGTTTCCCTTCCTTGCAGTTTACGGATCGGTGATCATCTCCCCAGCTCAAGACTAGCGCGAGATCACCCCTCTTCATCTGGCACCGTCTGTGGGAAACGATCAAAGAGCTAGCATGGTGCGAAGAAGTACATGGAGGAGATCAACCGGCGATAGGGGGAAGGCCATGGTTGTGGGGGGAGAATGCCCTTCTCAGGCCACACAAGACCCCCCCTCCAACGCCAGCACCCCAGCCGACGAACTACATCCGCCTGCGGCAGTAGGGCAACCATCCAACGAGGGCGATTACGCTTTCCAAGTCCTCAACACAAAACTGGATGTCCTCCTGAAACACATGAGGACCCAGGCGGCCAGGGAAGGAAGGTCACGCGCCCCTCCGAAAAGCCCTCCCCACGGAGACGCTTCCCAACACACTGATGGAGGTCGCTTCACCCTCTTAGGGCGGCAACTTATTCGCAACAGGTCAGGAGAACCTTCACAAGCCCCCCCTCCGGAGCAAGAGGCCTCCTCCACACCGAAACGGGGGAAACATGGGGCACGCCGTCTGCCCCCGGAGACCGAAGTCCCCATGGAGTGCCAGGACAGCCTGCCATCACGCAACCCTAGCCCCACGGTGCAACAGTAGCCGGAGTTATCCCTCCACTTGCGAGAGTTCGAGAGGCACTTCGCAGAGCAGGAGCATGCCTTACGCGCCTTGTAGAAGACCTCTCCGCCAGAGGACGAGTAGAGATCCCCGTTCTCCGACTATATCTCGAAGGTAGAGGTATCTCCCAGAACCTCCATCCCGACCTTCAAGCCTTACGACGGCCAAGGTGACCCGACCGACCACTTCGACAGCTTCGACGCCCTGATGACCCTTCACGGGGCGTCCGACGCCATCAAATGCCAAGCCTTCGCGACCACCCTGGTCCAAGGCGCCCAAGCATGGTTCCGGGCCCTCGCCCCTGGTTCCATCCGAGACTTCAAGCAGTTTGGGCGAGTATTCAAGGAGAGTTTCATTGGCAGCGGCCCCCCGAGGTCGGTAGCGGGGATATTGGCTCTCAAACAGGTGCAAGGGGAGAGACTCCGGGCTTACATCAACCGATTCAAATCGAAAGCCCCGAGAATCCCCCGCCTGGATGTAGCCTCGGCCATAACCGCGCTGACCGGAGGCACCCGGGATGAGAACCTCCGCTGCGAACTTGTCCTCCACCCTCCCTTGACCCTTGTCGAGCTAGTGACTCTGGCCTTACGCCATGCTGAGTGCGAAGAAGTTCTCAGCGCATGTCGAGGCGCGACTGGCTCGGGTCGGGAGGGGGACAAGAAGCGAGCACCTGAGTCAAGCTCGGGCCAAGGAAAGAGGCAGAACCGAGACGGGGAGCACAAAGAACTGTCCCGGAAGTATGAGCGGTACACTCCCCTAATCGCTCCAATGCACGATATATATGAAGACATCAAAGGCTCGGGCCTCCTCCGCCAACCCAAGCCAATGAGGTCGAAAAGCCACAATCGCAGCAAACATTGCTTGTTCCACAGCGACCACGACCATCACACCGGCGATTGCCACCAGCTCCAGGATGAGATCGAGTGCCTCGTCCGCTAGGGACACCTATCTCGGTTCGTGGTCGGGCATAAGGAAGACCGAGGCGCCCCAAGGGAAATCGACAATGCCCCTTGGGGGGTCCACATCAACGTCATCGCTGGAGGAGCTGCATCAGGAGGAGACAGTGGCCAAGGAAGGAAGCGTCATGCTGAGCGGGTGAGCCGAGCCATCGAAGCCCCCAAGGCCCCGCCAAATGAGCCCCAGGTCATAGTCTTCTCCGACCAAGACCTAGAAGGGCTGACCACCCAGCATGACAACGCCCTAGTCATATCGGCCACGATAAACCATTGTAACATAGATAGGATTCTAGTTGACAATGGAAGTGCCCCTAATGTATTGTCTTACAAGTGTTTCCTTAAGATGGGAGAGAATCCGTCTAAACTCTGCTCGATCCGAACCCCCCTTTGCGGGTTCAATGTCCAGGCCACTTATCCCGAGGGAGCCCTAAGCCTGCCGGTTACTCTCGGCAAAACCGTTACGGTTATGGTGGACTTCATAGTGATTAAGGGTATGATAGCATACAACGCAATCTTCAGCCGAGGAATCCTTAGTCGAACGAAAGTGGTGCCCTCTACCTATCACCAAAAGATGAAGTTCCCCACTAAAAATGGGGTGGGGGAAGTCCGGGGCAACCAATCGATGGCTAGAAGGTGCTATAATATCTCGGTTGAAGCCACAAGGCCGGACGGGAAGAACAAGGGCCCCCGGGAAGTCGAGGAAAAACCCGCAACCTCCTAGCCTGGAGGCGAGCTGCTAACGGTTTTCCTAAACGACAACCCGACCCTAGGAGTAAAGATTGGAGCTGACCGACCATCTGAGGTTCAGCAGTAATACAAAGATTTTCTTTCCGAGTACATCCGAGTCTTTGCATGGTCTAATGATCAACTCCCCGGGATACCGGGAGAAACGGTAATACATAAACTCAACCTCGACCCGACCATGAGGCCCATAAAACAACGCAGAAGGAAGCACGCGCTAGAGAAGCAGGCGATCATCAAGGAGCAAGTCACCAAGGGGCATAAGACTGGTCTTTTTAGATCGGTCATGTACCCAACGTGGCTGGCTGACGTCGTCCTGGTGCCAAAAGCTTCAAGAAAATGGCGAATGTGGGTGAACTTCACTGACTTGAACAAAGCCACACCAAAGGACAGGCACTCGCTGACTTCATTGCCGAGAGCACCATCCCGACCGAAGAAAAATCTCCGTCCACGCCCGGGCCAACCTGGGAATTGTTCGTCGACGGATCCTCCAACTCGGCGGGAAGCGGTGCCGGCATCCTCCTGAAGTCCCCTGAACGAGCAGAGCTACAATACGCCTTGAAGTTCAACTTTCAGGCATCCAATAACGCCTCCGAGTATGAAGCCCTTATCTCGGGAGCCCGCATGGCCCGGCGGCTGGGGGCTGAGCGAGTCAGAATTCACACTGACTCCCAACTAGTTGCTAGCTAGGTCAACGGCGATTACGAAGCTCGAGACGCACTGATGGTCAAATACCTCCAGCTGGTCAGAACCGTGGCACAACAGTTCGAGAGTTTTGAGGTAGTCCGAAGAGCTCGGGAAGAAAACTCCCGAGCGGATGCCCTCTCTTGGCTGGCCTCCTCTCTTGACCCCGAGGGTACTCGATCGATCCTTCTCGAAGAGCTAGAGCGACCGAGCATTGATTCAGAGCTCCTGGCTGTTGACTCGGCCTCCCCAAGCGACTGGCATACCCCCTACCTGTCATGCCTCCAAGACTCTCAAGAACCTCCCGACCCCCGGGAAGCCTGGAGATTGAAGTACCAAGCTCGGCGATTCATCATTCTGGATGGCACTTTATACCGAAGATCCTTCTCCGGTCCTCTCCTGAAGTGCCTCAGTACTGATGAAGCCAACCGAGCGATTCGAGAGGTTCACAAGGGCCGGTGCGGGGCGCATTTAGGAGGGAGGTCGCTCGCCAGAATCTTGCTACGGCAAGGTTACTGGTTGTCCACTCTGCAGCGTGACTGCTCGACCTACGTACAACACTGTGACCGATGCCAGCGATTTGAGCACTTGGTCCATCATTCGGCAACGAAGCTCGTCACCCTAGCCGAGCCTTATCCTTTCGCTCGGTGGGGAATCGACATCCTCGGGCCGTTCCCTACAGCATAGGCCCAAAAGAAGTTTGTCATCGTCGCCATCGATTACTTCACCAAGTGGATCGAGGCTGAAGCCACAACTAGGATGACCGAGACAGCCGTCTGGAGTTTCATCTGGAAGTCGATCATCTGTCGCTACGGCATCCCCCGGGTGATAGTGAGCGATAACGGTCAGCAATTTGATTCTCCTTATTTATGAGACAGATGTGCCGACCTAAACATTTGTAATCACTTCACCTCGGTCACCCACCCTCAGGCTAACAGGGTGGTCGAAAATGCCAATAAGACTATCTTAAAAGGCATCGAGACCAGGCTCGGCAAAGCCAAGGGCAGCTGGCTTGAGGAATTACCGAACGTACTTTGGTCACACAGAACGACTCCTAGAACGGCAACCGGTGAAAGTCCCTTTCAGCTAGTGTACGGCACCGAGGCCGTGATCCCGTTGGAGATTGCCAATCCCCCCCTCCGAGTCATCTGTTTCTCGCCCGGGGTAAACGACCAGAAACTGCTCGAAAACCTCGACCTAGTGGATGAACTCCGAGAGATTGCCAGCATCCGAGCAATGGAATATCAACGCCGCCTCACTCGATACTACAACGTCGAAGTCTGAGATAGACACTTCCAGCCGGGAGACTTCGTTCTCAGAAAAGCCGAAGCCTCTCGACCACTTGAGGCGGCGGGCAAGTTATCCCCTAATTGGGAAGGCACCTACCGAGTGTTCGAGACGCTCGGGAAAGGAGCGTATCGACTATCTACTATGGAAGGAGAACCCATCCCTCGAACGTGGAACGCGACTACACTATGCAAGTTCTACTTCTGAACGCCGAGCATTGTGTAAGTAGTATGAAATAAAGAACGTGGGTTTCCTTTCCTCCTTTATTCAAACAACTTGCTTGTACATCAGAAAGGCCGAAGCCAAGACAATACATGTCAACAAAGCAAAAATCCATCTGGTGTCGCTGTACGAGCCCATCGCTCGGCTGACTCGGTTAGCCTTCCCGCGTCCAGCCACTGACTCTGCTTCGTGTAGAAACTGGCTCGGATTAAGGGTAGTCGACTCCGTTGGCTCGGGTAACTCGGAACAAAGGTGACAGAGGGATTAGGAAGAAAAGGGCTACCTTCCAAGTTGAACGAGGAAGATGAAGGGGAAGAGAAAGCCAACTAATAAAAGAGGATGTTGAGGGGCACCCTCCGAAGAGTGAAAGAAATGATGAGAAGGGCAGAAGAGAGAGAAAGAAGCTGCGGGGAGAAAGAAGGAGAAGCAGGATGTGGAGAGGAATTTTAAGAAATCTCCTCCAGAGAGTGAGCGGGAAGGGACGAGCGAAAGGGATGCCTGATTCCCCCATCCGTCCGCCGTCACACCCCTCTCCTCAAGCGCCGGTCGGAATTGATAAAAGAGGGTGACATGCTTCCACACGTCGAGCCCCCTTCAAATTTGCCCGCCGGCCATCAAACTCCCTTCAAATCCGAAGCAGCAAGGACTCTCTACACTCCATCATCGGCAGCTTCGTCTTCCGGAGCGTCTTCCATGCTTCAAATTCGACGGCACAATGCTTCGTGAAGAAGGAGAGAGGGAAGACTTTCAGAGAAAACCCTAAGCGATGGAGAGGGAGAGATGCTGATGAGGGCATCACTCACGATTCCCTCTGGCTCAGGACCTCCCTCCCCTCCGACGAGATCCAGGCCTGAGCTCCATCGCTTCACCGTTCACTACAGCACCTTGAGGATCATCTTTGTGCACTTGTTATCTTTATTTTGAGTCATATTCATGTAATTTGCCTTTTATTCGAGTCTTGTACCTAGGTTATTAAGTCATTTCCCTAAGTTGAGTCTCATTAGGCTATGGTGCTTACTATTGGGCCTACTTCCTTGGGCTAGGCCCATGGGCGCACCCCCCCTATCCCTTGGTTATCTATTAGTGTGTTAAGAGTCAGGGACTTATATGTAAAAGTGGGTTTCCTATAAATAGGACCCCAATCCCTCTTTAGAAGGTTAATGAATGTTTGAATATTTGAGCATAAGTGGACCCCTCTCTCTCTCTAGCTCTCTCATTCTCTCTCTCTCCTCCCCACCCCAAATTCAAAATTCACTCTCTCTCCTCCCTATTCACCTCTAATTAAGACCCCTCCCCCTTCCCCATACCTCCCATTTAAGTCCCCTCCAACCCCTAGGTGGAATCCCTTTCTCCTAGGCACCTCTCCCTCTTCCAAGGCACCCCTTGGCATTCCCCATACACCCCCTCACTTCCCCAAGCACACCCTTCACCCCTCCCAAGCTAAAATTCGAATTTTCCTCCCTTTGGGGACTGCACCCCATTCATTCCCAGCCCCTTCACCTCCCTAGGTCGCAGCCCCCCAACCCCCTTCCCCATTGTTCTTCCATTAGCCTAGTTCCACCACTATCTCTTTCCCTTTGCCCAAGTCTGCAGGTGGCAGAGAAAGGGTCGACTTGCTGAAGAATCCACGGATTCATACGGCGTCGTCTGAAGGCGTACCATACCATTCTGAAAAGGTCGTCCAGTTATCTTTGCAGGCGAGGTGATCTCGTCCCATTCTGAGTTCGGGGCTGTCCGGGAGAACCATTCTCCCCTGACTGCACTGGGCTCCCTCTGCAGAGTACCTGAACCGGTTTTGAAGCTGTGCCACGGCGAACCCTAGCAGAATCAAGCCAAGGTCTCTTCATCAAAGTTCTTCCACGTCCTATCCTCTTCCAAGATCAGGAAGCAGAACTGCGTTCGGGTTCCGTGGGACGGAGTTATAGAGTTTCACCTCCGATTGCTCCAAGCTGATTCCCCAAGTCTGCTACGACCTGTCAACACCTTCTTGGGTCCCCCGGTCTCCTCCGACCTCATCTAGCTTCCCCGTCAGTTTGGCTGCGAAGTAAACTTGACCAAGATTCTAGAAACTCCAACGGCTCGTGATTCAGAGTTCGAGAGTGGCCGGGGTAGCTTCTGCAAGTCGCTGTCTGAATCAGATAGCTGCTGCGGCCAGAATCTGTCACCCGGTTCAAAGCTGCACCACAGCCGACGGTGCAAGATTCAAGTCACGAGTCCTTCTACAAATATCTTCCTCCACCTGTCCTCTTTCTAGATCAAGAAGCAGAAGTGCGTTCGGCTTCCGGAGGTCAGAGCTTTCGTTTTTCTCCCTCGACAGGTCGGGTCTGCCTCCCACAACCTGCAGTGACCTACTGCCACTCATCGGCATCCCCCAGTCTACCCCGACCTCAGACGGCTTCCCCACCAGTTTTCCCGCGAAGAGGGTCCGTCCACGGTTCCAGCAACTTTGACAGTTCATGATTTGGTGCCCGGGAGCGGCCGGGACAACTTCTGCAAGTCACTGTTCGTGTCAGGTAGCTGTTGCGGCCAGAAACTGCCACCTTGTTCGAAGCTCGACCCAGACCAGCCACTGCAGCCAAAGAAATTGAGAAAATTCTGAAGCCTCCTGGTTCCAGATACGAAGATTTCCCAGCTGGTCTCGTCTTCAGAAAAATTCTAGAACGTGATCTACGGCCTCTACAGTGACTGGCAGTCAGCCATCATAGCAAGCAGGGAATTTCCATTTCGGCTACACCGGCGCGTCCTCCGGCGAATCTCCCTCTCCCGCCTGGCCGGCTTACCGCCCCTCCCTGCGTGGAGGTAGTGTTTGAGTGTACTTAATTGACCCCACCCTAAGTTCACCCTCCTGCGTGAGGTGTAGTGATTGTAATAATTCAAAACAGGATTGAAGCTTCACCGGCGCAGTGTGCGGGGAACCACACTTCCCCGCTCGCCCTCGTCTCCGATCGGGGTTGGTTTCTTCAAACCAACCAGGTGAGCTCTAGCCTTGCTCTTTACTCTTGTTCATTTAATATCTGCAAAACTTATTCGCTGGTTGGTGAGAGAGTGCCCGATCCCGGAACCACCACCCTTGTGTGGTCACCGTGGCCTTAGTGAGAGGAGTGTCCTAGTGCCCCCAAGGCACCCGGCTGCCCTCGTTTGTGGGCTTCATATCTTCGGGAGGGTCAACCTATGTGGTGCTGGCCCTCTAGCCAGCCAGGGGCTTTCTCCACTACCTCGACTCGGCATCACCGAGTCACCACGGGAAACGGGTGTGCGCGGTGTAACGGCGACTCTCAAGTTGCTCTCGACTCTTGTGATTGTCATTGCGAATTAAGTCCAAGGGGTCATTGTCGTTTGCTGCCTTTGCGTCATTGTCTTTTGCTTGCTGCATTAGTTGTGTCACATCAAGTGGTATCAGAGCAAGTTCTAGACTTGTCTCTACAAGCCTAGGTCCTAGGGTCTTTGCATTTTCATCATCCGTGTGCATGTCCACCCGTAGTGGTACCTTGTACCGAGCCGACCCCTCTACCTCGGTTCCCCCATGAATCCCATTCCCCAAGGTTACCCAAACATCCCTAGGGAGGCTCCCCAAGCTCCAATGGATCGACTTGAGGCTGCCATTCAAGCCCTCTCGGAGAAAATGAGTGGGATTTCCACCCACCTAGAGAGACTCGATAAAGCTAGGGCCCCGCCTAGGAACCATGCCCAACGGGCACCCCCTCCACGAGTTGAACTTGATAGGGAGGACCTTGAGGATGACTTCCACCGTGAGTATGAGAGGCCCCGCCAACCTAGACATTTTGAAAGGCGACCACGGGAGGACCCGGATGACTACCTCTTGAGGATGATTAAGGTTGAGGCTCCTAACTTTGATGGGTCACATAATCCACATGTCTACCTAAAATGGGAGAGTGCTATGGACCGATACTTTGGTTGGTACCCTATGACGGAAGATAGGAAAGTTAGGCTCGCAAAAATGCAACTTACCAACCTTGCTAAGACCTATTGGATGAGTGTGGAAACTAGGAAGAGGATTAGGAGGGAAGAACCAATCCATACCTGGGAAGACATGAAGACCCAACTTAGGTTCCAATACCTCCCCAACTCCTACCGTGAGGACCATAACCTGAAGAGCACTCCCACTCCCCCTTTTCCTCCCAGTCAACCCAAGACTTCCCTTAGGACCCAAACTCCACCACCCCAAATGATTCCTATCCCGATCACCACCACCATTCAAACCAAAGTGACCCTCACTTCACCTAGGCCCATGACGGCCATCACCCAACCTAAAATTCTCGATCAAACCCACACCCCACAAGCTTCCACAGTCCCCACCACTACCCCTCCATCTTCCCCTAAAAGGGACACACCTCCCAAAATCAATCAACCCAATCCTCCTCGACCCACCCATCTTCCACTACCAACCCCAATCCTACCCCAACTTAGGTCTCCACTTCTTCCACTCCCAAACCCAACCCAAGTTCAAGCACCCTCACCACCCCGAGTGCACCATGCCCCAACCTTCATCACCCCATCCACAAAAGACCTTCCCATTCCCTTGGAAATCAAAACCCCCACACCCCAAAAGGATGAGAACGTGATTGAGGAATATGAGGCTTCCCTAGATTAGGAGGAAGAATATGAAGCCCAATGCCAAAGGTTGGGACAAGAAGGCTCCTCTTTATCCAAAGAGACCACAACGAGCCTAACTAGGAACATCCTCCCCCTTGAGTTGCCAGATGACCATCCAAGTCCCCCCACCCATCCTTCCATAAGACCTGTGATTTTAGGGGAACCCCTCATTGAGTGGCTAAAGCAAGACCTCCTCCTCCACATCATGCACCCCCCTATGGAAAATCATTACCCAATTGTGCCCACCTCTCCATTCCACACAACCTTCCAATCGTTCTCCTTTATAGGAGCCATGAGGGACTTGGTTAGGAGTGTATTTTGGCAAATAGAGGTGACAAACATGTGGGCCTTAGAAGCAAGCAACATGGGGTACCTTAGTTTCTCACACCCCTCTATCGGGACCATCACCTCCATTTACACCAAGGGTCCTTGCACGAGTAAGCGCTTGTTGTTTCTACCTGAGCCTAATGAGTTTTACATCACCCCCTTGCCCTCCTACAAGGAGCCTTGCGTTGGGCCCCACCAGGATCATGACTTCCACTTCCCTATATGTGCTAGGGACTCTAGGGCGATCACTTGGATTGAAACCCCCCGCCACATCACTCACCCCTTAACCCATCTTGATCTGTTTGGGCACTCCCTATGGGCTTCCAAGTACTCCTCACCCACCACCCACTCCCTCCTACCCTCACCCACCATGTCAGGCCTAACCCACCCATTCCGAAATTCAGCCCACACTATGAGAGTCAATGCCAAGGGTGGCATCAACCTTGGAAATAAGGGAGTGACCCATCCCAAGATGTCCACCCCTTGGAACCGCTTCGATCCCCATGAGTGGAAACCCCCAAATCTCACAGATGGGACCATCTTGATAGGAATCCATGTATCACAACCTTTTGCATCATGTGGTCAGAATAGTCACATCATTTGTGTCATTTACACACTAGGTCCAGTGCATGATAGGCTTACATTTGGACAAGTTGGTCTTCCCCCACTCTTCATCTGTCTCATGCATGATAGGGCCACTTGTGGCTGCCCCGGTCCACCTAAGTGCATCAAGGTCCACATGGTTTCTAAGCATGATAGGTCAATTCATGGATGCCCTGGTCCTCCTAAGTCTGTCAAAACTAATCTAACACTTGATTGGGCTGAATTTGACTGTCCAGGCCCTCCCTTCATCCCTATAGGATCATCATTCATGACATTGCATGGTAATATTCGCAAAAACATCAACAAGAGCACAGAGATTTACAAAAAGTCAGCTGATTCCCACCGCCGCCACCAAGAATTCCAAGTCGGTGATTTTGTGATGGTGAGAACTGAGAGGCTATTCCCTGGGAATACTTTAAAGTTGAGGTCTCGTGGAGCTGGCCCCTTCCAGGTGCTGAGACGACTTGGCACCAATGCTTATGTGTTGGACCTCCTTGAAGAATACGGAGTAAGTCCCACATTCAATGTGGCTGACCTGGTACCCTACAAGGGCCCCACGGTGACACCCAGTGAGGAACTCCAGCCTACTCCACCCCTTGAGAGCGCCCCCACACCTAAGAGTGCTCCACCCAGCTTGAGAAACCAGCGTGACAAAGTGGAGCGGATATTAGATGAACAGGTCACCAATACACGGAGCAAGGCGTATGAGCGATACCTGGTCAGGTGGAAGGGACGGCCCCCTTCGGATGACGCATGGTGGAGTCGGGAGGACCTCCAGCGGTTGGACCCCAACCTCTTGGTGCAGTATCACAGCAGGGAGGACCCCTACTCGACAGAGTCGAGCTCTTCGCGGCCCGGGGGAATTGATGAGGGCATCACTCACGATTCCCTCTGGCTCGGGACCTCCCTCCCCTCCGACGAGATCCAGGCCTGAGCTCCATCGCTTCACCGTTCACTACAGCACCTTGAGGATCATCTTTGTGCACTTGTTATCTTTATTTTGAGTCATATTCATGTAATTTGCCTTTTATTCGAGTCTTGTACCTAGGTTATTAAGTCATTTCCCTAAGTTGAGTCTCATTAGGCTATGGTGCTTACTATTGGGCCTACTTCCTTGGGCTAGGCCCATGGGCGCACCCCCTCTATCCCTTGGTTATCTATTAGTGCGTTAAGAGTCAGGGACTTATATGTAAAAGTGGGTTTCCTATAAATAGGACCCCAATCCCTCTTTAGAAGGTTAATGAACATTTGAATATTTGAGCATAAGTGCACCCCTCTCTCTCTCTAGCTCTCTCATTCTCTCTCTCTCTCTCTCTCTCTCTCTCCTCCCCACCCCAAATTCGAAATTCACTCTCTCTCCTCCCTATTCACCTCTAATTAAGACCCCTCCCCCTTCCCCATACCTCCCATTTAAGTCCCCTCCAACCCCTAGGTGGAATCCCTTTCTCCTAGGCACCTCTCCCTCTTCCAAGGCACCCCATTGGCATTCCCCATACACCCCCTCACTTCCCCAAGCACACCCTTCACCCCTCCCAAGCTAAAATTCGAATTTTCCTCCCTTTGGGGACTGCACCCCATTCATTCCCAGCCCCTTCACCTCCCTAGGTCGCAGCCCCCCAACCCCCTTCCCCATTGTTCTTCCATTAGCCTAGTTCCACCACTATCTCTTTCCCTTTGCCCAAGTCTACAGGTGGCAGAGAAAGGGTCTACTTGCTGAAGAATCCACAGATTCATACGGCATCTTCTGAAGGCATACCATACCATTCTGGAAAGGTCGTCCAGTTATCTTTGCAGGCGAGGTGATCTCGTCCCATTCTGAGTTCGGGGCTGTCCGGGAGAACCATTCTCCCCCGACTGCGCTGGGCTCCCTCTGCAGAGTACCTGAACCGGTTTTGAAGCTGTGCCACGGCGAACCCTAGCAGAATCAAGCCAAGGTCTCTTCATCAAAGTTCTTCCACGTCCTATCCTCTTCCAAGATCAGGAAGCAGAACTGCGTTCGGGTTCCGTGGGACGGAGTTATAGAGTTTCTCCTCCGACTGCTCCAAGCTGATTCCCCAAGTCTGCTACGACCTGTCAACACCTTCTTGGGTCCCCCGGTCTCCTCCGACCTCATCTGGCTTTCCCTTCAGTTTGGCTGCGAAGTAGACTCGACCACGATTCCAGAAACTCTGACGGCTCATGATTCAGAGTTCGAGAGTGGCCGGGGTAGCTTCTGCAAGTCGTTGTCTAAATCAGATAGCTGCTGCGGCCAGAATCTGTCACCCGGTTAGAAGCTGCACCACGGCCGACGGTGGAAAATTCAAGTCACGAGTCCTTCTACAAATATCTTCCTCCACCTGTCCTATTTTTGGATCAAGAAGCAGAAGTGCGTTCAGCTTTCGGAGGTCAGAGCTTTCGTTTTTCTCCCTCGACGGGTCGGGTCTCCCTCCCACAACCTGCAGTGACCTGCTGCCACTCATCGGCGTCCCCCAGTCCACCCCGACCTCAGACGGCTTCCCCACCAGTTTTCCCGCGAAGAGGGTCCGTCCACGGTTCCAGCAACTTTGACGGTTTGTGATTTGGTGCTCGGGAATGGCCGGGACAACTTCTGCAAGTCACTGTTTGTGTCAGGTAGCTGTTGCGGCCAGAAACTGCCACCTTGTTCGAAGCTCGACCCAGACCAGCCACTGCAGCCGAAGAAATTGAGAAAATTCTGAAGCCTCCTGGTTCCAGATACGAAGATTTCCCAGCTGGTCTCGTCATCAGAGAAATTCTAGAACGTGATCTACGGCCTCTACAGTGACTGGCAGTCAGCCATCACAGCAAGCAGGGAATTTCCATTTCGGCTACACCGGCGCGTCCTCCGGCGAATCTCCCTCTCCCGCCTGGCCAGCTTACCGCCCCTCCCTATGTGGAGGTAGTGTTTGAGTGTACTTAATTGACCCCACCCTAAGTTCACCCTCCTGCGTGAGGTGTAGTGATTGTAATAATTCAAAACAGGATTGAAGCTTCACCGGCGCAGTGTGCGGGGAACCACACTTCCCCGCTCGCCCTCGTCTCCGATCGCGGTTGGTTTCTTCAAACCAACCAGGTGAGCTCTAGCCTTGCTCTTTACTCTTGTTCATTTAATATCTGCAAAACTTATTCGCTGGTTGGTGAGAGAGTGCCCGATCCCGGAACCACCACCCTTGTGTGGTCACCGTGGCCTTAGTGAGAGGAGTGTCCTAGTGCCCCCAAGGCACCCGGCTGCCCTCGTTTGTGGGCTTCATATCTTCGGGAGGGTCAACCTAAGTGGTGCTGGCCCTCTAGCCAGCCAGGGGCTTTCTCCACTACCTCGACTCGGCATCACCGAGTCACCACGGCAAAACGAGTGTGCGCGGTGTAACAGCGACTCTCAAGTTGCTCTCGACTCTTGTGATTGTCATTGCGAATTAAGTCCAAGGGGTCATTGTCGTTTGCTGCCTTTGCGTCATTGTCTTTTGCTTGCTGCATTAGTTGTGTCACATCAGACGCCCTTCAGACCTTTTATAGGTGGAGGGAGGTTACTTGCCTTAAATGATTCTCCCCTCGAAAACAAGCTAAAGGGACTTCTCCTTACGGACGGTCACCTCAGACTCCTCGGTTCCATCGTAACGGGACACACGAAGCGGCCGGGCAGTTATAGCATGAGAAAAAGGAAAGACACCCTATCAGACGATCGCCCAGCCATCATGCGAGATCTGCGCAGAAAGTATCGACACTTTCCAACTACTGCAAATATGCTGGTCAAACTACGGCAATGGCGGTACAAAAGAGTTAAGTCTTCATCATAACGCTACTGCCTTACATTCTTTACACAAAAAAAAGAAGCTTTTCTTCAAAAAAAGTGAAACAGATACATTAGGTCTCTGGCCCATCCTGAGGTTCGGAAGTGGGAGGCTCGGACGGTCTGCCCCCGGCACCCTCGGCGACGGCCGACCCTGGCACTGAACCCACCGGCGTGGGAACTGCCTCGGTTGCGCGCCCTCGCGAGGCATACAAGGAGAAAAAGAGAAACAGATACATTAGGCCTCTGGCCCATCCTGAGGTTCGGAAGTGGGAGGCTCGGACGGTCTGCCTCTGGCACCCTCGGCGACGGCCGACCCTGGCACTGACCCCACCGGCGTGGGAACTGCCTCGGTTGCGGGCCCTCGCGAGGCATCTAGAGTTGACGACCCCTCGGACGAAGAGTCCCGATGGTCTCTTTCCTCCGACGCTGAACCAGAAGAGCCGGAGGATGATAAATCCGAGTCATAGCATTGCCCGGACAGAAAATTGATTGTCTCGGACGCCTTCTCCTCAACGTAAGAGATGGCCCGGTCATAGAATTGCTTGAATCCCTTGCGGATGCCCCGGTGAACTGCTGACTCATAGTAGGGGAGGGCATCCTCCTTAAGATCGACCCGGTAGGCCTCCGAGCATCTGTATTGCTCGAGTGCCTCCACCCCGGCCGATTCCAACCTACCAGCGAGTTCGGCCTTCTCCCGCTCCGCCTCGGATAACCTTCGCTTGGCCTCGACCAATCGCTTCTCCGCCTTGGCCCGATCAGCCTCGGCCTCCATTCGAAGACACACGTCTTCCTCGGCTCGGTCCACCAGCTTGGTGCGCTCAGCCTCCCACCGGCCATCTAGCTCGACGCGGGCCAAACGCTCTTCCTCCAGAAGCTTGCTCTTCCTCTCGAGTGACTCGCGGGCCCGAGCCAGTTTTTCAGATATCGTCTGGGCCTCCACCTGGCTCGCCCGCGCCAGATCTTTAACTGAGGAGAGCTCTCGTCGAAGCCCGTCACGCTCCTCGGTGAGCTGAGCCACCTTCCTGTCTAACCCACCAAGGGTCCAGGCAAGGGTCGATCGCTCCGACTCTGACAGAGCGTAAGCTTCAGCCAGAGTGGCCCCCATCTGGGCCAAGACGAAGTCGCCCTCCATAACCAGCTCGAGGGCCGCGGGCAGGGAGCACTGCCTATCTCCCCCTTCACCACCTTCGCAGCTATGCTGCGACATACCTGATACAGAGGGCCTTGGATGCCCAGCCTCTCTAGAGCAGCCGAAATAAGGGCCCCACCTCCGAACGGCATCTCCTCGGGAGCCCCACCGACCGGCCCGGATCGAGCAGCTGCTTCATCCGCCCCTCTTGCCTTGGTCGGTTGGGGCTGTGTCGCTGCTCCTCGCGACCCCCCGGCCTCGACCGACTCGGCACCTACACCGCCACCCGGAGCGTCGCTCGCCTCAATCGACGCCCCAGTCTCGGCCGTGGTCCCAGCATCGCCCGCTTCAACCCCGGCCCCTCAGTTCCCGCTGAGGGGAGAGCCGATCCAGCGATGTCGCTGCCCCCAAAACCGATCCTAGCCTCATCAACCCTCTCTCGCTCGGCGGATAGGGGAGCCGGCCCAACAGGGTCGGCCCTATCTCGCTCGGAAGAGGGGAGAGCCGCCGAGCCAGAGTCCCCTTCGACAACTAGGTCGAACCCGGCCTTTACGGCATCCCGTATCATGCCCTCTACTGGATCTTTGTGCTTGGACCCCCGCGGCCTGGAAGTCCCCTCCTGGACCAATCCCTTGCCCTTGTCTCGGGCTCGGGAGCGCCCCTCGGGAGCTCGCGGCTCGTCGACAGCCGAATCATCACCGAGGTCGATCACCGCCCGCTCAGCCGCAGGCTCCTCCTCCACAGTCGGCCGCCTGGCGTCTACGTAGAAGAAGATATGGTCAGGAAAAGAAAATGGTCTCGTCATCCGACGAAGAAGCTGATCTGTAGCATCCAAACCTGTCGACTATAGCCGCGTGAGAAGGCACCACTCGATGTTCTCCGGGGTAATCAGCTCCTCCGTGGACAGGTGATGCTTCAGCAAAATGGCCGCATACTTCTCCACATCCGAAGAAAACTCATCCTTCCTCGGAGGGATGTTCGGATGGAAATTGGGGATTACGAGACACCTCCAAGTCTCCTCTACCGAAGAAATCCCCACCCAGAAGAACTGAGTTTTCCATCCCTTGTGCGAAGAATCCTTCGCGGCCAAGGAGACACAACTCCTATTCCGCCTCACCTCGATGAAATAGAAGCCCTTCCCGGCTGAGGGGTGCACCTTCAACTCGAAAAAATAATGGAAGAGGTCCAAGGAAGGAGGAACCCCGCATTGGTGACAAAGGATGCGAAAGGCGGAAAGAAGAAGATAAGAGTTGGCTACCAACTGTACGTGCGCCAACCGAAAGAAATTGAGAAGCTGAAGAACAAAGGGCTCGAAGGGAAGGCGGAACCCACCCTTCCACGACAGAAGGAAGGTGCAGATATGGCTCATACGAGAATCCAAGCTCGTCTCGTGCGGGGCAGCCGCAGTGAAGTAAAACTTATAGGGCAGGCGAAACTGGTGCTCCAGCCGTTTCACCTCTGCCTCCCCCAGCTCGCTGTAGTTTGGAGCCGGCGGTATCACCGTCGCCCTCGCCGCAGGCTCGCCCTCCCACTCTTCGACCTCCAGACGTTGATCCGCCATGGAATCTGGAGAGGAACTTGAAGAGAAATGCTCTCCCGAGACTCTGAAGACTCTGGAGGAAGAGGAAGCTGTCAGACCACCTCCGCAGTTATCTCTGCCAACTCTGCGAATGCCGCTGCAAGCCTCTGCTCTTCCGTCGTGTCCTTACGACTCATCAAAGAGCCCCAAAGCAAGCACGAGGGAGAGCCAAACCCTAAAACGGAGGGAGTCTGGAGCGACAACAAGCGCACAACTCCTATATTCCCATGCGGAAGGCGACGCGTCGTTCTGACCTCTGAGAAAAGGGGGCCCCTTCCGTTCAAATCCGTCAGGACCATCATTATTACGGGCCCAGGTGACCACGACACATGGCTTCTTAACACCGCCGATCTCCACCCACCCGAGCCACGTTGGTCCAAAACCCTAACGGCTACTCTTCCGAGCTTACCAAAGCTCGGGAGTAGGAGGGGGACAAGTGGAGAGGGGGATTTCTGTAGCCCATCTAAGAGCGGCCGAACTAGGTCCATCAGGACCAAACGAGGCCCAGCTTATCTAAGTGACAGCCCCGCAGGGCCCACTTATCATCAAAGCCCAATGAAATCACTCGGGATCAAGCCCTTCCTCGACGACCATTAGGCTCGGGCGTCGGTCTGGTCGGAGGAAGATCCAAGCCCAACCTATCCCCCTCGCCGGGATAAAGGCTAGCGCTCCGCGCCCACTCCGGCCGAGCCTAATCTGAGATATGCCTATCGCCCAGACAGGGTTGGCACTCTTCATGCTTGGGTCGAGCGACGATTGCTTATCCACGCTGCCGTTGAGAGCCCTTTATGAGCATGAGTTCACAAAGATAAGGGACCCACGAATCCTCAAGACTATAAAGATATCACGATGAGGACGTAAAGAGCCCACATTGAGGACGTAACTCCCGCCTGAAACTCCTCAGCTTACGGGACTCATGAGGCTAGCGCACTATTTAAACCGGGGACTCCCTCCAGCAAACAGTAAGACCTACACACACCTAAAACTCCCTGAGCAGGAACCACTTCACCACCTTGGTGGAGAGGGATCTCGTGCATCTCCCCACTCCTATTTTCATAGCTTCCACCACTGCTCTACTGACTTAGGCATCGGAGGGTTTACCCCAGGGAATCACCCCTGGGCCCCCTGATCCATTTCCCTTCCTTGCAGTTCACTGATCGATGATCATCTCCCCAGATCAGGACCAGCGCGAGATCGCCCCTCTTCACTTGGCCATTGATGTGCCATGCTGGGAGCTCTACATTGATGGTGCTTCTCGAACAATTAAAGAGGCTAATAGGGCAACCACCTCCGCTTCAGGGGCCGACATCATTTTTGTCACTCCCCAAGGGGGGATTCTCAAAAATTCTTCTGCCCTCATGAAGCCGTTGATAAACAATGACGCATAATATGAAGCATTGATCGTTGGGCTTCAGCTAACCATAGAAATGAAGATCAAATGCATTAAAGTTTACGGCGACTCGCAGCTCGTTATACAACAAGTTATGGGCGACTATGATGTGCGGAAGCAAGAGCTAGTGCCTTATCACACAGGCGTCTTAAACTTGATGGAGAAATTCTATCTCTTTTTTCAATCTGAAGCATAACAGTCAGTCTTACCAAATACCTAGGAATATTGGCGTCTAACCAACGTGTATTCTTACGACTAGGAGGCTTGTACTAGACTCGATTGCTCGTAAAATATGAGTCATGTGCCTTCAAATACAAAAGATACTAAAAATCAAATATGCTGCAATCATAAAATTTCATGTTTTAGTCATGCTTGTTTAGCCTCAATACTAGTTTTTGTGCTATTCTCTTTATAGTTATTGAATATAGACGTATAAGACAAGGGTAGGTTAAACATTGCCATGATATGCACTTCTGGTTCATTTTTATTAAAACATGGATGTAGAAACTTTTTGAACTCTATTGTTGATCTCGGATTTCATTAGCTTTGAACAATGACTATGGATCACGACATGTCTCAGGTTTGCATATAATGGCTTGCTCTTCACTCCTATTCAGCTCTGGTCTCTCGGACATTTGTCCCCATCTATACCTTATCCTTTCTTTTTGCTATTGTCAAAGGGGGAGAATACCTTGTGAGTCCTTTATGAGTTTGTGAGTCCTTTATGAGTTGTCAAAGGGGGAGAAGGTGTTTCCCTCATGAGTCCTTTTGTGAGTTGTCCCAGGGGGAGAGGAGACCCAGGGGGAGAATATTTGAAAATATGGTAGAAGAGATATAATGTGTGAGGCGGGGGAGAATCATGCTCATCCTGTTTATCTCATTTGCATAGCATTCACATGCTTTGATCATCTATATGCATACATCATATCCGCATTCACATGCTTTCATTCTCATGGATCTTGAGCTGCATATCTTGAGCTACATATGTTATAAACGTTGCCACCTTGGATATTACTGTCACATAATGACTCACAGTGTTGCCATCATCAAAAAGGGGGAGAATGTTGTGCCCCTGTGGTCATTTGAGTCATTTGATATTCATGGTTTTGATAATGGCTGAACACTATAAGTCATTGATGCTTTCCACTCTCATATGACTGAAATACTTGATGTTCTTTCATGACAGATAAGCCAAGGAATGGAGTGGAGATGGCAAAAGTGAAAGCTCAATGATTGCGCCCTCGCACGCGGATCGACCTGCGCGGTTAGGTCATGGGGATATACCTTTAATCTATTAACTTCAAGAGTCAAAGACTTAGTTGACACCTTCAAGACTGTCAAGGTTGATGCCACAGATGTGAACGGGCTGTTAAAGGAGTTAAAGGACTGAGCTAAAGGGGTTAAGGAACCAATCGGACGAAATCTGGAAACTGCCCAGATTTTGGTCGACCGCTGGCCCAGGGGCAGTCGACCGAAAAAAATAGAAGTGAAATTTCTACAGGGTTTTCTCAGTCCAGTCGACCGCCAGAAGGCTCTGGTCGACTGCCAGCCCCGAGCCAACAAATGTTGACTTCGATTTCTCAACGTGGGCAGCCCCATTTCTTGGATTTATTTAATCCTAAAGTCACCCAATCTCCCATGGATTGTGGATCTGGTCTGGTGGGTGTTTATTGACCATCCAAAGAGATATAAAAGTCATGCAAGAGGATTAGAAACCCTAGTTGATCATTTGAATCAAAGAGAGATCAAGAGAGGCTAGAGAAGGAGGTTGGAAGAAGAGGTACTGTAGCCGTGAACAGTACTCCATGCAGAAGTTCTTCATCCATTCCAAGGTGATTCAAGCTTAGATCTGTAGCAAGCAGCCTCCAAGGAAACTAGAAGCAATCAAGGTTCTCAAGGGTGATCAAAGCTACATCCATAGTCTTCTTCATCAACTCAAAGGGATCCAAGGAAGCTCATTTCACAAGGAAGAAGAAGCCATGGTTGCTGAATCAAGAGGAGACCTTTGTGAAGAAGAAAGAAGCTTCTGTTGGTGATCTACATCATGTGAAGCATCAGATTCAAGCTCCATCAATCTCAGATAAGATCTTTTCTCTTTGATCATATTCTATATCTTGTTTGAGCATTTTCATCTTGTTCTCTTTTCATTTTGTTCAAACTATTAAAACTAAGATTCGTCCCTACCGGTGGTTAGTAGGAAGACAATCGGAAGTTGTCTGATCTGCGGTGTCGATGTCTCTACCTGTGTTTAGTAGGAAGGCAATCGGAGGTCTTTCTGATCTGCGGTTCAGTGCGTGGCACTAGTGGAGCCTCACCGGGTTTGGTGAGGGGTGGACGTAGGACTGGGGATTCAGTCCGAACCACCTTAAAATCTCATGTGTTGTGGTTTGCTTGTGTGATTGCTTTGTGTTAGATGTATGCTTAGGTTCAATCTCCGTATTACATAATCATCTTGCTAAGCAAATCGTTTTATCCTTCGCTAAGCTAGTTATATTCCGCTGCGATTCTCTTTATATAGCTTTAAAGAGGGGTGTTCTGCGAAAAGAGGGGCAGATCTATTCACCCCTCCCCTCTAGATCCGCTATCCACTACTCAACACCAGGGTGCTTCGAAGCTTGCTTATCCATAGCATGGCCTTCAGGGGAGCCCGTCAAAAGGGTGAACATTCACGGCCTCCCCTGGCAAACATCTGCCCCATTGGAATATACGTGAAGCTATTACCCATGAGCCGTAAGAGCTCTTGAAGGCTAGTCCTTGAGCGTTTCCACACTCACATCTGGGTTATCGGACCGCCATGTGGTCTGCATTTTGAGGTTCACCCTAGAGCAACTTGTTTGGTGTTCCTCTATTTTTCTCTGGCGAACCTCAGTCCGGGGGAGATGCTGCCCAATTTTCGCCAGGAACAATAACATACAAGAACAAACGAACAGACTAAGCTCTCTGGGGATAAGAACAGCATATGTTTGAAGCCCCTGAATCAAACTGAACCTCCGAGTTCCTGCATAACAGACCTCTTTGAACAAAACAGTTAAACCCTCATGCTAATTCACCTTAACAAACAATTAAAATACTTAAGCCCCCTCTCCACAAACTTAATCCACCAATTGGGTGAACAAACCAATCAACGAATTAACTTGCAGGTGAAGGAAAGAATAAAAGAAGCTAGAAGAATGAAAGAAAACCTTCTAATAGCTATCCCGGCGGGCTCTTATCTGGCGCGGGCTAATCCGGCGTGGTACCCCCCCCCGCGTCGGTTTAGCTGCACACTCAAAACCATCTTCAAATTCTTGGAATGAATAGTGCACGCCCCCATTACTGTTTAAGCCTTAATTCGGCCCGCCCTCCTGTGCATGGCCTTAATCTGGCGCGTCCCCCTAGGCTCCCTTATCGGGCGCCCCCCCGTGGGCTCCCTTATCCGGCGTGCCCCCTGTGCTCCCTTATCTGGCGTGCCCCTCTCTTGGGTTCCTTATCCGGCGCGCCCCCTGGGCTTCTCCTCACCAGCGCCCCCACTTGATCCCTTTAACTGGCGCACCCTATCCTCTCTTGGTATCCCCTTTAACTGGCTTGCCTAAAAGAGAAAGAATGATTAACCAAACAAGATAAACGACTTTAAGCTAATGGATAAAAAAATGAAAGAAATATGAAGCCAATAATCAAAATATCGCCCCTCTTATAATCAAAATTTTCTTCCGGGGGCTCTGCCCCCGGAAACCCCCGCAAGGAGCACTACCCCTCGATCCACGTGCGAGGGCACACGTTGGCGACTTCGAGCTTCATACTTAATAATTCGCTTCCCCGGACTGTGCGTGAAGAGAAAAGCAACGATGCCCTGTGGTATCAGACGTGGACCTCGAAATCCCTGACATGGTCATGATCTGGGCACATCTTGGGCCGATAGTTCATCAGTTTGACCCACCTCTACCGAGATCCAATCCCACACCCACATTAAACTTTCCGCACCTATGGCAGACATCCGTATGTCATTGTCGTTATCTTCGATGCTTCAAATGTGGACTCTCATCCGAACAATGAATGGTCCGTTAGTGACCGACATATCTACCAGATCCATTCTCGCACTTGCATTAAACTTGTCGTACTCATGGTAGACATTTGTACGGTTTGTCACCGTCTCTTACGCTACAAACGCGGACTTCCGTCCGAACAAGAAATGGTCCGCTAGTGACCGACATACACGCATACCTTGGGACCTTCGTTTCCCCAGACTATGTGTGAACAAAAAATCAATGACGCCCCATGGCATCGAACGTGGACCTCGGGGACCCCGATATGGCCATAGTTCGCAACCATCTCGGGCCAATAGATCATTAATCTGACCCGCTTTTACCGGGATTTAATCCCATACCCGTATTAAGCTTGCCGTGTCTGTGGCAGACATTTGCACGGTTTATCGTCATCTTCAACGCTTCTAAAGCAGACTTCCGCCCTTACATGGAATGGTTCATGAGTGATCGACATGCATGCATCCATGAACTTTTACGCCCCAACGCGGGGTCTATTCAAACGCAATCCGAGATTTTGCTCTCGCTTTCATTACTATGAACTTTTGGCCATCGGGCCCCTTTTCCTAGCAATCAATCAAGGGTTTTCCCCTCTCCGAGGAGATGTAATTAATGTCGTAGCCTTTATGGTACGGTGGCTTCTCTGTCCCGACATGAACCACACAATCGTCTGATTAGTAAGATTGAGCGCACCATGGGCTTCCGTGAAGCCCGAATAAATCATCACCTAGGTGACTGGCACGCCCACACACTTAACAAACCCAATAAACAAGTAAACAACGATCTTAATAAAAAGTGAGTCCACAGGAAGCTCCTACTATTTCAGTCTGGAAGAGGGTTCGTCAGTCGGGGGTCGCTCTGAGAGAGGGTTCATGTCGGAGCGAGTCGCCTTCCTGTCCCTGACCTACCGACACTATTCTGAGGGGAGAATGAAGCTCGTCAAGCTTCATTCTTTCACTGTCCACCCGGCCCCTCTTTCCACCGTCGATCCCGTTGCCCAGGGGGGGAGCTCTCCCAAGCCTCCTCTCCATTTTGCTCGTGTCGACCTCTCTCTATTTGTTTTTGTTGTTTCCCCTCCTTTCCTCTCTCCCCCGAGCTCCTCGAGCCAACAGGGCTGGCTATCCCTTATCCGAGCCAGTTTCTGCACTAGGCAGAGTCAGAGGCTGGACGTAGGAGTGTCTACCGGGTTGGCCGAGCGATCTGCTTGTGTCATAGTACTCGTGGATGTAATTTTTTTGTTGTACATGCATATTGTATTGGCTGCGGCCTACTTGATGTACATCAGAGTTTAATGAAAAGAGAAGAATGTTGTTTATTCTACTTTGCTTACATGTGTGTGCTTGCCATATGATCAAAAGTAGAACTTGTGAAGATTTGTCACGTTCCATGTCCGAGGGATGAGTACTCCTTCCATGGTGGTCAGTCGGTATGCTCCTTTCCCGAGCATCTCGACCACTCGATAGGGGCCTTCCTAGGTAGGGGCTAGCTTCCCCGTCACCTCCAGTGGTCGAGAGGCTTCGGCCTTTCTTAGGATGAAATCCCCTGGCTGGAAGTGTCTATCTCGGACTCTGGAGTTTTAGTATCGAGTGATGCACCATTGGTATTTTGTTGCTTGGATCTTTAAAATCTCTCGGATCTTGTCTGCTAAGTGGTGCGGACACCCGAGCAGTTGATCGGCACGATACGTCGAGCCACTGGTACCGCACACGGAGCATGACACGAGCCACCTCAGCGTCCATCTGGCTCGGAGACAGCCTGGAGACTCCGCCTTGAGCCTCCCCACTTATTATATTTAGTTAGACTTTATGTGTGTTTAATTTGTGTTTATTTCGTTGCATTCGGTTTGACATTTTGATTGTAATAGGGGCTTATGTGCAATTCGGACCCCGTGGGCCCCACGGGCCCCCCAGGCCCCACCCCATTGGGCCACCTCAGCCTAGGGTCCCACGTGGGGTCAGTCAACATGCCACATGGGAGCATCTATAAGTTTGAATGGGAATTGGACACATGGGGGACAATGGACTAGAAAAGTGCACATGGGAGGCCACCTACCCCCACCAACTAGTCCACCCTCTCTCCTTGGTCCAAGGGCCGCCCCCCCCCCTTTGTTTTTTTTATATTATTTTGTGTGTGTGTGTCACACTCCATCCCAACCCTCCATTCCCATCCCCTAGATCCAATGGTTGTGGATGGATGTGAGATGTAACCTATTTAAGCTTGTATTTTCCATTTTAGTAGAATTAATGCATTTGAATTGGAAGAAAATCCCTTGAGCAAGGTTTAGGCCGCCCCTCCCTCTCCCCTTGAAGCTGTGAAGGCTTCCTTCTGGTGGTGAGACTCCACCCTATCAGTTCCGGTCGCCGCCGCCGCCGCCACGAGCCGCCACCGCACCGCCATCGTCTTCATCGGAGTTCTGCCCGCGCAGTACCACAGCAACTTCCACGAATTTCATGTCTCAGCCCCGAGCTCAGATAGATCTGAGAATTTTACTGGAGGTTCCAGAGGTGTCACGGATATCCCATAAATTTTGGTTTGTCATTCAGATCCCGTTTCATAATTTTTCATTTTCGTCCACCCTTCCATTTTAGTTCTGCCAGAGTTTTGTCCAGATTCATATCCGCCCTGTGTTTCATGTCTTAGGTCCGTCTTTTGATTTCTGTTAGTCCCATAAATTTTACTGGAGTTTCCTTCCATCCACTCCTTCCTCCAAAATTTTTCTAAATTTTTGGTTAACCCATTTCATATTTTCTAAAAATCGTTCTCAGTCCCATCTACAGTTTGTCCACCTGTTCCCAGATCTGACCACCAGTCACTCCAAAAATCATATCAAATTGCCACCACCTCTAAATCCAATTCCAAAAAATGTCCCCGTTTCGCGGTTTGATTCCCTACAACTTTGAAGAAGCGCTAGAAACCTGATTCTAACGGCAAGCAGGTGGTCAATGGCCATTTACAGGAAACTCATATGCTGATCTGATATTTCGGGAGCTGTGCAACAGAGGATTGAAAAATAGTTAAAGCCTAGGTCCGCAGAGGTTCAGAAGATTCCACTGGCCCTAGGTTGAAGGATTTTGAATCCTCTTTCCAACGGCGCTAGTTTCATCGCATTCCGACGACGGGGCTGCTCGCAGCGGCCATTTTCGCTGGAGCGCGCGCTGCTAAAACAGCAACCTCAGCTCGTGGACAGCAACTTCAAAGCTTGGAGATCGGGACCGATCGACCCCCGATCGGTGTTCCCGGCCGACCGCCGTCCGTGGAGGCGCGCCACCAGGGGTCCCCATCATAGTGGGTCCCACCCCCGCACATCCAGAGGACAGCGCCATCCGTGGGCCCCGCGGGCCCGCAGGCCCGCCGTTCAGAAAGCACGAAAATGCGGAGTTCGGCACCGCCGGGCGACATCAAGATGCTGCCCGTCAACCCAATTCGCGTGATTCCCGGGCCCCGCATGTGACCTTTTACCTCCCTGCGTGGAGTGGGTCAAATTATTGTACTGCTGTAAAATTGTGTTAACCGGGGGTCCGTGATTGGCCGGGGTTGTCTTCGCCACGCCGGGTGCGTGGAGGTAATGGTCCGAACCTCTTGGCGTTCATTTGCTTAGCTAGTATACGGTCTTTTGCCACTGTCGAGAGTGTAGGTACTAGCCCGTGTGTCCATGTCACCGCTGTGAGAGTGAGTGTGACCCGTCCTGTGACTCGATCCGAGTCCGGAAGTTGAGTCGGACTACCCTTGACCTCCGCCGGTTCCTTAACCTCGCACGGTCCGCACTTTCCCTCGCTTGGGACGACGAGTGAGCTTCCACTTCTGTTAGCGACGTTTTGCCACTAGGAGCTCGTAGTGTCGGGCTTAGTGTCTCCCTGGTGTGTGCTGCTGGTCGCGTCTTCATCTAGAGTCTGAGGGTGGCACCTAATAGTGTCGTCTCCCGTGTCCGTCACGCATCAGTTTGGTATCAGAGCAAGTTGAGTCTAGGGTAGTCTTGCATAAGTCTTGCATGCATCATGGTCTAAGTCAAGTCTAGGATCATCATTATTTTCAAAACAAAAAAAAGTGTGTTTTAAATTGCATTTGCACCCTTTATTCGGTATCTTAAAAGGTGTTGTCCGAACGTTAGGCTACGCCTATCGGGAGGTCGCACACTTGCGGGAGTGATCTTCGGATCGATTAACTCCACCCCGTACCGGATATTGGTTTAGGTTTAGGTGCATTAGTCGGTGTTTGCATTAGTTAGTGCATTCCAACCTTGCATTGCCGGTCTAGTGTAGTGTCCAAGTGTCGGCATGTCCAACATATAGTTCCCCCCCCAATTTCCCATGGATTCCCAATCACCCGGGCATTATGGCCGTTGGTCCACCCATGGGCTTGGCAACCACCCACTCCACTTCCGTAGGCCCGAAGCCTCGGATTTTTATGGCTCCAATGGCCCGGGCGACTACCTCAAGTGGGAGGCCGCCATGGACACATACTTTGATTGTTATACTATGTCTGAGGCAATGCAATTCTCGTTCGCCAAAGAGCGGCTTCTTCATGAGGCTGCCGAAAAGTGGGATTACATTGAAAGAATGAGAGCGGTTAGGGGGCAATGGCCCATCGAGTCATGGTGGGACATGAAGAGAGAGCTTAGGAAGGTCTACGTGCCCCAACCGGTCACCTCCAACCGGCCCCACCCAATCCCTTCCACCCAAGTGGGCCATAATAGGAGGCAACGCGCCGCGCATGTAGAAGAGGCTAGGTCCACGACTAAGCAGACTTCATATGGGGGAGTCCATCACATCACACCTACTCCAAACCCCACCATTGCCGAACTCTTCCAAATCATTTTGGATAAGGTGGATAGGAAGTGTGATTATATTGAGTCCCTGCTTCCCCCTTGCCTACCTCCTAGCCGAGATAGAACCAAGCATGACCCTAAGGAGGTAGCAACCGGTAGTCCCAATCCAGTGTCATCTAGAGTGCCATCCCGAGGTCCTCTCCCCATCTTGGTGGATCCTCTTCTCCCACCCATGAGAGCTCCATTGCCTACACCCCCTATCCGTCAAGAGGATAAGGGTAAGGGTCCACTTATCAAGGAGCGTAGAGGATCACGACAACAGTGTTATCGCTGCCAGGAGTTTGGTCACTTTGCCGGACAGTGTCCCACTCTGACATCTCTAGCCCTAGGGGATAAAGGGGTTGGAGAAACCTCACTCTCCGATCTTTATTCGGAGCCACCTCAGCCACAGCTACCCGTGTTTCTAACGGGAAAGCTACTTATAGCCGAGCCACTCCTTAGCTGGCTTAGGAATGGCCTGGCCCCATCTATGGACCCTATCCTACCTTTGGTGCCAATCAATTCATTTCACACCACTTTTCGGTCTAGTCACTATGTGGATGCATTGGACATTTACGCACTTGTTGGCTCCAGGCTTCGACCGACCCACATGTCGTAGTTTCACTCATCCCGCTTTAGGGTCCATCACCTCCGTGTGCACCGTGGGTCATGTTACCACGGAGGTTCTTCTACTCCTCCCTATGCCGGCCGAGCCCGATTTCATTCCCATTTGCCCAAGGGAGGAATCTTACTTTCTACCTATGACTGCCGTCCCACCTCTCACAATGAATGAAGGTGATCATTTACACCTCCAAGATTTTCAAATGTGGGACAGTGAATTATGGAAGCCTAGTCCGAGGGGTCATACCTTCTATGATCCTTTCGACCCATTCTCTTGTGGACCCCGTGACCCACCATATTTACTCCACCTTTTCGAGAGAGTCCACCATCATACCCCCACCATCTCATCTCCCTTCACGGATGAAGGTGACCATCAACACCTTCTAGAATTCCACACATGGGACCTTGAAATGAGGGAATCCATATCGAGGGGTCACACATTCTTTGATCCCTTCGATCCCTTTCTTCATGGGCCCTTTGGCCCACAACCTCCATTCCACCTCTTTAAGGAAGTCCACTATCACACCCCTCCTACTCGGGCCTGGCAACCTTTACATGGCAATAGGTCCGAACCGTCATTTGGGGGTAATGAGGACTTTGGTTTCCTCGGGCCACCTCAACCACCCAAACCTCCCGGACTTCCCACATCCAAACCCCATGTCCATGGTTGGTGCATCGTAGGATGTCTAGGAGTCCACCATGACATTAACCTCCGGTTATGTCAAATGCATGCATGGCACACATTCAGATGTCCTGGACCACCTTGCATATGATTGGGTTTTACTAACTGTAGGGTTGTTTAGGGTCGTGTGTGCATCCGTGTGTTTCTTTTCTTTTGGTAAGCATGTTAGGTCGTGTGTGCATCCTGTGTTTCTTTTCTTTTGCTAAACATGTTAGGAGTCTGCATGACGATGTCCGTCGTCACAGTTGAGGCCAGCAATGCACGGTATAAGGAGTTAGCCGATGTCCATCGACACCACCGAGAGTTCCAAGAGGGTGAATATGTCATGATCAGGGTAAGACCTGAATGGTTTCCCTCTGGAACCGTTAAGAAGTTGCAAGCTCGCAGAGCCGGTCCCTTTAGAGTGTTGAAACACGTTGGATCCAATGCGTATGTTGTGGACCTACCCGAGGAATATGGTATAAGCTCTACCTTCAATGTATCGGATCTTGTTGCATATAGGGACCCAGCGGTGATCCCTAGTGAGCCTTTTGAGCCATCTCCTCCCCTTGAGAGTGATCCCACACCTGAGTGTCCACTTCCACCTCTAGCCCCTTTTTCACGGCAGCGTGAGCATATAGATCGTATACTGGACGAACAAGTGACAGTTACCAGGAGTGGATCTTACCCGCGCTACCTAGTGCGATGGAGAGGACGGCCCGCTACTAAGGACACATGGATCACACATGGCGAGTTGCAGCGGATTGATCCAGACCTTTTGGAGCGATACAGGAGCGATGCAGACCCTTACTCGACAGGGTCGAGTTTCTCCCACCCGGGGAGAATTGGTGCGGACACCCGAGCAGTTGATCGGCATGATATGCCGAGCCACTGGTACCGCACACGGAGCATGACACGAGCCACCTCAGCGTCCATCTGGCTCGGAGACAGCCTGGAGACTCCGCCTTGAGCCTCCCCACTTATTATATTTAGTTAGACTTTATGTGTGTTTAATTTATGTTTATTTCGTTACATTCGGTTTGACATTTTGATTGTAATAGGGGCTTATGTGCAATTCGGACTCCGTGGGCCCCACGGGCCCCCCAGGCCCCACCCCATTGGGCCACCTCAGCCTAGGGTCCCACGTGGGGTCAGTCAACATGCCACATGGGAGCATCTATAAGTTTGAATGGGAATTGGACACATGGGGGACAATGGACTAGAAAAGTCCACATGAGAGGCCACCTACCCCCACCAACTAGTCCACCCTCTCTCCTTGGTCCAAGGGCCGCCCCCCCCCCCCCCCTTTGTTTTTTTTATATTACTTTGTGTGTGTGTGTCACACTCCATCCCAACCCTCTATTCCCATCCCCTAGATCCAATGGTTGTGGATGGATGTGAGATGTAACCTATTTAAGCTTGCATTTTCCATTTTAGTAGAATTAATGCATTTGAATTGGAAGAAAATCCCTTGAGCAAGGCTTAGGCCGCCCCTCCCTCTCCCCTTGAAGCTGTGAAGGCTTCCTTCTGGTGGTGAGACTCCACCCTATCAGTTCCGGTCGCCGCCGCCGCCGCCACGAGCCGCCACCGCACCGCCATCGTCTTCATCGGAGTTCTGCCCGCACAGTACCATAGCAACTTCCACGAATTTCATGTCTCAGCCCAGAGCTCAGATAGATCTTGGAATTTTACTGGAGGTTCCAGAGGTGTCACGGATATCCCATAAATTTTGGTTTGTCATTCAGATCCCGTTTCATAATTTTTGATTTTTGTCCACCCTTCCATTTCAGTTCTGCCAGAGTTTTGTCCAGATTCATATCCGCCTTGTGTTTCATGTCTTAGGTCCGTCTTTTGATTTCTGTTAGTCCCATAAATTTTACTGGAGTTTCCTTCCATCCACTCCTTCATCCACAATTTTTCTAAATTTCTGGTTCGCCCATTTCTTATTTTCTAAAAATCGTTCTCAGTCCCATCTACAGTTCTGTCCACCTGTTCCCAGATCCGACCACCAGTCACTCCAAAAATCATATCAAATCTCCACCACCTCTAAATCCAATTCCAGAAATTGTCCCCGTTTCGCGGTTTGATTCCCTACAACTTTGAAGAAGAGCTCGAAGCCTGATTCCAGCGGTAAGTAGGCAGTCAATGGCCATTTATAGGAAACTCATATGCTGATCTGATATTTTGGGAGCTGTGCAACAGAGGATTGAAAAATAGTTAAAGCACAGGTCCGCAGAGGTTCAAAAGATTCCACTGGCCCTATGTTGAAGGATTTTGAATCCTCTTTCCAACGGCGCTGGTTTCATCACATTCCGAGGACGGGGCTGCTCGCAGCGGCCATTTTCGCCGGAGCGCGCGCTGCTAAAACAGCAACCTCAGCTCGTGGACAGTAACTTCAAAGCTTGGAGATCGGGACCGATCGACCCCCGATCGGTGTTCCCGGCCGACCGCCGTCCGTGGAGGCGCGCCACCAGGGGTCCCCATCATAGTGGGTCCCACCCCCGCACATCCGGAGGACAGCGCCATCCGTGGGCCCCGCGGGCCCGCAGGCCCGCCGTTCAGAAAGCACGAAAACGCGGAGTTCGGCACCGCCGGGCGACATCAAGATGCTGCCCGTCAACCCAATTCGCGTGATTCCCGGGCCCCGCATGTGACCTTTTACCTCCCTGCGTGGAGTGGGTCAAATTATTGTACTGCTGTAAAATTGTGTTAACCGGGGGTCCGTGATTGGCCGGGGTTGTCTTCGCCACGCCGGGTGCGTGGAGGTAATGATCCGAACCTCTTGGCGTTCATTTGCTTAGCTAGTATACGGTCTTTTACCGCTGCCGAGAGTGTAGGTACTAGCCCGTGTGTCCATGTCACCGCTGTGAGAGTGAGTGTGACCCGTCCCGTGACTTGATCCGAGTCTGGAAGTTGAGTCAGACTACCCTTGACCTCCGTCGGTTCCTTAACCGCGCACGGTCGCGCTTTCCCTCGCTTGGGACGACGAGTGAGCTTCCACTTCTGTTAGCGACGTTTTACCACTAGGAGCTCGTAGTGTCGGGCTTAGTGTCTCTCTGGTGTGTGCTGCTGGTCACGTCTTCATCTAGAGTCCGAGGGTGGCACCTAATAGTGTCGTCTCCCGTGTCCGTCCCGCATCACTAAGTCACGGCTTTCTCACAGTTTCTGCTCATTTACCTCAGGTTTGAAGTGGATGACTCGGAGAGAGGGATTTCCGACCTCTAACGGAATCACGGCTTCCGTGCTATATACTAGCTGAAAAGGTGTTTCACTGGTGGCCGTTCTTGGAGTAGTTTGGTGCGACAATAGGACGCTCGATAATTCCTCGAGCTAGATTCCCTTGGCCTTGCCAAGCCTAGTTTTTATGCCTTTTTAAGATAGTCTTGTTGGCATTCTCGACCAGTCCGTTAGCCTAAGGGTGGGCCACCGAAGTGAAGTGATTGTGAATGTTTAGGTCGGCACATCTGTCTCTGAAGTAATGAGAATCAAACTGCCGACCATTATCGCTCACGATCACTCGGGGGGCACCGTAGCGACAGATGATCGACTTCCAAACAAAACTCCATATGACTGACTCTGTGATCCTGGTGGTGGCTTCGGCCTCGATCCACTTGGTGAAGTAGTCGATGGCGACGATGATGAACTTCTTCCGAGCTTGAGCCGTAGGGAACGGACCCAAGATGTCGATCCCCCACCGCGTGAAGGGGTATGGCTCGGCAAGGGTGATGAGCTCCGCGGTGGGCTGATGGATCAGATGGTCAAAGCGCTGCCACCGGTCACACTTCTGTACAAAGGTCGTGCAGTCACGTTGGAGAGTGGGCCACCAGTAACCATGTCGAAGCAAGATCCTGGCGAGCAATCTTCCTCCCTAGTGCGCGCCGCAGATTCCTTCGTGTACTTCTTGAATAGCTCGGCTGGCTTCATTGGTGCTGATGCATTTGAGGAGGGGATCGGAGAAAGATCGGTGGTACATGGCCTCATCTAGCATGACGAAATGTCGAGCTTGGTACTTAAGCTTTCGAGCCTCCCGAGGGTCGGTGGGCTCTTGAGAATCCCGGAGCCAGGATATGTAGGGAGTCCGCCAATCGCTCGGGGGTGCCGAGTCAACAGTCATAAGTTCGAACTCGATGCTCGGTCGCTTGAGCTCTTCGAGGAAGACCGATCGTGTACCTTCACGGTCAAGCGAGGAGGCCAGGTGAGAGAGGGCGTCCGCACGGGAGTTTTCCTCTCGGGTGATCCGGACTACCTCAAAGCTCTCGAAGAGTCGGGCCATCCTCTTGACCACCTAGAGGTACTTGACCATTTGTCCTTCATGAGCTTCGTAATCACCGTTAACCTGGCTAGTGACCAGTTGAGAGTCAGTGTGGATCCTGACTCGCTCGGCTCCCATTCGTCGAGCCATCATGGCCCCTGAGATAAGGGCTTCGTACTCAGAGGCGTTGTTGGACGCCTGGAAGTTGAATTTCAAGGCGTTCCGCAGCTCCGCTCCTTCGGAAGACTTGAGGAGGACACCGGCGCTGCATCCGGTCGAGTTGGAGGACCCATCGACGAACAGATCCCAAGTGCACTCGGGTGCAAGTGGAAGTGCTTCTTCAATCGGGACCCTGCTTTCGATGATGAAGTCCGCGAGAGCCTGTCCCTTGATGGCCGAGCGGGGGTGGTACGAGATGTCATAGGCCCCGAGCATGATGGCCCATTTGACAAGGCGTCTCGAGGCTTCAAGGTGAAAGAGAATCTTCTTCAAAGGTTTGCCGGTCAATAAGACGATGGAGTGCCCTTGAAAGTAGAGTCGGAGGCGCTTGGCTGAGGTAACCAACGCTAGCACGAGTTTCTCAGTTGCAGGGTACCTTCTTTCAGCCTCATTAAGCACCTTGCTGGTATAGTAAACCGGTCTCTTGATCCCTGCGTCATTCCTGACTAGGACCGAGCTCACTATAAAAGGGGTCGCCGAGAGGTAAAGGTGTAGAGCTTCACCCTGGACAGGCTTGGACAACACCAGAGGCGAGGCCAAGAATTCCTTGAGTTCGACGAATGCCTTCTGACATTTCTCGTCCCAAGCGAACGTAGCAGATGCCATTTTGGGTCTCCTCAACAGTTTGAAGAAGGGTAGGCACCGTTCGGCCGCTCGGGATAGGAAGCGGTTGAGCGCAGCAATGCGCCCCGTAACGCGCTGAACGCCCTTGATGCAGGTGGGTGGCCGCATGTCCAGGATGGCCTGGACCTTGTCGGTGTTGGCTTCGATTCCACGTTGAGTTACCAGGAAGCCTAGGAACTTCCCGAATATGATTCCAAAGGCACATTTTGCAGTGTTGAGCTTCATGTTGCACCTCAGGAGGGTGTTGAAGGTCTCGGCTAAGTCGGCAAAGTGGTCTTTAGCCTTCAGGGTTTTGATGAGCATGTCATCAATGTAAGCCTCGACGTTCCGACGGAGCTGTCCTTCTAATATGTGGTTGATCAGCCTCTAATATGTTGCTCCAGCGTTCTTCAACCCGAACGGCATTCGTGTGTAGCAGTGTACGCCAAAGTCAGTGATAAAGGTGGTCTTCTCAATGTCTTACGGGTCCATCCTGATCTGATGGTAGCCGGAGTAGGAGTCCAGGAAGCTAAGCAGCTCGTTGCCAGAGGTTGAATCGACCAGTTGATCGATGCTCGACAGCGGGTAGCAATCCTTTGGGTAGCCTTGTTGAGGTCGGTGAAGTCGATGCACATTCGCCATTTTCCTGAAGCCTTCGGTGTTAGGACGACGTTGGCGAGCCATGTATGGTACAGGACCGGACGAAAAAGGCCAGTCTTCTACCCCTTGATGACTTGCTCTTTGATGACCGCTTGCTTCTCCGGGGTGTGCTTTCTCCTGCGTTGCTGGACAAGCTTCACCATTGGGTCGAGGTTGAGCTTGTGCATCACCACGTCTCCCGGGATCCCGGGAAGGTGTTCATCATACCATGCAAAGATGATGTACTAGGAAAGGAAATCCTTATATCTTTCTTGTTCCTCAAGTGTTAGATCGGCTCCGATCTTGATTCCTAGAGTCAGGTCACCGTTGAGAAAGGTCGTTAACAACTCACCGCCAGGGTCGGATATTGTTGGACCCTCTTCGGCACCCTTTGTTTCTTTACTCTTCCCTTCCGGCCTCGTGGCTTCGATCGAGATTATATAGCACCATCTAGCCAATGCCTGGTTACCCTAGAACTCCCCCACGCCATATTTGGTCGGGAACTTCATTTTTTGGTGAAAGGTAGAGGGCACCGCTTTCAGTCGGTTGAGGATACCTTGGCCAAAGATGGCGTTATATGCCGTCAGCCCCTTAATCACGATGCAGTTTACCATAACCGTAATGGTTTTGGGCGGGGTGCCGATAATAACTGGCAGGCTCAGGGCTCCCTCAGGATAAGTTGCCTGGCCGTTGAACCCACACAGGGGGGTTTGGATCGGGTGGAGGTTAGATGGATTCTCTCCCATCTTCAGGAAACATTCATATGATAATACATCAGAGGCACTACCATTGTCGACTAAAATCCTGTCTACGTTACAATGGTTTATTGTAGCCGATACAACGAGAGCATCGTCATGCGGGGTGGTTAACTCTTCCACCCAGGTCCTGGTCAGAGAGTACCAGGGCCTGTGATTCACTCGCCTACGGGGCCGTAGAATGCTCAACAGAGGCTCGGCTCGCCCGCTTGGCGTGACAGTTTCTTCCTCGGCTGCTATCTCTGCCTGATGCCACGTCGCCCGTGATGACATTGATGTGGACTCCACGGGGGGCATTGTCGATGTCTTCGGGGGCATCTCGATCTTCCTTCTGCCCGGACACGTATCAGGATAGGTGCCCCTGGCAGATGAGGCGCTCGATTTCATCTTGAAGTTGATGGCAATTGCTGGTGTGGTGCCTGTGATCTCTATGGAACATGCAATGCTTACGATAGTTGCGATGCTTGGCCTTCATAGGCTCGGTATGGCGGAGGAGGCCCGAGCCTTTGATGTTTTCATAAATCTCGTAGACGGGGGCGGTAAGGGGGGTATACTGCTCGTACTTCCGGGATGGCTCTTTATGGTCTCCGTCCTGGTTCCGCCTCTTTCCTTGACCCGTCCTTTGCTCGGACGGTCGCTTCTTGTCCCCCTCCCGACCCGAGCTTGTTGTGCCTCGACAGGTGCTGAGGACTTCCTCGCACTCTACGTGGCGTAGGGCCAGGGTCACTAGCTCAGAAAGGGCGGTAGGAGGATGAAGCACTAGCTCGCGCCGTAGGTTGTCATCGCGGGTACCCTCTGTTAAATTCGGGCTTATGATTTAAATCGGTTGATATAAGCCCGTAACTTCTCCCCTTGTTCCTGCTTGAGTGTCAGTAATCCCACCACCGACTGGGGTGGACCACTGCCGGTGAAGCTTTCCTTGAACACTCACCCGAATTGCCTGAAGTTGTGGATGCTGCCAGGGGCGAGGGCTCTGAACCATGCATAAGCGCCCTGAACTAGAGTAGTCACAAATGTTCGGCACTTGATTACGTCGGACGCCCCATGGAAGGTCATTAGGGCGTCGAAGCTGCCGTAGTGGTCGACCGGGTCTCCCTGGCCGTCGTACGACTTGAAGGTTGGGAGTGAGATCCTGGGGGATATCTCTACCTTCAAGATGTAATCGGAGAACGGGGATCGCTCCTTGTCCTCCATAGGAGAGGTCTTCTGCAAGGCGCGGAGGGCACGCTCCTGCTCCGTGAAATGCCTCTCAAAGTCTTGTAGTCGGAGGGACAACTCCAGTTGTCGTTGGCCCGAGGGGCTGGGAGGATGCATTTGAATGCTATCCCGACACTCCTCAGGGGCTTCGGTCTCCGAAAACTGTCAGCGTGCTCCAGACTTCTCCCTCCTCGGGGTTGAGGAGACTTCCTGCTCCGGGGGAGGGGCATGCGATGGTCCTCCTGATAGGTTGCGAATGAGCAGCCACCCCCGGAGGGTAAAACGGCCTCCAACAGTTTGCTGGTGGGCATCTCCGCGTGGAGGGCTCTTACGCGGGAGCTGCGACTTCTCCTCCCTGGCCGCCTGGGCCCTCATGAGATCCACGAGGACATCCAGTTTTGCGTTGAGGGTTTGGAGGGCGTCGGTACTCCCACCAGGAAGTTGTTCCCCCGCCACTAACAGAGGTACTTCATTGGCGTGGTTGCTCGGTGGACAGCTCTCCGTGGGGAGAGAAGGTGCACCTTCTTCTATCGCCGGGGCCTTTCCCTTGTCATCCACAATCCTCCTCACAGAACTCCTTCGCACCATGATGGCTCTTTGTGCGTTTCCCACAAACGGCGCCAGATGAAGAGGGGCGATCTCGCGTTACTCATGAGCTGGGAAGTAGATGTCCACATATACTTGAAGTATGAACTGCAAGAAGGGAAACAAGTCAGAGGTGCCGAGGGTTATAACCCTGGGGAAGACCCTCCGATTCTTAAGTCAGCAAGAGTAGTAGAGCACTGGTGCGAAGGGAGGAATCAGGAGGAATATGGGGACGCGAGATCCCTCTCCACCAAGAGGTGAAGTGGTTCCTGCTCAGGGTTTTAGGTGTCTCTTACCTTTCTTTGTCGGGGTTCTTCCAGTTTAGATAGTGGCCCGTTGAGTGAATGATCCCTGTAAGCTGAGGAGATTCGGGGGGGTTATGTCCTTCTCGTGGCCTCTTTATAGCTTGCAGACTCTTGGTCTCCCCTGTCCCCTTGAGCTCTTGGCTTTTAAGGGACACATAACGGCCATATTAATAAGCTTCCATCAGTTGGTCCAAGCATGAGGCACTGACTCTGGAGGGGCCTCCCAAGAAATGAGTACATGATTAGGGCAGAGAATGCGGGGCTCCGAAGGAGCTCTCCTGATTGAACTGATGCTCGGACTTCCCAACTCGAAGGCCGCCTAGGAAGCGCTTGTTCCGAGTGGGTTACTGGGCTTATATTGAGTGGGCCCGAGGGCTACCACTTCAAGGAGTTGGGCCTCATTCGGTTCGGTTGGACCTCTTTTGGCCTCTCCGTCTAGGCCGTTAGATTTCCCCTCTCCAGCCCCCTAAATCCAAAAATCCCAAGTTTCGGCTTTTCAATTTCATTGGTCAGCCACCCTAAATCCAAAATCCAAGTTTTGACTTTCTAATTTCATTGGTTAGCCCCCTAAATCCAAAATTCTAAGTTACGGCTTTCCAATCTCATTGGTCAGCCCCCTAAATCCAAAAATCCCAAGTTTCGGCTTTCCAATTTCATTGGTCAGCCACCCTAAATCCAAAATTCTAAGTTTCGGCTTTCCAATATCATTGGTCAGCCCCCTAAATCCAAAATTCCAAGTTTCGACTTTCCAATATCATTGGTCATCCCCCTAAATCCAAAATTCCAAGTTTCGGCTTTCCAATTTCATTGGTCAGTCACCCTAAATCAAAAATCCCAAGTCTCGGCTTTCCAATTCCATTGGTTAGCCACCCTAAATTCAAATTTCAAGTTTTTGGCTTTCCAATCTCATTGGTCAGCCACCCAAAATCAAAAATCCCAAGTTTCGGCTTTCCAATTTCATTGGTCAGCCACCCTAATCTAAAATCCAAGTTTTGGCTTTCCAATTTCATTGGTTAGCCACCCTAAATCCAAAATCCCAAGTCTCGGATTTCCAATTCCATTGGTCAGCCACCCTAAATCCAAATTCAAAGTTTTTGGCTTTCCAATCTCATTGGTCAGCCACCCAAAATCTAAAATCCACGTTTTGACTTTCCAATTCCATTGGTCAGTCACCCAAAATATAAAATCCAAGTTTTGGCTTTCCAATTCCATTGGTCAACCACCCAAAATCCAAAATCGGTTTTCCAATTTCATTGGTCAGCCACCCTCAATCCAAAAATCCAAGTTTTGGCTTTCCAATTTCTTTGGTCGGCCCCAGATCTCCAAGTTATTTCTCTGGCATCCTGAAGGTCTAACTCTCCCGTCGAGAGTGATTCCCTCTGCCAAAAAAAAAAGTGGGCTTAAAATAGCGGTGCCCCGACGGACATGAGTGGTCGATCTTCTGGCTACTCAAGGGAAAAAAGGTCATAACTCGGCTGAGGTGAAAACGCGAAAGGGTGCCTTAGTCAAAATTGAGTAACCCCTCAGTGTGAAAACTTGAAAGGGCACGCCGGAAAAAGCTAAAGGGGGCCAACTTCGGCGAAAATCCGAAAGGGCGGTGAAGTTGGTAATGTGAAAAAAAAGATGAAGAAATTCTCAGAAGCTCCCAGAGCAAAAGAAGTTATGCCTCCATCAATGTATGAACAATTGCACTATTCATCTGCAAAACTGGAGCCCAAGGCAAGCCCATGGGGGTAGTTGCAAAATAATGAATGGAAAAGAATATGAAACTAGCAATGGGCTCAAGAAAGGAAATATACAGACTCATAGATGAGAGGGCTTTTGCTTCATTAAATCGGCGAGCTCCTGTTCTTTTGTGGCAAGGGCCTCCTCCATGCTTGAGCACTCTACAGCAAAAGAGCTCTCCTTAGCCTGCGCCTCCTGAATCGCTTCGGCATTAGTTTCACTTGAAGCTTCCAAGGTCGCAATCTTCTGCAAGATGGTCCGCATAGTCTTCTGAAGCGAGGCAACCTGACTCCTGCTCTCAGCAATCATAACCTAAAGAGAGCTGCGGTGATCTCTGACTGATGGGGACATCCCTTGCCCCTCCACATTTTCTGAAGCTCGGATTGATCGTCGGCGTACGCCATTATGTTCCTCATGTGTTTGTGAGTCGAGTCATGTAATTTTCTTATTTTTATTTGAGTCTTAAACATGTAATTTTTCCCTTATTGAGTCATGTACCTAGGTTAGAAAGTCATTTTCCTAAGTCTTGAAGTCATTATGTTGGTTTGATAGGTTAATGGGCCCAATTCATTGGGCTAGGCCCAGGGGCGCCCCTCCCTTGGACTGTTTGGTCATTAGTTAGTTTGTCAGGGTCAGTTTGGTCTTAGGAAAAGTGTGGGGTCTATAAATAGCCCCACCCCTCTCTCATTTGTAACAATTATGCTTGAATATTGAATCCAAAAAATTTCCACACCTTCTAGTTCCCTCTCAATATCTCCCTCTCTCTCCCTCTTACTATCACTCTCTCTAAGTGGGTTGTGCCCCCTCTCTCTCTCCTCCCCACCCCAATTTCGAAATTCATTCTCTCTCCTCCCCATTCACCCCTCATTAAGGCCCCTTCCCATTCCCATGCACTCATTCAATTCCCCCTCCAACCCCTAGGTGGAAACCCCTTCTCCTAGGCACCTTTCCACTCTCCCAAGCAACCCTCCCTCTCCCCAAGACTGAAAGAGCCCTTCCCTAGGCCAAATTTCAAATTTCCCTCTCCCTTGGGCTGTGCCCTTTCATCTCCCCACCTCCCTAACCACCCAAGGTCGCACCCCCCCTTCCCCATCCACCAAATAACCCCTTGTTCATGCCCTTCCCCACACCCTCTCCTCCACCTATTCTGTCCCTGTTGCAGGTTACAGAAAAGTAGTGATTTGCAGTAGCAGCCACGACTTCCCCTGAAGGCTCCTGGTGGCATATCTTATATTGCTGGAATCGTATCCAAGTCTTCTTTCCAACGGTGGTACTCCTGCATGCATCCGAGTTCGGAGCTGTCCGGAGGAACGTCATCTTTAACGACTGCGCAATCTATCCCAGACTGAAGGCCAGAGCGATCTTGGAAGCCGTTCAACGGCCAGCCTTGGAGGCATTCGATCATGCTTCCTTCTACAAAATTCTTCTTCGTCTAGTCCTCCATCAGTAGCAGAAGGAACGACGCAAATCGCTCACCCGAGCTATTTGTTCTAAATTTCTTCGCCGGAGTGTGCAGTCTACCCCCTGCAGGTCCAGGTTCGACCTATCTTCACTTCTCCGGCCACCATTATCCTCTCCGACCTCGGATTGTGGCCCCGTCAATTTCTGCTCGAAGCTACTCCGACCACGATCATGTCACCGCCAGGAGTTCAGGAGGGACCACAGTGCCTTCTGTAATCCACTGTATCAGTTCTTCATCAGTCAGAGGCAGAGTGTTGCTGTCCTGCTCCAGTCGCCAGTCCGATCAGCCCCGAGTTCCAGAGCTTCCCAAAAAATTCAAGCATCATCCTCGGCCAGTTGGAGAACTTTTGGCACCGGTTTCATCAAATTTGGAGCTCGGTTGAGTCCGTGGCAGCATCTTCATCGACAACCTGTTCAGCAAAACTGAAGAGTGGCAGAACCGGCAAAGCTTGGAGAGTCGGCGTTCTCTTCATAATTTCACCACCCCGCTTGGCCGGCTGAAGGCCCCTCCCTGCGTGGAGGTAATCTTGGTTGTAATAAGTCTAACCCCCACCCCAAGAGCCCCCCTCCTGCGAGAGGTGTAGTTCATGTAATAATATTTTCGCAGATTTGAAGCGACACCGACGCGGCTTGCGGGCGCAAACCCTTGCCTCCCCGCTCGCCCCCGTCTTCGACCGGAGTTGGCGTCTTCACGCCGGCTAGGTGAGCCTCGGTCCCCCTTTCCTTGCTGGTCAATATCACTTGCTTAGCTTAGTATTCTTGCTTTGCTACGTCGGACGGAGAGCGAGGGCCCGGCCCAAATTGCCGAACACGTGAGTGTCCATCGCGGGCGAGTTGTGAGCGAGCCATTTCAACCCATACCCATGGTGTGATGGCCGCCCGTGAGTGGGCATCCCTGGCCCAATTGGGGTTCTCCCCAAGCTTGCCAAGCACCGGAGCATCATTGTCCCACCCCGGACCCTCTCCATTATCGTTTAGTTGCCCACGGGCACAAGTGTGCACCAAGCGAGTGAGCCGCTCGAGTGGTATCATCACCAATTTGCTTGCTTGCAACCTTAGGTCCAAGGGTCATATTGTCTTGTGGTTATCACCCCAAGGTGGTGTCACATCAAGTGGTACAGAGCAAGTTCACAACTTGTCTCTATCAAGTTGGTCCTATGACGCTCATATGTATTTAGAGTCTTCGGTTGCATCTCTTTTATCCACTTGCATGGCTACTTCATGTAAGTCACATCTATCTCACTCGGCCCTCCGCAAAGGTCCGATTGACACCCCTTTGGACAAAGTCCTATTTGAGGACCTTATCTTTAACGGATACCACCCTAGTGCATATTTAGAGTGGGAGGAAAACATGGACAAATACTTTAAAAGGAATCCAATGACTGAACCCATGAAAATCTACCTTGCCAACAGTCAACTTATGTACCATGCCGAGGATAGGTGGAAGTTCATTGAACAATTTAGGAGGGTTATGAGGCTAGAGCCTATTAACACATGGGAGAACATGAGAGCCGAACTTAGGAAAGTCTACACTCCCCGACCTCCTCCCTCCTACCCGGGTTACCAAAACTCGAGGAGCACTCCCACTCCTCCAACCCCACCCGTCCAAACCCTTACCACTAGAACCCAAGTGTCCAAGGCCTCCACCTCCCCACCTAACCCCATGAGGGCCCCCACACCCCAACCAAACCCCCCTTCCCTAACCTACACTAGTCAAGCCCCTTTAGCCCCCACTTCCACCCCAAACGATCCCAAGGACAAGAGACCCCTAACCGACCCAATTCCCTCCATGGTGACCACCACTTATCCAACCCTCACCATTAAAAATCAAGTGGACACCGCGTCCACCCCTCCACCTAGGCCCATAATGGCCACCACCCCCAAACCCAAAACCCCTCACCAAACCCGTACCCCACAAGCCCCCTTGACCACCACCACAAACCCACCATCGTCCCCAAAAAGGGACACATCTCCCAAAACAAATCAACCCAAAACCCCTCACCCAACCCACCTCCCACTTCCTACACCAATCTTTCCCCAACCTAGGCCTCCTCTACTTCCCCTTCCTATCCCAACCCAAGCCCATGCTTGTTCACCACCCCGGGTGTGTCATACGCTAGCTATCACCAAACCACCCACCATAGATCCCCCTACTCCATTAGCAATAGAAGTTGCTACCCACACACCTACCCAAGTGGAGAAGGATGCCCATCCGAATCCACCTCCCAACATAGAGGAAATCCAAAGCCAAACAACTCACACACCTCTAGCCTAGCTCCTCTAGAGACACCCAACCTCACCGAAGATAAGTCCATACTCCAATGGCTCAAGAAAGGTCTCACCATTCCTAGTTCACAACCATGCCACCTACCCATGGGATATCAATCCCAAATCATTCCCATTCAGCCACATGTCACTTATCAAACTTCCTATTGTGTGGAAGATTTGGGAGACTTAGTGAACTACCTACATTGGCAAATTCACTTGACCAATATGTTAGCCTTGAGGCCGTCCGAAACTAACACCATTAGCCTAGCATATCCCTCCATTGGCTCCATCACTTCCATCTACACTAATGGCCAAGTTACTAGTAAGATCATCCCCCTTCTTCCCATGGAGGAAGAACCTATCCTAGTCCACTCCCCAACCATTAAGATCCCAAGTGCTTTGATCGGTCAACCCATTAGCAACCTTGGCCCAATTATTGAGGAGGATGACTCACCATTCAAGGACCTTGAGAGCATAGAGTACCCCTACCAAGGTGACCCTTACCATGATCCCTTTGACCCTTTTCTATGGGAGCCTAGATCTCAATGTAACCCACTCACCTTATTCACCACCCACCTTACCCTACCCTTACCACCCATGATAACCCAAAACCTTCCCTTCCTAGAATTGGGTTACACCAAAGAAGCCTTAACCATAGGCAACATACACAATGAGATTGATAGATGGCCCCACTCCATGATGTCTCCCTTCTTAGATCCCTTTGACTCATACGAATGGAAGCTCAAGGGCCACCCCACACCTATGCACATAGAAGTCATCACTAGGATTGAAATGCATGTGCTTAGGCATACCACCCCACTTGACATGATTAGAAAGTCAGGTCCATTCATTCATATCACCCACATGTCAAGAAGAAAACATGAGTGGTCAATATTTGGTTGTAATGGTCCACCATCATTCATCATAAATCTCAAGCATGTTAGGAGCATTCATTAATGTCCGGGTCCCCCGGTACTCATCACACTCACACATGAAAGGGACACCTATGGATGCCCCGGTCCTCCCAAGACATTCAAAGTCTTCATAACATCATTGCATGATAGGTCTACATGTGGTTGCCCTGAACCACCTTTGTATACCACGCACTACTCACTCACACCGCATCTTAGTACATGGCATATGCATCAAAACATGCATCAAGCAAAAAGCGGTGAGAATTACAAAAAGCGGGCAAAAACTCGTGAGCGCCACTTGAAATTCCACGTTGGCGACTTGATGATGATGATGATTTTGGAGTGGCTCTACTCTAGGGTCACCTCCAATTTGAGGGCACGAGGACTTGGACCTTGCCAAGTTCTGAGTGGCCTTGGCACCCGACTTGCGGGTTGAACTTACCAATGGGTTTTGGGATTCATCCCACTTCCCACGTGGCGGATCCAGCACCCTCTAAGGGTACCGCGGTGGATCCTAGTCAGTGTCTTGAGCATACACCTATCCTTGTGAGAGACACCCTCGAAGTGCCACCACAAACTAGCCCGAGAGCCCGACGTCAGCACATGGCGGCAATACTAAGCAAAGCAAGATCTCTTCGCCAGCCTAAGGGTGTGTCCGAGCCACTTTGTCGAGTGGAAGCACCATTCCTCGGCTATGGACATGGGTTGAGTTTGGAGAACAAGGTTCGCCTGGAACTGCGTTTGGGATGCTACTTCCCCGGTGGACCCATACTCGACAGGGTCGAGTTTTCCCCACCCCTGGGGTATGATGGGGACATCCCTTGCCCCTCCACATTTTCTGAAGCTCGGATTGATCGTCAGTGTACGCCATTATGTTCCTCATGTGTTTGTGAGTCGAGTCATGTAATTTTCTTATTTTTATTTGAGTCTTAAACATGTAATTTTTCCTTTATTGAGTCATGTACCTAGGTTAGAAAGTCATTTTCCTAAGTCTTGAAGTCATTATGTTGGTTTGATAGGTTAATGGGCCCAATTCATTGGGCTAGGCCCAGGGGCGCCCCTCCCTTGGACTGTTTGGTCATTAGTTAGTTTATCAGGGTCAGTTTGGTCTTAGGAAAAGTGTGGGGTCTATAAATAGCCCCACCCCTCTCTCATTTGTAACAATTATGCTTGAATATTGAATCCAGAAAATTTCCACACCTTCTAGTTCCCTCTCAATATCTCCCTCTCTCTCTCTCTTACTATCACTCTCTCTAAGTGGGTTGTGCCCCCTGTCTCTCTCCTCCCCACCCCAATTTCGAAATTCATTCTCTCTCCTCCCCATTCACCCCTCATTAAGACCCCTTCCCCTTCCCCATGCACTCATTCAATTCCCCCTCCAACCCCTAGGTGGAAACCGCTTCTCCTAGGCACCTTTCCACTCTCCCAAGCAACCCTCCCTCTCCCCAAGACTGAAAGAGCCCTTCCCTAGGTCAAATTTCGAATTTCCCTCTCCCTTGGGCTGTGCCCTTTCATCTCCCCACCTCCCTAACCACCCAAGGTCGCACCCCCCCTTCCCCATCCACCAAATAACCCCTTGTTCATGCCCTTCCCCACACCCTCTCCTCCACCTATTCTGTCCCTGTTGCAGGTTTTAGAAAAGCAGTGATTTGTAGTAGCAGCCACGACTTCCCCTGAAGGCTCCTGGTGGCATATCTTATATTGCTGGAATCGTATCCAAGTCTTCTTTCCAACGGTGGTACTCCTGCATGCATCCGAGTTCGGAGCTGTCCGGAGGAACGTCTGTCTCAGACTGAAGGCCAGAGCGATCTTGGAAGCCATTCAGCGGCCAACCTTGGAGGCATTCGATCATGCTTCCTTCTACAAAATTCTTCTTCGTCTAGTCCTCCATCAGTAGCAGAAGGAACGACGCAAATCGCTGGCCCGAGCTATTTGTTCTAAATTTCTTCGCCGGAGTGTGCAGTCTGCCCCCTGTAGGTCCAGGTTCGACCTATCTTCACTTCTCCGGCCACCATTATCCTCTCTGACCTCGGATTGTGGCCCCGTCAATTTCTGCTCGAAGCTACTCCGACCACGATCGCGTCACTGCCAGTTTCGTTTGATTTGGAGTTCAGTAGCGACCACAGTGCCTTCTGCAATCAACTGTATCAGTTCTTCATCAGTCAGATGGAGAGTGTTGCTGTCCTGCTCCAGTCGCCGGTCCGATCAGCGCCGAGTTCCAGAGCTTCCTAAAAAATTCAAGCATCATCCTCGGCAAGTTGGGGAACTTTTGGCACCGGGTTTCATCAAATTTTGAGCTCGGTTGACTCCGTGGCAGCATCTTCATCGACAACTTGTTCAGCAAAATTGAAGAGTGGCAGAACCGGAAAAGCTTGGAGAGTCGGCGTTCTCTTCATAATTTCACCACCCCGCTTGGCCGGCTGAAGGCCCCTCCCTACGTGGAGGTAATCTTGGTTGTAATATGTCTAACCCCCACCCCAAGAGCCCCCCTCCTGCGAGAGGTGTAGTTCATGTAATAATATTTTCGCAGATTTGAAGCGACACCGACGCGGCTTGCGGGCGCAAACCCTTGCCTCCCCGCTTGCCCCCGTCTTCGGCCGGAGTTGGCGTCTTCACGCCGGCTAGGTGAGCCTCGGTCCCCCTTTCCTTGCTGGTCAATATCACTTGCTTAGCTTAGTATTCTTGCTTTGCTGCGTCGGACGGAGAGCGAGGGCCCGGCCCAAATTGCCGAACACGTGAGTGTCCATCGCGGGCGAGTTGTGAGCGAGCCATTTCAACCCACACCCATGGTGTGACGGCCGCCTGTGAGTGGGCATCCCTGGCCCAATTGGGGTTCTCCCCAAGCTTGCCAAGCACCGGAGCATCATTGTCCCACCCCGGACCCTCTCCATTATCGTTTAGTTGCCCACGGGCACAAGTGTGCACCAAGCGAGTGAGCCGCTCGAGTGGTATCATCACCAATTTGATTGCTTGCAACCTTAGGTCCAAGGGTCATATTGTCTTGTGGTCATCACCCCAAGGTGGTGTCACATCACTGACTCTCCCAGCATGGGCTCTCCTCTCGTCAATCTGGGCACGTATTGCTTGTATTTCATCTTCCAACTGTGGGATCCTTAGTTTCTGGGCTCTCCAATTCGAAGCTTCATATAGCTGCTGAAATTCTCGCCAAGCATTATCTACTACCAACATCCATGGTTCTTTCGGTAACCCTAACCCATGGTAGCTCCGCATGGCAGCCACAGGGGTGTTGCGAACAATCTCGACTGAAGGAAGCTCGGCCTCCTGGAACAAACTCCGGGTGCCGCCAATCAGGGTATCCACCATGAGGGTTGCCCCCACAAAAGGTGCAATCTGAGGGTCATCAGGCCACTCGATCCCATGCGAGGGAAAGCCCTCCGTCGATAGGAGAGTTCCCTTGGAAGAAACTGTCAAAACAAAGAGGAAAAGAGCGAAAGAACAATGAGAATCGTTATATTTCTCATTCTTGAATCCACATCAAATAGTAAATTTGATAGCACATAAAGAGAAATGACTACCTAAGATGGTGCGAGCCTTCGAAGGCTCATCCCGCAGGGAAGACCTGGAAGTTTCTGGCCTTATTGCCACAGAGTCATCAAGGATTGAGGTATCTTGACTCTCATCTTGGGTCTTCACTTCCCCTATGGGGTGTTAAAAATAAATAAATAATAAGGAGAAGAACAATGGTTAGCAGCTGATATGATGCAGCAGCAAGCAAGTTGTAAAGAAAAAGGAGTGCCAATACTTGATGCCATTTGGTTTAAGGCTCCTTCATCGTGGTTTGATGAAACAGGGCCAGCCCCTTGAATGTCCCCTGCAAGAAAGAACCATGGTCAGTCCATAAAGCCGTCTCAATGTACAAAATACTATTATGAAGGGATGAAATATCTCTCTGGCCAGTCTCCTCCCTATCAGAAAGACAGATTGTGTCTCCTGAGATACAAGGAGAACCTTCGAGATTTCCCTTTACAGGGGTAAAAGCTGGGTTCTCCTCCATGACACTAATGCCCTCACCCTTGTGCCTCAATATTGTCTCCTTGCCCTGAGTACCGGCATCCAAGGCAGCACCCCCTGAAGCCAAATAAGTTGCACCTTTGTTTGTTCTCTCTAAAGATCCCAAGGGGTCTTGAACTCGAGGACTATCAACAGCAATGGCAACAAAATAAGGAACAATTTCAAGTTCAACATTGGATGCAATTACCTGTCGTATGAGGTATATGGTCACCTCCTAATCGTGGAAAGGATGGCAAAGCTTCAACACCCTGCCTCTGTCCCACTGTGGGTGGAGTTTGCTCTCTATAAAGTTCATCAAGAAGAGCTTGAGAATATTTGTCTACCATCTCCTTATCTGCGGAAGGGTTGGCAGAATAATCTGGCAAATCCACATTCATCCCGGAGTTAAGAAGTGTGGTGAATTCCTGCACAGAAAAGGCTGCGGATGCGTCCAAACCACTTGGAAGTGAAAATGTCAGATTGCTTCCTACAAACTCAACTAAAGAAAGAATGAGACAGAACACTACAGGAAGGAGGTGGGGCGACATTCGACTCTAGTCTAAGCCCGTGAGACACAGCTATGTCCCTATCCTCGTATACCTCTAGTATAAAAAGGAAAAGGAAGAGAGAAATCATATCAACAAGAACAAAAAAAGGGGGAAAGTCAAAAGAACAACATAAGAAAAAGGCGGATGATATAATGTCTCAAAATCATTATACCACAATCAATGGAGTTATGGAGATCCCCACATGAATATGGGGTGAGGCACTAGACACATGATTATAATCATCATCCTGTAACTCTCCATCTTCTATGTCGCGCTCTGACCCCGGGATTGCCACATCATGTGGGGGGGAGACTGTGCGTATAATTTTGCTGACAGAAGAATCTGGAAATCAAAGGAAAGAGGGGTCAACATTGAAGCACCACAAAGTATTCAAAAGGCAAGTCTACAAACCCACAAAGGTCACCTGGTCGCCCTAGCGAGGAGGTCCCTTTCAAGCGAGGTAGATGAACTCGGGCTCTTGGTCCCTCCTCCTCGAAGGACCTCACCCGCTTTGCCGGCCCGGGGGCCTTTTTCCCTTTTGTGGAAGCATCCACCACTGTGACAAAGCTCCCTGTAAACCAAGAAGAGAGGGTAAAAAAAGGGGGAGAGAGAGTCAAAACCACTTATAGATGAAGTATAAAAAACAGCTCAGCTAATCATGGGAAAAGAAAGGGAAAGAAGGAACGAAAGTCAACGTCACTCACCCTCAGGGGCAGGCGAGAAAGTGGGCCTTAACACTACTTGCTCAGCCTAAAGGCCAACAATCTCCCCTGCTGTAGCTACTGCATCCCAGACGTCTTCCAAGCAAACACTATTTTCTAGTAAGGAGAGTTGTTCAGATGGGCCGATGCGCACAATGGAACTCATCAAATGTCTTTGCCACTGTGGCCATAAGTCGTTGCTGAAACTTTCAGGATGAAGGAGAGTGGCTTTATCGGCATTCGTAGGATAACCACAGTCTGACAAGAAATGCTCCCACCATGAATACACTTTATGCACTGCAGTAGCTGTACCCTATTCTGAGGAGGCACTGGCACGCCGCCTCAAGGGCTTAATGGCCCCAATGTAGGCCTGCCGATCAATAGTAACTGGCCCATTCTTCACCTCCCACTCAACACGGAAGTCTCGTACATTTCTAGCAACTTGCGGAAAATGAGTATGGAGGAAAGATCTGTCAATAATTAGAGAAGGCAAGTCTACCCACTTCAAACGAGCTTCCTCTCTTTCTTTTAATTCATGTGGAGACTGCCTGAATACATTACTATGCCTGAACCACCAGCGGGCATAATATATATCAATCTGACCTACCCTCCTGGCGTCTGGAAGAATGCAACGTGGCTCTGATACTCCTCTGAAGAAGAAGTCCCACCAGCTACTAGCGACTAAGTGAACGTCCTGCCCCCAGTGTATCCGCACAATCAAGCCAAAATCAGCATCTGGAGGAACTGACTTGTCATACCCAAAGTTTCGTGCGAAACGATGGGAAAAATAAGGCTCCAAGAAAATAGTGTTGCCCTTCCTGAAAACAAGGACACTAGGTCGAATGCTGCAAAGCCAGTCTTCATAAAATGAGGGGTCAGCGACCTGGCAATGTGGGATGCCATAAGAGATCCCATTCAAGCTCTCGATCACAAAAGGCCTAAAGTCGTAAGAGTGATGGGCTATAGGCAAGCCCTCTTTTCCCTGTGTAGGAACAAAAGATAATAACTTGCAAGCCTTCCATAGGTGATCCGATAAGCGTGGGTCCGGACGGTTCTTGAATAAAAAAATTAAAGGGGTTGCCGAGTTCTCAACTGAAATATTCTAACATAAAGATGGCAGTAAAAGACCAGCCCATGAGCTTAGGTAATGAGTAGCCATGGATATACTCTGATCTCTGGGAGAGCTGTGAGATGTCAGATTACCAAAGCCATGATAGATATTTGCAAGAGCAGCAGGTGCAAGGGCGAGTCTATGCCCATCAGCAAGAATGCAAGCAGGATAAATAATCTCAGGCCGAACAAGCCCCTCCTCTCCATAAGGTACAACAAAAGTAGCAAGCCATTATACGAGATAAGCAGGAAGATAAGTCTGGTCTGGAATGTTATGGGGGTTCCACCCCGCATTCATTGGAACAGGTAAATGACGGCTACTCTCCCGAGGATGCAAAATAAGCTGATAATTTTGAGTCAAAGGTCTATCATCCTCTGCGAAGCATTCATAGAAATAGAATGGCCCATTGTAGAAATATGGAACCCTGGCCTTGAGGCTAACCCTCACAACACCAGAGGAAGCAGAAGGTGCCTTGCTTTTCCCAGCCCGAGCCAAATCCCACCATACCTTCATCAGGTATCGGAAGCTAAAGGACAAACCATACTCTCCCTGTCCCGTGGAGAAGTTCCTGTGCAAATCATCGAGAGTAACTTCTTCATAAGGCCGCCTTGAGATGGGTAAACCTGAGATCCTGTACAAACTCCATAAATCCATGGAGGTTTCACACTCAGCAGTAGCAAAAGTATTGTAGCAGCGGTTGAAGCGCTCTGCCAAAGCCTGAAGCAACTCAGCATGACACGGGTATCTGTTTAACGTTGCTGTGACTGCATGCTGAATGCCAATGAGGTCTAGAAGCCGGCTATAATGATGAAGTATGCTCGCCAGCCATTCTGTGGCTCCTAAATGAAATTTATGGGAAGGAACCACGGTCCATTTTCCATACCACCTGGGAGAAGACCCGCTTACAATTTTATCGAGCAAACATAGCTTGTCATACCCTCCAGCAGCAAATTCTATGCCCGAAAGAGATAAAAAACAACCAGAAACAGCATCTGACAAAGTCTTGTGATGACCCCCTAAATCCCAAGTAGCAAGTGCAAAAGATTTCACCTTAGTTGGACATCCTGTCTCAGCACTGAAGAAGCCCAGCTGGGAGAAAGCCGGAAACTGAATATGATGACCATTGGTCAACGGAAAACAAGGGAATGAAGTCTTGCAAGTCCCCAACATGCTATCACGACCCACTAGAATTGCCCTCTCAATTTGACACCAGCCCGTAGGCAAGCAACTGTCACCCTCTTCCATGTCTGGGGGAATAAAATTCTAGATGAAAGGAAATAGATGCCTGTCCAAGGGAAAATGTCTTGGATATCTGCGCGGTCGCTGATATACATAGAAGCCTCTCTGAGAAATAAGCAAGCTCAAGTCAACTACACCACCTTCAGATTCATCCTCTGGGAGGGGGCCGGTAGCAATCATAGAAAGCCCCCGATCAAGTGAAAAAATATTCTCCGCATTTATTCTCAGAGAACCCCACGAAGGCATCAGCTTTTTGGAAGTAATGGGGACTGTCTCCTTGTACATCCCCTTTGACCAAAGACCACTGCTCTCCCTAGCACGAGACATGATGGCTGCCACAAAAGACAACAACAACAAAAAGAAAGGATGACTCAACAATCCCAAATATCAATGGCATTGTGCATCAAACAAACCCAGGAGCCGGTAAAATCAAATAATGCACGGGGCGACCGCCGTCACCCTTGGCTCCGATGGACCCCCCCCCGTGGGGGGCATTTGTTGACCCCATAAAATATTTTCGCAAAATTCAGATATTCAGAAATTAACTCTGGAGAAGAAAAGTACATATAATTAACAAGAAGTTCAATGGATGTGCATGATCCATTTGGAAATCAGCTCTTGTATAATGTTGAGTTGTGGTTGTCTCAGAAGATAGAAGAACATCTTGGAAAGAAAGGAAAGATGGTAACAACCCTACAATTCATAGATTCAACATACATTATTCATGTAACCCCAAGTGGCATATCTGACAAATGGGTACTACACCCTCCTGGTTCATAAGATCATTCATGGTGCAGTGGCAGATTATACATGCTTACATATCATTTGGAATCATGTAAAAGACACATAGAAGATGGTCTTAGTAAACATTGGCGACAGGATGTCCGGACAGAGCTTCATACCCTAAGTCCATGTCTTTGATCTTTATAATTTACACATCATTCAATGGTGACAGAGGCTCAAAAGGAAGTGACTTTGTACTATTCTTCAAGTATGAAGAGGTTGACATTAAGTGTTTTGGAAGTATATATGCATATGCACATATGTTTATTGGAAGAAATGACAAGTATCAACACCCACATGTTCCTACAAGAACAAGTCAAGAGAAGATTGTCCGTACAACAAAAAGCCAAAGAAGTGTTCCATGTGTTAAAGTTGGGTTTTTTTAAAGTGGTACGGAAGCTTTTTATAGAAGAAAGGGACCCCGGAGGCCTGTCAACAACTCTCTGCCCTGCTAGCAGGCCGGAGGGACCCTCTCCGCCCTGCCAAGCAGGCCGGAGGGACCCTCTCTACCCTTCCAAGTAGGCCGGAGAGGCCTCCGCCCTGCCAACAGGCCGGAGGGAGGTCCTCCGCCCTACTAGCAGGCCGTAGAGCTCCTCTCCGCCCATGGTCCATGGGGTTACAAAAAAGAAAAAGAGAAAAGAGAGAAAGAGAAGGAGAATAAGAAATAAATACTGCAGTCACAGAATAAGAAAAGGCGGGGAGGAGGAAGACCAAGGGATTACCTATTGGGATTCCACCGGAGGATAGGTTCAATGAAGCTCCTCTGCCCACCTCCAAACACCTATAAGGAGGCTCCAGCGCCAAAAGAAAGGGGAGAGAACAAGCAGGAAGAAAAGGACAGATAGCAAAGAGATAAGCACAACAGAAAAGGGGCAGCACAGCCTTCCTTTACAGTAGGTGGCAGCCTTCTTTTTGGTTGGGTTTTAACAAAACCTACTTTATGTGGAGAGTACAGTTAAGGAGGAGACTTTACTAAAATACCATCCATCAAGCATGTTATGTAAAAATGAATCCAAATGGATTCAAATGCAGCTTTATGCAACTATGTTGACAGATTGAGAGAAACATTCCAAAATTATTTTATATCCAAGACCCTATGGGAGGTTTCCAATGCGTAAAATTATAAATTCACCCATATACTTTGGGAAACCGTGCAAATGTCCCCAAGAAATTATGCAAGAGTGTGGAAATTAGAAATGTCATAGAAAAGTTACTATGATCCCTAATGTATGCAAAGTTGGTGAAAATTTGTACCAAGTCTACAAAGAAACCCTAATTTGCATATATACCCTCGAAAGTTGTAATATGGTGTAGATATCCAAAATATGTTCATAAATGACCAAGATTTCATAAAAAACAAATATTGGAAGGCATATTACATAAAAGTCCCCACTTTGATGGAAAATTGCATTAAAACCCTTCCATGAAAGAAATATTACAAATAAACCATCCCAGGGAGAGATAGTTGCAATGATACCCTACCTTGGGGTAAAAGGAAATATTTTCACTCGAACTAATATTTCAGATAAAAGGGTCTATATTATGAGGGCAAGAAAACATCTTTAGCAGTTTTAATCAAGGGTATTCGGACTTGTCCGATGTAAATTAACACCGATTCTATTCGGTGGGGAAGAGTCAAGTACACGAACTCTTAAATCGTATGATAAAACACGCGCGCGGAAATTATAATATGCAAGCATTAAAAAAGTCGAAACACATGTGCATATTATTTCCTTCCAATAAAACAAAAATTTATTCGTTTATTTCTTCCGCGTGTAAACAGTGGGCCGTTCACCTGGTATAATGGCCAGCAGGCCAATGGGATTTGGTTAGGTTGGATAGGGTGCTATTCAACGGCGAGTGGTCAATCTCCTGCCCAGCCATTTCTGTCTGTCATCTGTCAGGCGCCTGCAACGACCACTGTCTCCTTTTGTTGTCCTTACTCCCCAAACTCGACATGCGGCCTTCTAGATTTTGCTTCCAACAAATGTGGACGACCCATGCTCAATTCTTCGCCAACTCCCAGGCAGCCTGTGTTGCAGCTCGGTCCTCATCATTCCCCCACATCGCCATGGCTCTCAACCTCAAACACATGAAGGGCTTCTATAGGCGCTGGAACCATGATACTTTCCACAATATTTTCGCCAATGTTCAGGCGACTGAAGAAGCATTCTCATTGGCTCAAGAAGAATTCGACAACCACCCTTCTTACGCTCACCATGCGGCCTTCTTGGCTGCTAAAGACGATCTTGACCGGGTCCACTATTAAGAAGAAATATTCTAGCATCAAAAATCGACAATCAAGTGGCTCAAAGAAGGGGACCGTAATACCTAGTTTTTCCATGCCTATGCCTTATCTCATCGTAGCCGTGCCTCTATCTCGGAGCTGCACTATGATGATGGTTCTATTGTGAACCAGCAGGAGGACATGGCTGCCTTGCTGGTATCTCACTTCACCTGGCCTTCACATCTTCGCCGCACCACATACTCCCAGTGGTCTTGGCTTCGATCCCCTCAATTATGGATGCAGAACACAATAATTTGATTAGTGTGGTGCCCTCGGGTGAGGAGATCAAGGGTATTGTCTTTGGTATGTCTTCGAACAGTGCGCCCGGACCAGATGGGTTCACGGGATATTTCTTCAAGGCTTACTGGGACTTCATAGCCAACGACGTCATTAAAGCTGTCCAAGCTTACTTTTGTGGGCACCCTCTTCCGTGCAGCTTCACCTCGTCCCTCATTGCTCTTATACCCAAGGTGGAGAGCCCGAAGACTTGTGCCGATTTCTGCCCCATTAGTCTTTGCAACTTCATCTACAAGATTTCTTCTCGTGTGCTTAGCGATCGGTTGGCTCGTGTTCTCCCCTCCTTGATTTCGGAGGAGCAAGGGGCCTTCGTCAAAGGCCGCTACATCATTGAAAACATATCCTTAGCTAAGGAGTTGGTTCAACATATTGGGAAGCCGTGCCGGGGGCGGAATGTCATCCTCAAGCTTGATATGGCAAAAACACATGATCGCCTGGAATGGAGCTTTCTCTTCGCCGTCCTTCGAAAATTTGGGTTTAGCCTCCTCGTCATCTCTCTCACTGAACCTTTGATTACTAATTGTTGGTTTTCCATCCTCTTCAATGGCCAATTTTATGGCTTCTTCAAGTCCACTATAGGGCTTCGGCAAGGGGATCCAATTGCTCTGGCTCTTTTCATTCTGGCAGAAGAGGCGCTCAGCCCGGGGCTCTCCGCTTTGTTTCTTTGTAGTAGAGGCGGATACTATCAGTCAATCATAAGGTGCCCCAACGTCTCCCACTTGCTATTTGCCGATGACACTCTGATTTTCAGTAACGACTCTGTGCGTCACCTGCGGTCTCTCATGGGCTTCCTGAAGAAATACGAGGTCACCTCCAGGCAGCGCATCAACTCCTCTTAGAGCTTCTATATTCTTGGCAACCACACATCGCCCTCACTCGCACGTTCTATTGGAGCTACCACGGTTTTGGCCAGGCTTCTCTCCCGTTCACCTACTTGGGTATCCCTATATATGCCGGGAGACCCAAACCGGCGCACTTCTCGTATCTATTATCCAAGACTGCCGCCACTCTTCAAAGTTGGAAATCAACCTTCTTGTCGACGAGAGGCAGAATTATCCTCATCAGGCATGTTCTTTCAGCCATGCACATCTACACCTTATCTTGCACTACTATTCCGTTAACCATCCTCAAAGGTTTTCACAAACTCTTGGTGAATTTCTTTGGGGTTCATATGAAGGTTCACCGAAGAAACAGTGGAAATCCTGGGATCTTACTTCTCGCCCCACTGATAGCGGCGGCGTTGGGATCCTTAATCTATCCACCTTGCATGTTGCGCTCAGAACCAAATTATTGTGGAATGCCATCTCTACACCTTCATTTTGGGGTTCATTCTTCCGAGCGAAACACCTTCACTTCCACCATTACTCTGCTGCCCCTTTCTCCCATGCCCTCACGGCGGAAAGAGGTCTTTGGCAGCAGGCGGCTGCTCTTATCCATGCGAACCATAGAGTCTTTATCTTCTTAGACAGCTCAAGGGCATCATTCTGGTTCGACATATGGGTTGGGTCTGCACCGTTGAAGGACTACCTGCCACCGCAAGCTTGGTCCGATCTGTCGGACAAGATGACCTTGGTGCAGGCCGCATTGGCTGGCCAAGCGCAGGCCTCTCTTGTAGCCGCACAGCAGTTCTGCCCACCGGGTCTCTTCCGTAATGCCTTTGCTTCAACCACCACTACTGATAGGTGGTTCTGGACCCTCAGCCCCAATGGGAACTTCACTACCAGGTCTGTGCACAGCAGCCTCTCCCTGAGTGTCTCCCCTTCGTGGGCCTTACTGTGGCACCACCTCATCCCCATCAAATGGTCCATCCTCGCTTGGCGTCTCCTGCGTGGCTGCCTTCCGGTGGATGACGTTATCATGGCTGCTGGCATTCCCTTGTGCTCTAAATGCAACTACTGCCCATCTTTCTAGGAGGAGGGGGTGCTGCACCTTTTCTTTCATGGGTAGATTGCTACTGAAGTCTGGTCTGCGATTTTTGACTTGCTGCACTTCAGTTGTTCGTGGCACTCGTCCATTGCCTCGACTGTCCTCGACTACTTGGGTGGTATGTCCCTTGCTACGGTGGCTATTAGCATCTCACGGTGTATGTTCATGGCCGTCATCTCGGAGATTTGGCTTAGTAGAAATAAAGCGCGGTTCGAGGGGAAGACCATGTCTACCCGCCACATCCTCTGCAAGGTCTTGCACGTAGTCCTCTCCATTGCTCAGGTTCACATCTTCAAGGGCAGATCTCCTCCCCCGGTTCAGCAACCGTTGCTAGCTTCTTGGGGTGTTCCTTTCAAGGTGCTGCAGCCGTCCACTCCAAGAATCATCCGCTGGCTTCCCCCTCCATCGGGCCGGCTGAAACTCAACATCGACGGTGCATTCAAACGCAGCATGGGTGCAGCCGGTGGCGGGGGCATTCTTAGGGATGTAGCTGGCCGCTTGGTCTTTGCCTTTGCTATAGCATACCCTCATGTCAACTCAAGCTTCGATGCCGAAGCCCTTGCCTCCGTGACGGTCTCTTTTGGTGCAGGGAATGTGGTATCCGCACCGTGGCCGTTGAGACGGACTCACTCCTTCTAGCTCACATTGTTCATTGTCGATCTTCTTGCCCATGGAGGCTGAACATTGTCATGTATGAGGTAGCACAGAAGCTACGAAGGGGGGCCAACCAGGTCGTTGACATGCTGGCCGGCCTTGGTAGCTTCACGCCTTCTCTTTGTTGTTGGTCATCTTGGGAGGAGCTTCCGTCCATTGTTAAAGGACCCTATCGTCTTGACAAGATAGGGTGCCCCTCGCTCCGGCGTTGACCTCTAATTGTACCTTTTTGTTCATCATATATAATAAAAAGGGGGGGGGGGGAGAACGCACCGGGGAGAGATTTTTAACCCCTATGGAAGTGTGTAAAAGATAGGTGTGTATGTTATGATGATGTAGAAATAAGGAGGAGAAAACACACAGTATAATTGCGGGAAACGTGCATGCAAGATGGGGAAAAGTGCAAAAATATAGTGAAACTGTAGAAATGTGTAATCTATGATGATTTGGAGATTTGGGAGATGAATAACTAAGAGTATAGAGATAGTTAGACAACCCTTGAGCGTGGAAAATGTAAATAATACTTCCCTCTTCAGGCCAGGGTTAAAGAGAAGAGACGGCGGTGCAGCATGGCTTTGCCCTGAACCGACAAAGAGCCCCCCTCGCGACCTGTGAACCTGGGTGCTTTATATAGGAGTGTAGAAATCCAGAAAGTTCTGCCAAGATTCTAGGAGATATAGCCCACTAAAACTTGAGTTCTTTGTGTCAATCTCGAGATAATAGTGAGGACAAGGGATAGAAACAAGTGGAACTCAATTTTGTGGAAGAATATGTAAGATATTTGCTTGGAAAGAAGGGCCCGGAGCTTGATTTGACAGAGTTTGACTTGCATAAACCCAAAAATTTAAATCTGAGATGAATACCCAAAGTAAGGCTCTAGATTGATAAATCTTGTGGATAATAGTGGGAATAAGAGTCCTAGATCAATTAGAGTGAATCTACAGGCTTCCACTCGGAGAAAATGGACCGAACAAGGCCTCCAAGGAGTCCCACGACGAAGAAATCGGAGTTCAGGAAGTTTAGGACTCTCTGTCTGGCAAACGGTCTATCGCACGATTGCATACGGAGCCTAACGGTCATAGGAGGACTGCAAAGGTACCCACAAACGGTCTAGGGAGAACCGCAAGGCACTAAGAGGTGAAACAGGGCAAAATGGGCACTGTTTGGTGCTTAGCGATCTTGGGAAGACCGCCACCATCACCTAGCAGTCTTCCCAGGACCGCTAGGCTCATGGAAGAAAATTTTTGAGACAAAACACAGTAGTGTTTGGAAATTGGAGAATATCTCAAAAATGGTGCAGAAATAGTGATAGTGGTAGAAGAAGAAATTGTAGATAACTGAAAATGAACAAATTCCATGAAGAGAGCAAGATGAGAAAATGAACAGAAGAAGGAAAAAATAGGGCGAGAATAGAGAGAAAAAATGCTGGGATGCAGGTGAACAGCGAAGCCTGCCAGAAAAATGCAAATACCCTGAAATCGGAGGAGAACTAGCCAATGACGTAGAAGAAGAAAATGTATGGCTTTAAAAAATAAACAACTTTGGTGAAGGGCACTTAATGAATAGAGAAACAAAAGGGGATGAAAAAGGGCTGTGTTCAGGACTGCACAGTGAAAGGGGCCAAATGCTTGATGGAAGTCGACCTAAATGGGCCGCAAGTCATCTTGGAAGGTCAGAAGTTGATAAGATAAGCTCCAGGGCTCTACGAAATCATGATCTCTGAAGTCCAAAGGCTAGGGAACAATGAAATGGGTTTGAAATCCATCCAAGGAAGGCTCCAAAATAATGCATAATTCAGGACATCAGAAATGATGAATAAGAGAAATAACTCGACTTGCGGGCTAAAACAGGTGTCAATAGATGCCCCTCCTTGATGTCCGCTTTGCAAGGGAGCGAGCAAAAGCGGCGCGGAGGTGAAATGGAATGAGATAGAGCAAAAGCGACAGTGACGTGAAATGGAGATGAAGCAGAGATGAAGCGGAGAGAACTGAAAAGTGAGCATCAAGGCAAAAGACAGCCGTCACAACCAACAAGCGATAGGAATTCTCTCGAAAACTCCGAACTAACCACCCGGAATGGCTGACAAGGATGAGACATGTCTGGAGAACTAACTAAGGAAGAAGAAGAAGGAAACACGACCAACGTCATCGGGGACACAATCCACGGTCAATGAGGGGATCGGAAAGAACACAGCTGAAAAGCTGGAAAAGGAAAGACAAAACTGAGGTAAAATCTCGACAGGAATCATGCTGGCCAACCAGATCGAGCGGGCAGATCAGAAAAATCGATCAAATTCAGAGTGGAACGAGAATCTCTTATCCAAGAGAGCTGAAGTGTAATCAACCATTGCCAAGGAAAAATCTTGAAAGAATTCGAGACGTGAGTGCTCAAAAATGACATGATGCATGCTGGGCTAAAATAAAGAAATCATCAAAATGAATGCAAAGAAGGAATAAAATAGAAAGTACGTACGAATAATATTGCTTGACCGAGTCAAGACGGGGTCAAGAGTCTTCTTGCAACCACGGCGTGCGAGACAGAGTCCATCGTCCCCACCCGACTCAAACTAACGGCTTATCCAACGATTAACCGTATGCTCCTAGATCATCATCATTTTTATAAAAGAGGAACATCAGATCCAAGAACATACGGAGAACCAGCCGGTCCTTGAGAGGCTATAATAATGTAGATACCATATATTAATGCAACAATGAAAAGGGATAGAGAGCCATACCTGACTTACCTGCCAAGCGAAACGACATTTTTTTGGATTTTGGATTTTTTGATTTTTATGGGGTTTTCATCATAAGACACAACCATAACAACATGAATGAACATAACATATGTAGCACCCCGAGAATTTATTAAATAATATAAAGGGTATTAATTGAGAAAATTATTTACTATTAAATTGGAAATTTCTTTAGGCAAAGTTTTAACTAATTTTTAAAAATCTAAAAAATTCATAATCATATAGAGGACTAAAATTTTAGACAATTTGTCTTCTTGGTCGAACCCTAAACAAAATCCTAACAAAGCCGAATTAAGAGAATTATGGCTAAAAATGGTTTTGTCTAACTAGACCTTAGATCGCCAAATTCAAGTCCAAATTGTAACCTTTCGAGCCCAAACCAGGCCAATTCGAATGGCCTTGATGGGTAGCCCATTTCCCATCTCGTTGTACGAGGAAACCCTAACCCTAGAGGTCTAATTTTGGGAGACATGGCGGGGCGATTTGGTCAAAGGCGGAATCCGCACGTGTCGAGTTCGTGGGACTCTATCCAGCCTTATCGACGCCCCTAGATTCAATTGCCTCTATAAATTAAACCCTCGACCAACCTAGAAACCCTATTTACTGCTGCGACCGGCGAGGAGCACGATCGAGGGAGGAAACGTCGTGTGGAGCGAGGGTGTTCTTGTGCAATTTCGGCGTCCAGCGTCCCCTTTGTTCCTTCGATTAAGGTAGGTAATCGTGGCCTAAACTCGAAGTAAAATATACCACGAGAAGCGTCTTCGAGTCCTCTTCCTGGCAATGTTAAAAGCCCTAATTTTTATCCAGTAGATCGTGAGTATTTTCTTGTTTAGTAGCAGCATGTCACAGTTAGGGTTTCGACATGTCCCATTCTTTTGATCGATTCAATGCTTGGTATAGGCAGGCCTAAACTCTAATTAACCATGATATACTGGGTATTATTCATTCCTCTTTCCTTTCATACCATTTTGCCTAATTTTAATGCCTTACATCGCCCCAATTAGTTCTCAGAGTTGAGGTATATCATAGTGCAACGGAGACCGGACACGTCGTCTCTGTTGCAGTCGCAACTGGAACCGCCCTGGAACCTAACGGTCTCACGATAGACCATTTTTCATTGGACCATCGTGGCTCATTATGGCCTGGCTGAGACCATCTCTATCCAGAGTAGTCGCTCGACAGACCGTCACTGTTCATTTAAATTTGTTAAGATTTTTCGTGAAATGGTCTAATGACAGACCACTGACCCCTATTAGCGGCCCTAGTCAAATCGCCCTGGTCGATCAGACTATGTTTATTAAATGTACTTGATAGTTGTGTTTCCTCTTGGTAAATCATACATGTATAGGATAGAAACCCACATAAAGAAAAATTGGAATATATGAAATGGATCTGAGTTAACTATGTCTATGATTGAATTTCACCTTGTTCATCTATAATCATATCTCTTTTCTTTTTACAACAATTAGTAAACGTTAATGATAAATAATTGTTACATTGATTATAATGTGTTGAAATTACTAGGATTATTCTGACAGTCATGCCACTCCGGTGGTGCTGGCTGCCCGGATATACATCTTTTTTCGATGCTTTATTAGCCTTTAATCTTATAATATTTGGGACTCTCCGCCGGATATTCCTTCCGTCAGACTAGGACCTCTATTATGAGACCTCCGTAATCCCCCGCTAGCCTGGGATTCCCACTAGGATGCCGGGAGGGTTGTACCCCGAATCCTGCACCTAATGACTCGATCGGATCGCATGGTTTTACAGCCCAGAATCGGGACTATCCTAGTTAATTGCGGCCCAGGTGTGACTGCCTGGCTCCTGAAGCGGCCTTTTAGTGACCGTTCCATCTTATCATAGACCAAGATCCATTCTGATCTAAACGGCCCACTATGGACCATTTTCCTTCGGAAAGCGGTCCATCCAGGACCGTCTTTGTCTCCTTACGGCCTACTATAGACCGTTTTCATCCTTTGGCGATGGGCTTTGTCCCTCTGGCCCAGTATCAACTATGACGGTCCACGGTAGACCATTTTTACCTTGTGCGGCCTGGGTATGACCGCAACTCCTCTAGGAGCTTATTTCTCGCGTGTTTCTTGTGTGCTTTGGTAGCCGAGCCAACGTTGTCTTAACCTGCAATTAATCCTAATTGGATTCCTATCTTTTGCGAGCCATAATCTTATGGCTTTCCACTCAATTATTGAAATTTCACTTGATCCTAGAAAATAATTTACATAGCTTGACCATGGAATTCCTGGCCGATTCCAATGAATGTCTAGATATTGCCTGGGATATTGGATCCATCAAACCAATGCCAACGCATCATAAGGGCCCGGTCTGGTCCTTGGAGGAGCGCCCGAAAAGTACTAGTGCCCAGGGGAGTTGTAATGACATGGTGAGGCATTGCACCGAGTGCATCACTAGCGTGTTGTCTGTGACATTCATTTTCCCTATACATTTCTACAAGTTATTGAATTCCTCATGGAATTTATATCTACATGCGTTGCTTGTTTGCGTGCTTGATCGGCCAATTCTTGGACATGATATATATATCTGTTCTACTTATTTCTATTGCTCTCTTTCCAGCATTGTTTACGTTAGTTTTGTTTTATCATTGTTTTATTCGCATGACATTTGATTAATTTGGTTAATTACTTAAACTTTGCCTGCTATTACCTTCTTAGCGTTCGCTCACCCAGTTTCCCCATTTCAGGTAGCGCCAATGATGAAATGCAAATGGACGGGGATGGGCAAGAGTGAAGACCCGGAGTGGACCCGTTAGATGTGAATTTGACGGTTGTCTTAGTAGAGTTGTGGAGTGGTCATGTAGTGGTTGATGAGTCGTTGTTTAGTGATGTCTTTAAGAGTTGTCGTTTAGAGTTGTAATCTTTTCTTTTTCTCCTTTTATTCGAATCATGATGTAAAATGTTATGAGGTTTTTGGAAACATTTTGTTCTCTTATTTATGAGTAAATTGGTATTTTTAGAATAATTCTTTCTCTATGCAATTATGGTATTTTAATTCCGTTATCGCTCTATTTATCATGAATGTATATAACTACTGCGTTCCGATATTCCGCGTCGGGACGTGACAATTTTGTGGTATCATAGCCTAGGTTTTCTAAGTTCCTAGGTTTCTAAGTGGTGTCATAGAACCCGTGACCTTGTTAAAGTCTAAGGATCTAACCCTGTGAGATTGGGTAGAGACTTGGGGTTGACTCAATTAATAAACTATAAAAGATTTCTGCTAGGCTGTTCTAATTAATTTTCCTGTGTGTAGGAGTCTGTTCCGATGGCAGCCGAACGTGCGTAATGGAGGGATATGCAGTGTACAGTGCTGGGTTTGACTCATGCCATCCAGCAGGTATCGTAGGGCAACGCGCATCATGGGGCCGGTGATCTCCACCGGAATTTCCATGGATTGAATTCCCCACGATTTGGTAGATCGGCTGATCCCGACGAAGCCGAGCATTGGCTGAAGGAAATAGAGCGAATCTTTAGAGTTATGCAGTGCAGTGACCAGGACCGAGTTCTCTTGGAAACTTTTCAGCTGGAATGCGATGCACGTGCTTGGTGGGAAGCAGTAGAAGCTACGCTCGAAAATAGGCATGCGACGTGGGATGAGTTTAAGGAGCATTTTAATAGCAAGTATTTCTCATATCGTGTGCAGGAAAAGAAGGCAGCAGAGTTCACTGTGTTGAAGCAGAGAAATTTATCAGTTGTTGAGTGCGAGGCACAGTTCGCCAGGTTATCCCGCTACGCGACGCATTTGGTATCTACAGAAAAGATGAAAGCCAAAAGGTTTGAATGGATTGAAGCTCCAGTATATCAACCAATTGGCGCTGATGGAAATTCATAACTATGCCGAGATTGTGAGGAAAGCTCAAGTCCTTGAGGATACCATGGATATGACTGAGAGGATCCGAGGAAGGAACACCAAGAAGGAGCAGACCATTGGTTTCAGGAATTTCAAACCCAATAATGACAAGAAGAGGCCCACTGGCGGGTCTAGTTCCTGGAAGGACAAGAAGTCGAGAAGTGATGACAAGAAGGCAGGCTCGGCTGCATCATCCAAAGCTCTTTGCAAGTATTGTGATCGTCCGGGTCACAAGATGGAGGAGTGTGGGCGCAAGCTAGGCGCCTATCTACGTTGTGTGAGCAGGGACCATCGTATCCTTGAGTGTCCATTTCTGCCAGATCAAGCTACACCGAACAAGCCATAAGGAGGCCAGAAGCGACAGGGCAAGCTCCAATCCCTACAAGAAATCGAGACAGAAGCCACCGATCTAGGTGGATTGGTGGAAGGTACACTTGTTATTTTGATAAGTCGACATTTGTTCTCTTTGATACAGGAGCAACACATTTTTTTCTTTCTCAACGTTTTCCTAAGCCCTTATCTGTGAAACCTATATTGATGAACTTTCAACTGGAAATATCAACCCCCATTGGTTCGGTTTCAGCAATTAAGGACTATTATCCTTCTAGTAAAATTTTGGTGAATGGGCTGAATATGCTAGCTGATTTGGTTTGTATGAAGATGAAGGTTTATGATGTAATCCTAGGAGCAGATTGGTTAGCTAAGTATGAGGCTAGCATTCATTGTAAATCTGGCACCGTGTCTTTCTCTGGGCACCCCGAGCTTTCTTTTGTTGGGGTTAGACATTCTAACTTGGTGCCACTTATTTCGGCAGTTCGGGCCGAGAAGTTTTTGAGGAAAGGATGTCTGGCATTTTTGGCCTTGGTCGCTTTGACCGACAAGAAGGAGTTAGAGTTGGAGGACATTCTGATTGTCCAAGATTTTTCAGATGTGTTTCCTGAAGGTTTACCAGGACTTCCCCCTGAAAAGAAGGAGTTTTCTCTATTGATCTAGTTCCTGGCGCGTCAGTAGTTTCTAAAGCTCCGTACCATATGTCTCCTGCGGAGTTAAGAGAATTGAAAGAGCAATTCATGGAGTTGCTTGAGAAGGGGTTTATTAGTCCTTTTACGTCCCCGTGGGGAGCCCCAGTGCTGTTAGTGAGGAAGAAGGATGGTTCGTTAAGACTGTGTATTGAATACCGTCAATTGAACCAGTTTACTGTCAAGAATAAGTATCTGTTGCCAAGAATAGATGAGTTGTTCGATCAGATAGTGGGAGCATAGTATTTTTCCAAGATTGATCTATGATCGGGGTATCATCAGTTGTAGATCAAGGATGAAGATATCTTTAAAACCGCATTCCGAAGTAGATATGGACATTTCAAATTTATTGTGATGCCTTTTGGTCTAACAAATGCTCCTGCATCCTTTATGCAGTCGATGAATAGTATTTTTCGACTCTACTTAGATCAGTGGGTCGTGGTTTTTATTGATGATATTTTGATATACTCTAAGAGCAAGGAGGAGCATGCAGAGCACTTAAGGAGGGAGTTACAGATACTGAGAGAACATCCGTTATATGCCAAGTTTAGTAAGTGTGAATTCTGGCTGCAAGAAGTGTCTTTTTTGGGGCACATTATTTCTAAAGATGGAATCTCTGAAGATCCCTCTAAGGTAGAGGCAGTAAGGAAATGGGATAGGCCTGCGAATGTAACCGAAGTGAGAAGTTTTTTAGGCCTAGTAGGTTACTATCAGAGATTCATTAAGGATTTCTCCAAGATTACAGTACCTCTGACTAGATTGACCCGTAAGAAGATTCGATTTGAGTGGTTGGAAGATTATGAATGGAGTTTTCAAACTCTGAAGGAATGTTTAACCACCGCCCCTGTTTTGGCCTTGCCTTCTGGAGAAGGAGGTTTTGACGTTTATATTGATGCCTTAGGCTTGTGCCTAGGATGTGTGCTTATGCAGCATGGAAAAGTGATAGCCTATTCTTCTAGGCAGCTAAGGAAGCACGAAGAGAATTATCCTGTCCATGACTTGGAGCTCGCTACAGTGATGTTTGCCTTGAAGATTTGGAGGCACTACTTGTATGGAGAGACTTTTACTGTATACTCTGATCATAAGAGCCTTAAGTATCTGTTCTCCCAAGAAGAGCTTAATATGAGGCAGAGAAGATGGCTTGAATATTTGAAGGATTTCGACTTCTCCATAGAGTATCACCTTGGGAAAGGTAATGTAGTGGCTGATGCCTTGAGCTGTAAGCCGATAGCAAAGTTGTCTAGTCTCATGTTGCAAGAATGGAGACTGCTGAAGCAGTTTGCTAGTCTAGACATTAATGTTAGCAAGGATCGGGTCATGATCGCTCAGTTTCAGCTTCGTCTCGAGCTGTTAATGGAAATTAAGACCCTGGAAGATAACGATCTAGTGTTAGTAGAAATCAAGGGAAATCTAAGTAATAGACCAGAGTTTGTGTTGGCCGATGATGATCGGTTGTTATTCCGGGGAAGGACATGTGTCCTCGATTTAACCAAAGTGAAGAGCAAGATCCTTGAGGAAGCTCACAGATCCAAGTATACTATTCATCCCAGAGCTACTAAGATGTACCGAGATTTAAAGAGGACCTTTTGGTGGCCAAATATGAAACGAGAAGTAGCAGAATTTGTAAGTAGATGTCTGGTATGTCAACAAGTGAAGGCCGATCATTTCAGACATGTAGGGAAGTTAAAACCGCTCGATATACCATAGTGGAAGTGGGAGAGCATCGGCATGGATTTTATAATGGGCTTACCAAGAACTCGTGGAGGTTTTGACACCGTATGGGTAATTGTAGATAGATTGGCCAAATCGGCACATTTCTTATCCGTCAAGTCGAAGTGGACAGTTGATATCTTGGCTGCTCTGTACATGAAGGAAGTCATGAGACTACGTGGGGTACCCATAAATATTATGTCAGATAGAGATCCCAGATTCACTTCACATTTTTGGAGAGGATTGTAGGAGTCCTTGGGAACCTGTCTGAACTTCAGGACCGCATTTCATCCTCAGATGGACGGGCAAACCGAGAGAACTAATCAGATTGTCGAAGATATGCTAAGGGCTTGCATGATCGACTTTGGTGGCAGTTGGCATGAACATTTGGCCCTAATAGAATTTTCCTACAATAATAGTTATCAGTCCAGTATCCAGATGGCACCGTTCGAGGCTCTCTATGGAAGGAGTTGTCGATCACCTTTATGCTAGAATGAGGTAGGCGAGAAACAATGGTTAGGATCGGATCACATTTCAGAATCATCTAAGAATATCTAGGTTATCCGGGATTGTCTGCAAGTTGAACAGTCAAGATAGAAAAGCTATGCAGATAACAAAAGGACAGACTTGGAATTTCTCGTAGGCGAGCATGTATTTTTGAAGGTTCTGCCTATGAGAGGAGTTCGAAGGTTTGATATTCGTGGCAAGCGAAGTCTGAGATACATTGGCCCATTTGAGATTCTGGAGAGAGTTGGAGAAGTTGCCTACAGGTTGGCTTTGCCACCCCAGTTATCTGGAGTACATAATGTTTTCCATGTATGTATGCTACGGAAGTATGTTTATGACCACGCGCACATCATTCAACATGCGGATCTAGAGTTGAAGGAACACTTGACTTATGAGGAGAGACCCGTCAAGATTTTGGACCAAAAGCATCAACAACTCAGGAATCAGTCCATACCGATGGTCAAGGCTCAGTGGAGCCGACGTGGGACCGAGGAAGCTACTTGGGAATCTGAAGAAGCTGTCCAAAAGCAATACCCTGATCTATTTTAAGGTCAGTAATCTTAATTATCCCCATTTTGATAAGTACAGTGAATTTGGAGGATCAAATTCCTTAAAGTGGGGGAGGATGTAGCACCCCGAGAATTTATTAAATAATATAAAGTGTAATAATTAAAGAAATTTATTTACTATTAAATTGGAAATTTCTTTATGTGAAGTTTTAACTAATTTATAAAAATCTAGAAAATTCATAATCGTATAGACGACTAAAAGTTTAGATAATTTTTCTTCTTAGTTGAACCCTAAACAAAATCCTAACCAAGCCAAATTAAGAGAATTAGGGCTAAAAATGGTTTTGCTTAACTAGACCTTAGATCGCCAAATTCGAGCCTAAATCGTAACCTTTCGCGCCCAAACCAGGCCCATTCGAACGGCCTTGATGGGTAGCCCATTTCTCTTCTCGTTGTACGGGGAAACCCTAACCCTAGAAGTCCAATTTTGGGAGAGATGGCGGCGCGATTTGGTCAAACGTAGAATCTGCACGCGTCGAGTTCGTGGGACTCTATCCAGCCTTATTGACACCCCTAGATTCAATTGCCTCTATAAATTAAACCCTTGACCAACCTAGAAACCCTATTTGCTACGGCGACCGGTGACGAGCACGATCGAGGGAGGAAACGTCATGTGGAGCGAGGGTGTTCTTGTGCGATTTCAGCGCCTAGCGTCCCCTTTATTCCTTCGATTAAGGTTGGTAATCGTGGTCTAAACTCGAAGTAAAATATACCATGAGAAGCGTCTTCGAGTCCTATTCCTGGTAATGTTAAAAGCTCTAATTTTTATCCTGTAGGTCGTGTGTATTTTCTAGTTTAGTAGCAGCATGCCACAGTTAGGGTTCTGACATGTCCTATTCTTTTGGTCGATTCAATGCTTTGTATAGGTAGGCCTAAACTCTAATTAACCATGATATACTGGGTATTATTCATTCCTCTTTCCGTTCATACCATTTTGCCTAATTTTAATGCATTACATTGCCCCAATTAGTTCTTAGAGTTGAGGTCTACCAGAGTTCACCGGAGACCCGACACGTTGTCTCTATTGCAGTTGCAACGGGAACCGCCCTGGAACCTAGCGGTCTCGCGATAGACCATTTTTCATTGGGCCATCGTGGCTCATTACGGCCTGGCCGAGACCGTCTCTATCCAGAGTAGTCGCTCGACAGACCGTCGCTGTTCATTTAAATTTGTTAAGATTTTTCGTGAAACGGTCAAATGACAGACCGCTAACCCCTGGTAGCAGCCCTAGTCAGACCGCCGTAGTTGATCAGACTATGTTTATTAAATGTTCTTGATAGTTATGTTTCCTCTTGCTAAATCGTACATGTATAGGATAGAAACCCACATAAAGACAAATTGGAATATATGAAATGGCTCTGAGTTAACTATGTCTATGATTGAATTTCACCATGTTCATCTATAATCATATCTCTTTTCTTTTTACAACAATTACTAAACGTTAATGATAAATAATTGTTACATTGATTATAATGTGTTGAAATTACTAGGATTGTTCTGATAGTGATGCCACTCCACTGGTGCTAGCTGGCTGGTTATACATCGTTTTCCGATGCTTTATTAGCTTTTAATCTTATAATAGTTGGGACTCTCCACCGGATATTCCTTCCATTGGACTAGGACCGCTATTATGATACCTCCGTAAGCCCCCACGAGCCTAGGATTCACACTAGGACACCGGGGGTTGTACCCCGAATCCTGCACTTAATGACTCGATCGGATCACATGGTTTTACAGCCCAAAATCGGGACTGTCTTGGTTAATTGCAACCTAGGTGTGACCGCCTGACTCCTGAAGCGGCCTTTTAGTGACCGCTCCATCTTGTCATGGACCAGGATCCATTCTGATCTAAACCGCCCCTCAAAGACCATTTTCCTTCGAAAAGCGGCCGATCCAGGACCGTCTTTGTCTCCTTACGGCCCATTGTGGACCGTTTTCATCCTTTGGCGCTGGGCTTTGTCTCTCTGGCCCAGTATCAACAATGACGGTCCACGATAGACCGTTTTTACCTTGTGCGGCATGGGTATGACCGCAACTCCTCTAGGAGCTTCTTTCTCGCTTGTTTCTTATGTGCTTTCGTAGCCGGGCCAAGGTTGGCTTAAGCTGCAATTAATCCTGATTGTATTCCTGTCTTTTGCGAGCCATAATCTTATGGCTTCCCACTCAATTATTGAAATTTCACTTGATCCTAGAAAATAAGTTACATAGCTTGATATTGGAATTCCTGGCCGATTCCAATGAATGTCTAGATATTACTTGGGATATTGGATTCATCAAACCAATGCCAACGCATCATAAGGGCCCGGTCTGATCCTTGGGGGAGCGCCCGAAAAGTACTAGTGCCCAGGGGAGTTGTAATGACATGGTGAGGCATTGCACCGAGTGCATCACTAGCGTTTTGTCTGTGACATTCATTTTCCCTATACATTTCTACAAGTTATTGAATTCCTCATGGAATTTATCTCTACATGCGTTGCTTGTTTGCATGCTTGATCGGCCAATTCTTGGACATGATATATCTCTGTTCTACTTATTTCTATTGCTCTCTTTCCAACATTGTTTACGTTAGTTTTGTTTTATCGTTCTTTTATTCGCATGACATTTAATTAATTTGGTTAATTACTTAAACTTTGCCTGCTATTACCTACTTACCGTTCGCTCACCCAGTTTCCCCATTTCAGGTAGCTCCGATGATGAAACGCAAATGGATGGGGATGGGCAAGAGTGAAGACCCGGAGTGGACCCGTTAGATGTGAATTTGACGGTTGTCCTAGTAGAGTTGTGGAGTGGTCATGTAGTGGTTGATGAGTCGTTGTTTAGTGATGTCTTTAAGAGTTGTCGTTTAGAGTTGTAATCTTTTCTTTATCTCCTTTTCTTCAAATCATGATGTAAGATGTTATGAGGTTGTTGGAAACATTTTGTTATCTTATTTATGAGTAAATTGGTATTTTTAGAATAATTCTTTCTCTTTGTAATTATGTTCTTTTAATTCTGTTATCGCTCTATTTATCATGAATGTATATAACTGCTACGTTCTGATATTTCGCGTCGGGACGTGACAACATAACAACATAACGAAGATGAACACAGCATAACAAGACAAATATGAACGAAACATAACATATCAAAGATGAAACATCACAAGAACAAACAATAAGCATGCGTGGCACAGTGCCACAAGACAACATAACGCAGTGGGACAGCATACATGGTGGGACAAGGACATGGTGAGACAAGAACCACAGGGGACAAAAGACACGAGCAACATGTGTGTCGGATGACAACACAGCGAGATGAAACCATGGTGAGACACGGAGGAACAAAACAACATGTGTGGGACAACACGGAGGGACGTAGGAATGTGTGACAAGGACACGGCGGGACAAAAGACATGACAAATATGCTCTTCAATCAAAGCCCAAGATCCAATGAAGCAGAACCGCCAAGTTCATAATTATGAGGCAATACCCTCTCATGGAGATATGATGATGCGAAGCGAAAGCTGAGAAGGATATGAGCTCTAGAACAGATCGAGAGAATAGATAGATAAAAGATATGAAGAGGAGGCAGAATGAGAGATAGAGTAAGGAAACTTTGAGCACCTACAAACTGCACACTTAACAAACAGATCATATCTGTCCTCAAAATAAATAGAACGTATAAATAAAAGATAAATGTTTTTAGATTTTAGATTTTTCTAATTTTTTTTAGATTTTTATGATATTTGGATTTTTACAATATTTAATTTTTTTAGATTTTAAAGAATATTTGATTTTTTTGGAATTTTGAGAATATTTGATTTTTTTTTTAGAATTTGGAGAATATTTGATTTTTTTAGAATTTTGAGAATATTTGCATTTTTTTACAATTTTGAGAATATTTATATTTTTTGAAATAGTAATTTACAGCACCCAAAGACGGACTCAAACTATTGGTCAGGGGTAGTCATCCCGCCCCCTATAATTAAAGACTTCCCTTAAGTAGGGCGTGATATGAGGGTGGCTTACCACAACCAACCGCCTCTAGAGAAATAGAAGAAGATTGGAGACAAGCTTTTTGTAGGATGGGAGATATCAAGATTCGAATTCCTTCTAGGGCACAACCCCTCAAAGATACAGTCTGTTGCGCTGGGACTTCGTGTCTTTGATTTTGAGACCCATATTTATCAGGCACGCAAGCGACCGGGCTCATGACGTCCCGCGGGGAACTATACTGCCACTCTTGCCATACCTTTGATTTCATAATTTTGCATTTGATTCATTTTCACATTTTGGTAGCCCTTATCAGCCAGATATAGCGTGAAGGCTCACTTCTGAGGGTCAAGACTGCCCCTATTTGAGACCTCTCTCATATTAGGGAGCGCCTAGATTGGTCATCTCATCCGTCAATCTCTTGCCCCTGCACTTGGCCGAGAAAAGAAAAGAAAAAGCCTTCGTGCATACCCATGGTATGGCCAAAGCAGCAACGGTGTGTCTTAGAGGAATCGGCTATGGCTCGCCGTGTAGTGTGTGAAAAGCCCATACTCAAAGGTTACCCTCAACGATCGGGGAAAGCAACTAGACTCCCAGCGCGGAGCTATCACCAGCCTGAGGGTGCTGCAGAAGCAGACTCTTATTGACTAAGCTTAACTAAGCAAACTGAACTAAAGCCACTTAACCATGTTAGGGAATAGCATTATAACCATGCGCACGAGCATTTAGAAGTAATGGCCATGATAACAAATTCTTGCACCAAATAAAGATATCTTACAAATCTTGAGAGTGAAAATTAGCATCCTGATCTTGATCAACGAGCTTTGATCAGAACGAGCTATGTATTTCTTACTTGACAGGATCAAATGATGAGAAGGATAACAAGGCTTAAAGATTCCTATACACGGAGGAGTGGCAGACACCAACTAGATGAAGAAGGATGAAAAGGAAGAGAGACGAGGGCTAGAACTCCCTCGTTAAGGCATAGAGACCCTGATAACAAAGAACCAGATACAGAATAACCAAAGATTAAGTGAGATCAAGGCGGGCTAAAGCCTCAAAAATAGTAAGAAAAAGGGCAAGGACCTTGAGAGGATGAAGAGGAGCGAGTAGAAAGATGATGAGGAGATTGCTGCGAAAGTGAAAGAGGAGAAGAATGATCTTCCGACGTAGTCGGAGACAGAGAATGGTAATCATCCGATAGGGTCGGAGAAGAAGAATGATAATCACCCGACAGAGTCGGAGAAGGAGTAGAGGCAACACTCGTAAGTCCTGGGGAAGAAGAATCGGGCGATATCCTGAAATTGGGATAAATTGATGACATAGGCCGAGGGCTAGAATTATGAGAGCGGGGAGAATCTGGACGCTCCGGATGGGAAGAAGAGGAATGGGGGCTCGCGGACCCCGGAAGGGAGGAGAAGATTATGGAAACATGATCAAAATGAGGAAAGTACACCACCCAAGGGTGCGAACTGAGTAGAAGGAAAGATGAATGAAAAGAAGGGGAGGAAGAGGTGGACCCCCGAATGTACCATTAACGACCCTTGAACTTGCGCCGCCGCCTCTTCTTAGCAAAAATACCTTGAAAATGGACCTGTCTAGAGCGGGCTTGGACCTTCGGGCTTCCTAATCTGTAATATTTCCTCAAATAACGGGCCCATCTGGCAGACAGCCTGGGCCGGCTATGAATATGCAGCCTCATTGGGGAGGTTGCCCCTAGACACCCGGTGGTAACATTATGTGGACACTCTTGAACAACTAACTCCTTAGAATGATGACCAACAAGCCATGGAGTTCTATCACTTGGCACCAAGATATTGAGATTTGGTAGCTCCATTCGAAAATCAATCTTGAAGCATAGCTCCCTTGACAGAAGAGCATGATGAAACTTGTTAAGGTGCTAGGCCCGGATACAGAGGGGGGTGAATGTATCCTGCTAGGAATAATGCCCAAATAAAACTCAGATGCTAGACGCAATCACAGAATAAAACTATTTCAATTAAACTTATGAGCAAGCACATGGAGCGCGCCTATCCAAGCATCTAGCGGAAGCAAACACACAAAGCAAACCACTGCTCAATAGATTTTTAGGTGGTTCGGTCCTCCAGACCTACATCCACCCCTCACTCCCAACCGGAGTGAGGCTTCACTAGCAAACGCTAGAACCAAGCAGACTCAGTCTGCGAACAAGGTGCTGCCACACAGCTTCACCAGGGGAACAACCTCCCCTCTTCCTCCCAACCGGAGGGACACCCCAAGTGACTCCCAGCCACTTGGAAACCAGAGACCAAAGTCTCTCTTCCTCCAGTCCAGGAGGGAACCCGCCAGTGACTCCCCGTCACCAGCAACCAGAGGTCGAAGACCTCTCTTCCTCCAACCGGAGGGACCCCTGGACTTGAATACTACAAGCCCAGAACCGGAGGACGAGCCTCCCTTCCTCTAACCAGAGGGAACCCACAAGTAGCACCCAGCTACTTGCAACCGGAGATAACAATCTCCCTTCTCCTGAACCAACAGGAGGGACCCCGAACTCTCTACAGAGAATCGGAGATACAGCAAGTAAATAGTTCAAAGTAAAAACAAAACCCAGCAACGGAAAGCTGAAAAGATAAAATCAAATGTGGCTCTCGCAGGAGCTGGCTGGCCTGGATTTGATCCACGGTCCAGCAGGAACTTCTTCTGCTGCTTCTCTCTTTCTCCCAGCACGAACTCTCTTTTCTTCTTCTTCTTCTCACTGCTTCTGCCTCCTCCTTCTTCTCACTCTCTCTATCTCACTGTCACTCTTTCTTCTTCTTCTTCTGCTCTCTCGATCTGACTCTCAGCTTTCTCTATCTCTTCTTTCTCTTCTACACTGCTATCTAGAACGTGGAAGCTCTCGACTGCTCTCTATTTTTCCACACTCTCACGATCTCTCTATTTTTTCTTTCTTCTTCTGGATCGAGCTCTCTACAACTCTGGTTTTTCTTTCTTGGCTTTGATCTCTCTTTATCTGTGGACGAAGGCTACATTATATAGCAGCAGCAGCAGGTGGATAGGGCACAAAATGCGTGTGCCTCCCACGCTCGATCCAGAACCTTCCTACCACGTGTCTTTATCAGATTGGTTCCTCTTGTCTCGGATCACGTGCAGCCCAGGTGTGTGGAATGTTCTTCCTCGGACCTGTAATGAGATTAATACCATTAATCATTCAGAGTTCGCTGTATGCTCATTTAAAGCTAAGGCTGCATGAGGTATGTAATAGCAAACAAGGTGACTACTACACGAGGTAGGAAATGAACGAAACGAGATACAATGAACAAGGCTAACACAACAAGGAAGATGACACGAGGTCAGATAAGTCCAGCACGAGGTAAGAAGAAAACGACACGAGGTAGCAAGGCTAATATAACAAAGAAGGTGACACGGGGTCAAATAAGAACGGCACGAGGTGAGAGGTCATAACACAGAGTGAAATAATAGAATAACACGCGATTTAGAAGAAACCTGGACGAGGAGAGAAAGAAACAACACAGAGACATTAACACACAAAAAAAACACGAAGACATAAATACTAAAATAACATAAAGACAACTCGAGTACAAAGCTGCTCGAACTTACGAGCGACTCAAAAACGAGGACGACACGGGCTGAAAGCAACCCGAAGATGAGAAACAGAGACCGACACGAAGTGTGGTCATGAGGTGAGAAAGACATGAAGATGAAAAACAAGAATCGACACGAAGTGTGGTCAGGGCGAGAAGGACACGAAGTCTAATGAGAAAAACCAACACGAAGATAGAAGAGAAATGACTCGGACTAAGGACGACACGAGGACATCACAGACAGACTCGGCTTGATTAGAAAAGAAGTGCACGACGTAAGACCAACACGAAGTGTGTTAAGTCAACACGAGGATAGAGATAACAAAGAAATGACTCTAACTGAGGACGACATGGAGACAACACCGACACACTCGACTTGAGACACTTAGAGCTTGAACTTTAGAGAAGGCTGCACGAAGTGAAAACAACACGAAGACAGAAGATGACACGGCTATCACGACACGTGATGAAGCAGTGGGACCAGGAAGAAACGACTCGAGGAACAGCAGTAAGTGACACGAAAGCACACGAGCAAACATAAAAGGTGACACGAGATGACCAACTAAAAACAAAGGAGACGACATGAGGTTCACAGGGAGATGACTCAAAGTTCGTCAGAACAATTCGAGCTGCTTCAGTGAACAACATGAAGACAGAAAGTGAAGCGACACGAAGTTAAACAGTGGAAGATACTACTCGGAGACATAGAAGACAAAGATGGAACAATACGAAGTATAAATGGATAACACGAAGTGTTGTAGGGATAAACGACACGAAATATGAAGGAAACAATACGGACACACGATGTACTACCTCATAGCAGTTTACCTGGTAGCCATGAAAGTTAACACGAAGTGTTGTAAACAAAGACGACAGGAAGTCATTTCGTGTTTGTGAGGAGAAACCACACGAAGTGTGGTGCATGTAGGGCTATCAATGAAGCTGATTTATAGAGCTGATTTATAGACTTGAAGAAATGATGCACTGATCACGCTGAATAGACTTGACGTTAAGACCAATGTATAAACGTCAAGGAATATCAATGTATAACCTTGGAGGAGAAGACCTAAGTATGGGCATGTATAACCAATGAATGAGCTGAGGGGTTGAGCAATCAGCCATGACTGAACATAATCAAATATGCAATGCCATATCAGAACTTATGAAGAACTGCATTATGATCAAAAGGTGAGTAATAGCATGATGACTCACACAGCAGGATGACTCACAGTGAATAACACACATCAAAGATCAACTATTAAAATCACATCAAAGCCACCATCAAGATCATCGTAAAAACCACAGCAAAGCCATCAGCAAAGCCACAATTGAAACCATCATCAAAACCACAGGGCGCAACAATCTCCCCCTTTTTGATGATGGCAACACTACACAGTGAGTCAGTCTGATGACTCAAACTATTCTCCCCCTTTGACTTCATCAAAAAGAAAATAGTTTGAGAAAGATAATCCAGTGATGTCATATGAGACACACAACATAGTTCAGCAGATGATGGCAACACCATATCAGAAGCATTTAAAACAATTCTCCCCCTTAGTCAAACAACTTATGCAGTCATGCATATGTAACAATACTCCCCCTGTGACATGGCAGACGATATAGAGCTAATGCAGATGGATAACATGATCAGACAATCTTGCACATTGTCCCCTTATGATCCATGAAGCAAGAGAAATTTACAAGGATGAACTCTGGTTATCCAAAGGAAATTCTGAGAGTTGTGCATTACATAAAAGAGAACCAATGTCAATCAAGACACATTGGTAGAGGGCAATATGATCAGAAACGTTTTGAAGGTTGAAACCAATTGAGATAGTGAAGTGATGAGCATCTATCAGCAAGACACAGACTGTAATCATAGTGAATAAATGAGGAAGACAGATTTTCATTAGCACACCAAATTCATAAATCTTTGTAAACGAACTTCAGATTCTTCAATTATAATAGATTATGAATGAGTTTAAACTTATCATCATGATTTAAGAATGATGAATCCAAAGTCATATCTGAAAATTCATTACTCATATCTGAAACACCTTTTAATATAAATGAACCAAAAACTCATCTGACATTCATGTTTAACCTCTTTCCATCTTACTTATTTAAAAATCAATGACTCCTATGGAAGTTACACAAGATGATATTGAGATTAAACAAAAAATAATTGTGTATGAATATATCTTTAGATATTCAGAATTTTCTATTGATTAGCACTCATTTTTTTTTCTTGAACAAGTTTGGTTCAGTCAACACCTTTTTACGTGAGGCACAACACTTCTCTGGTGAAGTGACCCAGTTACTCAGTGTGACAACCATATTGCCTCTTAAGGAGAACAGAGTTAGCAATTTAGAGTGTCTTTTTACATGAGGAGACACCTTGATCAGAGGCCAGAATCCCCAGTTACTCAACACATCCATGCCATTGCTCTGCCATATTTTCAAATATTTTTTTGAAAGGAGAGGTAACTATGGCACTTCATGACTTGGGCTTACTCCATTTCTTTGATAGAGAACCCAGTTTCTCTATGACGAAGTCATTGCTCTTGCAACTTTTTAAATGTTTTCAGATTTTTTAAACAAAGCTTAGTACATTGAAATGTTTAAGAACAATACCTTCTACATGTATCTTAACCAAGGATAGCCATGTCTTTTAAAAATTTTAGATTTCAGAAAGTTTTGCATGAAGTTCATGAGACAATCGGTTAAGATTTATTAAGCATGATGATTCAGATATTTTCAAGTCCTTTACATCAAAACTTAGGAAATACATTAGACTTAAATCAATTTGATTTATCAAAACATTCTTAAGCCAGTATAATAGAAGTTTCTTCTTTTCAGAATATGTCTGATTTATGTCTAGGGTGCACTGACTAAAAACTTTCCTCATTCAGATGAATCAATGACACTTTAGCAAATCAGTGGAGTCAACAAAGCATTTTTATCGTGAGAGTAGCAGAGAGCAATCATGATTAGACAAGGATTTAACATTAGAACAGTTCAGTTTAGAAGACACTAGCTGAGTCTGGAGTACAGACAGAACAGCTATATAAGTGTAGACATCAGGGAATTCAAGTGAACTACTCATTTGCCAAGAATGGATCAGATTGCTAGACAGAAGGAGTTCAAGAGGTGAAGAGATGACACAGGAATGCTCCCCCTATCTAGATGCAATGAGTCATTTCTTTTTAGATTTTTCAATGCAAGGAAATGCAATGCAACTAACTACATGTATGCATGTTTAAAGGCTCTACTGGAGAAATTTCCGGAACATAGATATGTAATGCATTCAGCAAATGAGATCACCATGATCATGCATCATTACATTTATATGCAATGCATTCAGAGATAAACTACAATCATTTCCATGAGCATTTCAGATTTTTTTTTCAATCATATTCAGTTAAACAATGCACAAAAGAATTATCATGATATGCAGTGCATTCAGATCATACAAATTCAGAATACAGAGTTATCAAAATTTACCTGAATGGGGCTTTATCATCTTGGGTGCCTTGGTTTATTTACCCCTCCTTTTATTTCTCAATCCAAGGCACACCTGCAAATTTTGATCATTTTGATCCTGCAGGGACCCAAGCATCTTTGGGTCCTGCCTTAGCCCTGACAAGTGTTCTAACCTGTTTCTTAGCTAGATCAACATCAAATTTCATCAGAAAGCAATCATCCATAGAATGTCCAAATTTTCCACAATATCTACATGTACCAACAGAATTTTTGACTTTATTATGATGCACATTAGCAAAAACATGAGGCCTATGTGCATGAGCATAAGATTGTCTGTTGCTTACATGAACATTCTGTATCTTATTCTTAATCAGCCAACATTCAGAATATTTGTGACCTTGCTTCCCACAGTTATTGCATGAAAGTCTTGCAAGTGGTTTTGCAGGGAATTTGACTACGGGGGGGTTAACCGACTTCATCTGAACATGCCAACAGTCCTTGACTGTATGGGCATTTTTCCCACACTCAAAGCATCTGATATGCTTACTTTTAAAACCATTACCTGCCCACCAGCATTCCGAAGCTCGGTGGCCAAATTTTCCACATTCAAAGCATGCCAGACTCTTATCTTTAAAAACAGTTTTATTTCTTCCAAAAACATCTCTATTTGCAGGGAGTTTTATATTCTGAGAGAAAGTTCTTCCCTGAGCATGCCAACAGTCCTTGACTGTATGGCCATGTTTTCCACAATGAGAATAATTAGAAAAGGTATTTCTATGAGGGCATAACCAGCATTGTGCAGCAACATGTCCTATTTTTCCACAGTTATAACAATGAATTTTCTTTTCTCTAAGGACATGATTTCTACCCTGATTGTTTTGAGCAGCTGCCAGGTCATCCTTTTCCATCAAATTACACTCATGCATCACATGACCATATTTGTGACAGTAGTGACAGATCATTTTCTTTCTAGATGCTTGCGAGTGTGTGTGAGAACTGTGATCAATATACACAGAAGAGTTCTTTTTATTTGTTTTCTGTTTTTCATTCTCTTCCTGATTTTTGTACTGAGGTGAGAATGAGGTAGAGGGTTTTTCTTGTTCTGAACTTTTAACAAAGACAGTCTTCAATTTATCTCCAGTAGCCTTCTCAGACTTCTTCATGGCTGGACTATAACCCAGTCCCTCCTTCTAAAAATTCACATTCGCTCCAAGAAGCTTATTCAAATTGTCTCTTCCCTTAACAAATTTTGATAGGGAGTTTCTTAGATCTTCAATCTGTCTCTCGAGAGATACAATGTGGTCTTCACACAAGATGATTTGATTTTGCAGTTCATCATTTAGACTCTTCAGAGTTTCATTTTCCTGTGTCAATGTGAATTCATTATTCACTTCGTTTTCTTTTAAGATGGATTTCCCTTTTTCAAATGTCAGCCATCTTTCAGTGAAAACAGTGTTAAGAACCATCAACTTTTTGTTTTGTTCATTCAGATAGATGTTTTCTTCTATCAGCTTGTCTTGTATTTTATCAGTTTCCTTCTTCTGAGTTAGCAATGAGTCATTTTCTTCCTTCAAGGAAGTGATTAAGTTTTTCTGTATATTATCATCAGAGTCTAAGTCCTCAATCAATTCCTTCAAGAATGCACATTCATTGCAAACAGATTCATCAGAACATATTGTTTGATCCTGAAGTTTTTCACATTGTTTCCTAAGACATTCATTTTCCAATTTTAGAGCATTCAAATCAGCACTAACAAAATCAAATTCTTTCAACAGTTTTTCATTCTGAACTAAATCATCAACATGAGCATGATCATCCTCAACTGAGCTAAGTTTTTCTTCATTTTCTTTAACAAATTTTCTAAGATAGTCATTTTCAGTTTTTAGCCTCCTTAGCTCAGAGCTAACACATTCAAGCTCATTCATCAATTTTTCATTCTGGTTTTTATGCATATAGATATCAGACAGGTAGGCGTCATGAGATTGCTTTATATTTGAACAACTTTCACATTGTGGAGTTGAGCTACTCCGATCACGTTTCTTTTTCAATTTCTTGTATTGTTTTCTTAATTGTTCATGAGACTCAAGTAGCTCAGCATATGCATTCTCCCAATCATCTAAAGAAAAGTTTTCGAAGATGTTTACCTCCTCCTCATCATCTTCTTCTTCATTTTGGCTGCTGCTATGAATACTTCCTTTAGCCATCATGCAGTTGTCTTCATTTAACCTGTGAGCTAGCTTCAGTTCCTCCAGGATGTCCTTGGCAGACCTGCAATCATAAACACAAGAGTGTAAGGCTCTGTCAGTGGCTGCTTTCATCAGATTGAAGGCTTTCTGATTTTCTCCATCCTTTCATCTGTGGCTGTTGGTCCATTTGGACACTTTCTTTGGTAATGTGTGAGGACCTTGTGAAATTAATTTCCACAGATCAGGATTAACTGCATCAACATAATTTCGTAGACTGATAAACCACGCATTAAAATTAGAACCATTGAAAATCGGTGGATCACCCATGAAAGCTGATCAGATAAATGCAACAGGAATAATGAAGCACCAAGACAGCAGGATCGAATCTACAGATCGTTGGACCTTCTAAGCAGACAACCCGCTCTGATACCAATTGTTAAGGTGCTAGGCCCGGATACAGAGGGGGGTGAATGTATCCTGCTAGGAATAATGCCCAAATAAAACTCAGATGCTAGACGCAATCACAGAATAAAACTATTTCAATTAAACTTATGAGCAAGCACATGGAGCGCGCCTATCCAAGCATCTAGCGGAAGCAAACACACAAAGCAAACCACTGCTCAATAGATTTTTAGGTGGTTCGGTCCTCCAGACCTACATCCACCCCTCACTCCCAACCGGAGTGAGGCTTCACTAGCAAACGCTAGAACCAAGCAGACTCAGTCTGCGAACAAGGTGCTGCCACACAGCTTGACCAGGGGAACAACCTCCCCTCTTCCTCCCAACCGGAGGGACACCCCAAGTGACTCCCAGCCACTTGGAAACCAGAGACCAAAGTCTCTCTTCCTCCAGTCCAGGAGGGAACCCGCCAGTGACTCCCCGTCACCAGCAACCAGAGGTCGAAGACCTCTCTTCCCCCAACCGGAGGGACCCCTGGACTTGAATCCTACAAGCCCAGAACCGGAGGACGAGTCTCCCTTCCTCTAACCAGAGGGAACCCACAAGTAGCACCCAGCTACTTGCAACCGGAGATAGCAATCTCCCTTCTCCTGAACCAACAGGAGGGACCCCGAACTCTCTACAGAGAATCGGAGATACAGCAAGTAAATAGTTCAAAGTAAAAACAAAACCCAGCAACGGAAAGCTGAAAAGATAAAATCAAATGTGGCTCTCGCAGGAGCTGGCTGGCCTGGATTTGATCCACGGTCCAGCAGGAACTTCTTCTGCTGCTTCTCTCTTTCTCCCAGCACGAACTCTCTTTTCTTCTTCTTCTTCTCACTACTTCTGCCTCCTCCTTCTTCTCACTCTCTCTATCTCACTGTCACTCTTTCTTCTTCTTCTTCTGCTCTCTCGATCTGACTCTCAGCTTTCTCTATCTCTTCTTTCTCTTCTACACTGCTATCTAGAACGTGGAAGCTCTCGACTGCTCTCTATTTTTCCACACTCTCACGATCTCTCTATTTTTCCTTTCTTCTTCTGGATCGAGCTCTCTACAACTCTGCTTTTTCTTTCTTGGCTTTGATCTCTCTTTATCTGTGGACGAAGGCTACATTATATAGCAGCAGCAGCAGGTGGATAGGGCACAAAACGCGTGTGCCTCCCACGCTCGATCCAGAACCTTCCTGCCACGTGTCTTTATCGGATTGGTTCCTCTTGTCTCGGATCACGTGCAGCCCAGGTGTGTGGAATGTTCTTCCTCGGACCTGTAATGAGATTAATACCATTAATCATTCAGAGTTCGCTGTATGCTCATTTAAAGCTAAGGCTGCACGAGGTATGTAATAGCAAACAAGGTGACTACTACACGAGGTAGGAAATGAACGAAACGAGATACAATGAACAAGGCTAACACAACAAGGAAGATGACACGAGGTCAGATAAGTCCAGCACGAGGTAAGAAGAAAACGACACGAGGTAGCAAGGCTAATATAACAAAGAAGGTGACACGGGGTCAGATAAGAACGGCACGAGGTGAGAGGTCATAACACAGAGTGAAATAATAGAATAACACGCGATTTAGAAGAAACCTGGACGAGGAGAGAAAGAAACAACACGGAGACATTAACACACAAAAATAACACGAAGACACAAATACTAAAATAACATAAAGACAACTCGAGTACAAAGCTACTCGAACTTACGAGCGACTCAAAAACGAGGACGACACGGGCTGAAAGCAACCCGAAGATGAGAAACAGAGACCGACACGAAGTGTGGTCATGAGGTGAGAAAGACGCGAAGATGAAAAATAAGAATCGACACGAAGTGTTGTCAGGGCGAGAAGGACACGAAGTCTAATGAGAAAAACCAACACGAAGACAGAAGAGAAATGACTCGGACTAAGGACGACACGAGGACATCACAGACAGACTCGGCTTGATTAGAAAAGAAGTGCACGACGTAAGACCAACATGAAGTGTGTTAAGTCAACACGAGGATAGAGATAACAAAGAAATGACTCTAACTGAGGACGACATGGAGACAACATCGACACACTCGACTTGAGACACTTAGAGCTTGAACTTTAGAGAAGGCTACACGAAGTGAAAACAACATGAAGACAGAAGATGACACGGCTATCACGACACGTGATGAAGCAGTGGGACCAGGAAGAAACGACTCGAGGAACAGCAGTAAGTGACACGAAAGCACACGAGCAAACATAAAAGGTGACACGAGATGACCAACTAAAAACAAAGGAGACGACACGAGGTTCATAGGGAGACGACTCGAAGTTCGTCAGAACAATTCGAGCTGCTTCAGTGAACAACATGAAGACAGAAAGTGAAGCGACACGAAGTTAAACAGTGGAAGATACTACTCGGAGACATAGAAGACAAAGATGGAACAATACGAAGTATAAACGGATAACACGAAGTGTTGTAGGGATAAACGACACGAAATATGAAGGAAACAATACGGACACACGACGTACTACCTCATAGCAGTTTACCTGGTAGCCATGAAAGTTAACACGAAGTGTTGTAAACAAAGACGACAGGAAGTCATTTCGTGTTTGTGAGGAGAAACCACACGAAGTGTGGTGCATGTAGGGCTATCAATGAAGCTGATTTATAGAGCTGATTTATAGACTTGAAGAAATGATGCACTGATCACGCTGAATAGACTTGACGTTAAGACCAATGTATAAACGTCAAGGAAGATCAATGTATAACCTTGGAGGAGAAGACCTAAGTATGGGCATGTATAACCAATGAATGAGCTGAGGGGTTGAGCAATCAGCCATGACTGAACATAATCAAATATGCAATGCCATATCAGAACTTATGAAGAACTGCATTATGATCAAAAGGTGAGTAATAGCATGATGACTCACACAGCAGGATGACTCACAGTGAATAACACACATCAAAGATCAACTATTAAAATCACATCAAAGCCATCATCAAGATCATCGTAAAAACCACAGCAAAGCCATCAGCAAAGCCACAATTGAAACCATCATCAAAACCACAGGGCACAACAAAACTAAGTGAGAGCAATACGCGGCGTTGACGTGGCCGGCTTGCTAATGAACCGAGGGAGATTACATAGAACGTGTAGAATGTCCTTAGAAAATGTAGAAAATACGGCCAATTGCCCCTTGATCATGGCATCTAGCAAACTCTCGGCATCCGTATGTGTTAACGAAACTCGGGTGGAGAACCCTTCCTGACCAGTAAATTGAACAACAACAGAGCGAGAAGTGAAAATAGCATCAATGGTGAACTCCCGAGCAAGCAACGAGGTTGCCACCGACCTTGCTTGAGATAAAACTGGCATTAGTGCGAGGGAACTCTTCTTAGCCACTGTCATGGGAAGTACAGGCTCTTCATTCCCAAAATGGCCTGGGACCGAGACACGGACCGGCATGCGGTAAATGAAATCCTGAATCTTGAATTGAATAGTCAGTACTGAATCGTCCTGACTCGGCCTATCATCTCATTGGGGACCAGACCCGAGGGGCACGGATGGCAATGCACACCCGCTCCGTAGGGTGGAAGTAGGTGGAGAAGTGGTGGAGGTAGAAGGCTTGGATGGCATGGAAGATTTAATGGGGATGGTGTGTTTAGGTGGAGGCAAAGGCAATGCGGGTGAAAGCGAAGGCAGAGGTGTAGCTTGTTTAGGCTCGGGCAATGGTGGAGAAGGAGATGGCAAAGGCAGTGGAGATGGTGGAAGTGATGGAATAGGGGTCTTTAGGAGAGGAGGCGGTGAAGACGGTGATGATGGAGGTGGTATTGGGGTGAAGCGGGTGAATTGGAAGGTCACGGTGTTCACCATCAGCGTATTGATACGACACGTCGAGTGGCGTTGGGAGTGGAAGCAGTAGCAACAGAGGGAGTGGAGAAAGTGGAGGCACTAGCCTGAGCAAGGGCTTGGGTTGGTGGAGGTTGTGAAACCGAGGTAGTAGATGGGGAAGGTAGTGGGGTAGATGAAGGCTTAGGTAAGGGAACAGGTGATGGAGTGGGTGATGGAGCAGGTGCCATATTAGATAAAGGATCATGGGGGTGCCCCGGGTCTGTAGTGATGGAGACTGCTGCTTGGGTGGCGCTTCTTGCGATTGCTGCTGCTGGCTATGAAGATGTAGAATAACTTTATGAATTGCAGACCAATCAATCCTCTTCTTGGCTTCTAGATCATAAACAATTCTTTGGAACTCTGGGCAATCCTCAACCAAATGCCCTTGCTGACGGTGAAAATCACAAAACTGAAGCATACTCACGATCATAGGTTGACAAGGCACAACTGGGGGGAGTGGCAACGCGTGAGTGGCCATCAAAGCCCTGAAAATGTCGGTAAAACACTCCGGCAATGAAGGAGGAGGAGCCTGCTTTGGGCATGGTGAATGCTGAGGGGCATGGGGTAGAGATGGTTGTGGCGGTTGTGCGGGCAAGGGTGCATGGCTAGTGGTGGAGGGATTTGGTGGAAACACATGTGGAGTAGGAAGTGGAGGAGGTATGTAGACGGCATCCACCTGCTCGGGATGTGGTGTTTTCTTGACCGGGGGTGGAGACATAGGCGGAGACATATGTGGGTATGTGGAGGCGGAGGGCTGACTTGTGGAGGGTAGATATGTAGAGGGTTGACTCATGGAAGGATATGTGGCGGAAGACTGACTTATTACGGGCTGACTCATTGGAGCGTAGGGTTGGCTCGTGGAGGGTGAGGTGTAAGTGGAGGCAGATGGTGGAGAAGACTCGGGGTCAAGGGGATCTTGGAGTTGTCGGTGAACAAAGCGGGATCGGCTGTATAGCTGCTGCCATGAGGTGATGTCATTGAGGGCTAAGATAAACCGGTACTTAGGCATGGCATTTGATATTAACATCTTGATCAGCTCCTGCTCCGGAATGTGCCCCGGGACTTGCATGGCAAGGCGACGCCAGCGGTCAACAAAGGTGTAGAAATCCTATTCGGGCTCCATCTTCTCGTGGGCCAGATCCACCATAAAGAACTTGGGCCCACCCTGGCCCTGATATTGCTGAATGAGCTTGTCTTGGACGATCTGAAAGTCACAATTTGCTCTTGCGGGAGAGAAAAGAACCAATCCTGAGCCGGGCCTTCCAATGATAGACCAAATAGATAAGCCATAAAGTGCTAGTCATGTCGAAACTGGGTCGACTCATAAACGAATTCCTTAATGTGCACATAAAGGTCACGAAATCCACCATAACGGCGATATGCTGGAATTTGTGAAGATAGAGGAAGCCAGAGATTTTGAAATGCGAAGGGAACACTCAAGGAGGATTTCGGATCAACTCGGCGTTGAAGCTCATCAAGCTGGCATTAAGTCTGAGAAATCATCTCTGGGGTAGGGAGAGATCGAGAGGAATATGGGCCAGCTTGAGCAAGAGATTGTGAATTTGGACCAGGATGATGATAATGGGCTAGCTGAGAGGATACGAGTTGAGAGAGAGAAGGGAAGCCCATTCCAGGAGTGGAAGGGTACATGGGCCTGGAAGGAACATTGACAGGAGCATAAGGACCCATTGGTCCAGCAGCAACATGGGTAGAAGGAGGAGGCCCGTTAGGACAAAATTGGCAATGAGAATGAGAAGGTCCACTAAGATGAGAATAAGGATTTTTAAGAAAAGAAGGCCCATGAAGGTGATTTGCAATGAGTTTTTGGGCCTGGGTCGTGTCACGCCCCGAGCGCGGAAGGAACCCAAAGATGTATGACGAGTTTATATCGATCATGTCAATCAGAGCGTTAGTGTATTCAACACAAAGACAGAGTGCGCAAAAGTAAAGATAACCCAATCCTTTATTCAATTACAACCTCAAAGGACTTCTATTACAAACCACTTAATGAAAGTGCTAAGACTCAATAAAAGGAAAAGTACAATGGTTGACTCAAGAAATTAGAAAGACAAGATTAGTAGACGCTTGGATAGACGGAGTAGCTCTAGTCTCTTCACTCTTGACCTTCCCCATCCGATTGAGTCTCATCATCGGACTTACCTGAAAAATAAGGAAAAACACTAGATAAGCGAACGCTTAGTAGGAATTATATCTCAAGAGCTAGCTTGCTTTAAGTAAATTACATGTTACATGAATGCAATAAAGCTATGCATGTTTGCGTAAGATGACAAGAGAGAGAGAGTATAACAAGAGATAATTGAGTGAACTAGCATGTCTTTCAAGAACTTATATCAATAAATGTCAAGATATTCAAGCAAGTATATTCATCATGTCATGTCGGGAATTTGGCTATCATGTTTCAAGCAAGTATATAAATACCCGTTCCGGGTCACGCAAGTTATGTCATGTCAAGTCGAGTACAAGATTGTGGAATGTCTAATCAAGCTAGTCATGCACTTCGGTACAATGTCATACCGTGATCATTACAACTCCCATGGGCACTAGTACTTTCGGGTGCTCCTCCTAGGACCTGATCGGGCCCTATATGCGCAAGCATTGATCGTGTATTTTTCGACATCCACTAAAGTTATAGCCAATGTGGAATTTCAAGGAACAAACTTGTATGAACTTTTAAGGTAGATCTTGTGGAATTGGATTTCAAGGATTTGAACATGTGGTATAATGACGGTAATAACGGTGTAATCACGATTATCGATAAACTAGGTGGAATGGGCTCCCTAACTTGGGTGCCATGACAATAAGAGTAAGCGCCCACATGAACATGGTCGCCTGTTCTTGTACATGATAAGACAGGATAGAATTAGTGTACACAAGTATGGTACACTATTCTTAAAGGATATGAATGGTATGGATTACCCATCCCATTATTTCAAGAATATTCTCATGACATACAATCAGCATGTCGTGAGGGCCGGTACACCATGTTTCTTTAGAGTGACATAGTGATTAAATAGTGTCATGGGTTTTAATGGTACAACCAGCTCGGCTGTCTTGAGGGAATCCAAGGCTAGCGGAGTCCTACGGAGGTCTCTATGATAAAGTCACCGGTCCAAAGGAACGGAATGTCCCATGGAAAGTTCATCTATCACCGAGAAATAGTGTGTACTCGATAAAACAACGTGAAACACGGGACTATATTCACGGACTGGAATATAGTGCCTATAAAGATATACATACATACATATATATATAACTCATGGAAATCAGAAACCAGGAAAATAGCGCCTTGTGTCAAGTCTTCATTTTATGAATTGACGCCCTTCTTTGGGTCATCAGTTCACATTATGATGAATGTTCACTCAGTCGTTACATACAAGTTTAATATATATATAAATCTCAATTTTTAGATATTATGCCATGGACGACTTTGCTTAGGTCATTAATTCTGTGAATAACGCCTTAGTTACAGGCGTCTTATACAAAACTGACGGCATGGTATATGTCGTCATTTCAATAATCAAGTGGATTTCACCGGGTATCTCACTAAGTTGACGCCTGTGGGTGAGGGCATCCATTCAATTTGACGGCATCAGCATGGTCGTTATTTATAGTCATAGGTCAATAACAAGGATTTTGGGGTATTTTCAATCAAGAATCTAGAGATATGGACAGATAGAGAGAAATAGCAGGAATTTACTAATATAATCATGCATTAGTTAACTTATCAGGATTCATAGTTATTAAATTTTGATCATGCATAATTATTAATTGAATAGTGCAATTGACGACTATTCGCAAGGGCGTTAAATCAAAATAACGCCTTAAGCAAGGGCGTCTCTTACTGAAAATGTAGAAATCAGTAAAACAGAAACTTCCCTATTGATCTTTATCAAACTAAATGCATGCGAGGATTTATTACTAACTCAATTTGGCATAACCCTTGAGAAAACCTACCTTGTGGATTGGTTTGGTTGACACACGTGCAGAGTTTGAAGAAAATACGATACTCTGTTTCTAACAGAGTAACTAGAAGCCAATATAACAAGAGCAATTGTTCGTCGGGAGAAACTGTAGGATGATAATAAGAGCAACAGCTCTTGATTTCCAACGAAGAGGCAGCAACTGCAGCAGCTGAAGAGTTCTCCCACGTTCTTCTTGTATCACGACAGGAGTAGCCTTCGGAGGATGAAGCAATCAGCAGTACTACTTCGTTGCAGACAACCTGGAGAAGAAAGATGAAGAACCATTAATGTTCTTCACGTTCTATACCATCAGGTTGAATAGAAAGAAGATGGAATCCTACTATTGGATGGAGGGGAAGAAGAACTTCCTTAGGTTCTTCACGTTCGGAACAGCAGCAATAGAGTTTTGATGAAGAAAAGAGCCTTCAGGTTGGCTCGATGGGAGGGGTATTTATAGGTTTTCAGGAACCCAATAAGGTTAGAATTCGATTAGAACTAAAATTTCCTTGATAGAGTCCTTACTAAACTTGATTATACACGTAGCAAAATCTTAAAACTTACCCTAGATCATATCCTCGTTCGAACATAACACAAACGGAAAGTTTGAAATTGACGCCTCAAGTTGAGGCGTTATTTTTAAATTGACGCCCACACATGAAGTCTTCAATTCTTTCCCTTTAATTCTTTCGGGATTTTTATCTTTTTTTCTGGATGTGATCTAGGTGAGAAATTTTAAGGGTATTAATTTTCTATTTTCTCTAATTTTTTGTATAATTATTTTTCCAAAATTCGTTAATGGAAAAATCGGCACTATTCATTTTAGAATAAAATAACGACTTATATCAAGTCGTTTCTTTTTGAATTCACGACATTGTCATAGGCGTTTCTTACATTTTGGCCTTTCTTCATGCCCCTGGAAGAAGCAAAATTATGTTTATACCCGAGAAATCTCTATCTATATGTCCTTTCTTATGCTATTTATACTTTAACTAATTAACGACATGCCCTATGTCGTCTTTTTAAAATAATGCCTACAGTAAGAGGCGTCAATTGCGTTTGGCAATTTTTCCTTAACCTCTAAAGGACCGATATTGTATATATGCCCATTCTTTTACCCTTTTATATATCTTTAATGTATTTAAATCTTATATATATATACTTCTTCCTTCTAATAAGATTATAATATAGTAAATGTAGATTATTAAATTAGTAATAAAATATAAATTGACATTTTCTTCAAGATTTAATGATTCTTAATTTAATTAAAATTATTTTTGCATCAAATGGCTACTTAAAATAACATGTTATTCTTAAATTTATTATAATATAATGGTAAGGTCTATGAGTCCTTTTGTAAGACTTTTTAGTTTGCAAGAGGGTTATGTACAAGGTCCATGCCTCGTTTAATTATTATATATTTATATATTTTAATTTTTATTTGGACTTTCTAGTCCTTTAATTTACCAGGGTTGCTACACCCTCCCCCACTTAAAAGAATTTGGTCCCCAAATTCAATCACATATAAACGTGGAGAGTGTAGAGTACATACCTTTTAGAATAAGTCTGAAAATCGTTTCCTCATAGACTCCTCAGTCTCCCATGTGGCTTCGTGTTCTGAACATTTACTCTATTGCACCTTAACCATGGGAATAACTTTATTCCTTAATGTTCGTACTTCGCGATCGAGGATCTTCATGGGCTTTTGTTCATAGGTGAGATCCCTTTGAATCACCAGGTCTCCATGATCAATGATATGTGACGGATCGTGCACATATTTCTTCAACATGGATACGTGGAATACATTATGAATTTCGGACAATTGAGGAGGTAAAGCGACGCGGTAAGCAACCTCGCCAACTCTTTCTAGTATCTCAAAAGGCCCGATAAACCTTGGTGTAAGCTTGCCCTTAATGCCAAATCTTCTTATTCCACGTCCAGGTGATATCTTGAGAAATACGTGATCTCCGACTTTGAATTCGAGATCTCTTCTTCTTGTGTCAGCATAAGCCTTCTGTCTAGACTGAGCAACTTGAAGTCTTTCTCTAATCAACTGAATCTTTTCAGTGGTATCCCTTACCATGTCTGGACCTAATAATTATTTTTCGCCAACTTCGTCCCAGCACAAAGGCGATCGGCAACTCCTTCCGTATAACGCTTCGAAAGGTGCCATTTGTATACTTGCCTGGTAGCTGTTGTTGTATGCAAATTCAACCAAAGGCAAGTGATCATGCCAGTTTCCACCAAAATCAATGATGCAAGCTCTGAGCATATCTTCAACTACCTGATTGGTTCTCTCAGTCTGACCATCCGTTTGAAGATGAAAAGTTGTACTAAAGTTAAGTCTTGTCCCTAGCGAATGTTGTAGACCCTTCCAAAAGTGAGAAGTAAAACGGGGGTCTCTATCAGACACGATTGAGATAGGTACTCCATTAACCTGACTATCTCCTTAATGTATAATGCCGCAAGAACATCAACTGACCATCGACTCTTGATTGGCAAGAAGTGTGCCGATTTGGTCAATCGGTCGATGATAACCCATATTCCATCATGTCCTCCTTTTGATTTAGACAGACCCATAATGATGTCCATACCGATATCCTCCCACTTCCATTTGGGAATATCAAGAGGATGTAGCTTTCCTGCAGGCTTTTGGTGTTCTGCCTTTGACTTGTTGACACGTAAGACAACGAGACACAAAGTCTGCTACTTATCTTTTAATATTGGGCCACCAGAAGGTCCTCTTCAAATCTTGGTACATTTTGGTAGACCCTGGATGAATTATGTACTTCGATCTGTGAGCTTCATCTAAGATTTTCTTCTCTAGCTCTAGACAATTTGGTATACATGTCCTATTCCGGAACATCAATCCTCCATCCAAGGCTATCTTGAAATCAGTTTGTTCTTCCATTTTGTCTTTGATTTCTACTAGTACGGGATCACTATCTTGAAGTCCTTGTATCTCGGATAGTAAGTGGCAGTATGCTCATATGGGATAATGTGACACACCTACTATCCTTGTCTATGCTTATATCAAGTTTAGAGAATTTTTCTAGCAACTTCCACTCCTGAATCATACAATTGGCTAATAGTGCTCTCGGCTTTCGACTGAGGGCATCGGCTACAGGATTACCCTTTCCAGGGTGATATTGTATAGTGAAGTCGAAGTCCTTGAGATATTCTAGCCAACGTCTTTGCCTCATATTTAATTCCTTCTGAGAGAAGAGATACTTAAGACTTTTATGGTCAGAGTATACAATAAACTGCACTCCGTATACATAATGTCTCCATATCTTCAGTGCAAACACTACCACAGCCAATTCTAAGTCATGGACTGGGTAGTTCTCCTCGTGCTTCTTCAATTGGCGAGAAGAGTAGGCTATAACTCTCCCTTGTTACATTAAAACACATCCGAGGCCAATGCCAGATGCATCAGTGTATACTTCGAATCTCTCACCTTCAATTGGCAAAGCTAAAACCGGGGCACTAGTTAGGTGATCTTTGAGAGCTTGGAAGCTTCTTTCACATTCCTCAATCCATTCGTAACGGATCTCCTTGCGAGTTAGCCTAGTGAGTGGTACGGCGATCTTGGAGAAATCCTTGATGAATAGCCGATAGTACCCTGCAAGACCTAAGAAACTTCGGATCTCGCTAGCATTGGTTGGTCTTTCCCAATTCCTGACGGCTTCAACCTTTGATGGATCTACGGATAAACCGTCTTTTGATATAACATGCCCCAAGAAAGATACTTTTTCTAACCAGAATTCACATTTGCTGAGCTTGGCATATAACTGATTCATCCTCAATATCTGTAATGCAATCCTCAAATGCTCCTCGTGCTCTTCCTTGGTCTTTGAATAGATCAGTATATCAACAATGAAAACCACTATGAACTGATCTAGATGAGGTCTGAATATACTATTCATCAACTGCATAAAGGCAGCATGGGCATTTATTAGTCCAAAAGGCATAACAACAAATTCATAGTGCCCATACCTGCTTCTGAATGCGGTCTTATAAATGTCATCATCCTTGATCCTTAGTTGGTGATATCCCGACCTGAGATCAACCTTCGAAAAATACTTGGACCCAGATATTTGATCAAATAACTCATCAATTCTCGGCAGTGGATATTTGTTCTTGATAGTGAGATGATTCAACTGTCGATAGTCGATGCATAACCTCATGGATCCATCTTTCTTCTTTACAAATAGCACAGGTGCTCCCCACGGGGAAGTGCTTGGTCTGATAAATCCTTTCTTGAGAAGTTCCATCAATTGCTCCTTTAACTCCTTGAGTTCGGCGGGAGACATCCTATATGGTGCCTTAGAAACTGGACCAGCACCAGGGATCAAGTCGATGGTGAAGGCCACTTCTCTTTGTGGGGGTAATCCAGGCAAATCTTCTGGAAACACGTCCGAAAATTCTTGCACAACTGGGATGTCTTCTAGCTTAGTCTCCTTAGTCTCCTTAATGGTGACAAACGCAAGGAAAGATACACATCATTTCCTTATTAGCTTGCTAGCTCGGAGACCTAAATTAAGAGGTGACTTGCTCTGGCTCTTGGGACAAGTATATGCAAATTCCGGGAATTCCTTGAAATTAACCTTGCTATTTCGGCAATCCACAATTGCCTGATATATAGATAACCAATCTGCTCCTAATATGACATCATATTCCTTTAAATCTAGGCATATTAGGTTGATAGGAAAATTTCTACCATTTACCAAGACTTCACAGTTCTGATAATGATGAGTAATATCGGTTTCATTTCCGAGAGGAGTAGATAAAACTATTTTTATCCATTCCGGTTCCATAGGTAATGGATCAGCAAACCTCTTGGAAATAAAAGAATGCGATGCACCCGTATCAAATAAGACATGTGCAGACTTGGAACAAACTTTCAGTGTACCTTCTACCATTTCGCCTTCGTCTTGTTCCGCCTCCTTAATAGCTTGGAGACGCACATTCTTTGTCACCAGGCGCTTTCCGTCACAGGCTTGATCATTGAGTAGGGGACAGTCGGGAATCCGATGATCACGGCTCCCACAACGGAGACACGCTCCAAGTTTCCTCCAACATTCTTCGGCCTTATGTCCGGCCTTGTCACAGTGTCTACACACCACTTTAGAAGGTGTGGTGGTGATGGAGAACGGCTTGTTAATCTTTTTGACTTTCTTCTCCTCAGAAGACTCTCCTCCGTTACTTGGCCTTTTCTTGAAATTGGGTTTGAAAGTGCCGGAGCTAGTAACATGCTTCTTCTTGTCTCTCCCACGGATCCTATTAGATAGTTCCGTGGCATCTTCTAGTAATTGAGCTCGGCGTACCATCTCCGAATAGACCTGTATGTCCATCGGCACCAGCTGTGTGATATATTAGGGTCTGAGCCCATTTAGGAATCCCCTAGCTTTCATCTTCTCAGTACTAACTAGATGTTTAGCCTATCGAGACAACCTGGAAAATTGTGCCTTATACTCAGCCACCAATAATGATCGTTGCTTCAGTGCGGCGAACTCGGCGGCCTTCTTCTCCTGGACTCGGTCCGAAAAATATTTATTGTTGAAATGTTCAACAAACTCCTCCCAAGTAACTTGTCCTTGATCTAACGTGACTTCTACCGACTCCCACCAACAGCGGGCGTCCCTTTCCAATTGAAATATTGCTAACAAGACCTTCTCTTGGTCCGTGCATTGCATAACCCAAAAAATACGTTCGGTCTCCCGGATCCAGTGCTCAGCGTCATCCAGATCAGTGGATCCCATGAACTTAGGAGGGTTCATGTTCTTAAAGCTTTGGTGGAGATTTCCTGTCCCACGATGTACACCTCCTTGTGCCACTTGTTGAAGTGCCTGTGTCATGCCTTGCAGAGTACGTTGCATGTTGCGCCACTGGGGACGTTCGGCAGCCATTTTCCTACAATTACAATAACTATATTAATACGTGATGATGTTCAAAGGTTTTGATTCTAAGTTAACTTGACCCTTGGTTCTACCCAATCTCACCGGGCAAAGTTAAAACCTATCCTTGGACTTGGGTTTCCTAGGAATTGAATATCCTAGGCTTTGATACCACAAAAACTGTCACGCCCCAAGCGCGGAAGGAACCCGGAGATGTGTGACGAGTTTATATCGATCATGTCAATCAGAGCGTTAGTGTATTCAACACAAAGACATAGTGCGCAAAAGTAAAGATAACCCAATCATTTATTCAATTACAACCTCAAAGGACTTCTATTACAAACCACTTAATGAAAGTGCTAAGACTCAATAAAACGAAAAGTACAATGGTTGACTCAAGAAATTAGAAAGACAAGATTAGTAGACGCTTGGATAGACGGACTAGCTCTAGTCTCTTCACTCTTGACCTTCCCCATCCGATTGAGTCTCATCATCGGACTTACCTGAAAAATAAGGAAAAACACTAGATGAGCAAACGCTCAGTAGGAATTATATCTCAAGAGCTAGCTTGCTTTAAGTAAATTACATGTTACATGAATGCAATAAAGCTATGCATGTTTGCGTAAGATGACAAGAGAGAGAGAGTATAACAAGAGATAATTGAGTGAACTAGCATGTCTTTCAAGAACTTATATCAATAAATGTCAAGATATTCAAGCAAGTATATTCATCATGTCATGTCAGGAATTTGGCTATCATGTTTCAAGCAAGTATATAAATACCCGTTCCGGGTCACGCAAGTTATGTCATGTCAAGTCGAGTACGAGATTGTGGAATGTCTAATCAAGCTAGTCATGCACTTCGGTACAATGTCATACCGTGATCATTACAACTCCCATGGGCACTAGTACTTTCGGGTGCTCCTCCTAGGACCTGATCGGGCCCTATATGCGCAGGCATTGATCGTGTATTTTTCGACATCCACTAAAGTTATAGCCAATGTGGAATTTCAAGGAACAAACTTGTATGAACTTTTAAGGTAGATCTTGTGGAATTGGATTTCAAGGATTTGAACATGTGGTATAATGACGGTAATAACGGTGTAATCACGATTATCGATAAACTAGGTGGAATGGGCTCCCTAACTTGGGTGCCATGACAATAAGAGTAAGCGCCCACATGAACATGGTCGCCTGTTCTTGTACATGATAAGACAGGATAGAATTAGTGTACACAAGTATGGTACACTATTCTTAAAGGATATGAATGGTATGGATTACCCATCCCATTATTTCAAGAATATTCTCATGACATACAATCAGCATGTCGTGAGGGCCGGTACACCATGTTTCTTTAGAGTGACATAGTGATTAAATAGTGTCATGGGTTTTAATGGTACAACCAGCTCGGCTGTCTTGAGGGAATCCAAGGCTAGCGGAGTCCTACGGAGGTCTCTATGATAAAGTCACCGGTCCAAAGGAACGGAATGTCCCATGGAAAGTTCATCTATCACCGAGAAATAGTGTGTACTCGATAAAACAACGTGAAACACGGGACTATATTCACGGACTGGAATATAGTGCCTATAAAGATATACATACATACATATATATAAAACTCATGGAAATCAGAAACCAGGAAAATAGCGCCTTGTGTCAAGTCTTCATTTTATGAATTGACGCCCTTCTTTGGGTCATCAGTTCACATTATGATGAATGTTCACTCAGTCGTTACATACAAGTTTAATATATATATAAATCTCAATTTTTAGATATTATGCATGGACGACTTTGCTTAGGTCATTAATTCTGTGAATAACGCCTTAGTTACAGGCGTCTTATACAAAACTGACGGCATGGTATATGTCGTCATTTCAATAATCAAGTGGATTTCACCGGGTATCTCACTAAGTTGACGCCTGTGGGTGAGGGCATCCATTCAATTTGACGGCATCAGCATGGTCGTTATTTATAGTCATAGGTCAATAACAAGGATTTTGGGGTATTTTCAATCAAGAATCTAGAGATATGGACAGATAGAGAGAAATAGCAGGAATTTACTAATATAATCATGCATTAGTTAACTTATCAGGATTCATAGTTATTAAATTTTGATCATGCGTAATTATTAATTGAATAGTGCAATTGACGACTATTCGCAAGGGCGTTAAATCAAAATAACGCCTTAAGCAAGGGCGTCTCTTACTGAAAATGTAGAAATCAGTAAAACAGAAACTTCCCTATTGATCTTTATCAAACTAAATGCATGCGAGGATTTATTACTAACTCAATTTGGCATAACCCTTGAGAAAACCTACCTTGTGGATTGGTTTGGTTGACACACGTGCAGAGTTTGAAGAAAATACGATACTCTGTTTCTAACAGAGTAACTAGAAGCCAATATAACAAGAGCAATTGTTCGTCGGGAGAAACTGTAGGATGATAATAAGAGCAACAGCTCTTGATTTCCAACGAAGAGGCAGCAACTGCAACAGCTGAAGAGTTCTCCCACGTTCTTCTTGTATCACGACAGGAGTAGCCTTCGGAGGATGAAGCAATCAGCAGTACTACTTCGTTGCAGACAACCTGGAGAAGAAAGATGAAGAACCATTAATGTTCTTCACGTTCTATACCATCAGGTTGAATAGAAAGAAGATGGAATCCTACTATTGGATGGAGGGGAAGAAGAACTTCCTTAGGTTCTTCACGTTCGGAACAGCAGCAATAGAGTTTTGATGAAGAAAAGAGCCTTCAGGTTGGCTCGATGGGAGGGGTATTTATAGGTTTTCAGGAACCCAATAAGGTTAGAATTCGATTAGAACTAAAATTTCCTTGATAGAGTCCTTACTAAACTTGATTATACACGTAGCAAAATCTTAAAACTTACCCTAGATCATATCCTCGTTCGAACATAACACAAACGGAAAGTTTGAAATTGACGCCTCAAGTTGAGGCGTTATTTTTAAATTGACGCCCACACATGAAGTCTTCAATTCTTTCCCTTTAATTCTTTCGGGATTTTTATCTTTTTTTCTGGATGTGATCTAGGTGAGAAATTTTAAGGGTATTAATTTTCTATTTTCTCTAATTTTTTGTATAATTATTTTTCCAAAATTCGTTAATGGAAAAATCGGCACTATTCATTTTAGAATAAAATAACGACTTATATCAAGTCGTTTCTTTTTGAATTCACGACATTGTCATAGGCGTTTCTTACATTTTGGCCTTTCTTCATGCCCCTGGAAGAAGCAAAATTATGTTTATACCCGAGAAATCTCTATCTATATGTCCTTTCTTATGCTATTTATACTTTAACTAATTAACGACATGCCCTATGTCGTCTTTTTAAAATAATGCCTACAGTAAGAGGCGTCAATTGCGTTTGGCAATTTTTCCTTAACCTCTAAAGGACCGATATTGTATATATGCCCATTCTTTTACCCTTTTATATATCTTTAATGTATTTAAATCTTATATATATATACTTCTTCCTTCTAATAAGATTATAATATAGTAAATGTAGAATATTAAATTAGTAATAAAATATAAATTGACATTTTCTTCAAGATTTAATGATTCTTAATTTAATTAAAATTATTTTTGCATCAAATGGCTACTTAAAATAACATGTTATTCTTAAATTTATTATAATATAATGGTAAGGTCTATGAGTCCTTTTGTAAGACTTTTTAGTTTGCAAGAGGGTTATGTACAAGGTCCATGCCTCGTTTAATTATTATATATTTATATTTTTTAATTTTTATTTGGACTTTCTAGTCCTTTAATTTACCAGGGTTGCTACACCCTCCCCCACTTAAAAGAATTTGGTCCCCAAATTCAATCACATATAAACGTGGAGAGTGTAGAGTACATACCTTTTAGAATAAGTCTGAAAATCGTTTCCTCATAGACTCCTCAGTCTCCCATGTGGCTTCGTGTTCTGAACATTTACTCTATTGCACCTTAACCATGGGAATAACTTTATTCCTTAATGTTCGTACTTCGCGATCGAGGATCTTCATGGGCTTTTGTTCATAGGTGAGATCCCTTTGAATCACCAGGTCTCCATGATCAATGATATGTGACGGATCGTGCACATATTTCTTCAACATGGATACGTGGAATACATTATGAATTTCGGACAATTGAGGAGGTAAAGCGACGCGGTAAGCAACCTCGCCAACTCTTTCTAGTATCTCAAAAGGCCCGATAAACCTTGGTGTAAGCTTGCCCTTAATGCCAAATCTTCTTATTCCACGTCCAGGTGATATCTTGAGAAATACGTGATCTCCGACTTTGAATTCGAGATCTCTTCTTCTTGTGTCAGCATAAGCCTTCTGTCTAGACTGAGCAACTTGAAGTCTTTCTCTAATCAACTGAATCTTTTCAGTGGTATCCCTTACCATGTCTGGACCTAATAATTATTTTTCGCCAACTTCGTCCCAGCACAAAGGCGATCGGCAACTCCTTCCGTATAACGCTTCGAAAGGTGCCATTTGTATACTTGCCTGGTAGCTGTTGTTGTATGCAAATTCAACCAAAGGCAAGTGATCATGCCAGTTTCCACCAAAATCAATGATGCAAGCTCTGAGCATATCTTCAACTACCTGATTGGTTCTCTCAGTCTGACCATCCGTTTGAAGATGAAAAGTTGTACTAAAGTTAAGTCTTGTCCCTAGCGAATGTTGTAGACCCTTCCAAAAGTGAGAAGTAAAACGGGGGTCTCTATCAGACACGATTGAGATAGGTACTCCATTAACCTGACTATCTCCTTAATGTATAATGCCGCAAGAACATCAACTGACCATCGACTCTTGATTGGCAAGAAGTGTGCCGATTTGGTCAATCGGTCGATGATAACCCATATTCCATCATGTCCTCCTTTTGATTTAGACAGACCCATAATGATGTCCATACCGATATCCTCCCACTTCCATTTGGGAATATCAAGAGGATGTAGCTTTCCTGCAGGCTTTTGGTGTTCTGCCTTTGACTTGTTGACACGTAAGACAACGAGACACAAAGTCTGCTACTTATCTTTTAATATTGGGCCACCAGAAGGTCCTCTTCAAATCTTGGTACATTTTGGTAGACCCTGGATGAATTATGTACTTCGATCTGTGAGCTTCATCTAAGATTTTCTTCTCTAGCTCTAGACAATTTGGTATACATGTCCTATTCCGGAACATCAATCCTCCATCCAAGGCTATCTTGAAATCAGTTTGTTCTTCCATTTTGTCTTTGATTTCTACTAGTACGGGATCACTATCTTGAAGTCCTTGTATCTCGGATAGTAAGTGGCAGTATGCTCATATGGGATAATGTGACACACCTACTATCCTTGTCTATGCTTATATCAAGTTTAGAGAATTTTTCTAGCAACTTCCACTCCTGAATCATACAATTGGCTAATAGTGCTCTCGGCTTTCGACTGAGGGCATCGGCTACAGGATTACCCTTTCCAGGGTGATATTGTATAGTGAAGTCGAAGTCCTTGAGATATTCTAGCCAACGTCTTTGCCTCATATTTAATTCCTTCTGAGAGAAGAGATACTTAAGACTTTTATGGTCAGAGTATACAATAAACTGCACTCCGTATACATAATGTCTCCATATCTTCAGTGCAAACACTACCACAGCCAATTCTAAGTCATGGACTGGGTAGTTCTCCTCGTGCTTCTTCAATTGGCGAGAAGAGTAGGCTATAACTCTCCCTTGTTACATTAAAACACATCCGAGGCCAATGCCAGATGCATCAGTGTATACTTCGAATCTCTCACCTTCAATTGGCAAAGCTAAAACCGGGGCACTAGTTAGGTGATCTTTGAGAGCTTGGAAGCTTCTTTCACATTCCTCAATCCATTCGTAACGGATCTCCTTGCGAGTTAGCCTAGTGAGTGGTACGGCGATCTTGGAGAAATCCTTGATGAATAGCCGATAGTACCCTGCAAGACCTAAGAAACTTCGGATCTCGCTAGCATTGGTTGGTCTTTCCCAATTCCTGACGGCTTCAACCTTTGATGGATCTACGGATAAACCGTCTTTTGATATAACATGCCCCAAGAAAGATACTTTTTCTAACCAGAATTCACATTTGCTGAGCTTGGCATATAACTGATTCATCCTCAATATCTGTAATGCAATCCTCAAATGCTCCTCGTGCTCTTCCTTGGTCTTTGAATAGATCAGTATATCAACAATGAAAACCACTATGAACTGATCTAGATGAGGTCTGAATATACTATTCATCAACTGCATAAAGGCAGCATGGGCATTTATTAGTCCAAAAGGCATAACAACAAATTCATAGTGCCCATACCTGCTTCTGAATGCGGTCTTATAAATGTCATCATCCTTGATCCTTAGTTGGTGATATCCCGACCTGAGATCAACCTTCGAAAAATACTTGGACCCAGATATTTGATCAAATAACTCATCAATTCTCGGCAGTGGATATTTGTTCTTGATAGTGAGATGATTCAACTGTCGATAGTCGATGCATAACCTCATGGATCCATCTTTCTTCTTTACAAATAGCACAGGTGCTCCCCACGGGGAAGTGCTTGGTCTGATAAATCCTTTCTTGAGAAGTTCCATCAATTGCTCCTTTAACTCCTTGAGTTCGGCGGGAGACATCCTATATGGTGCCTTAGAAACTGGACCAGCACCAGGGATCAAGTCGATGGTGAAGGCCACTTCTCTTTGTGGGGGTAATCCAGGCAAATCTTCTGGAAACACGTCCGAAAATTCTTGCACAACTGGGATGTCTTCTAGCTTAGTCTCCTTAGTCTCCTTAATGGTGACAAACGCAAGGAAAGATACACATCATTTCCTTATTAGCTTGCTAGCTCGGAGACCTAAATTAAGAGGTGACTTGCTCTGGCTCTTGGGACAAGTATATGCAAATTCCGGGAATTCCTTGAAATTAACCTTGCTATTTCGGCAATCCACAATTGCCTGATATATAGATAACCAATCTGCTCCTAATATGACATCATATTCCTTTAAATCTAGGCATATTAGGTTGATAGGAAAATTTCTACCATTTACCAAGACTTCACAGTTCTGATAATGATGAGTAATATCGGTTTCATTTCCGAGAGGAGTAGATAAAACTATTTTTATCCATTCCGGTTCCATAGGTAATGGATCAGCAAACCTCTTGGAAATAAAAGAATGCGATGCACCCGTATCAAATAAGACATGTGCAGACTTGGAACAAACTTTCAGTGTACCTTCTACCATTTCGCCTTCGTCTTGTTCCGCCTCCTTAATAGCTTGGAGACGCACATTCTTTGTCACCAGGCGCTTTCCGTCACAGGCTTGATCATTGAGTAGGGGACAGTCGGGAATCCGATGATCACGGCTCCCACAACGGAGACACGCTCCAAGTTTCCTCCAACATTCTTCGGCCTTCTGTCCGGCCTTGTCACAGTGTCTACACACCACTTTAGAAGGTGTGGTGGTGATGGAGAACGGCTTGTTAATCTTTTTGACTTTCTTCTCCTCAGAAGACTCTCCTCCGTTACTTGGCCTTTTCTTGAAATTGGGTTTGAAAGTGCCGGAGCTAGTAACATGCTTCTTCTTGTCTCTCCCACGGATCCTATTAGATAGTTCCGTGGCATCTTCTAGTAATTGAGCTCGGCGTACCATCTCCGAATAGACCTGTATGTCCATCGGCACCAGCTGTGTGATATATTAGGGTCTGAGCCCATTTAGGAATCCCCTAGCTTTCATCTTCTCAGTACTAACTAGATGTTTAGCCTATCGAGACAACCTGGAAAATTGTGCCTTATACTCAGCCACCAATAATGATCGTTGCTTCAGTGCGGCGAACTCGGCGGCCTTCTTCTCCTGGACTCGGTCCGAAAAATATTTATTGTTGAAATGTTCAACAAACTCCTCCCAAGTAACTTGTCCTTGATCTAACGTGACTTCTACCGACTCCCACCAACAGCGGGCGTCCCTTTCCAATTGAAATATTGCTAACAAGACCTTCTCTTGGTCCGTGCATTGCATAACCCAAAAAATACGTTCGGTCTCCCGGATCCAGTGCTCAGCGTCATCCAGATCAGTGGATCCCATGAACTTAGGAGGGTTCATGTTCTTAAAGCTTTGGTGGAGATTTCCTGTCCCACGATGTACACCTCCTTGTGCCACTTGTTGAAGTGCCTGTGTCATGCCTTGCAGAGTACGTTGCATGTTGCGCCACTGGGGACGTTCGGCAGCCATTTTCCTACAATTACAATAACTATATTAATACGTGATGATGTTCAAAGGTTTTGATTCTAAGTTAACTTGACCCTTGGTTCTACCCAATCTCACCGGGCAAAGTTAAAACCTATCCTTGGACTTGGGTTTCCTAGGAATTGAATATCCTAGGCTTTGATACCACAAAAACTGTCACGCCCCAAGCGCGGAAGGAACCCGGAGATGTGTGACGAGTTTATATCGATCATGTCAATCAGAGCGTTAGTGTATTCAACACAAAGACATAGTGCGCAAAAGTAAAGATAACCCAATCATTTATTCAATTACAACCTCAAAGGACTTCTATTACAAACCACTTAATGAAAGTGCTAAGACTCAATAAAACGAAAAGTACAATGGTTGACTCAAGAAATTAGAAAGACAAGATTAGTAGACGCTTGGATAGACGGACTAGCTCTAGTCTCTTCACTCTTGACCTTCCCCATCCGATTGAGTCTCATCATCGGACTTACCTGAAAAATAAGGAAAAACACTAGATGAGCAAACGCTCAGTAGGAATTATATCTCAAGAGCTAGCTTGCTTTAAGTAAATTACATGTTACATGAATGCAATAAAGCTATGCATGTTTGCGTAAGATGACAAGAGAGAGAGAGTATAACAAGAGATAATTGAGTGAACTAGCATGTCTTTCAAGAACTTATATCAATAAATGTCAAGATATTCAACCAAGTATATTCATCATGTCATGTCAGGAATTTGGCTATCATGTTTCAAGCAAGTATATAAATACCCGTTCCGGGTCACGCCAGTTATGTCATGCCAAGTCGAGTACGAGATTGTGGAATGTCTAATCAAGCTAGTCATGCACTTCGGTACAATGCCATACCGTGATCATTACAACTCCCATGGGCACTAGTACTTTCGGGTGCTCCTCCCAGGACCTGATCGGGCCCTATATGCGCAGGCATTGATCCTGTATTTTTCGACATCCACTAAAGTTATAGCCAATGTGGAATTTCAAGGAACAAACTTGTATGAACTTTTAAGGTAGATCTTGTGGAATTGGATTTCAAGGATTTGAACATGTGGTATAATGATGATAATAACGGTGTAATCACGATTATCGATAAACTAGGTGGAATGGGCTCCCTAACTTGGGTGCCATGACAATAAGAGTAAGCACCCACATGAACATGGTCGCCTGTTCTTGTACATGATAAGACAGGATAGAATTAGTGTACACAAGTACGGTACACTATTCTTAAAGGATATGAATGGTATGGATTACCCATCCCATTATTTCAAGAATATTCTCATGACATACAATCAGCATGTCGTGAGGGCCGGTACACCATGTTTCTTTAGAGTGACATAGTGATTAAATAGTGTCATGGGTTTTAATGGTACAACCAGCTCGGCTGTCTTGAGGGAATCCAAGGCTAGCGGAGTCTACGGAGGTCTCTATGATAAAGTCACCGGTCCAAAGGAACGGAATGTCCCATGGAAAGTTCATCTATCACCGAGAAATAGTGTGTACTCGATAAAACAACGTGAAACACGGGACTATATTCACGGACTGGAATATAGTGCCTATAAAGATATACATACATACATATATATAAAACTCATGGAAATCAGAAACCAGGAAAATAGCGCCTTGTGTCAAGTCTTCATTTTATGAATTGACGCCCTTCTCTGGGTCGTCAGTTCACATTATGATGACTGTTCACTCAGTCGTTACATACAAGTTTAATATATATATAAATCCCAATTTTCAAATATTATGCAATGGACGACTTTGCTTAGGTCATTAATTCTGTGAATAACGCCTTAGTTACAGGTGTCTTATACAAAACTGACGGCATGGTATATGTCGTCATTTCAATAATCAAGTGGATTTCATCGGGTATCTCACTAAGTTGACGCCTGTGGGTGAGGGCGTCCATTCAATTTGACGGCATCAGCATGGTCGTTATTTATAGTCATAGGTCAATAACATGGATTTTGGGGTATTTTCAATTAAGAATCTAGAGATATGGACAGATAGAGAAAAATAGCAGGAATTTACTAATATAATCATGCATTAGTTAACTCATCAGGATTCATAGTTATTAAATTTTGATCATGCGTAATTATTAATTGAATAGTGTAATTGACGACTATTCGCAAGGCCGTTAAATCAAAATAACGCCTTAAGCAAGGGCGTCTCTTACTGTAAATGTAGAAATTAGTAAAACAGAAACTTCCCTATTGATCTTTATCAAACTAAATACATGCGAGGATTTATTACTAACTCAATTTGGCATAACCCTTGACAAAAACTACCTTGTGGATTGGTTTGGTTGACAGACGTGAAGAGTTTGAAGAAAATACGATACTCTGTTTCTAACAGAGTAACTAGAAGCCAATATAACAAGAGCAATTGTTCGTCGGGAGAAACTGCAGGATGATAATAAGAGCAGCATCTCTTGATTTCCAACGAAGAGGCAGCAACTGCAGCAACCGAAGAGTTCTCCCACGTTCTTCTTGTATCACGACGGGAGCAGCCTTCGGAGGATGAAGCAATCAGCAGTACTACTTCATTGCAGACAACTTGGAGAAGAAAGATGAAGAACCATTAATGTTCTTTACATTCTATACCATCAGGTTGAATAGAAAGAAGATAGAATCCTACTATTGGATGGAGGGGAAGAAGAACTTCCTTAGGTTCTTCACGTTCGGAACAGCAGCAATAAAGTTTTGATGAAGAAAAGAGCCTTCAGGTTGGCTCGATGGGAGGGGTATTTATAGGTTTTCAGGAACCCAATAAGGTTAGAATTTGATTAGAACTAAAATTTCCTTGATAGAGTCCTTACTAAACTTGATTATACACGTAGCAAAATCTTAAAACTTACCCTAGATCATATCCTCGTTCGAACATAACACAAACGGAAAGTTTGAAATTGACGCCTCAGGTTGAGGCGTTATTTTTAAATTGACGCCCACACATGAAGTCTTCAATTCTTTCCCTTTAATTCTTTCTGGATTTTTATCTTTTTTTCTGGATGTGATCTAGGTGAGAAATTTTAAGGGTATTAATTTTCCATTTTTCTCTATTTTTTTATATAATTATTTTTTCAAAATTCGTTAATGGAGAAATTGACACTATTCATTTTAGAATAAAATAACGACTTATATCAAGTCGTTTCTTTTTGAATTCACGACATTGTCATAGGCGTATCTTACATTTTGGCATTTCTTCATGCCCCTGGAAGAAGCAAAATTGTGTTTATACCCTAGAAATCTCTATCAATATGTCATTTCTTATGCTATTTATACTTTAACTAATTAACGACATACCCTATGTCGTCTTTTTAAAATAATGCCTGCAGTAAGAGGCGTCAATTGTGTTTGGAAATTTTTCCTTAACCTCTAAAGGACCGATATTGTATATATGCCCATTCTTTTACCCTTTTATATATCTTTAATGTATTTAAATCTTATATATATATACTTCTTCCTTCTAATAAGATTATAATATAGTAAATGTGGAATATTAAATTAGTAATAAAATATAAATTGACATTTTCTTCAAGATTTAATGATTCTTAATTTAATTAAAATTATTTTTTGCATCAAATGGCTACTTAAAATAACATGTTATTCTTAAATTTATTATAATATAATGGTAAGGTCTATGAGTCCTTTTGTAAGACTTTTTAGTTTGCAAGAGGGTTATGTACAAGGTCCAAGCCTCGTTTAATTATTATATATTTATATATTTTAATTTTTATTTGGACTTTCTAGTCCTTTAATTTACCAGGGTTGCTACAGGTCGGGTCCATTTGACGAACAAGGGCAGAAACATGAGCCATAAGGTTGGCTTGCCCCTCGGATGGGTCAGGGGGACCATGGGAAGATGAGCCCGCATGGAAAGATGATTCCACGCGGGAATTGGAAAAAGATTGAGAAAAAGAATGATACAAGGGGTTGGAATGATGCTCCATGAGGGCAAATAGAGACTTAATATAAGGAGGAAAGTAATGGGCTTAATGGGCTTGAGAAAAGGTGGGGGCTAGCCCAATAATGCAAAGACTAATGGACAACGAACCAAGGGATAATGGACTAGACAATGGATAGACAAGATGGGCTGAACTAAATGGGCCTAATCAACAAAAGAATATGTAGATGCAATACAAACACCACAAATGGGCTTGGACAAATCTAAACAACACAAACAATGCAATGTGAGAGTTTTCACCCAAGTCAAACAAGTTAATATGATGGGAAATATTTTAAGAGTTTTAATAGACCTTTTAATGATTTGAGTTAAGAATAACTCCCTCAAGATAAGAATCCTATAGGAATAAGGTCCAAACTTTGGGTTCACTAAGGTTAACTCTCTCACACGTATGCAAATGCAAGCCTAAGGGGTAGAAAGGTACAACCGGCCCGGCATCCGTGTAAGAATCCACTGCTCACGGGGACTTATAGAGGTCTCGGATAAGATCACATAGTCGACCCCAAAGAATATGGAGGTGAGAGGATCACTTACCAAAGAGGAATGCAACTACAATATGAAGAATGCATGATCCTATGTGCACCGGAGTGCATGTAATTTTTAGCCAATCAAGAAAAGATTAAACTATGCAAACATGATCAAAGGCATGCAAGTAAAGTGGGAAATCCAAGACAATATGAAGGACAACAATGCAAGATCAAAAATAGGCACAATTAGGCACAAAAAGATATGAAAAATCATGAATAAGCGACATACCTTTGCATCTACCCCCCGACCTGCATGCAGATTTTATGCACAAAATACAAAAATGGAGACACGATTTGACTATGCAAACGTGACCCAAATAATGAAAATAAGATATGGATGGAAAGACAATACAAAGGGGAACAATATGGGACCAAGAACCAAGCAATCAGACCTCGGGAAGGCAATCAAATCATCATGAAAAGATGTACCTGTGAACCTGTCCTTGGGTCTACCTGTAGACTTCATAAGAAAACTCAAAAATGAAGATTAGATTAAACTATTCAAACATGACCCAAATGATGCATATGATATATGGATGGAAAGATAATACAAAGGGCTATAAAATAGGCCCAAGAACAGGGTAATCTGACAACGAGAGGCCAACTAAATCACCCAAGAAAGATGCCCCCCTGAGCACGTGTGCACAACTGTTAGAATCAGAAAGTGGTCTACCAGATGACCGTTTTTGACACCCTTGTGGTCTACCAAATGACCGCAACGCTACCAGAAAGGCCCTAGCAACCTTGTGATGACTACTAGGCTCGTCTGGCGTTCCTGAAGAGGACCGCAAGGCTCGGACAGACCCGAAAACATCTAGAACAGTAGGAAAATGGAGAAAACACTATCTAAACATGCACATACACACACCCAACTTGCAAAAAGTATGAATAATGTGATGGGCACTAGGTGTCCCACCGTGATCGCCAAAAAATTAGGTTGTAGATGATTTTTCTAACCCCGCCCCTTAAACTAACTATGCAAGTATATGCGTATGAACATGAACAAGCATAAAAGTGTAAATTAAAGGGCGATGAATAGATAGAGGAAACTGGCCATGATCGCCACCAAGGTTGCAACAACGCCACAAGGATGAAGAAAGGATGCAACGGCGCCGTGTACCTTGGAAAATGATAAAGACTTGATCGCGCTTGACAAGCGGGGTGCGGGAAACGTCGTGGATTAAACCTCTTCTCCTTCCAACCGGCTAGAGAAGGAGGGCCTCACGTTCTATCATGCTTCTCCTGTAAAAACAAAGACAAACGATAGGAGAAAAACCCATTAGAATTCATGAAGCGTATTATCAACCCCGGAGTGACAAAACAGTGCTAGAATAAGGGGAAGAACGCACCGGGGGGAGGTTTTTAATCCCTGTGGAAGGGTGCAAAAGATAGGTGTGTGTGTTGTGATGATGTAGAAACAAGAAGGAGGAGAAAACACGCAGTATAACAATAGGAAACATGGATGCAATATGGGGAAAAGTGCAAAAATGCAGAGAAAGTGTAGAACTGTGTAATCTATGATGATTTGGAGATTTGGGAGATGAATAACTAAGAGTATAGAGAGAGTTAGACAGCCCTTCAGTGTGGAAAATGTAGATAATACATCCCTCTTCAGGCCAGGGTCGAAGAGAAGAGTCGACGGTGTAGCATGGCTTCGTCGCAAACTTAGAAAGAGCTCCCCCTCGTGACCTGCGAACCTGGGTGCTTTATATAGGAGTGCAAAAATCCAGAAAGTTCTGTCAAGATTCTAGGAGATATAGCTCACCAAAACTCGAGTTCTTTGGGTCAATCTCGAGATAATACTGAGGATAAGAGATAGAAACAAGCGGGACTCAATTCTGTAGAATAATCTAGAAGATGTTTGCATGGAAAGAAGGGCCCGGAGCTTAATTGGACAGAGTTTGACTTGCATAAACCCAGAAATTTAAATTCAACATGAACACCCAAAGTAGGGCTCTAGATTGATAAATCTTATGGATAATAGTGGGAATAAGAGTCATAGATCAATTATAGTCAATCTGGAAGCTTCCTTTAGAGAAAATGGACCGAACAAAGGTCTCCAAAGAGTCCCATGGTGAAGAAATCAGAGTTGAGAAAGTTTAGGACTCTCTATCTGGTAAACGGTCTATCGCACGACAGCATACGGAGCCTAACTATCATGGGAGGACTGCAAGGGTACCCACAATGGTCTAGGGAGGACTGCAAGGCAATATGAGGTGAAATGGGGCAAAACGGGCACTATTTGGGGCCTAGCGGTCTTGGGTAGACTGCCACCATCACCTAGTGGTCTTCTCAGGACCGCTAGGCTCATGGAAGAAAATTTTTGGGACAAAACACAGTAGAGTTTGGTAATGAGAGAATATCGCGAAAATGGTGCAGAACTAGTGAAAGCAGTAGAAGAAGAAATTGTAGATAACTGAAAAATGAACAACTTTCATTAAGAGATGAAGATGAGAAAATGAGCGGAAGAGGGAAAAAAATAGGGCAAGAACAGAGAGAAAAAATGATGGGATGCAGGTGAACAGCGCAGCCTCCCAGAAAAATGTGAATAGCATGAAATCGGTAGAGAACTGGCCAATGGCTTAGAAGAATAAAATGTAGGGCTTTAAAAAATGAACAACCTTGGTGAAGGGCACTTGATGAATAGGGAAATAGAAGGGGATGAAAAAGGGCCGCGTTCAGGACTGCACAATGAAAGGGGCCGAATGCTTGATGGAAGTTGACCTAAATGGGCCGCAAGTCATCTTGGGAGGCCGAAAGTTGATAAGATAAGCTTCAGGGCTCTACGAAATCATAAACTATGAAGTCCAAAGTCTAAGGAACAATGAAATGGGCTTGAAATCCTTCCAAGGAAGGCTCCAAAATAATGGGTAATTCGGATATCAGAAATGATGAATAAGAGAAATAACTCGACTTGCGAGGAAAAACGGGTGTCAACAACGATCATCTCCTGTGGCGCGTTCCTAAATCCTAAAATCTTTAACTGTTGACTGGTCGACATTGACTAGTCAGCAGTCATCGTGCTGTACCATGGTGGCGCGTTATTCATGATCACGGTGGTTATCATGGGCGGGTTCACAGTAGAAAACCCTATCCGACCGAAACTCTCTCTTTCCAATTTTTGATCTTTATCTGGGTAAGTTTCGGAGCTCGTTTCGATCATGGAAGGTTCCTAATCCTCCTAGGAGTCTTTCCCCCCCAATAATTGGGAGGATTACCTAATTTTGGGCCTCCGATTCCTCAGATCTCTTCGATCCCGACCAAGGGTTTCGAGGTTTCACCTTCTCCTATAAAATGTACCCACAGCCGGCGAGTGCAAAGGATGCAACTCTGGGGTTTCGACCATAGGAGAGAGGGCAAGGCTGTGCTTTGTCGAGGATCTTTGATCCCTCACCCTCCTCTCATCCAAGGGAGTATTTAGGGCTTTTGTTTTTTTTTTCTTCATTGTTCTTCATTTTCCCCCTTTCTTTATCTCTTTTAATTCGCTTTAATCTCTACATATCATTGCATCTATTCTTCAAGTCAAGCCCTTTTTCTCAAATACACGCATACACACACACACCAAACCTATTTTTGGCCCTCCCATAGGGGTTAAAAACCACTAAAACCCCCAAGTGATCTAGCCCTTCTTTTGCATGCTTTTATTGAAAATAGGGATAAACTCTACACTTAATCACATTCTAATGGGTTTTCTTTTGGTGGTTTTTACTAATTTTCAGGCATAAGAAGAATAAGATGTGAGGCCCTTGCACCTTGGTCGGCCTCGAAGCAAGGAAGGAACCAATCCACACAACCCCACAGTTTCTCTGATAACGTGACATACGTACTCAGCGCGTTCCTCAATAACGCTACCATCCAAATATGCGCGTTAATGAACTAACGCGCCCATACCTTCTACCGCGTTAATCCGCAGGCCTTTCCTTGGCCTCTGTTTCAATTTCCGAGGTAAGTAGTGTGCCCCCTCTTTCAGTCTTATACTATTTGGCATGCTATAGACTTCGGTGGCGATCACGGATTTTATTTCTTTATCTTATATTGTATGCACCCCTTTTATATTTATTATGCACATATCATTGTTATTTTGACGGGTGGCCGATTTTTTGATCTACATCATTTGGCGATCATGGTGGGACCCTTTGTGCCCATCATGTCTATTCTTTTGGCTGCTTGCTTCTTAACTTGTTCATGTGTGTGTGTGGTTGTTTGTTTTTTTTTTTTGAGTTGCATCAGTTTCTCCTCCCTGTAGTCATCGCGACCAGACCCAAGACCGTGACAATTGACGTGACCTTCTATCGAACCGCGTTGATTATGACTTTGTGCGTCGACGCTGCATTATGTTCCTGTGTTTTTTCATTTCCTTCCATTGTTCTTTTGAGTTCTCAGGAGATGCGCCTGGTGTCTCTACCGCGACAATGTCACGCTCCCTGCTTGTGCCGTGTTCTGGTAAGTCCCTACTTGAGAGCTATTATGTTATATCATTCATTGGGTTTCTATTTGTCATCTTCCTTAGTCGCATCTTGTACATTTTTTGTATATTGTTATGCATTCATTTTTGCCATATTCTCCTTACCATCCTCTAGATCTAGCTTAGATTTTCTTGCATTCATTACGCATTTGGGCTTGGGAGACCTCCTCTCCCTACACTTTTAGGAGATCATACTCTCTCTTGGTTAAGGAAGGACCCTCCATTGAGCACTCCGTCTCATTGGACTAGAATCTCCTAAACCAAGGCCTCCGTAAGTCTCCGCACCCGTGGATTCCCTCACGGATGCCAGGCTGGTTGTACCTTTGAAGTTCCCGGAGTCTAGTTGGCCTATACGTGGTGAGAATTAGTCTAGTGGGCACTCGAGTTGAACCACATTGAAACTAGGTTCCTACCTTGAGTGAATCACATACATTTGTTAAAGATCATTTATTCACATCAAGGGATACATAGAAACAAGCATAAACACTCACTGGTTTGATATCTTTGCAAACTTGATTGGAGTTGATTGTTGCATGGTGTTTTGCTTTTATAATCAAACCAACATGTCTAATAATTTTCATAAACAAGAGAATAACCAACCTAGTGCATCTTATGATCCTCGTTTTTATAATTCTCACCACAATCTTTCTAAGGGACCACGTCCTCATTCTTATGGTCTTGCCCGACCCATGGACAATGTCCAATCTCATAGTCCCTCACATCCATCGCGAGCCACGATTCCCTCGGAACCATCTCCGCCCAACGATGAGAAGGTTTCCCAAGTCCTCCGTGCATTAGATCATCTCACCCCTCAACAAATCCAAGCCCTTAAGGCTATTGTTGAGGGTACATCTTCTTCATCTCATCCTCCTATCAATCCTGCATGGGTGGCCCATTACTCGCCTTCCCCACTTCATCCAAGGGTGGCCCATCACCCACCTTCTTCATCTCCTTCCCGGGTGGCTCACTACCCGCCTTCTTCTATACATACTCCTCTTCGGGTAATTCACCACCCGCCTCCTTCTATTCCTCCTCCTTCATGGCCCCAAGGCCCTTACACTCCTTGCAATCCGGCCCGTCTGGGTCCTTCTATCGGCTGGCCCATTCACCCTCCTCCACGGCCTCAGTGCCAACCCTCCACTTCTCAAGTTACACCCCTCCAACAAGCTCTCCTTGGTAAAGTCTCTTCAATGGAGGAACAACTCAAGAGGGTTACAAGCCCATGACTGCCTCCTCCTCCTCCTCAAGTCAATCCCCTTTATGCATTCATGAATGAAATCACCAAGATGGAGAGAGATTGGAAGGAGAGGAGAGATTGTAATGGCATCATATATACAAGTGAGTAGGATAATTCATCAAGCTTTAATGATCAAGTGGACGCCGTCTGCCCTCCACCCATTCACACCACTCATCCATACGGCCCCCCGCCTCAACGTTCATATACCCAAAATCCTCCACAACCTCATGCTCCTCCACAACATTATACTTCTCCACCTTCATATTCGCCTCCACAGAATCCTTCACAACATTATACACCTTATACTTCACCATCACATGTCAATACACCTTCATCACGGCGTCCACTTGATTTTGTTGATTGTGAAGAGTTGGAGACAACATGTGAAGATTTTGCAATTCCTAAAGAAGCACTCACTTCAAGTTTCCTTCGCTTTCCTCTCCTGCCATTGCCACCCGAAGGACCCCCTGCTCAGGATGATGCCACCGTCCCCAACCCCATCTCTGAAACCAATTGGTGTTACGATGGTGGGTTAATACTTCAATCACCCAAGCCGGCGCACCATGACCCTTCCTCTACCCTTAAAACCACTCGCACTGCCAAAATCCGATGCTTCCTACGCACTAAACCCTCTCCTTTTACACCTCCAATTACACTGCCATCAACCTCCACTCCACCGATCTCCACCGAGCCGCCCATTGAACCTTCTCATTGTTCGCAACTTCGGCACTCCATTATCCAAAAACCATTTATTACCAACCCTCCACTTGACCCTTCACCCGAACCCATGGCTGATCTTGAGCAGGGTCCACCCCCATTTGCACTCGTGTCAACCCCGTCTGCTTCCGAGCAAGGGGGGAAGCCCGATGTGTTTGAGCCTCCACTTTCGCTTATCCTTCCACTAACGCCATCCATTGCACCTTCACTATACATTGAGCTTACCGCCTCCACCTCATATCTCATCACCCCTCGGAGTGGGTGTGTTTCTATGAGTATATGTTCTGAGGATGTTCAAGTATCAGGCAAGAAGGAATTGGCCGCGGCTATGCTACTCAAGGGTTAAGATTTTGTTCGTCGGATACCGATTCGCGTACTTGTGCGGGGAATTTTTAAAAAGTCTCCATCGAAACTCACTAAAGATAATTGACGACAATTGATGCCATTAAGGGCCAAGGCCGGGATTACCAGTGTCACATTGCTCATTGGCCAAGCTATTTTTGATGTCCTCATTACCCTTCATTCTATTATGGTACGTATGTCTGAGAAGGGGTTCTCATCATACATCATAATGGCACATGCTTTTGCTTATGAGATGATGAAGCCTATGCTCAAGGGCAGGATAGGGCACCCTTTGCTGGAAGTCCTCAACATCAAGCCTTTTCCATATTTACTTCCATGCAAGGGGCGGGCAATTTCATCAGCAAGCTTGCTCAAGCTCCTCAATGCTCTACATGTTTGTTCACCAAAGAAGGATGTTGTGAATATCAAAGGCCAAGGGGCAACGACTGCACCAAACGTTTGTCCGAAAAGGGCCAAGATTTCTACACGATGGGCCCGTCATGTGAAGAGACATTTTAGGACAAGAAGCCGAACTACTACAACAAGGCCGCCGCACTGTCAGATGATAAGGAGGCTCAAGGCCCGAAGAGTGTGTGATGGGAGCCCAATTATACCATCTTCCCCTTATTCCACTCAGTCCTCGGTTATTTTGTTAAGCTCCTCTCCTTGGGTCATTTATCTTCCCTCCTCCAAATCAATTCTTTCATCTTTTTTAAATCATGCTCTTCTTCCTCGTTTTACCATGCAATCTAATCCATCCTCTCCTACTTAATCCTCTCACCATCTCTTCCGAGAGTTCTCTCATTCTAGCTCTCCTTGTTGGGTCCCATAGTGCACAAACACAGATCTAGAGGGGGGGTGAATAGACCCCTCTACTAAAATTATGTCCAATCAAAAACTCAAACAAACACACAGCGGAATTAACAAGATTAATAAGATTAAGGAATTTAAACTAAACAGTATAAACTTAATTCTCTCAATCTTACCGAGCTCACACGATTGCGTAAATAGAATAGATAGTGAACCACATACAATCACACCAATCAAACCATGAGACACGGGAATTTTTAAGGTGGTTCGAGACCATGGTGGGCTCCCTACGTCTACCCCTTACCAAACCGGTAAGGCTTCACTAACACGCTACAAACCGTAGCAACCACGGGGACGAACCCCACACACACGGGGTAAAAACCCCAACACACACGCTACGAATGTAGCAAACACGGGGATTTCTTCCCACACACACGAGGTAAAAATTCCAACACACACGCAGATACCTACCGCAGAAAACGACGCACAAGCGTCAACACAAAACACTCGGAGAATCCATTCTCCGAACCCACACACAGAATATTCGTTCAAAAATGGATGAAGTGTTCAGAAATGGATACAATAAACCCAAAACCACTTCTAATGATTGAATCAAAGAACATATATATAATGTAAAGCTCCCCCTTCACAAAACGATCTGGCTCTTCTTGGTTCGAAGTCGGATGATCACGAATCCGGCGAGCCGCTCCTTTTCTTCTTCTACCATGAGCTCCAAAGATGCCTTGATGTAGATGATAACCTCCTTGCAAGAGCTCCTCTTCCTTTTCCCCCTTTCCTTCTCCTACAAGATAGAGCAAATAAGCATTATGGTTATTCTTTCCAAAACACGGAGTTCACATATATATATAAGAGAGAGTGGCCAAATGACCCATATAGTCATCCTAAAATATGTTAGAAACACCCTAATATGTTTAGGAGCCAATGGGGCATAGTTTGGTAAAGTTTCAAGGGGTTTAAAATGGGTTTAGATTGGATCTGGAAATCCCGTGCCGGAGGGGGTCGACCCTAGGGGTTGACCCTTGCACAAACTACACATAAAATTGCCCAGGACAGAACGCAGGCAGAAGGGGGTCTACCCTTGGGGTCGACCCCTTTTGCTGGCTGGTTTGTCTGTTGTGCAAACAGACCTCAGCCCAGGGGGGGTCGACCCCAGGGGTAGACCCCTTTCCTGCAGGGTCTAAAAACAACATATTAAGCCCCATTTGAGTATTAAAATCATTCCCAAAAATCAAGATTTAAATACCATGCATTCAACAAAGTATTAGCATCATTCAAACCATATTCCAACAAGTTTTATGAGAATAGATTAAGCACATTAAAAACCCCAAAAACCTCATTTCAAAGATGGATGAAACACTTTTAAAGCATTAAGATCTCATGGAAGATGTTCATGAAAACAACCAAGAATTTTTGCCAAAGGTGAAATCACTTAGACATGCATGTGAGTAATACATGTGAACATCAAATACCTCATTTTCACCAAGTGAACAATTTTTGCATAGAGCATCATTCATTAAAACCTAATCATGGTTTTTTCATAAAAATCATATACAAGCAAATCATTTACACATGAAAACATGTGATGTTGATCAAGATCTTCAAGCAATCACAATATTAAATCTCCACAACCATTTCAAACTTCATAGCAAGAGTATAAGGAGATTCAAACACATGAAAAACATGAATAACCATTCAAGCATAAAGCTAAGCGACAAAGTCACTTTGTAATCATCAAAATCACATACACAATAATCTCCCCCATGTTGATGATGATAAAATGTTACGCATTAATGCTCTCTCCCCCTTTGACATAATCAGAAATGGGGATCAACAAGGGGAATTCATGATAGCAGTAAAACCAAAACCAAAACCAAAACTGACAAAAAACGACGAATAATGGGGTTATTAAGATAATCATATGCACAATATGTTCAAAAAGATGTAATTCAAAAAATGTACGTGTGAATGCTATAAATGCCAAATATACACAATATGCACAATATGCATGAACTAATTGCACTAGTTTGAAATGCAAGTTATGGGCAATATGAATATGCAGAGTGCAAGTAGAATGATCAAGTATGATTGACCTCCAAGCAGATAAATATATATCCATGAAATATAGCTCCCCCATTTTATTTAAAGTGAAGGGATAGGTGTACGAAAAGTGCAGGTGAGTCAGTAAAATCACAATGCTCATGTATACACCTAGGGGATTATACAATCATATAGGAGAATTAAGCAAAAGTTAATGCAATCAAATAATTTTCTGAATACATATTAAATCAAATTTTCAAATGTGTAAGTGAATAACATAAAAATAGACTGTTGCAATATGGATATTAAGATTTTCAGATCAACACAATGAGATATTATACAAACTGCACTTCAATTTATGAGAGCAGTGTATTGGAGGCTACGCTCTACCATAATGAAATTTTTAGAATTCTTTAATTAAAAAATTTTCACAATGACAATCAGAATTTTTCAAGAGTGATCAAGTTTAAATATTCCTTTTTACGCGAGTAGACACATGGAGCTCATACCAGACTCCCCGGTTACTTAGAATATTGACTATTTCACTTCATTTTGAGCAGAGATACTATAATACAACACCTTTCTGAAATGAACCACATCACGTCTCAGGTGACATGTGCTCAATTTACTCAGTGAGACTAAGCATTGCTCTGCCTTTCATTTTTTATTTTCTTTCAACAAAAATTAGGCTGGTAACTATTTTCTAAACTGCCTCTTCATCATTCATGCAACAAGTTTAATTTCTTTAGAGTGTTGAAGAGGAACTCATATATCCTTATTTGTAACACTCATTTTCAAATATTATGCACGAAGTGTGCAAATTTGATTTAACATGTATACCAAAAATATTATGAGCACATAACAATGTAGCTCCCCCTATGTAGATGCACTTAGCAAATCTTTACTCCCCCTGAGTGTATGACAAGAAACACACTAGTTAAGACTCAGATGCAACAATATTTATCAAGGGAGTGTAAGGTCTTAGAATTTTCAAGGAAGGGGTTGTAGCCTATATTAACATGCAAGCACACAGCGAGGAAGATATGTAGTATGCAATGCAGAATGTAAGTGGGTGCATAATGCAAAAGTTCAGATTTCACATGAAAGTTCTGAATGCAATTAATGTATGAAATGCATTTTTGGAAGTGTGAGAGCACCGTTTTATTTTGAAAAGGGAATTCATAAAATTCATTCAAGGCATCAAAATCATCACATGTGAACTTTTCATTGAATTTTTTTTTTTTGATCCAAAAAGATGAGTAGCACATTAGTAAAAACCACTGAACATTGATCAAATTCAATCCTTAAAATATGCAGCCACAAAATAATATCATCGTGCTAAGAGAGTGGAATAGCATCAATCGTAAAAATTTTAGCTAGCAAAACTACATTTTAATTAAATGCATGAATTTCAAAAAATACAATCAAGTTTGATGCCATATGCAACCAATGGATGATAGACTCATGGTACTAGGCGGAGGCACATTCTCACGCATGGTGATAGCTTTAGAACAGGCTTGACCTGCCCTTCCACATGTCACCATTTTATATAGCATGTAGTCATTCAACGAAAGCATGATTGGCTTGTAAAGAACTCAGAATGAAATGAGAAGAATAACAAAATCACATAAGTAAAAACATCAAAATTAGCAATTTTGACAAAGTAGAAGCAAAGTCGGGGTTTTACCAAACGAGTGTTCCTTTTTTCATTTTATTGGAACCCCTTTCAATTTTTATTTCCTCAAGGCACACCTGTATTAAAGCCAACTCATTTGACAAATTTGGGAACCCAAGCCTTCATGGGTTCCTTTTGATAAGTAGCACTGCCACCAAACAAGATTTTCTTCTTTTTCATTGCCACCATATCATTATTATTCATAATCATGCAATCCTCAATGACATGTCCATAGTTTCCACACTAAAAGCATTGAGGAGAAGCATTTCTAGCAAAAGATGTTCTTTCATGAGCAAAAGTATTTTCAAAAGTATTCAATCTCCTATTTCCAAAAGATCTAGGTCTAACAAAATTAAACCTAGCATTCATTCTAGAAGTATGAAAGTTTTTATTTTTCAAAAACCACCACTCTTTCATAATATGACCGTATTTCTCACAATGAAAATAACAAGGAGATGTGAATCTACGGAATGACTTTTCATTGTTTGCATGAGTTTTTGTGAACAAGTTTTTCTTATAGGATGCAAACCTTTGAGCATGAAAAGCATGCTCATTTCTGAATTTTCTTTGAAAATCAAACTTAGCATTCATGGCACGAAAATCATCATTCTGTTTGACAAAATAATTATCCATCACATGGCTCAGTTTGTGACAATAAAAACATGAAACATTCCTTTTTCTTTTGAAAGCATGTTTATCTTTGCATGCATTTTCATCATCCGTTTTCATGACTTTACAATCATCCATTTCATGACCATGCATGCCACAATAAAAGCATTCAACATTCAATTTTATTTTTCGCCCACCTTGAACTTTTTGAAACCCTTTTTGTATTTTGGGCTTTGTGTTAAAATTTTTCTTTTTTCTTAAAACCAATTTCATTTGATTTCTTTGTTGTTTGAAGAGCAGATTGATTTGGAGACCCACTTGATGTGCTAGCTATGTTTGAACTGTGCACAAAAGATGTATAGCCTAGCCCCTCTCTTTGGAAATTGACCTTTGTTCCCAAAATTTTATCTTGGTTGTCTTTCCCCTTGACAAATTTGGACATAGATGCATTCAAATCAACAATTACTTTTTCAAGGGATGCAATGTGCAACTCATAACTAGCTATCTCCTGTTCACTGCAGACAACATATTCATTCAACATTTTATTTGTAGTTTTATAGCTCTCAATTTCTTGTTCTAGCACATGCACTTTTTCACATTCATCAACATTGACAATAACGGATTTTTCTTTTTGTAGAACAAGCAGTTTTTTAGACATGGCGTTGTTTAATTGTTTTAACTTTTCATTTTCAGATTTCAACAACGCATTCTCTTTTTCAATTTTATCAAAACTGTTCAATCTACCCTCAAGCAAGGAATTCTGAATTAGCATAGCACTGTTGTTCTTTTTAAGCTCTTCATTTTAACTTATGATGCTTTTGCTATCTGATTCAGTGTCAAGAAGTTTTTCAAACAACTTATCATCATCAGATAGTGAATCTAGCTTGTTTCTAAGACATTCCTCAATTTTTTTCATTTGATTAATTTCATCCATGAGAGCTCCATTATGACTCTTTAAACATGGAATTGTTTCTTTGTATTATTCAATGTCAATCATGCATGTCTCATTTAATTCCTCAAACTCAACACATTTTTCATAGAGGGGGTCATGGATTGTGTTTTCAATTTTCTTCCTCAATTTTTTGTTTTCTGACTTAGTTCTCTTAAATTTCTCTGACAGATGTTCATAAGCAATTAACAGTTCTTCAAATGAGAGTTCATCTTCATTAGAATTAGAGTTTACCTCTTCAGCATTTTCGTCACTATGTTGATCAGCATCATCGGCCATAAGACAATTTTGTCCTTTCCTTTCTTGGGCTTTGATCAAGCAATCCATGAGTTCCTTTGCCATTCTACAAGAAGAAGCAAATGGAAACACATTATTATCAATGGCACCTTTCAATAAACTCAAGACAGTGACATTTTGATGGTTCTTCAATTTATCATGATTAGACCACTTGGTCTCATGTAGAGGTAATATGTGGGGACCATCATAAATCAACTTCCAAAGATTAGGATTAACTGAATTAATCATTCCACACATTTTACCTAACCATGAAGTAAAATCAGAACCATTAAAAACAGGTAAGCAATTCATAGACATATGCTCAACAGAAAAATTCATGATTGAAGAATGTTGTCCCCAGATTCTCGTATGGACAAGAAGGGGGGTTGAATTGTCCCCGCCAAGCGCAATGGTAATTTTTAAAATTAACGCAGTAGGATAAAATTAAGTACCAACGTAAGATATTAACATATGAAAATAACAAGCTAGTTCTCTCAACCTGCCTGTTCTCACACGATTAGGACGATAAGAATATTCAAGCAAACCACAATCACACAAATGTGAGAGAGATTTTTAGGTGGTTCGGGACCACGACGGGCTCCTTATGTCCACCCCTCACCGAATCGGTGAGGATCCACTCACTTCAAATGAAGTGCACCGAGCTTTCGCTCCAAGAGACACAGAGACGTCATCTCCTACACGATCCTACCACGGATCAATAAACACACACACTAACCGCAACACAAAAATACCACAACCGTTCGCAGACGGTCGACACACTGACAGAGTCCAAGTTTGAAAAATAAAGATGTGATCAATACAAGCTCATAGACTAATAGTAAATGACCAAATAGATGCAAACAAGGTGTAGAAATAAATCCCCATGAGTAGAAAGGGCTGTAGAAAATCTTCTCTAAGCCTCAGGTCGGAGGGTGGCCGGATGTTGACGATGAGAACGTCCACGCGTTCCCCTTCTCCTTCCGCTCCTTTGTTTCTTCAATCACGATATCCAGAAATGCATGGAAGTAGATGACAACCTTCAATCCTTCCTTAGCTCCTCTCCTTCTTCCCTTTCTTCTTCTACAAGATAGATAGAAAATGTTAGAACACTTGTATTTCTCCCAAATTCGCCAGTTATTTATATACCCATGATAGAATGGTGAAAAGACCATAAAGCCCATGCTAAAACCCCTTCAAAATGAGTCTAACATATGTGTGAATACCCTAAGGGTATTAGGGTCAAGTTTGATCACAAATGGATCTCATTTAGATGGGTTTCAGACTTAACGTAATGGGTCTCCCGCCGTATTCGGTCGACGTAAACGAAATGGTCGGTCGACCTAAGTTTTACAGGGATTTTCATAAGGATCACTGGGAAGTTCGATCGACCTAAGTAAGGGGTTCGGTCGACCTAACTTTTACAGGGCAGGACACCATCTGTTGCTGGAAAATTTGGTCGACCTACATAGGGTCGGTCGACCGAAATTCAGAAACATTCAGATTTTTGCAAAAGTTTAATGGTTAATGCCAAGGGTTTAAATGCAAGATGTATATAGATAATACCCCAAAGTGAAAACTGATGCGGGACGGACACGGGGACCGACTCTACGTGGTATGGACCTCGAACTCTAGACATGGACACGACCAGCAACACATGATAGGAGAGACATTAGGCCCGACACGGAGAGCTCCCATAGGCTACACGTCGCTAACAGAAGTGCAAACTCACTCGGCATCCCATGCGAGGGAAAGCGTGGATCGTGCGCGGTTAAGGAACCGGCAGAGTTCAAGGTAGTCAGACTCACTTCCGGACTCGGATCGAGTCACGGGACGGGTCACTCTCACTCTCACAGCGGTGACATGGACACACGGGCTAGTACCTACACTCTCGGCAGCGGCAAAAGACCGTATACTAGCTAAGCAAATGAACGCCAAGAGGTTCGGACCATTACCTCCACGCACCCGGCGTGGCGAAGACACCCCGGCTGACTTACGGACCCCCGGTTAACATAATTCACAGCGGTACAAAAGGATTCGACCCACTCCACGCAGGGAGGTAAAAGGTCACATGTGGGCCCCGGGGATCACGCAAATCAGGTTGACAGGCAGCATCTTGATGTCGACTCGACGCGCCGAACTCCGCGTTTTCGTGCTTCCCGAACGGCGGGTTCTGCGGGCCCGTGGGGCCCACGGATGGCGCTGTCCTCCGGATCTGCGGAGGTGGGTCCCACTATGATGGAGACCCCTGGTGGCGCGCCTCCACGGACGGCGGTCGGCCGGAGACACCGATTGGTGGCCGGTCGGGTCCGATCTTCAAGTTGTGGAATGGCTGCCCACGGATTTCAGTTCTGTTTTCCCTGCGCGCGCTCCGGCGAAAACAGCCGCTGCGGTCGATCCCGACGTCGGATCGGGACGCATGAGCTATCGTTGGAAAGCTCTCTTCAAATGCTTCAATCTAGACTCATAGAGATCTGATGGATCTAGCCGGATCTAGACTTTAATGAATTTACAAATCCCTGTTGTACAGTAACCGAGACATCAGATTTACAGGGTACTTGTCTGAGAACCACCATTGACCGCCTACTTGCCGAAGGAATCAGACTTCGAGCTCTTCTTCAACATTGTAGATAATCAAACCACGAAGCTGGGGAAATTTTTAGAATTGGATTTGGAGGTGGTGGTGATTTGATAGGATTTTTGGAGTGTCTGGTGGTCGGATCTGGGAACTGGGGAACAGAACTGTACCTAGGACTGAGAACGAATTTTAGAAAATATGAAATGGATGAACCAAAAATTAAAAAAAATGGTGGATGAAGGGATGGATGCAAGGAACACCCAGTTAAATTTGCCGAACCAAAGAAAATCAAAAAAAGGACCTAAGACTTAAAACTCTGGGCGGGTGGAAATGGAAACAGACAGTAGACAGATCTGGAAACTGTGATGGGACAAAAATAAAAAAATACCAAATGAGATCTTTATGACCAACCAAAATTCTGAGGATGTGCTGGACACCTCTGGGAGATCCAGTAAAAGTTCCAGCTCGATCTGAGGCTGTGGCTGAGACAGGAATTTCGTGGAAGTGGCTATGGTACTGCACGGACAGAACTCCGGCGGTGGCGATGGCGGCTCGTGGCGGCGGCGGCGGCGACCGGAACTGATAGGGTGGAGTCTCACCACCAGAGGGAAGCCTTCACAGCTTCAAGAGGGAGGGGGAGAGAAGAAGGGGGCGGCCTAGGCCTGCTCAAGGGATTTTTTTCAACTTTCAAATGGCATTAATTCATCAAAATGGGAAAATACAAGCATATATAGGTCACCCATCTAATCCATCCTCCACCGTTGGATCTAGGGGTGTGAGATGGAGGGTTGGGATGGCTTGTGACCATTCCACAAAAATATAATTAAAAAAATAAGGGGGGGACAGCCTATTGACTAGGGGGGAACAAGCTTGACATGGTAGGTGGGTGTTGGTTGGAAATGTTGACTATTTTGGTCCCTTGTCCCCCATGTGGACAATTGACCATTCAAACTTCTAGATGCCCCATGTGGCATGTTGATTGACCCCACGTGGGACCCTAGGCTGAGGTGGCCCAATGTGGTGGGCCCCGGGGGGGCCGTGGGGCCCACGGGGTCCGAAATGCTCGTAAGTCTCTATTGCACTCAAAATGGCAAACCGAATCCAACGAAATAAATACAAATTACACACATATAAAGTCTAGCTAAATATAATAAATGGGGAGGCTCAAGGCGGAGTCTCCAGGCTGTCTCCGAGCCAGATGGACGCTGAGGTGGCTCGTGTCGTGCTCCGTGTGCGGTATCGGTGGCTCGGTGTGTCGTGCCGATCAACTGCTCGGGTGTCCGCACCAAAAACAAACATATGACCACTTTGAAACCAATTTACATCAACACTTTGCCAATCAAACCAAGCATCAAACAAACTAATGTTTAATTAGCATGAATGCTCATTGTGATGCCAAGTTTCAACCAAGGTTTGTATCAAAAACCGAAATCTATTTTCATCTATTAAAACCTCTTAAATAATATGCAAGAAGGCCCTTTGAAAGCACGTTTGACACACCTAACAAGAATAGCATATGATCATGAACATGAACAAGGTGTGAGACCCAAAATGGCCGGTTTCTACCAAACTTCACAAGAAATGATTAATCAACATGTGAGTTCAAAATATCATGAAGGATACGCATGGAATGATGTTTGCAATCACAAATATTATACCTAATCACAAAACACCCATAGATTTCCATAGATGCATAAGAGTGAGCATTAGTTACCTTTACAAACCCAGTGAAGGATTTTGCAATCTTAAGTCTTACCATTCCCTTTTGATGAACATTGTATGGGATTTTCAACATGTTTGGTGTTGTGGATGACAGAGTACTTGTTCATTCAATCCGTTGACTTCAGAAGTATATTCACCATAAATTTCAGTTCTGCAAAGCAAGGTTATCATATTTTGCATAAGATCCTTGATGATCATTCATTGTTCAATGGATGTGTTGCATACCACTTGCACATAAGCATACATGCAAGTTTTGTCAACATTAAAACAAAATCATCAAACTCACCTAGGGGTCCAACAATCCCCCCCTTTTGATGATGACAAAACATGCGTTGTGTGCCCAAAATTTGATAACAAGCCAGAACATGTGTTTGTGTAAGGTTCAAGATAGTTTGAGTGAAGGGTAATTGATGGGAATTGACACCAGCACACTAACATTTTGTTTTGCATTTATGTCTTTTTTGTTTGTATTTATATCCGTGGCTAATTGGGTTTGCAATTGTAAGGCATTATAAGCCAAAGGGTTAGTCATTAGAAATCTTTGGGTTTCTTTGCAAAAAGGCTTTTGGGTTTCTATGTAAAATGTCAGTAGGTCTAGTAGGGCCCCACCCTCTTTCCCATTGGTCCACCTAGGATCTAGAGCCCATGTGAGGCTAGTTCAAAGTCCAAGATTGGACTTGGACCAAAGGGGGGACAAGGTGGAAGAAAATTCAAAAATGCTTACCCCATAGTCAAGGGGGAGCCCCCCTTTAATACTTGTTTATTCATGTTGTAACATTTTTTTATTTTGGCCATTTGACCACATGGGGGATTAATTATCCTATCCCTTGTTTACCACTCCCTAACCCTAGATCTGAGGGTAATTTATGTCTTTTTTCCATTTCTATGTAACCTATGTATTTTCTAAATTCGTTAGCAATTAATGAAGAAAAATCCCATGTGTTGCTCAATTTGCCCAAGCGCACCCTCTCTCCCCCTTGGAGCTGTGATAGCTCCGAATTTTCAGAGGTGTGAAGCCTCCCCACCACCCCCTCTCTGAGTGAGAAGTTCAGCACCGCCGCCGCCGCCATCAAGCCGCCATCGCACCACCACCGACGCCTCGTCGGAGTTCTGTCTAACTCTGGACAGCAAGCTGAGGCCGGAATTTTATCTCCCAATCAATAGATCTGTTTGACCCCAAATTTTGAGAGTTTGTTATTCCTATCATCCCCCATCCCCAATTCAAATTCCGTGTCATTCTGCCTTCATTTTCTATTTTTCCCGTAATTAAGTTTTTCCCCCAGCAATATGCCAGTTTGCAGATCTGCGTGACAATGTCTTGTTTGTGTATTTTTCCCGCCCTCTTATCCACCTCCAAAAATTCCCAAAAAAATCATATGTGTTCCTAACATCCCCCTCTTTTGCCCATAATTTTCTCAGAGTCTAGATCCATTATTTTTATGTCGGTCAAAATTCACTTTCAGGCAGAACCTGCTCTATCCTGAATGTCTATAATCCGAGTTAGTAAAAAAATCTTGGGAACAATCATTTTCATTTCTAATCCGTCTGCTGGATGGATCTGAAATAATTATATGTTGTATCCCTTTGAGTCCTCTATCCATCAGTACTAATTTTGCCTCGATCCGACACCGGATCTGGGTGCAGAAATTCTTTTTGTGGAGGCGCGCATTTCTGATCCGAGAATAGGCCAGCAGATCAATCCACCGGTTAATCCCGGTAAAATACGCCGGGATAGTTCGGCGACCGTTGATCCCGGACATCGATCGGTAACCCATCAGTAGCATCTCAGCCAGCCGCCGCAGCAAGGAGATGCTCGGGTACCACTGTCCCAGCAGCCGAACCCACCTGCTGTCCCCCGGGCCCTGCAGAACCGAGCAGGACCAGCAGCCCATCTCTGGCCCGGGAGCGTTCCAAATTGCTGCCCGTCAACCCAAGCTTTGTATTCCCGGGTTATTGTTGTCACCCTTTACCTCCCTGCGTGGAGTGGGTCATAAAATTACCGCTGTAATTATTTAATTACTGTGTATCGGGAGTACGAGTCTTGGCCAGAGTCGTCTTCCCCACGCCCGGAGCGTGGAGGTATCGTGTCCGCTCCCCACTTGGCATTTGCTTTACGCGTATATTTTTGAATGCCGCTGCTAGAGTGATAGGATAACTAGCTCGTTATATTATTTCAATCACCGCTGTGAGAGAGTGAGTGTGACCCGTCCCGTGACTCAATCCGAGCACGCGGAAAAGCGGATACCCGAGACTCATTGTCAGTTTCTCAACCGCGCACATCCGCACGTTTCCCTCGCTTAGAGACGTCCGCAAGCTAGAGTCCCTTGTTGTCTCGAGTCGCGTCCCGTCCCGCATCAAATTGGTATCAGAGCTAAGTCGAGTCAAGGGTAGTCGGTCCAAAGTTTGCATTTGCATTCCTCTACCCATCAAATTGGTATCAGAGCTAAGTCGATTAAACAACATGCAAGTTCAAAATATCATGAAGGATACGCATGGAATGACTTTTGGAATCACAAATATTATACCTAATCACCAAACACCCATAGCTTTCCATAGATGCATAAGAGTGAGCATTAGTTACCTTACAAACCTAGTGAGGGATTTTGCAATCTCAAGTCTTACCATTCCCCTTTGATGAACATTGTATGGGATTTTTAACCTGTTTGGTGTTGTGAATGACATAGTACTTGTTCATTCAATCCTTCGACCTCAGAAGTATATTCACCATAAATTTCAGTCCAGCAAAGCAAGGTTATCATATTTTACATAAGATCCTTGATGATCATTCATTCTTCAATGGATGTTTTGCATACCACTTGCACACAAGCATGCATGCAAGTTTTGTCAACATTAAAACTAAATCATCAAACTCACCTAAGGGTCAAATAAAGAATGCACTGGGATCACTCTGTAGATCGTTAGATCTAGGGACAACAGAGCCTCGCTCTGATACCAATTGTTGGGTCCCGTAGTGCAGGAACACAGATCTAGAGAGGGGGTGAATAGATCTCTCTACTAAAATTATGTCCAATCAAAAACTCAAACAAACACACAGCGGAATTAAAAAGATTAATAAGATTGAGGAATTTAAACTAAACAGTATAAACTTAATTCTTTTAATCTTACCGAGCTCACACAATTGCGTAAATATAATAGACAGTGAAGCACACACAATCACACCAATCAAACCATGAGACATGGGGATTTTTAAGGTGGTTCGGGACCACGACGGGCTCCCTACGTCCACCCCTTACCAAACCGATAAGGCTTCACTAACACGCTACAAATCGTAGCAACCACGGGGACAAACCCCACACACACGGGGTAAAAACCCCAACACACACGCGGATACCCACCGCACAAAATGACGCACAAGCGTCAACACAAAACACTCGGAGATTCCATTCTCCGAACCCATACACAGAATATTCGTTCAGAAATAGATGAAGTGTTCAGAAATGGATACGATAAACCCAAAACAACTTCTAAAGACTGAATCAAAAAACATATATAAAATGTAAATCTCCCCCTTCACAAAATGATCCAGCTCTTCTTGGCTCAGAGTCAGATGATCACGAATCCGGCATCATCTTGTTCCTCTCCTTGAGCCACTCCTTTTCTTCTTCTACCACGAGCTCCAAAGATGTCTTGATGTAGATGATAACCTCCTCGCAAGTGCTTATCTTCTTTTTTCCCCTTTTCTTATCCTACAAGATAGAGCAAATAAGCATTAGGGTTCTTCTTTACAAAACACGGAGTTCACATATATATATAAGAGAGAGTGGCCAAATGACCCATATAACCTTCCTAAAACATTTTAGAAACACCCTAATATGTGTAGGAGCCAATGGGGGGTAGTTTGGTAAAGTTCCAAGGTGTTTAGAATGGGTTTAGATTGGATCCGGAAATCCCGTGCCGGAGGGGGTCGACCTTGGGGGTCGACCCTTGCACAAACTGCACATAAAAGTGCCCAGGACAGAACCCAGGCAGAAGGGGGTCGACCCCTGGGGTCAACCCCTTTTGCTGGCTAGTCTGTCTGCAGAACAATAGACAGACCTCAGCCCAGGGGGGTTCGACCCCAGGAGTCGACCCCTTTCTTGCAGGGTCTGAAAACAACATATTAAGCCCCATCTGAGTATTAAAACCATTCCCAAAAATCAAGATTTAAATACCATGCGTTCAAGAAAGTATTAGCATCATTCAAACCATATTCTAACAAGTTTTATAAGAATAGATTAAGCACATTAAAACCCCCAAAAACCTCATTTCAAAGATGAATGAAACACTTTTAAAGCATTAAGATCTCATGGAAGATTTTCATGAAAACAACCTAGAATTTTAGCCAAAGGTGAAATCACTTAGACATGCATATGAGCAATACATGTGAACATCAAATACCCCATTTTCACCAAGCAAACAATTTTTGCATAGAGCATCATTCATTAAAACCCAATCATGGTTTCTTCATAAAAACCATATACAAGCAAATCATTTACACATGAAACCATGTGATGTTGATCAAGATCTTCAAGCAATCACACTATTAAATCTCAACAACCATTCCAAACTTCATAGCAAGAGGATAAGGAGATTCAAACACATGAAAAATATGAATAACCATTCAAGCATAAAGCCAAGCGATAAAGTCATTTTATAATCATCAAAATCACATACACAACAATCTCCTGCATTTTGATGATGACAACATGTTATGCAATAATTCTCTCTCCCCCTCTAACTCTCTCCTCCACCCTCCTCATCTCCCCCTCTCCGTGAACTCTCAGCCTCTCCCTGTCCTCCATCCTGAGAAAGAATCCTAGATGGAGCCATCGAACCCCGCGAAGCTGCACTCCTGTCGCCCCGCGTTCTCCTCTCAACATCCACATTCCTCTGATGCTGATAGGAGGTATCAAGGTAGTCCCTGCTCGAGTAGGCACTAGCGCATCTCTCGCGCTGGGCACACTCACACCCATGATGATAGTGCTCCTCCGCGTCCCTCGCACGCTACTCGGTAATCCCCAATCTAGTGCTCAACTGCACCCTCTCCATCTCTCGCTCTAACCTCTCTCTCTCCCTCTCTCTCTCCCACATCTCTCTCTCACGCTCCTCCCTCTCTCTCGCCCTCTTGCCCCTCTCCGCGCCGAGGAGGATGCGCAACTCTATCGCATCTCGGGGCAGCTCCTCTACGTCCCTATGCCTCAGCTCCACCTCCGCAGTCCGTAGCTCTCGCTCCTACACCCAAAGTCTTTGTCAGTGAACAATATCAATAAATCTTTTTTTTAAAGACTAAGCTAAGGGAGTAGGTTGCTTACTCTCTCCTGGAGGGAGGCCTCTGCCACCTCAACACGAGCTAGTGCGCCGGCGAGCTGACTCTCAAGCTCGGTGTGGTCGCAGGTAGGCTGCGTCGAAGAAGAGGCACTGTGGGAAGATCGGACCCTCTCTAGCTCTTATCACTGAAATAAAATGATTAACAATAATTAAGAAAGCTAAGCCCAAATCATTGTGAAGCTACAAGTGAGAATCTTACCAGCTCATCTACGGTGTGCTGGAGGTCATCGTGTTGCTGCACAGTGGAATCGAGGAGTCCCTGCAGCATGGCTAGTCTGCCTTCTGGATCAAACTCTGAAAACAACACAAAAATGCTAATCACACAATCATGAATCTTTAAGGTTTGGAGAATGCTTAATGAATGAACTCCCCTGTCGGTGCGTGCCACGGTAGATCCGAGTGCCGTAAGTTTGTGCATAGGCTTGAAGGTAGGCCTCATCTTAATCTGCTCCCACGGCGACTGGCCGTCCATGCCACTCCCAGTCAACCAACTAGTCGTGTGCTCGCTGACGCCAGTCATCCACTCCCTGAAGGCCACGGAACCTCCGCCTGGGTCGAGGTACTATCACCCGAGTCGGGAATTCAACTACCGCCTGGTGGACTCCAAAAGTCCTCATGATCAATTGTAGTGTAGCGGCTCCATCAGGTTGAGGGCATTCAGGTAGATCTCTCTCCCGAAGTAGGGAACAACAGGCCCCACCCATGGCATCTCCTCGATCTCCCTCTGATAGGGAGTCCACACCACCTGCAAGGAAGATTATTAATGTTCATGCTATCATAATATAACAAAATTTGAATTTTTGATTCTAAAAAAAAATTCTTACCTCTACATGTGGCATCACATCTATCATGTCTTGGATCCAGGATACCTAGTCCTTCAGAGACCGACTGTCTCGCTGCGAGGACCACCGTCGCGCCAAGGGAAGTAGCTCTCATCGATCCTCCCAGCCGCGCTCAACGGTAGGTAAGTACATGTAGCTCCAAAACCTGAAAAGCATTTCACATTTTGATTAACATAAGAAATAAGTAAAATATTGACAAGTTTGAGGGTTTAGAATTTACCTGAAGCAGAGGGTAGAAACCACCAAGAGAGGATAGGCGAGTAGAGATGCCCAAACTATCGAATAGGTGGGCTAGCTCTGCCGCACCCCAGGTGTACTCACCAACTCTCTCTAAGTCCTTGAACAGGGGAAGGAACCGGCAGCTCATAGCATCACCTCATGATCCCAGTAGCAATCTCCCAACCATTAGCACGAGGAACCGACGTAGCTCCCCGTCAGCCTGTGGTCCCGCATCGGTAGCAAAGCTCCCTCTCGCCTAGCTCACTAGCCTCCTCAAGTAGTCTGCTATGGACTCCCCTACCTCCCTCTATGTATGCAACAAAACCAGACTTTACTATAGGGTACCCTAGGAACTAGAGAGGTCCGCCATGTACCCTCCAACTCCAATCCTATCAACCTACGGGCCATCTCTTGATAGCAGGGGTATGTAAACCCGCTCACTGCCACTCCGTGCACTCACAACCCTATGATGCGAGTGACATCCTCTAAGGTTGGGATCATATGACCCCAAGGGAAGATGAGGGCCTGATGCGCTCGACACCCGTCGTTTAAAAATGCCGTGCCACACAAATTTCAAAATTTATAAAACCGCACTCACTCACTTAAATGATTTTGAAAATACGAGTAAAGTGGTAAGAATGGGTCGATCCCACGAGGAAGAAATTTGATTATAGATCAAGTTGGAAAATATCTTTATGTTTTGAAAATCAATTTTTTGTTTATCTTTTGAGTGAGATTAAATTAAAGGAACTTAAATTACATGAAAACTTAAATAAAGAATATGAGATGAGTAAAGAAGAGAAATTGGAAGAGGTGAAAAGATGAGAATTTCAAAACGTTGCATAGATGAATTTTTATTCCTTTGAAAGTGAAAGAATGCAATGAAATTACAACTTTAAATAACAAGAGATAAGTGAAGGTAATTTTAGCCAATGAATGAAGAATGCCACCGTCTCCTCGCCGAGTCTTGGATTAAGATCGCTCTGCCTTAGAAGTCGACGCCGTAAGATGATCGGAAGAAGACTAACCACTTTGGGTGTGTGAAGAAACCGTGAAGAAAGGGAGATGGATAGAAGTAGAAACAAAGACAAGTTGAAAACACAACAGAATTATATTGAAAATAGGGGGTTGGAAGGAATAGAATAACTTAAAATCTAGAGGGAATTAGAAGAAGTGGAAGAAATAAAAGTTGTAGAGAATGACAAGAAGAAGAAGTTTGATGAAGACCATAGAGATAGAAAATGAGAGGAAGATAGTGAAAAATGTGAAAAATCAAGATCTATCGGTGCGGATGAACAATAATAACGTTAAAGATAGAACAGTGAAAAATTAACTATAACTCACAAACGAAGAAAAATTAGAAGAAGTGATAGAAGAACAAAATCTAGATCTATAAAAGAAGAACAACTTTCATTAAGAACTCAGAGTGATAAAAGGATTGAAAAGGCTTCAAAACAGAAGAATAATATAAGGTATCACCTCGGATGAACAATACACACGTAGAACAGAACTTAGAAAGACTGGAAATAACTTTCAAATTAGAAGGAATTAAGAGAAATGATAGAAAGATAAGTTGAAGAACACTTAAATATGAACAACTTTCGTGAAGATAAGAAACTGAAATGGAGATCAGAACAACAAGTAATGGTACTAAGAAAGGACTAAATGCTTAAATAAATCATTCATTATAACAAAATCAACTTACAAAGTTTACATCAAAAGCTCTCAAAACAACACCTTCTAACTCTCCTATGAAGCTCTACTAAGGCCAACAAGAATGAACTTCAAGAACTCAAGTAACCCCATTCCAACTCTTAGCAACTACTCCTAGCAACTCCCCTCTTTCATTATAATAGAAGCCCCTTTTATAGGGTTAACATAACAACCCCATTCCTAATGTGAACATCTCTTGCCTCTTTTGTTGACAAACACAAGTCTAATGCATCAATTTTTGACTCATAATTGTGTGCCAACATGTGTTTCACACTTGGGTATTTTTTTTGATTTTTTTCATTTTTTTCTCCTCCTTTCTCTTCCTTTCTCTCTCTTTCTCTCTTTTTCTCTCTCCTCCTCCGGCCGCGTGCGCCGCGTGCGCCGCCGCCTTCTCCTCCGCGGGTGAGGCGCCGCGGTGTGCCCACGGTGCGCCGGCCGGCTCCGCGTGCCGCGTGGCCGCCGCGTGGGCGTGGTGCGCCCGTCGCCTTCCTCCTCCCGTTTGACGCACCTGCAGGCGCGTTGACCCGCGCCGCTCCGCCTCACATTAATATATATATATATATATATATATATATATATATATATATTGTTATATATTATGTATATATCTTGTAAAAGCCCAAAAAATATCAAATAAATTCATTTTTTTATTTTTTTTTCTTTTCTTTTTGAACAAGTCCATGGGCTTTTGGCCTTTATTATTTTTTTGTTATTTTCCCTTTTTATTTTTTTTATATTTGTTTCTTGTCACTTCCCTCGTACCGAGTGCCTGCATAAATAAGTAATTATTATTATTAAAATTATTTAATTTCAAAAAATTAACTATTTGACTCTAAATTAACAGTAAGTGTGATACATGTATATTTATTATTATTTAAGCCCATAAAATGTGTATAATCATGAATTAATATGTAAAAATACACACTTATCACACCCTCCAACTTACTCATTGCTAGTCTCTTAGCAATGTAAATAATGAAAAATTTTAGGACCAACAAGAGTTTAAAATATCCATGTCCCATTTCCAGATCGTCGTTCATAGAATCTACTAAAGATTAGGAATCTTGCATCATTATCACATACTAGCCTTATGTAGGAAATTAAGGTACATGATCAAGAATTCTAATCAAAATTCCGTAGCACTTGTGCATGTGAAATGCTAAGTCTACAGTGAAGACAATTGCGTCCCCCATTTGCTATTGTAAGTAAGTGTCTTTTAACTCTACACTTCTGAATCAGAGCATTAAGCATAATAACTTTTTATCTGCCTTATTACTTTGTCCCTTTTAGGATCTTATTTTTATTCTTTTCTTCTCTTTTTTTTTAAATCCCATTTCCAGATCGTCGTTCATAGAATCTATTAAAGATTAGGAATCTGGCATCATTATCACATACTAGCCTTATGTAGGAAAATAAGGTACATGATCAAGAATTCTAATCAAAATTCCGTAGCACTTGTGCATGTGAAATGCTAAGTCTACAGTGAAGACAATTGCGTCCCCCATTTGCTATTGCAAGCAAGTGTCTTTTGACTCTGCACTTCTGAATCAGATCATTAAGCATAATAGCTTTTTGTCTGCCTTATTACTTTGTCCCTTTTAAGATCTTTTTTTTATTATTTTCTTTTCTTTTTTTTTCTATACACACATGATGCAGCACTAGAAACTAGGATACAAGTCCCTATAAACTAGGAAACAAGTTCCTCTTCCTCCAACCGAAGGGAACACTAGTGTTCTGCAGTCACTAGACCCAGAGACCAAGGTCTCTCTTCCTCTGAAGCCTAGAGGGAACCCACAAGCAGCACACGGCCACTTGCAACTGGAGACAGCCTCTCCCTTCTCCAGAACCAACAGAACAGGAGGACCACTAATCTCAACCTGAGACTCGGAGACAAAACTAGAACAGTAAAGACAGATCAAAAACAAGAAACTAAAAAAAGATACAGCAGACTGAATGCTGGAATGATGAAACACGGAATATAGCTCACAATAGAGCAAACTGGTTCGGATTTGATCCTAAAACCAGAAACCTTCTTCTTCTTCTTCTTTCTGAACTCTCAGCTTCGAGCTCTCTCTCTCTCTCACTCTCTCTGCTATTCTCTCTTCTTCCTCTTCTTCAGTTTCTGCCCTCTAATTTCTTCTCTTCTTTTGCTGGATCGAACTCTCTGCACTTTTGCTTTTTCTTTTTCCCTTTCGATCAACCTTCATCTGTGGACGAAGGCTTCAATATATAGCAGCATCAGGTGGATAAGGTGCAGAATGCGTGTGCCTCCCACACTTGATCCAGAACCTTCTTGCCACGTGCCTTTATAGCATTGGTTCCTTTAGCATTGGATCATGTGCAGCCCAGTCACTGGGAATATTCTTCCTCGGACCACCTTCTTCTCTTTGTTTTTTCTTCTTCTCCTGCAAAGAAATTAAAACCATTAAAACTCAGGGCCACACAAACTAAAACTGCATGAGGTATGTGATAGCAATACGAGATGCACTGTACTGAGAACGACACGAGATACACAAGATTATTACAGTACGAAATAAAGAGAGAATCACACGAGGTCAGATGAAAACAGCACGAGGTAAAAAGAGAACGACACGAGATACACAATAATGAAGCTAACACTACAAAGAGAACGACACGAAGTACCACTGTAACAAAACAAACACTACAAAGAGAACGACACGAAGTCAGATGAGAACAGCACGAGGTGAGAAGGAAATAACATGGAGTAAAACGGTAGTAAAACACGCGATCAGAGGAAACCTGGACGAAGATAGAAAGAAGCAACACGAAGACACAAATACAAAGACAACATGAAGACACAAAAACAACACGAAGACACAAACACAGAAACAACACGAAGACTGAAACACAAAACTAACACGAAGACACAAGCACAAAAGATAACACGAAGACACAAGCACAAAAGATAACATGAAGACACAAGCACAAAAGATAACATGAAGACACAAACACAAAAGATAACACGAAGACACAAACATAGAAACAACACGAAGACATACAAAACGACTCGAATACAAGATTGCTTCGAACTTACGAACGACTCGAAGACGAGGACGACACGAAATGACACGGACTGAAACCAACTAGAAGATGAAAATAGAAATCGACACGAAGTGTGGTCACAAAGCAAGACAGACACTTCCAACGTACAGCCTTCAAATGATGTGAGGCGATGTGTAGACTTTGCATTCAACTGGAAGTATAGACTTGGAACGGTCTTCATGGCAACAATGTACAGACTTTGAAATAAAGAGTGTACAGACTGAGAGTTCAAGGCCACGATGTATAGACTTTGTCCAAGGAAACGAATGTGTAGACTTTGGCTTGGAACGAAGGTAAAGATGAGGCTGTATAGTCTTGGAACGAACATAAGACTCGAAGACATAGGGGTGACACAGAAGGAGCGACACGAGGTGGCACAGAAAGCAGCACGAGGTGCTGCAGTGTTCAGCACGCGATGGAACAAATAACGACACGAAGATAACCCCTGAACATAACTGAAGAGACTCTTTTTGTTCTCCACTAAGGCTCATAGTGTTGTCATCCTCAAAACATGTAAAGACTCAACAATCTCCCCCTTTTTGATGGAAGGCAACACTATGAGTCTTGAGTCTTTGCAGGAATAATTTTCAGCATGTTCAAAGCTAAACATCATCAGCACCATCATTAAGCATCATTAATGAATCATTAACAACAAACAAATCATTAATCATAGTAGTAGCAAAGACAAAGACTTGAGTTATCCCCCTTTGTCAACATCAAAAAGAAAGAAACAAAAGGAGGCAGAAATGCATATGATATGAGATGTAATTAACAAGTCCAAGAGTGAGAGATCCTCAAAATTGGCAAAAATACAGAACACTATTTTTTTTTAAGGAGAAAAGAATCTGGCATGTCTGTTGGAAGTGCCTCGCGGCCTGTCTAGTGGTGGTCTACCCCTTGGAGCAACAGAGGAGAAATCTTGAGATGGACTTCTGCTGGAGGATGCCTGACCAGGGGCTGAACCCAAGGCAGAGTGAAGATCCTTCAAGTCATTGGACAATTCAGCTAGCCAATACACCATAGAGCTTCTGACATGTGCCACTTCTGAAATGATGTCTTCTTGGCGAATATTAACAGATTCATATCTGTCAGTCAGAGTTCTCACTTCTGTTAAGAAAGCGATCAATCTGTCATAGATCTTCTGGACATCTGGACCTAGGGTACTAGATGACCCCTTCAAAACTTCTAAGGATGTCCTGATCTCAAAACAATGATCTATAATGCTGGCAGATGACTTAACAGAGGAAATATGAGCATCTTGTAATTCACGAAGTGCTATTGCTATCTTCGAACATACCACCTGCAGGATTTCCATCGAGGACCTGGTGGCATCATCTGAAGCTTTATTATTTAGCAAGAACTTTTTCCATTCAATCAGGAGAGAAATTTCAAGCTTCAGTAGCCTGGAATGAACTTGATTAATATTTAGAGTGACATACTTGAGCAGATCATCCATTTTCTTATCATGTCTCTGCATCTGCTGAGTCAAATTTATAAGGAGTTCTTCAATGTTGGGTGCCCGAGCAGATAGAAGACGAGGTTGACCTAGGGGTGTACCATAAGATTCACAGCCAGGTGCTGTTCTCCCATATGCTTCTTCTTGTACAGGCGTTTGACTGTCTCCTGCTGGAACCCGATCTTCATCTTCAGCTTGGATTTCTTTTTCAAGAAATACATTTTCAGGTGCTTCTTCTTCACTTGATGATTCTGCTTCTTGTTCTATGTCAGTAACTTTCTCCTGACACTCATCCACTCTTTCTTCCATGATATCATCATCTGCAGAGTTTTCAACAGGTGCATGTTCTATAATTTTAGCTGTAACCACGTTGTCAGCCTCTTCCAAACTTTTCTCCATAGTCTCTCTAAGAATGACATTAACAAACTCAGCAAGGTCTTGCACATTACTTTCTTGCTCTTGAGTAGGCTGTTCCACGGGCAGCCTCACTTCTTCTGATGTCTTCCCAAAGGAATCAAACAAACCATCAATATTTGTATCTAGTTCAGTTTGAATGTTGTCTTCAGACATCCTAACTTCTTCAGATGCAATTTCAACAAGCCTCTGAAAAGATAGAGATGCTTCAGTAGGTGCAACAGACGTAGCAGACAGTGGTTGTTCAGATGGTGTCTCCTGTAAAGCAACCTCAGAAGCTACTTCTAAAACTATTTGGGCAGATTCTTGAGGATGTTCCATAAGCTCTCTCTGAGCTTGTGATTCTTTGACTTTCTGGGCCTTAACCTGCCCCGTGAGAGAAGAACCCTCCAAGCCCAAAAATACTGAAACAAAATTCATGTTAAATATGTTTCGACCCCTAACTTCAGACATGGCCTCTCCATCCAAGGAAATCTTTGAGTACTTGAAGATGTCTGTCAGATGGGCGGCGTAGGGCAGGTGTCTTTTGGACCCAATACACCCCTTCATGACAGAAAAAATAATTTTAGGCAGACAGATCTTTACACGCTGAATCAGACATAACAAAAGAAATCTCTGAGTGTCTGTGATTCTTCCTCTAGCTCCAGTCCGTGGGGTGACTATAGAGGCAATGACGTTCTGAAGAAGCTTGTGAAGAGGGGCAAATGATAAGTTTTGGTAAGCTTTCAGCTTCAATTGCCCCTTGTCATGAATATTACTGGGTTTACCAGTAATGACCGAAAAGGCTTCATGCAGACTATATCTAAACCCTCTTTCCACCTCTCCTTTTTCTGGAATACTGAGAGCTTTATGGAGAGAGTCACACATTACTGCTATCTCAATCCCCTTAACAGACGAGATCAGAGCAGACTTATCTCGGCTCAAAGACAAGTTATTATAAAATTCCATTACTAGGCTAGGGTAGTAGATACAGTGATTTTCTAGGAATTTCCTCCAATCCTGAAACTCAAAAATCTCCAAAAGTTCTGGAAACTTCAAAACCATGGATTCATCGCCGAAATCTATTATCCTTGGAGGAATAATTTTCCCACTCTCTAAAAACACGATAGACTGAGAAGGCCTGGTACCTTGTGCAGAAGAAATATCCACTGCTATTTCTGGTTCAACACATCTTTACTACTTGGACGAAGGCTCCTCAACTGTTTCTTTTCCCTTCCTCTTCCTTTCAACAGGAGCGACAGATTCTAGCTGATCCATTTGCCGTAACTCCTAGAGTATCAACCCTTTCTTGCTGGTTGCTGCTGGAGATGAAGCTAGGACTAAGAACGGAAGAGAACTCTGTTGGGGAGATGAGATTTTCGTGAAGAATAATGAGCGGGAGAGAAGGGTTTGAAGGAGCATACGAGACATATCGACACGAGGAGAAACAGGAAGCGGCAAGGGCACGCGAGGGTTTTTTGATGTAACCTTGAGGAACAAGAAGGGTTTTGAGGGGTAACTTTTCACTCTTATCGAACTTTTCAGGAAATACCCAAACTACCCTTATTCAATATGTAACACAGCCATTGCCCGTTAAAGTTCGCTCTTCAATATATGGAATTATTATATTCTTCCGAATACCTTGGTCAGTTACCTCAAGACATTAAATCAACACGATCACAAAACTAGCTGTTAAAGGTACTTAGCCTACAGAAGGTCATGATTAAAATACTCCTTATGTTTGTCAGGCAAAGAAATAACAAATAGATAGTCAAGCAGGGTTCATTACTTCATTTAAAAGATAAGAGAGGGCATACAGAGTCAACCAATTTGTTGAGCACTTAGGTACAATTGTCCCTTTTTACACAAGAAGACATGTTTATAAGACACCAGAATCCCTGGTTACTCAGGATAGGCTACCTTTATGCCAATGAAAAACAATGAATTTTTGTTGACTTTTCTTTCCCTTCCTTTTTTTTTATTTTAACTTTTCTATAAAAAAAACAGAGATAGCTAATTGTATCATGACATAAACTCTAGACTTCTTTGATCTAGAATATCTATTTCTCCATAATTGCCATTGCTCTGCCACAAAGTATGGCGTATTCCCTGGTAACACCTCTCATGATCTTGGACAAAAGACAGAGCCCTTACTTAACAATTTTTTTTTTCATAGCCCTCTTCACATAAGTTTCAGTTAAAACGAAATCCTCCGCAAGGTTTTTCCATTTAATAGAAAGTTTTACAATATGTTGACCAACAATAGAGAGGATAACTTAGAAGGATTAAAGGACAAGATATAACCCCCATACATTAAAGTTCTTTATTAACAGGTGTAACTTGTTACAATAGATTTTGGGTGGTTTAAGGTATTCTGATCAAATCTGATAAGAGTAACAAAGCTATAAGAAGGAAATTTTCTTCAAGAATATTCCTGAACCAAAGGGGATATGAAAAGGATAAGGAGGTGACAAACAGAATGGAGAGAGATGAGATGAGAAGCACTCCTAACAGCAAAGCATCAAGTGAGAGATTACTCTAGAGAGTAAAGACCAAGGAGCTCACAAATGAAATCTTCCTGAGAAAATTTAATCTCGTAACCAGAGAATGCTCTTGTGCAATAAGCTGCAACCTCATGAGATGTCTGAACTCAACACCAACTAACCACATCGGCAGACAAAGGTTCTTCAGATACCAAATGACCTGAAAAGCTCCTTTTCAGCCCACACAAGAACATCTCACACACAACTCTTGGAAATATTAATTATTTATTGAATAACATACATGCTATCAGCTGAAATGCAATACGTTGAAGCAAACTTATGGTTTTTCAAATAAATGGAATGTGATGCAATGATCTCGAATCAGTAAGTTGACACAATAATTGTATCTCCCCCTGATTATGAGCATGAATTACAGCGTGATACCAAGTATCCATCCAAGAGAGATTTTAGCAATGCAGTCAGAGGACACTCATGATCATGGAATACTTAGATGCACACAGACTACATCACATAACCAAATTTAAATCACACCAAAACAGAATTAAAGCAGGTATTGGGAACTGACCTGAATATTAAGATCCTAGTTCCTTTTTTTTTCTTTTCTTTTCAAGTGCCTTGGCTTATTTCTCCTCTTTATTCTTCAGCTTCCAAGGCACACCTGCAGGTTAGCAAACTATTTTGCACGAATAGGCACCCAAGAAGTCTTGGGTCCTGAGTTAGCAATGACATTCTTAGCAGGTTTTCTAACCAATCTCCTAGCAGCAGGTTTCAGATTGGATTTATGCACATTCTTATAAACATGATTTTTATGCACATATGAATGAAAATTTTTGTTAACAGAATTGAAATTCTATTTACCAAAACCAGCATTGCTTTGGTATCCTGCCAGCCAACAGGTTGCAGCCCTGTGACCTGGCTTTCCACAGTTAACACATGCAGAATATTTTCTATTTGCAGCAACTTTATTCCTCTCAACATCATTATGGTTTGCAGGAAATTTAGCATGATGTGAAGAATATATTTTCTTACCATTTGCAAACCAGCATTGTGTGATGCTGTGTCCTAGTTTGCCACAGTGCAGACATTCAATTTTCTTTTTCTAGAATGAAGAATTTTTATCATGAAGTTTCTTAGCATTCATTATCTCGGCCCTCATATCATCTTTCTCCATCAATTTACACGCATGCATTAAATGTCCAAGTTTATGATAGTAGTGGCATGACATTTTCCTTTTAGATAAGTGTGTGTGCGGACTGTGATCAACATGCACAGATGAGCCCTTTTTATTCATTTTCTATTTTTTATCCTGTTCAGATGATTTAACAAAAACAGTTTCCAAATTTGATCCATAGACCTTACTCATGACTGGACTGTAGCCCAGTCCCTTTTTCTCAAAAGTAGAGCTAGAAACAGAATATGTCTGAATTTTATTTTCAAAGATCTTTTTATTTACAGGGTTATAACCTAACCCCTCCTTCTGAAAATTAACTTTTACTCCCAGCAGTTTGTTCAGATTTTCTTGCCCATCAACAAATTTAGACAAAGATTTCCTTAAGTCTTGGATTTCTTCTTCTAAAGAGGCAATGTGTAACTCATAACTTGCAGTCTCTTGTTCACTGCAATTGACAGCCTCATTCAAGACTTTGTTGGCAATTATGTATTTCTCAACTTCCTTTCTCAACTCATCAATTTCTTCTGAATTATTGGACACCACATGTTTACCCTTTTCAAATGTCAACAATCTCTCTGACATGATGGTGTTCAACTGTTTTAGTTTCTCAATTTCTTCCTTTAGTCTGTCATTCTGAATTAATTCGTTTATCAAAATCTGATCATCAGAGTGAGTTTCAGATTTTCTTCCATCCTTAAAAGTTTTCAAGTCTTTTTGCAGTTTCTCAATGTTTTTCTGTAATTCAAAGTTGACAGACTTAATGGCTTCAGATTTTTCAGCAAGTACTTTATTTTCAATCCTGAGCTTCTCTAAACTTTCCTTGCTTTCAGCTGAGAATTTTCTCAGGGAATCAATCTCACTCACATGATTCTTATTTCCATTGATTAGCACATCATTTTATTTTTTCAACATTTGTAGATTAGACACACAGGCATCATGAGAACTCTTCAATTCAGCACAATTTTTACAGTCAGACCTTGAATTATCTAATCCCTTATTCCTTTTCAATTTTTTATATCGTTTTTGCAATTTTTCATATGACTCAGATAAATCGCTGTAAGCATTTTCCCAATCTTCTATAGAAAAGTTCTCGAAGAGGTTTACCTCTTCTTCATTCTCCTCCACCTCTTGGCTGGTACTGTGGTCACTTCTGCTAACCATCATGCATGTGCTTTCATTTCTCCTGTGGGCTAGCTTCAGCTGGTCCATAATATCCTTGGCGGATCTGCAATCATGGAAACAAGAATGCAAGGCTTTATCAGTCGCTGTTAACATTAGGTTTAAGGCTTTTTGATTCTCTCGGAACATCTGATTCTCACTGTCCGTCCACTTGGACCTTTTCTTGGGCAGTTCATACGGGCCTTGTGAAATCAACTTCCATAAGTCCTTATCAGCTTGTTTAACAAACATGCGAAAAACACTGAACTAAATGTCAAAATCAGATCCCTTAAAAATCGGTGGATTAGCCATTGCCATTAGTTCAAATGAACAGATATCAAACACTAACTCACAAGCAAAACAATGCACACAGGAAACACGTAGAGGATCCTCTGAGAATCGTTGGATTCTGAACCAGAGACTTCTCTGATACCAATTGATAGGTCCAGAGGGGGGTGAATGGACCTTTACCCGTAAGAACAATGAGGATTAAAAAATACGTTCTCAATTAGGAGTTTCCAAAAAAAATCTTAACGTTGAAACACTATCCGCGCAGAACGATCAGCTAGGAAGATAGAGATGGATTGGCCTAGACAAGCATCTACCGAATAGATCCAAGGCCAGAATAGAAACCAAACACACTGCGCCAGGGATTTTTAAGGTGGTTCGGTCAGACCTCTAGTCTGCCTACGTCCACCCCTCACTTCAAACCGAAGTGAGGCTTCCACTAGCACCGGCTAGCCAAGCAGACTCAGTCTGCGACAACTACTGATTCACAGCTTCACCAGGGGAACACCCTCCCCTTCTTCCTCCACACCCGGAGGGAACCCTAAGGACGCCAAGTCCCTAGAAACTAGGAAACAAGTTCCTCTTCCTCCAATCGAAGGGAACACTAGTGATCTGCAGTCACTAGACCCAGAGACCAAGGTCTCTCTTCCTCTAAAGCCCAGAGGGAACCCACAAGCAGCACACGGCCACTTGGAACTGGAGACAGCGTCTCCCTTCTCCTGAACCAACAGAACAGGAGGACCACCGATCTCAACTTGAGACTCGGAGACAAAACTAGAACAGTAAATAAAGATCAAAAATAAGAAACTAAAAAAAGATACATCAGACTGAATGCTGGAACGATGAAACACGGAATATAGCTCAGAATAGAGCAAACTGGTTCGGATTTGATCTTGAAACCAGAAACCTTCTTCTTCTTCTTCTTTCTGAACTCTCAGCTTCGAGCTCTCACTCTCTCACTCTCTCTGCTATTCTCTCTTCTTCCTCTTCTTCAGTTTCTGCCCTCTCTTTTCTTCTCTTCTTTTGCTGGATCGAACTCTCTGCACTTCTGCTTTTTCTTTTTCCCTTTCGATCAACCTTCATCTGTGGACGAAGGCTTCAATATATAGCAGTAGCAGGTGGATAAGGTGCAGAATGCGTGTGCCTCCCACACTTGATCCAGAACCTTCTTACCACGTGCCTTTATAGCATTGGTTCCTTTAGCATTGGATCACGTGCAGCCCAGTCACTGGGAATATTCTTCCTCGGACCACCTTCTTCTCTTTGTTTTTTCTTCTTCTCCTGCAAAGAAATTAAAACCATTAAAACTCAGGGCCACACAAACTAAAACTGCATGAGGTATGTGATAGCAATACGAGATGCACTGTACTGAGAACGACACGAGATACACAAGATTATTACAGTACGAAATAAAGAGAGAATGACACGAGGTCAGATGAAAATAGCACGAGGTAAAAAAAGAACGACACGAGATACACAATAGTAAAGCTAACACTACAAAGAGAACGACACGAAGTACCACTGTAACAAAACAAACACTACAAAGAGAACGACACGAAGTCAGATGAGAACAGCACAAGGTAAGAAGGAAATAACACGGAGTAAAACGGTAGTAAAACACGTGATCAGAGGAAACCTGGACGAAGATAGAAAGAAGCAACACGAAGACACAAATACAAAGACAACATGAAGACACAAAAACAACACGAAGACACAAACACAGAAACAACACAAAGACTGAAACACAAAACTAACACGAAGGCACAAGCACAAAAGATAACACGAAGACACAAACACAAAAGATAACACGAAGACACAAGCACAAAAGATAACACGAAGACACAAACACAAAAGATAACACGAAGACACAAACATAGAAACAACACGAAGACATACAAAACGACTCGAATACAAGATTGCTTCGAACTTACGAACGACTCGAAGACGAGGACGACACGAAACGACACGGACTGAAACCAACTCAAAGACGAAAATAGAAACCGACACGAAGTGTGGTCACAAAGCAAGACAGACACTTCCAACGTACAGCCTTCAAATGATGTGAGGCGATGTGTAGACTTTGCATTCAACTGGATGTATAGACTTGGAACGGTCTTCAAGGCAACAATGTACAGACTTTGAAATAAAGAGTGTACAGACTGAGAGTTCAAGGCCACGATGTATAGACTTTGCCTAAGGAAACGAATGTGTAGACTTTGGCTTGGAACGAAGGTAAAGATGAGGCTGTATAGACTTGGAATGAACATAAGACTCGAAGACATAGGGGTGACACAGAAGGAGCGACACGAGGTGGCACAGAAAGCAGCACGAGGTGCTGCAGTGTTCAGCACGCGATGGAACAAATAACGACACGAAGACAACCCCTGAACATAACTGAAGAGACTCTTTTTGTTCTCCACTAAGGCTCATAGTGTTGTCATCCTCAAAACATGTAAAGACTCAACAAGCCGGGTAAAATGAATGTTGTGGCTGATGCTCTGAGCAGGAAGGTGCAAGTCAGTCATTTGTTGCTTCATGAATGGAAACTTTGGGAACAGCTTCCGAGCGAGGCGATTAGCGTGGATATTCCTGCTGACCGGAAGACAGCGGTTTGTGCTAGTTTGGCTTTGGGTTCTCCTTTATATCAGCAGATCCAAGAAGCTCAGCAAGCTGATTCTGATTTGGCTCGTGTTATATCAAGATATGATGTGGAATTTGACGATGAGCTGGTTGTCAGTTTCCGTGGCAGATTGTATATTCCTGCTGATGATTCTTTGAGATTTGCAATTCTGAGTGAAGCCCATGGATCCCGCTTTGCTATTCACCCATGTGTCACCAAGATGTATCAGAATTTGAAGAAGCAGTTCTAGTGGCCAGGTATGAAGAGAGATGTGGCTGTATTTGTTTCTAAGTGCTTAACTTGTCAGCAGGTTAAAGCCGAACATCAAAAGCCAGGTGGATTGCTTCAGCCATTAGAGATTCCAATGTGGAAATGGGATCATGTTACTACAGATTTTGTGGTGGGTTTGCCTCGGACTTCACAAGGTTTTGATCGTATCTGGTTGCTTGTTGATAGATTGACTAAAACTGCCAGATTGTTGCCAATAAAGGTTGCTTGGAATGTGCAGAGGTTGGCCAAGCTTTATGTTCATAAAATCGTGCCACTCCATGGAATTCCAATTTCACTTGTGTCAGATCGAGATCCACGTTTTACCTCCGGCTTCTGACACAGTTTCCAGAAAGCCTTGGGCACTGAGTTAGCATTCAGTTCAGCGTATCATCTGCAGTCAGATGGACAGTCGGAGAGGACTATTCAGACTCTGGAAGATATGCTGAGATCGTGTTACCTTGACTGGCAAGGTTCGTGGAGTCAACATTTGCCACTTGTTGAATTTGCCTATAATAACAGTTTTCATTCCAATATTGCCATGGCTCCATATGAGGCACTATATGGTCGTCCTTGTCGTACTCCTCTGAACTGGTTTGATGTTGGGGACAGACTTTTGACTGGACCCGATATGGTACAGTAGTGTTCTGATGTGGTTCGTCTGATTCGGCAGAGATTGTTGACGGCTCAGAGTCGACAGAAAAGTTATGCAGATCAGCGCAGACGTCCACTACAATTTGAGCATGGAGATATGGTTTTTGTCAAGATATCTCCTATGAAAGGTGTTTCCAGATTTGGGAAGCGTGGAAAGCTCAGTCCTCATTATGTTGGCCCGTTTCCTATTGTTGATGCTGTGGGTCAGGTAGCTTATCGTCTGCAACTACCAGTGGCTATGCAAGCTATTCACGATGTGCTCCACGTCTCTCAGCTGAGGAAATACGTGCCAGATGCATCCCATGTTCTCGATGACTCTGTTTGGCCCGAAGTGACCGCTGATTTGTCTATGCCAGAGTTTCCTATCAGAATTGAAGACCGTCGTGAGCAACGGTTGAGAAATAAGGTTATCCCTCTGGTAAGAGTTGCTTGGCAGCGTCACTCTGGTAATGAGTCTACTTGGGAGCGTGAAGATGAGATGCGTCAGCTTTTTCCTTTCTTATTCCAGTGAGGTATAATTCCGTTTTTCAGTTTCCTCCTTATCCTTTGTTGTAAATTTTGAGGGAAAAATTTTTAGTAGGAGGGAGGGACTGTGAGGCCCGTGCCTTGGTGGATCCTTAGTGGTTCGGACCTAGAACTCATTCTGGAATTTTCGGCTATTTTCTTGGATTTTTAGGAATTTTTCTGGTATTTTTCCAGATTTAATTAGATTTAATTGAGGTTTTATGGAAATAATAAGGTTTTTATATATAATAAATATATTATATATATTAACTTTATTTTTTTTCTTTTAATCCCTCACCCTCTCTCTCCCCTCGTCGATCTCTCATTCACCCTCTCACTCTCTCTCTCTTGTCTGATCGCCTCTCCCCCTCTCCTAGGGAATTCGGGCGAGACGATGTCGGTTCGAGGCACGGAGCACGCTGGTGGAATCCTCGCGTCGAGAGGAACGCGTTGACGCCCACCTTGGCGCAGTTCGTGGCCCATAGAGATGAGACGGAGCGTGGAGCTCGGCGGTACCCTCCTCTTGCATGTGGCCTAATCGGCCGTTTCGGCTCGCACGAGGTAGGGGGAAGGAATCCTGAACTCACTAGGATCATTTCCTATAGCTTGGTTTCTTGTTTAAACCCATGTGGCATGCATATTGGTTATTTTCCATGTTTAGGGTTTAAGCTTCGTTCTTCATGTTTAAGCCATTGTAGGCGTTGCATGTTGTTATTTTGTTGGTAGTATGTTGTTTAGGACGTGTGGTTTGACAGGTTTTACAGGTTTTCGTCGTTACCCGGTGATTCCGATCACCCGGGAGGGAACCCGTTTTCAAACATAACCCGTCCGTAACCCAGACGGTGTGACGGTCCTTCCAGGAATCGTCACATCTGTAACGGTCCATAGGGGACGCGTTACGTCACTGTAACGGCCCTTTGAAGGAGCGTCACAGTAAGTGTAACGGTCAGGCTCTCGACCGTTACATTTCCGTTGAATTCCGTTGACCCGTTGAGGCGGTTGGCCTGACGGCCTGTCGGGCGGCCGTCAGGAGACTGTAACGCGCCTGGGCGAGCGTGTTACACCATTTTCTGAGCGTTTAAAAAACTGTTAGCGTTATTTTTAGCTTCGGGTGGCTCTAACGGCCAGGGGCGGACGCGTCACGTTCGAAGTAACGCGCCCACCCCAGACCGTCAGGCTTTGTAACGGCGTGGCCGCTGACCGTTACATCCCGTTTGATCAATTTGAGCTGGAGCTTCGGTGGCTGTAACGGCCAGGGGCGGACACGTCACAGCCGATGTAACGCGCCCTTCCCCGATCGTCACACACCTGTAACGCGGTGGCAGCAGACCGCCACACGCCTGTTAGTTTTAAAAGCTGCCGGCCTATTCTTTAATGCTTCCTGAAATGTTTATATGCCATGTTGAGTTATTTTATAATATAATGGCATGTTTTTAAATCCCAATAGAGTAGCTTTTCTTTCCTTGCAATGGAACCACTGTTGTAGCCCTAAGGTCTTTGAGTACCGACCCACTTGGGGATAGCGGAGGGGGTGTTCCCATCACACGGTTTTTAAGCTAGTACCGTGGGCTCCTCGCCAATGGTAGCATCCTACCAAGGGAGAAATCTAGCTAGAAGGCCTGGCTCAGGCGAGAGTCAGTGTGTGCACACGTGGTCAGAGGCTATGGACTGACACTGGCGAGTGTCACTCTGACTGGTCACTTGGTTTGGTACTGTTTACGCGCTCAGCTTGTCGTGTTGTCGACTGCGAGTGCTTGAGACGCAGTGTAAGCCGTCAGTGGACGCATCTGGTTCCTGTTTCTGGTGGTTGTCCTACTCCCTGTGGCTTGGATTAGTTGAGGCATATTCTACTGGTAGATTTAGTTTCAGTCGTGTAGACTTACTCGTTTTTGGCATGTATTAGCTGTTATATCTGTTTAGTTAGATTTTACAGCTTTATTGTGATTAGTTATTCATGCCATTGCCTGTTACTTAATTCAATGCATGCTCTAATTGCCTTTATTTTTGCATGTATGCTTGTTTAGTGCGAGGTAGGGATCCGCGTGACCCCTACTGAGTCTGGCTGTGACTCACCCTTCTTCTTTCAAGTGAGCTGCGCCCGTCGTCTCCTGGTGTTTCCCGTGTGCCCGGAGACCGTGCTTAGCTGCCAGTAGTAGACGAGTTGCCTTGTTGGGCTCTCTTGTGTACTTTTACCGGGGTATGCCCCGTGTAGTTGTACTTTTGGACTGCACTCTTGTGCCTCTGGACTAGTATATATATTTAGCACTTGTTTATTTTAAATTGCTTCCGCTCTTCTGCTAAATTTTTAAATGTTGAATCTAATATGCGCGCTTGTGATTGCAATTCGTTATGCATCCCCTCGATAAACTTCACTAACCCTTCAGGGGCCTCATCAGCCTCTTGGGTGGCTTCCCAGTTCTTGGTATCGGTGTATCGATGTTATCGGTATATCGGTATCTGGCACTCTGGGTCATCACAATATATATATATATATATATATATAAAATATATATTACATATATTATTATATAGTATGTATATATCTTGTAAAAGCCAAAAAATATCAAATAAATTTATTGTTTTTCTCTTTTTTTTTCTTTTCTTTGTGAACAAGTCCATGGGCTTTTGGCCTTTACTATTTTTTTGTTATTTTCCCTTTTTATTTTTTTATATTTGTTTTTTGTTGCTTCCCTCCTACCGAGTGCCTGCATAAATAAGTAAATATTATTATTAAAATTATTTAATTTCAAAAAATTAACTATTTGACTCTAAATTAACAATAAGTGTGATACGTGTATATTTATTATTATTTAAGCTCATAAAAATGTGTATAATCATGAATTAATATGTAAAAATACACACTTATCAGGGCCTTGCACTCAACATCCCACCTGGCCTTTAGAGCCTGAATCAAGCCGACATCTATCCTCAGCACCTCTATGTCTAAAAACTCACCGAAACCCATGCGGCGGAGGCGAGTCTGCTGAAACTCTTATAACGTGAGGAAGGTGGCCCGGATGAGAGTCCATGAAATCTGGGTACGCGTTGCGCCCAGCATCATTGAAAACAAGAGAGAGAGAGAGAGAGAGTCAGTATTCATTCTAATCAAACCCTCAATAATAAAAAATAAAAAAAATAAAAAAAGAGATAAGAGATTAGTTTTACTTCTGTCAATCAAAACAAATGAAAAATTCTAAAAAAAAACTTTTCATCAACGCGCTGAGTCGTGGCATTGCGTTAATTAACGTGCTCCATGTTAGCACCGTGTTATATCGTGGGCGGCCATCGGTGTTCCCCTCTCCTGGGGCATTTTCTTTGGGCGTTTCGCCCTCTACAACGTGCCAGGGGCACGATCCTCTTGTCTTCACATCCATGCACAAAAAAATACAAAAAAATGAATTTTGAAAAGAAAAAAAAATCAAAATTCCTTAACTCTTCACGGCGCGAGCCGCCGTGGCTCCGGTGGGCTTCGCCGCATCCTTGGCCTCCTCGTCTCCTCCGAAGGGACCCTCCACATCCATAGCTTCCACACTGCCGCTCCCGATCATCCTAGCCGACCTAGTTGCTGAGGGCGATCCCGCTTCACCTCCCTCCATGGTTTCTACCGCCGTCAAGCTTTCCTCTTCCCCTCCCTGTTGGGAGTGCAGGTATCGATGGGTCACCCTCCTCTTTGATCGCCGAGGACCCTCCTGGGTATCCATTTGATGGGGGCAAGGCGTGGGGGGGGGGGGGTTAAGGCCTCTCTTTTCTCTCGTTCGAATGGTGGTGAGGTGGAGAGAAGATGAACAGGGGGTATTTTTTTGAAGGGCTTATGCGTGTGTAACACGGTAAGAGGTAATACCGCGATAATTTATTATTGCGGTGTTATGTATAGGTGCGTTAAATAAATTTCCAATAAAATCCAAAAAAAATAAAAAATAGAAAGGAAAAGAGAAAGGAAAAGAAAAAAAAAGGTGATGTCACTCATTGTTTGAAGCTTGCTTCGTTATGTCTTCCATAGCATTTCACCATGTTATGTTTGTGCTTGTCTACTTTCTCCCACTATGTCATCTAGCCATTTATTTATTGTGAATATCCATCCATTGTCCATCTGTTTACTCATCATTATTATGTTTGTTACCACTTCATCATTTATTTTTATTACCACTTACCCTCTTGTTGAAAAAAAGAAAAAGAAAAGAAGAGAGAGCAAAAATGGAACTGGCATGCCATCAGGTAAGAATCTCATTGTCCCTTCCCTTTGTTGCATTATTATATGTTATCTACACTATTATATTATCTCAAGGACCGGCTGGTTCTCTATGTGTTTTGGGATTTGAGATCCCCTCTACCAAAAATAGTGATGATCTAGGGACATACAGTTAATCACTGGATAGGCCGTTAGGCTGGTTAAATTTGGGGACGATGGACTCCATCTCGAACGCCATGGTTGAAGATGACACTTGACCCAGATATGCCCAATTTAACAATATTATCCTTGAGTATTTTATATTTTAATCTTTCTTTGCATTTGTTTTAATGATTTCTTTTATTTTAGCCCTGCACGCAGCATGTCATTTTTTAGCATTCATGACTTACAAATTGTCCCAGTTTCTCTCCAATTGGTGATCAATCATGCTTAAATTCTTGAATAAGAAATATTATTCCAGAAATATTATTCCACTCTGAATTTGAAAGTCTACTCTAGGCTGGCTACTCGATCTTGTTGGTCAGTGTGATCTTTGCTTGGAATTTTTCTATCTCATTTCAATCCAATTTCAGTTATCTTTTCTTGAACCACTCATTAGTTGTGAACCGCACAATGGCGTTGACAGATCTGTCGGGCTCGCGTCTATTCCACTTACTGAGTAAAACCCACAGTTGCTACGTGCTGGGGTGCCTCTTTTGCAAGAGGTTGATCATCTTCCTTTTCTTTTTCCTTGTCTGTTCCAGGCAGGGGTCATCTGTGCTACTTTGACCTTGTGGTTAGCTTGGAGTTTTATGGATTATTCCTATCACTTGTCAGCGATAACGGGTGTCTTCTTACCTTGATGCCCACTTATCAGTCCACTTCACTGCGTCTCCACTGCATCTTTACGTTTCCAACACTTCGTGTCATCTCCGCTTCGCCTCCGCTTCCTCCCCTACAAAGCGGGCATCAAGGAGGGGCATCTGTAGACACCCATTTTCGGTCCATGAGTTAAGCCTTTTTCTTGTTCTCTAAAGTGACGCCCCAATTGATCCTTAAATGGTTGATTTTCTGGTCCATTTGGGAGATATTTCTGTGCATTTTTAGCCCTTGAATCCAACTTGCGTGCCCTAGATATCGGCCCGAGGTCTTGGCCAACCCATCAAGAACGTGTCGTTTATTGGTTGGGCATTTATTCATTATCACGCCATAACTGTCAGCCGCGTTGTTCCATTGTCGCGCCATAAGTTCCAACCGTGTTAATATATAATCGACGACGGGGTAAACCGCCGTTCATTCTTAATCTAGCGATTGCTTACAAAGGCGCTATTTCTTTTCAAATTAAATTCATTTAATTCAGCGACAAGAACCCTGGCGTTGATTCTTTTTTGATATTTTTTTATCGCGGTCATCTCCTGTGGCGCATTTCTAAAATCTTTAACTGTTGACTGGCCGACTTTGACTAGTCAGCGGTCATCACAGTGTATCATGGCAGCACGTTATTCATTATTACGGTGGTTATCATGGGCGCGTTCTCAGTGGGAAACCCTGTCCGGTCGAAACTCTCTCTTTCTGATTTTTGATCCTTATCTGGGTAAGTTTCGGAGCTCGTTTCGATCATGGAAGGTTCCTAATCCTCCTCGGAGTCTTTCACCCCCAATAATCGAGAGGATTACCCAATTTTGGGCCACCTATTCCTTAGAGATCTTCGATCCCGACCTAGGGTTTTGAGGTTTCACCTTCTCCTATAAAATGGACCAATGGCCGGCAAGTGCAAAGGATGCAACTTTGGGATTTCGACCATAGGAGAGAGGGCGAGGCCATGCTTCGTCGAGGATCTTTGATCCCTCGCCCTCCTCTCATCCAAGGAAGTATTTAGGGCTTTTGTTTATTTGTTCTTCATTGTTCTTCGTTTTCCCACTTTTCTTTGTCTCTTTTAATTCACTTTAATCTCTGCATATCATTGCATCTATTCTTCAAGTCAACTCCTTTTTATCAAATACACGCATACACAGACACACCAAACCTATTTTTGGCCCTCCCATAGGGGTTAAAAACCATCAAAACTCCCAGGGGATCTAGCCCTCCTTTTGCATGCTTATATTGAAAATAAGGACAAATTCTACAATTAATCACGTTCTAATGGGTTTTCTTTTGGTGGTTTATACTATTTTGCAGGCATAAGAAGAATAAGACGTGATGCCCTTTCACCTGGCCGGCCTCGGAGCAAGGAAGGAACCAATCCACACAACCCCGTAGTTTCTATGATAACGCGGCATACGTACTCAGCACGTTCCCCAATAACGCGACCATCCAAATATGCGCATTAATGAACCAACGCGCCCATACCTTCTACCGCGTTAATTAGCAGGCCTTTCCTTGGCCTTTCTTTCAATTTTCGAGGTAAGTAGTGTGCCCCCTCTTTCAATCTTATACTATTTGGCATGCTATAGACTTCGGTGGCGATCACAGATTTTATTTCTTTATCTTATATTGTATGCACCTTTTTTTTATTTATTATGCACATATCATTGTTATTTTGACGGGTAGTCGATTTTTTGATCTACATTCAACGGTTCACTCTCCATGGGGTTTCGCAAGTTGGAAAAACCCAAGTGGATCGTAAAATACGTTTCTGGACCCACGAAAGCACTCCGAATACTCTCCGACTCCGATTCGAAGAATCTAGCGTATTACATGTCATGTTTAATTCGTCAAGAACCCTTGGTATGGCTTAAGTCCTCAAATCTTTTAATTGGGTGCAATTCTAGATTAGATGGAAATTTTATTCCGTGGAGTCGACCCAAAGATACATGAATTGGACCCCATTCTTGTAAGTGTTTTGTAGCCCCTTCTGTAGAGTCGACCTCACCCTAGCATTGTGTTGACCTCATCATGTGCATTTCACGCAATTTTTTCTCAATGCATTTCATTCATGGTTTCACATGTTGAACTATTGCATGGGACTTCATGCCTCTTTACAGAGTCGACCCATCAAAGGATGGAGTCGACCCCATGCTTTCTAAGCATCAAGCCAATGCATTTTATGCATGGATTTGTAAAGGCAACAATGATCAAATCTTTTATATCATTCATGTGGAATTTGGTTTTACAATGCTCACTCTTATTGCACAATTTCATAGCCATATGATCTTGACCTTTAGAGGTGGATAATTATGTTCACAAAGTGTTTTCATGCACCTTGTTCATAGGTTTTCATGAGTGTGCTTCATGCATATTTAACTTGGGGCTATTGAGCCTATTTTCTTACATTTTTCCCTTTATTTTTGCTTTTGCAGAAATTTTGGTAGACCATCATCAAGGCTTCAGTCGATCAATATAGGTAGAGTTTGCCAGGCTGAACAGGTTCACAGTTTGGTCGACCGACTAAGAGATTTTGGTCGACCGAAATAGCTATAGTTGGCCAGTCTGAAATGTGTTACAGTTTGGTCGATAGATGCCCAACTTCGATCGACCGACTACGATGAACGTGCCCGATTTCTGAGTCCAAAATCCATCTAACGTAACCCATTTGGGTTATATCTTTTACCCATTTACCCCTGGTTTCTTGATAGACATATTAGGGTCATTTTGTTGGGTTCTAGAAGGGGTTTCTTGGTTTTTTGCACTTCTTTGGATATATATATATACAAGAGCTATGAATTTGGAGCAAATAACCTTATGTTCTAACATTTTTCTATCTTGTAGGTGAAGAAAGGGGAGAAAGGAAGAAGGAGCTCAAGAGGAGAAGATTTGATATATATCAAGACATTTTTGAAGCTTGTGGAAGAAGGGAAAAAGGAGCGGATTAAAGAGAGGAATGAGAGGACATTGAAATCGTCACCATTCATCTTGACCTGACCTTCAAGGAATATCATCAATCAACCTTTGGAGATCAAGGGGATAAATTTTACAACTTTCATTTATCTACCTATGATGTTCTTCGTGGTTTACATTTCAGTTTGAGAATGTATTGAACATATATTTTTATTTTCTAAACTTGGAAGTATTTGTGTGTGGACCGTTTGTGTACGGTTGTGTGTGTTTGGTGCTGCGGCTGTTGCGTCATGTGTGTGTGTTGTTGATCCAGTCGTCAGATCGTGTTGGAGACTCCGTCTCCTTGTATGTTTGGGGATGTACCCCGTGTGTGTAGGGTCTGTCCTCCGTGTGTGTGTTGGGGCGTGTCTCCGTGTGTGTGCAGGCGTCGTCCTGTGTGTGTATTGGAGCTTGACTCCGTGTTGGGGAGTTATCCTCGTGTTGGTTTTCCAATGAGTGAAGCCTCACCGGTTTGGAGAGGGGTGGACGTAGGGAGCCCATCGTAGTCCCAAACAACCTTAAAATCCTTGTGCCTTGTGGTTTGCCTTGTGGTTGTGTGTTTGATCATTTAATCCTTCTATCATGATCGAGTGAGCTCGGCGAGATTAAGAGAACTTAGTTTACTCTGTTTAGTTTATTTTCATCAATCTCGTTAAATCTGTTAATTGTGCTAAGTAAGTTTTAAATTATCCATATCGCGTGGGAGACAATTCAACCCCCCTTCTTATCCGCTCGCCAATCGGGCCAACAATTGGTATCAGAGCCATGGCTCTATCTTCTTGAGGTCTAACGACCTATAGAGAGATCCCTATCAGTGAGCATCATAAGCATCATGTCTAAAAGTTGTTTGTCTTCTCTCCCTCTGCATTTTAATGGTTCAAATTTCACTGAATGGCTTGGCCACATGAATCGTTTTGTTAATACCATTGATCCCAAACTCCAGATTTAGTTATGCATGATTCATATGGGTTGCCTAGTGATGAGTATAAGTGGATTGTCGAGCATATGAAGAGAAAAAAAGATAATTCTATGCTCTTAAATGTTTTTAAAGGTTCAATTGATCTTGACAAATTTTCACATGTTTCCTTATGCAGGACGGCCAAGGCTATCTTAAATTGTTTGATCGAGGACAATGAACAAAAGAAGGACATCACGTTCTTGATGGCTGACAAGCATGATAAATCAAGCAAAGAAAGCTCAGAGGTAGACTCTGAAGGTGAGGAAGTTTCTTACAAAGACCTAATGGATGTTTATGATTCATTGTTAGATAAGTATAAAAAGGTCAAATTAGAAAATAGAAAAATGAAAAAGAAAATTCAGAACAGTACACACTTAGAATCCTCATGCGGTAAGTGTTCTGAACTTGAAAAACTTCATGAAATGGAAACTATGAGTCAGAACATTGTAAATGAATACGAAGAGCTAAAAAATGAAAACAATGCTATGTTGATTCAGATTTCTTTGCTTGAAAGCAGTTTGAAAAATCTTGAAAAACTTGAAAAAGAAAATTCTCTATTGAAATGTGAGAACAATCAACATCTTCTGGATGAGTTGAGTTTAAATAAGAATCTTGCTAAAGAAATTGAGAAACTAAAAGAACAAAACAATGTGTTGGCTATTAAATTGAACACTCATGAAAAAGGAAAATCAATGAATGTTGATGAATCATAAACATTGCTTGAGTTAAGATAATAAATAGAAAATCACAGAACTATGAATGTCATGTTGAATGAAAGAATCATTTCCTCCGAAGAAGAGATAGCTAGCTATGAACTTCATGTTTCAACTCTCAAATATGAAATTCTTGACTTAAACAACTCACTGTCTAAGTTTATGAATGGTAATGAAAATCTAAACAAGATATTGGATACCAAAGTGAACTTTCAAAGAGAACGCCTTTGCTACACTCCTGTCAATAAAAAATATTTGAAAACAAATTGTATACATCTTTTATCTCAAGTTTGGATGTAGCTAGTACCTCAAATGCTCACCCGATTAAGCATGCTATCAAGAAAACCCAGAAATATGATGTTTATCAGAAATTGAACCAAGACTCAAAGCTGAAAAATAATTTGGCTTGTACAAATGTCAATGCTAGGAAGCATAATGCTAAACACCATGTTTCCAACAAAAATCCCTCCTATTTTTTTTTTGTGGTAAACATGGTCATATTATGCATGACTGTTTTGTTATGAAAAATGATAAATTGAAAGCATGCAATAGAAAAGTTGATTTCAAGAATTCAAGGAGGTTTTCAAATAGATAAAGTGAATGTGAAAATTCTAAAGTTCATGCACAAAGACTATATGCTAGGAATGCATGTTTGTTTTGTTGCAAATGTGGGAGATATGGTCATAAAATGGAATTCTGTTTTCAAATGAAAAATGATAGAATCACTGCTCAAGCTCGTAAGAGAAATGTGAAGTCCACTGTATGCCATTACTGTGGGAAACATAGACAGGAGATGCACGATTGTCATGTTATGACATTTTATGAAATGAATCCATGCAATAGAATGAATGGGTTTAAAAATTCAAGAAAATTTTCAAATAGAAAAAGAGATGGAAAAATTCCTGCTAACCCACAGAAATTTCATGCTCACTTTTATAAGAAAAATCAGAAGTCTTCAATTTGTTGTCATTATTGTGGGAAGATTGGGCATACCATGCATGACTGTGCTTTAATGAATTTTGATGATATGCATGCCCATAAAATATGGAGAGCACCCACTAGAGGTGCAACTAACCATATAGGACCCAAGAAGACTTGGGTACCTAAATCTTGCAAATGAGCACTTTACTGCAGGAATGTCTTGAGTTCAAGTGGAAGGCTTGGAAAATAATGGCTGCTCAAGGCACAAGTTTTAAAATAAAATTCTGAGCTCTCTTTGAATAACTAAAACTTGCTTTAACAGAATTTCCATCTATAAAGATCATGAAAAATCTATTTTTCTTATAAGATTGCACTCCATCTATCTAATCATCATTGTGTGATCTCATGGTATATTAAATGGTGACTTGAGGAAGGGTAGGTTATTCCTATCTGAAATCTATCACCACGCGTGAGAATGTGCCTCCGCCTAGTACCATGAGTCACTTGTTCATATAAGTCATAGGATGTATGACTTACTGTCAAAATGTCAATTGTGAAATTCAAAATGCCAGCTAGTTCAAATGTGCTCGAGGCTATTGACAAAATGCTTATTCTGTGTGATTTTGTGTACTCCTGATTACTTGTTCCCTATTGAGGGCGAGCTTTGAAAGCTGTTTTTAAATTGAAGCTTAATGTGTGTTTGTCACTCTAAAAGTCATTTAATGCACCTAGTAAGGGAGAGTTTTTGAATGAATGACTTGCAATTGTGACTCTAACTCAATTTTTCCAGAAATATATCTCATGCCAATTGCTAAAGCTAAATAGATCATGATTCTCTGCACATGATTCTTTAAAACATGAATCTCTAAAAATGAGTGTGTTGACACATTCTCTTGGCTACTCGAAGGAATTCTGATTGTGTCGACCCCCAGGGTCGACCCACTTGGATTATGGTGCTATTCTATGATCTTTGAATCAACCCTTGTGCTTAATAACTTGGTTGTAAATCTCTGAAATCTCTGTAGTAGCTTATGGCACTTGGTGATATTGTATGTATGACAGGTATTGATTTTGAAAACTTGAACTATTGTTCCTCTATTCTGATATGCTGAAAATGTCTAAATGGTTCTTTGAATAATTCTCAATTGGAAGTGCATGAGTACATTTGAGCTTAACTGCGCATCTGGCATATTGAATGGTGTGTAGTGAAGTGTCACGCCCCGAGCCTTTATGACAGCGGAAGACTCGCTCGAGAAATGTGAACAGCCGGCATGGTAAGCCTCTTGCAAGCAAGAATGATCAGAGCGCAAGACAATCATACACATAAATGTAATTACACATTATTTTAATCAAACTCCAACTTATTTCATTAATAATCAATATTCAAAATACAATAACTTTCAACTTCTTTCAATCTATCAGACTCAAGAAATAAGAAAATTACATAGACTCAATCTAAACAATATAGACTTTCCTAAGTCTTCACTCTCATCTTGACAACACTTTCATTCGCTCTCGGACCCGCTACTTGTATAACCCGAATCCGAATTCGAATCACTTTCATTTCCTGAAAAGAATGGAAATAGGTAATGAACACACTTGCCCAGTAGGTATCTTCGCATCAACATGAAGGCATCATTAAAGTAATTAATATTTTTGCTCTAAAAAAATAAGGTAAAATCATGCAAATGCGATCAATCACGCGGTTAAATTAAAGTAACAAGATGATCATGTAAGATAGAATGAGAGCAAGAATGAACTAGCAAGAATGTAACAAGAACATGTTATTGGCCTTTCATGAACAAGAATGTATAGAGAATGTACTAGCAATGCCACATAATCATCATTCCAGTATCTTTTACTTATGAATAAGTACTTCATGAATTTCTGTGGAATATCAAGCAAGAAAGTCATGTCGTGCCGTATCGTGGATCTTCACTTATTTATAGAGAAAGTACTCCCAGCGCAATGCGACGCCAGTAGCATCATATCCCATGATTTATAATAGTATGTTTTCGATAATCAGCCGAGGGGACTAGCATAGAGCCCTTGAACACAATCAGTGCTCGATCGCATCTTCAAGTATAAATCAAGCTACTTCCACGCATGTAACAATAAAGTATGGCCAAGAATGTATAATTCAATAAGTTCATGATAACACTATTCAACGAATGAACGCTTCATTTTAATAATGCGAGAGTCAAGAATGACTTAAACAAGGTTATGATTATGGAAATAAATCGGTAGCATAACAGTACATTTCTTTAACTTCCATTCATTATATTAAGTTTCTTGATCAATATGATAAGTCCTAGACCATTATCAAGCCATCTAGGAACTTTAGAATATCCACCATTGGGTCAAAACCTCGGGTTAACTAGCTCAAGCATTGTGACGGTCAAGTACTGGGCCGTTACAATCATGTGACGCACCAGTAGTGGGCCGTTACATTAGTCTGAATCCAGAAATAGCAAAACAGACTTAGTGAAATGTGACGGTCGTATATTGGGCCGTTAGATGCTCCTGAAGGTCCAGTATAGATCCGTTACATTGCTAGAACCAGAAACATCGATAGTGTAATCTAATAAATGGGCTTTAATGGTACAACCAACTCGGCGTCCTAGTGGGAATCCTAGGCTCGCGGAGAATTACGGAGGCCTTGAAACTATATTTCCTAGTCCATTGGAAGAAATATCCAATAGAGAGGTCCTCATGTCCAAGAATAATGTTCCTATAGTGTAAAGTGCAAACTAATGGATAACATACCGAATATGTGCCATGTACTTAAAGAAATGACTCTATAGATAGAGAGAGAATGTGTAGCAACGTGAAACCAACATAAACTCCGTCAATACATCGTTGAAAACAATGATTTAGATATAAAACTATAGAATTTTGGCACATAAAATTAACATAACTTAAAATAACTGAAGACACCTTAATCATGCACTTTCGATTATGAATCAGTAACTAAACTTAAAGTCATGCTAACAGGCCCAAACATAGATATCTAAGCTTATTTATAGGTAAACTTTAACTGGTTATCATTCTTCCTCGGGCTGATATAACACAGTGTCTGACGGTCTAGGATAGGCACGTTATAGTCTTGTGACGGTTTATCGTAGGGCCGTTACAGTAGTGTAACACTCCTATTAAGATGCGTCAGAGACCACAAAGTAATTAAGATACAGCAGAGGTTATGACGGCTTATCGTCAGGTCGTTAGATCATTGTGACGGTCTTACCTTGATGCGTCAGATAGTCTGCTGGCTGAAAAAGATATAAAAATCTAAGGTTTCAACTTACATCATGTATGGAAATCATATCTAACCTTCCACATGATAGAATGAAGGCTAACCTACTAGTATGCATGGGCTTTCTGTGAATTTGACAAGAGAGTTCCTTTTTAACTTAGTTAGGGTCAAGAGTATACATATATGCATGACCTACTAAAACATGAAATTCATGATCTATAATACATGAAATGAAGCACAATCAGGGGGCTTTTATCCCTAACAAGATGTTTTTGCCAATCATGAGATAACCTACCTCTTAAATGAGCTTTAATCTTCCAATTTTGGACTGCAAGACACACCCTAGTTCTTCCCTTCCTGAGGCTTTTCAGCAACTTCACGACGCTCTATCTCTCCAATCTCTTGACCTAAGGACGTGAAATTTTGAGGGTAAGAAGCTGAAACTAAGTTGAACAAAAAGTTCTAAAGGGTTGAACTCTAATTACCTCGTTTAGACGTCCTAATCTCTTGATCTTCAGGGGTCTGTTGCTATGAATTCTGGGCTGCTATAACTTAATCAGCGACTTTGGAAGGTTCTATCTCCTTGGTTGCTTGATCTCCTATCACGAAATTTGGAGAACTATTAGTCTAAAGTATACTAAATAAAATCTTCTAAAGAACTTACCCGAAATTATGACTCATTACCTTGATTCTTCATTAGCCAAAAGTAAGGGTCGCTCCGTTCAGAACTAGGTCCTATTTATAGGGTTTTGGCTAGGGTTTGAAGATTAGATCGATTCTAGAGTCTTTAATTTGTCAGAACCTGATCCCTAAGAGTCCCTAGTAATCTTACAGGTTCTCCCAATTAGGTCACTTGTAGATAGGATCTCTAAGATCCAATCTTTCTACTCGTTCTTCCATTCACAAAACAGACAGGGTGTAACGCATCAAGACTGGTGCGTTACATGGCTGTGGCGGTCGCACAATAGACCGCTACATCCAACGTGCACATACTTCAACATAACTCAAACTCTTTTGTTAATTATCCATTTTATTATCTATAAAAATAGTATTTATCCGTAAATAGGCTAAATAACCTTCTAGAATATGGTCCAAACTTAATGGGTTTGGTCCTTAGACCTTTTGGATTTTATTTAAATACGCTAGGTTGATTATTTGACACAATTGGGCCTTATAATGACTTATTAATCTAATAATCCATTTATAAATCTATTTAGCCTTTATAAATTCCTAATAAATTCCAGAAAATTCTATAAATAATCCAGAAATTATTACATAAATTCTGGGGCACTACATGAAGGGTGGATTACGTCCACCTGGAAGCTCTCACTATGTGTGAGTCGGGTCTTTGGACCCTCACCTCCTCCTCGTACCAGAACTTGAAAAATCTGACTAACTTGTGAATGATTTTTAAACTTCGCAAATGTTACTGAAAATCTATTTTTGAACAGTTTCTGAAAACAATTGGACCGCATTGCATGTTTCAGATTATTTCTGCACCCTTGCTTATAAAGGTCATGTGATGAAAAATGTTTGTTGTTCATCATCTAAATTTGAATGCTTTCTTGTACATTCTGTTATAATGCTCAGGTCACTAGGAGTGTGAATCAAGCTTTTGCATCTTACACTGCATTCTCATATATGTTATAGGCTACATGCATTAGAATTCATGCATTAGGTGCATCTAGATTATTCAAATGAAAATTGAAAACTTACATTCTGCACCTATGTTACAGTCTGCACCGATGTTGCTTTGTGCATTGCATTTTGCATATTCTCATTGTGTGCTTGCATGTTAATGTATGCTATTCAAACCCCCGTCATTGGAATTTCTAATACCTCATACTTCTTGCTAGATAATTTTGCATTTGAGTCATCACTGGTGTGTCTCATGTCACACACTCTAGGGGAGTAAATATTTGATAAGTGCATCTATGTAGGGGGAGCTGCATTGTTATGTGTTCATTAATTTTTTGGTATATATGCTGAATCAAATTAACACACTTCATGCACAAAATGTGAAAATTAATGTTAAACATAAGAATGTAGGAATTTCCTTTCAACACTCTAGGGAAATTGAACATGGTGCATGTATCTTAAAGAGGCTGTTGAGGAAAAAGTTGCCTGCCTCTATTGAAATGATTTGGTAAAATGAAAGGCAGAGCAATGTTTAGTCTCACTGAGTAAACTGGATGCACGTCACCTGAGACATGATGTGGTTCATTTCTGAAATGTGTTGCACTGAAGTACATCTGCTCAAAATGAGGTGAAATGGTCAATATTCTGAGTAACCGGAGAATCTGGTATGTGCTCCATGTGTCTCCTCACGTAAAAAGGAATTATTTAAACCTGATCACTCTTAGAAAAATTTTGATTATCTTTCTGGAATTGATGAAAAAATTGGTGCAAAAAAAATAATGGGGCAGAGCGTAGTCTCCAATACGCTGTTCTCCTAAAAGGAAGTGTAGTATGTGTAGTTTCTCGTTGTGTTGAACTGAAAATCTGAATATATCCATATGGCTAAAATATATTTTCATGTTAATCACTTACACCTTTGTTAATTTGATTTAATATGTATTCAAAAAATTGAATGATTGCATTGGCTATTGCATGATTCTTCTATATGATTGCACAATCTCCTATGTGTTACACATGAACATTCTAGTTGCACTGAATCACTTGCATATTTTGTACACCTATCCCATCCTTTTAAATAAAAGGGGGGAGCTATGTTGCATGTAAATACACATATCTGCTTGATTGCATTGTGTGCATTAAACGTGTCATCATCTGTATGCATCAAGCTTCTTGCATTTCCAAAGAAGTCAAAAATCTAAAAATTAAAGAAAATCACTGCTTTTGTTGATGAGTAAACTATTTTATGGTGGCTTCAATGATATTGACTTTCTCTTCACTTGAGTAGGTTTTAATTGATCATCTAGACTTTTGACGTGGGCTTTAACTAATTCTTTAATTCCCTAAACTTGATTTCTCCGTCAGTGTGAGTTTATCCTCCTCTTCATGCTCAAGAATGTTTTCCTTATGTTTAAGGCTGAAGATTGTCTTCGCTCAATACGCATATGCTCTTCATTGCTTTCCTCCCACTTTGTGATTGTGTCAAAGGGCGAGAAGAACATCTGTGTAATTTGTATCATAAAGTTTGTCATCATCAAAAATGGGAGATTTTTGTGTGCCTTGCATGTGATATTTTGATGATAACTAAACTTTATGTTTGTGGTGTGTGTATGACTTAACTTCATGAATGAAACCTTTGCTTGATGGTTTATGCTTTGCTTAGGATGAGTGTGTTCATTGAAGAATTGCATGAAAACAGTATGGTATTGGTTAATGAATAGATGTTCATAAGAATAGTCTATTTGGAGTATTTCTGAATGAGTGGTCTTGTCAAACATGGTTTTTACAGAAGTCTTATCAGGCAAGGAAATTGATTTTGGTGGTGGTGTTTTAATGAAACCAAAATACGCGTGTAATGTTGCATGTGGTGTACTTACTTGATTTCATTATGTTCTTGCAGGATCAAAATTCATGGTGGTCGCTTGGAAGCTAAAATAAATGTGTGGATAAGCACCTTGCTATCCACAATCTAAAACAGGTGGTACATGTCATGTTTAATTTGTCAAGAACCTTTGGTAAGGCTTAAAACCTCAAATCTTTTAATTGGGTGTAATTCTAGATTAGATGGCAATTTTATTCTGTGGAGTCGACCCCATTCTTGTAAGTGTTTTGCAGCCCCTTCTATAGAGTCGACCTCACCCTAGCATTGCGTTGACGTCATCATGTGCATTTCACGCAGTTTCTTCTTACTGCATTTCATTCATGGTTTCACATGTTGAACTCTTGCATGGGACTTCATGCCTCTTCACAGAGTCGACCCATCAAAGGATGGAGTCGACCCCATGCTTTCTAAGCATCAAGCCAATGCATTTTATGCATGTATTTGTAAAGGTAACAATGTTCAAATCTTTTATATCATTCATGTGGAATTTGGTTTTACAATGCTCACACTTATTGCACAAATTCATAGCCATATGATCTTGACCTTTTGATGTGGACAATTACATTCACAAAGTGTTTTCATGCACCTTGTTCAAAGATTTTCATGAGTGTGTTTCATGCATATTTAACTTGTCGCTATTGAGCTTGTTTCCTTACATTTTTCCCTTTACTTTTCCTTCAACAGAAATTTCGGTTAACCATCATCAAGGATTCGGTCGACCAATATAGGCAGAGTTGGCCACGCTGAACAGGTTCACAGTTCAGTCGACCGACTAGGAGATTTTGGTCGACCAAAATAGCTAGAGTTGGCCAGTCTAAAATGTGTTACAGTTTGGTCGACCGACGCCCAACTTCGATCGACCGACTACGGCAAACGTGCCCCATTTCTGAGACCGAAACCCATCAAACCTAACCCATTTAGGTTCCATCTTTTACCCATTTACCCATGGGTTCTTGATAGACATATTAGGGTCATTTTGGAGGGTTCTAGTTGGGGTTTCTTAGTCTTTTGCACTTCTTTGGATATATATATATATATATATATATATAAGAGCTATGAATTTGGAGCAAATAACCCTATGTGCTAACATTTTTCTATCTTGTAGGAGATGAAAGGGGAGAAAGGAAGAAGGAGCTCAAGAGGAGAAGATTTGATCTACATGAAGGCATTTTAGAAGCTTGTGGAAGAAGAGAAAAAGGAGCGGATTGAAGAGAGGAACGAGAGGACGCTGAAATCATCACCATCTATCTTCCATCCGACCTGACCTTCAAGGAATATCATCAATCAACCTGTGGAGATCGAGGGGATAAATTTTGTAGCTTTCATTTATCAACCTATGATGTTCTTCATGGTTTAGATTTTAGTTTGAGCATGTATTGAACATATATTTATATTTTTTGAACTCGAAAGTATTTGTGTGTGGACCATCTGTGTACAGTCGTGTGTGTTTGGTGTTGTGACTGTTGCAATGTGTGTGTGTCTTGTTGATCAGGTCGTCGGATCGTGTTGGAGACTCCGTCTCTGTGTATGTTTGGGGATGTACCCCATGTGTGCAGGGTCTGTCTTGCGTGTGTGTGTTGGGGTGTGTCCCCGTGTGTGTGCAGGCGTCGTCCTGCGTGTGTGTTGGAGCTTGGCTCTGTGTTGGAGACTTATCCCTGTGCTAGTTTTCCATCGAGTGAAGCCTTGCCGGTTTGGTGAGGGGTGGACGTAGGGAGCCCGTCGTGGTCCCGAACAACCTTAAAGTCCTTGTGTCTCGTGGTTTGCCTTGTGGTTGTGTGTTTGATCATTTAATCCTTCTATCATGATCGAGTGAGCTCGGTGAGATTGAGAGAACTTAGTTTACTTTGTTTAGTTTATTTTCATCAATCTCGTTAAATCTGTTAATTGTGATAAGTAAGTTTTAAATTATCCATATCACGTGGGAGACAATTCAACCCCTCCTTCTTGTCCGCTCGCCAACTGGGCCAACAATTAATATCAGAGCCACGACTCTATCTTCTTGAGGTCTAATGACCTATAGAGAGCTCCCTATCGGTGAGCATCATGTCTAATAGTTGTTTGTCTTTTCTCCCTCTGCGTTTTTATGGTTCAAATTTCACTGAATGGCTTGGGCACATGAATTGTTTTGTTAATACCATTGATCCCAAACTCTGGGATTTAGTTATGCATGATTCATATGGGTTGCCTAGTGATGAGTCTAAGTGGACTGATGAGCATATGAAGAGAAACAAAGATAATTCTATGCTCTTAAATGTTTTTAAAGGTTCAAATGATATTGATAAATTTTCACATGTTTCGTTATGTAGGATGGCCAAAGAGATCTTAAATTGCTTGATCGAGGACCATGAAGAAAAGAAGGACAGCACGTGCTTGGTAGCCGACAAGCATGATAAATCAAGCAAAGAAAGTTAAGAGGTAGACTCCGAAGGTGAGGAAATTTCTTATGAAGAACTCATGGATGTTTATGATTTATTGTTAGATAAGTATTAAAAGGTCAAATCAGAAAATAGAAAAATGAAAAAGCAAATTCAGAATAGTACACACTTAGAATCCTCATGCGGTAAGTGTTCTGAACTTGAAAAACTTCATGAAATGGAAACTATGAGTCAGAACATTGTAAATGAATACGAAGAGCTAAAAAAGGAAAATAGTGCTGTGTTGATACATATTTTTTGCTTGAAAGCAGTTTGAAAAATCTTGAAAAACTTGAAAAAGAAAATTCTCTGTTAAAATGTGAGAACAATCAACATCTTCTTGATGAGTTGAGTTTAAATAAGCATCTTGCTAAAGAAATTGAGAAACTCAAAGAACAAAACAATGTGTTGGCTATTAAATTGAACACTCATGAAAAATGAAAATAAGTGAATGTTAATGAATCAGAAAAATTACTTGAGTTAGAACAAGAAATAGAAAATCACAGAGCTGTGAACGTCAAGTTGAATAAAAGATTCATTTCCTGTGAATATAAGATAGCTAGCTATGAACTTCATGTTTCAACTCTCGAATATGAAATTCTTCACTTAAAAAACTCACTGTCTAAGTTTATAAATGGTAAAGAAAATTTGAACAAGACACTGGAGACCAAAGTGAGCTTTCAAAGAGGAGGTCTTGGCTACACTCCTGTCAATAAAAAATCTTTTGAAAATAAATTGTATACATCTTTTGTCTCAAGTTTGGATGTAGCTAGTGCCTCAAATGCTCACCCGGTTAATCATGCTATCAAGAAAACACAGAAATATGATGTTAAGCAGAAACTGAACTAATACTCAATACTGAAACATAATTTTGCTTGTACAAATGTCAATGCTAGATGCAGAATCCTAAACACCATGTTTCCCACAAAAATCCCTCCTGTTTTTATTGTGGTAAATGTGGTCATATTATGCATGACTATTTTGTTATGAAAAATGATGAATTGACAGCATGCAATAGAAAAGTTGATTTCAAGAATTCAAGGAGGTTTTCAAACGGAAAAAATGAATGTGAAAATTCTAAAGCTCATGCACAAAGGCCATATGCTAGGAATGCATCTTTGTTTTGTTGCAATTGTGGGAGATATGGTCATAAAATAGAATTCTATTTTGAAATGAAAAATGATAGAATCACTGCTCATGCTCATAAGAGAAATATGAAGTCCATTGTATGCCATTACTATGGGAAAGGTGGGCATGAGATGCACGATTGTCGTGTTATGAAATTTGATGAAATGAATGCATGCAATAGAATGAATGGATTTAAAAATTCAAGAAAATTTTCAAACAGAAAAAGAGATAGGAAAATTCTTGCTAAGCCATATAAAATTCTTGCTCACTTTTATAATAAAAATCTGAAGTCTTCAATGTGTTGTCATTACTGTGGGAAGATTGGGCATATCATGCATGACTGTGCTTTAATGAATTTTGATGATATGTATGCCCAGAAAATGTGGAGAGCACCAACTAGAAGTGCAACTAACCATCAAGGACCCAAGAAGACTTGGGTACCTAAATCTTTCAAATGAGAACTTTACTGTAAGAATATCTTGAGACCAAGTGGAAGGCTTGGAAAATAATGGCTGCTCAAGGCACAGGTTTTAAAATAAAATCTTGAGCTCTCTTTCAATAACTGAAACTTACTTTAACTGAATTTCAATCTATAAAAATCATGAAAAATCTATTTTTCTTATAAGATTGCACTGCATCTATGTGATCATCATTGCGTGACCTCATGGTATATTAAATGGTGACTTAAGGAAGGGAAGGTTAATCCTGTCTGAAATATATCGCCACGCGTGACAATGTGCCCCCGCCTGGTATCATGAGTCACTTGTTCATACTAGTCATAGGATGCATGACTTACTGTCAAAATGTCAATTGTGAAATTCATGCACACTGTGAGGGGGAGTTGCTAGCTCGTTGAAATGTGCTTGAGGCTATTGACAAAATGCATGTTCTGTGTGATTTTGTGTACTCCTGATTACTCGTTCCCTATCGAGGGAGAGCTTTGAAAGCTATTTTCAAATTGAAGCTTAATGTGTGTTAGTCACTCTAAAAGTCATTTAATGCACCTAGTAAGGGGGAGTTTTTGAATGAATAACTTGTAATTGTGACTCTAACTCATTTATCTGGAAATACATCTCATGACAATTGCTAAAGCTAAATAGATCATGATTCTCTGCACATGATTCTTGAAAACGTGAATCTCTAAAAATGAGTGTGTTGACACATTCTCTTGGCTACTCGAATGTATTATGATTGTGTCGACCCCCAGGGTCGACCCACTTGGATTATGGTGATGTTCTATGATCTTTGAATCAACCCTTGTGCTTAAAAACTTTGTTGTAAATCTCTAAAATCTTTGCAGTCGCTTATGGCACTTGGTGATATTGTACGTATGATAGGTATTGATTTTGAAAACTTGAACTGTTGTTCCTTTATTCTACTATGCTGAAAATGTCTAAATAGTTCTTTGAATAATTCTCAATAGGAAGTGCATGAGCACATTTGAGCTTAACTGCGTATCTGGTATATTGAATGGTGTGTAGTGGATGGGTGGATTACGTTCACTTGGAAGCTCTCACTATGTGTGAGTCGGGTCTTCGGACCCGCACCTCCGCCTCGTACAAGAACTTGAAAAATCTGACTAGCATTTGAATGATTTTTAAACTTCTCAAATGTTACCAAAAATCTATTTTTGAACATTTTCTAAAAACAATTGGACTGCATTGCGTGTTTCAGATTATTTCTGCACCCTTGCTTATAAAGGTCATGTGATGAAAAATGATCGTTATTTATCATTTGAATCTGAATGCTTTCTTGTACATTCTATTATAATGCTCAGGTCACTAGGAGTGTGAATCAAGCTTTTGCAACTTGCACTACATTCTTATAAAGGTTATAGGCTGCATGCATTAGAATTCATGCATTAGGTGCATTTAGATCATTCAAATGAAAACTGAAAACTTGCATTTTGCACCTATGTTACATTCTGCACCCATGTTGCTTTGTGCATTGCATTTTGCATATTCTCATTGTGTACTTGCATGTTAATATAGGCTATTCAAACCCCCGTCCTTGGAATTTCAAAGACCTCATTCTTCTTGCTAAATAATTCTACATTTGAGTAGTCACTGGTGTGTCTCATGTCACACACTCCGGGGGAGTAAATATTTGATATGTGCATCTATGTAGGAGGAGCTGGATTGTTATGTGTTCATTAAATTTATGATATATATGCTGAATCAAATTCACACACTTCATGCACAAAATGTGAAAATGAGTGTTAAACGTAAGGATGCAGGCATTTCCTTTCAACACTAGAGAAATTGAACATGCTGCATGTATCTTAAAGAGGCAGTTGAGGAAAAGACTGTCTGCCTCTATTGAAATGATTTGGTAAAATGAAAGGCAGAGTAATGCATAGTCTCGCTAAGTAAACTGCATGCACGTCACCTGAGACATGATGTGGTTCATTTCTGAAAAGTGTTGCACTGAAGTATCTCTGCTCAAAATGAGGTGAAATGGTCAATATTCTGAGTAACCGGGTAGTATGGCATGTGCTCCATATGTCTCGTGTAAAAAGAAATTATTTGAACCTGATCACTCCTAGAAAAATTTAGATTGTCTTTGTAAAAGTAATTAAAAATTTGGTGCGAAAAATACAATGGGGCAGAGCGTAGCCTCCAATACGCTGTTCTCCTAAAAGGAAGTGCAGTCTGTGTAGTTTATCATTGTGTTGAACTGAAAATCTAAACATCCATATGGCTAAAATATATTTTCATGTTAATCTCTTACACCTTTGGTAATTTGATTTAATGTGTATTCAGAAAATTGAATGGCTGCATTGGCTATTGCATGATTCTTCTATATGATTGCACAATCTCCTATGTGTTACACATGAACATTCTAGTTGCACTGACTCACTTGCATATTTCGAACACCTATCCTATCCTTTTAAATAAAAGGGGGGAGCTATGTTGCATGTAAATACACATATCTGCTTGATTGCATTGTGTGCATTAAATGTGTCATCATCTGTATGCATCAAGCTTCATGCATTTCTAAAGAAGTAAAAAATTTGAAAATTAAAGAAAAGCACTGCTTTTGTTGATAAGTCAACTATTTTCTGGTGGCTTCAATGATATTGACTTTGTCTTCAATTGAGTAGGTTTTAACTGATCATCTAGACTTCTAACGTGGGCTTTAACTGATTCCTAAATTTCATAAACTTGATTTCTCCGTTAGTGTGAGTTTATCCTCCTCTGCATGCTTAAGAATGTTTTGCTTATGCTTAAGGCTGAAGATTGTCTTCGATCAATACTCATCTACTCTTCATTGCTTTCCTAATACTTTTTGATTATGTCAAAGGGGGAGAAGAACACCTATGTAATTCGTATCACAAAGTTTGTCATCATCAAAAAGGGGGAGATTGTTGTATGCATTACATGTGATATTTTGATGATAACTAAACTTTATATTTGTGATGTTTGTATGACTTAAATTCATGAATGAAACCTTTGCTTGATAGTTTATGCTTTGCTTAAGATGAGTGTGTTCATTGAAGATTTGCATGAAAACAATATGGTAGTGGTTGATGAATGGATGTTCATGAGAACAGTCTATTCTGAGTATTTCTGAATGAGTGGTCTTGTCAAACATGATTTTTGAAGAAGTCTTATCAAGCAAAGAAATTGATTTTGGTGGTGGTGTTTTAATAAAATGAAAATACGTATGTAATCTTGCATGTGGTATACTAACTTGATTTCATTGTGTTCTTGACGGATCAAAATTTATGGTGGTCACTTGGAAGCTAAAACAAATGTGTGGATAAGCACCTTGCTATCCACAATCTAAAATAGGTGGTACATGTAATGTTTAATTTGTCAAGAACCTTTGGTAAGGCTTAAGCCCTCAAATCTTTTAATTGGGTGCAATTCTGGATTAGATGACAATTTTGTTCTGTGGAGTCAACCCATAGATGCATGGAGTCGACCCCATTCTTGTAAGTGTTTTGCAGCCTCTTCTATAGAGTCGACCTCACCCTTGCATTGCGTTGACCTCATCATGTGCATTTCACACAGTTTTTTCTTAATGCATTTCATTCATGGTTTCACATGTTGAACTCTTGCATGGGACTTCATGCCTCTTCACAGAGTCGACCCATCAAAGGATGGAGTCTACCCCATGCTCTCTAAGCATCAAGCCAATACATTTTATGCATGGATTTGTAAAGGTAACAATGTTCAAATCTTTTATGTCATTCATGTGGAATTTGGTTTTACAATGCTCACCCTTATTGCCCAAATTCATAGCCATATGATCTTGACCTTTAGATGTGGATAATTATGCTCACAAAGTGTTTTCATGCACCTTGTTCATAGGTTTTCATGAGTGTGATTCATGCATAATTAACTTGGGGCTATTGAGCTTGTTTTCTTACATTTTTCCCTTTAATTTTGCTTCTGCAGAAATTTCGGTCGACCATCATCAAGGCTTCGGTCAACCAATATAGGAAGTGTTGGCAAGGCTGAATAGGTTCGCAGTTTGGTTGACTGACTAGGAGATTTCGGTCGACCGAAATAGCCAGAGTTGGCCAGTCGGAAATGTGTTATAGTTTGGTCGACCGACGCCCAACTTTAGTCGACCGACGCCCAATTTGGGTTCTATCTTTTACCCATTTACCCCTGGGTTCTTGTTAGACATATTAAGGTCATTTTGGAGGGTTCTAAAAGGGATTTCTTAGTCTTTTGCACCTCTTTGGATATATATACAAGAGCTATGAATTTGGAGCAAATAACCCTATGTGCTAACATTTTTCTATCTTGTAGGAGAAGAAAGGGGAGAAAGGAAGAAGGAGCTCAAGAGGAGAAGATTTGATCTACATCAAGGCATTTTTGAAGCTTGTGGAAGAAGAGAAAAAGGAGAGGATTGAAGAGAGGAATGAGAGGACGCTGAAATCGTCACCATCTGTCTTCCCTCCGACCTAACCTTCAAGGAATATCATCAATCAGCCTTTGGAGATCAAGGGGATAAATTTTACCGCTTTCATTTATCTACTTATGATGTATTTCATAGTTTACATTTCATTTGAGCATGTATTGAAAATATATTTTTATTTTCTGAACTTGGAAGTTTTTATGTGTGGACCGTTTGTGTAGAACCGTGTGTGTTTGGTGCTACGACTGTTGCAGCGTATTTATGTCTTGTTGATCCGATCGTCAGATCGTGTTTGAGACTCTGTCTCCGTGTATGTTTAAGGTTGTACCCCGTGTGTGCCGGGTCTATCTTGCGTGTGTGTGTTGGGGCGTGTCCCCGTGTGTGTGCTGGTGTCATCCTGCGTGTGTGTTGGAGCATGGCTCCGTGTTGGGGAGTTATCCCCGTGCTAATTTTCCAGCGAGTGAAGCCTCTCTGATTTGGTGAGGGGTGGACGTAGGGAGCCCGTCGTGGTGCCGAGCCACCTTAAAATCCTTGTGTCTATGGTTTGTATTGTGGTTGTGTGTTTGATCATTTAATCCTTCTGTCATGATCGAGTAAGGTCGGCGAGATTGAGAGAACTTAGTTTACTCTATTTAGTTTATTTTCATCAATCTCGTTAAATCTATTAATTGTGCTAAGTAAGTTTTAAATTATCCATATCACGTGGGGGACAATTCAACCCCCCCTTCTTGTCGGCTCGACAACTGGGCCAACAATAGGTATCAGAGCCATGGCTCTATCTTCTTGAGGTCTAACGACCTATAGAGAGATCCCTATCGGCGAGCATCATAAGCATCATGTCTAATAGTTGTTTGTCTTCTCTCCCTCTACGTTTTAATGGTTCAATTTTCACTGAATGGCTTCGGCACATGAATCGTTTTGTTAATACCATTGATCCCAAACTCTGGGATTTAGTTATGCATGATTCGTATGGGTTGCCTAGTGATGAGTCTAAGTGGACTGACGAGTATATGAAGAGAAACAAAGATAATTCTATGCTCTTAAATGATTTTAAAGGTTCAATTGATCTTGACAAATTTCCACATGTTTCCTTATGAAAGACAGCCAAATTGATCTTAAATTGCTTGATCAAGGACCATGATGAAAAGAAGGATGGCACGTGCTTGATGGCCGACAAGCATGATAAATCAAGCAAAGAAAGCTCAGAGGTAGACTCTGAAGGTGAGGAAATTTCTTACGAAGAACTTAGGGATGTTTAGGATTCATTGTTAGATAATGTTGTGTCCTCCCAAGGTTATGCTGGAAAAACTGGTTTTGATGATTGGCAAAACTGTATGATTGAGTTGTCTTTTATTCAGCATAAGTCTTTATTTCACATAAGTCTTTATTTACATGTTTGGCAAAGTCAACAGGTCGATGCAACTAAGCATCTGCATCTTGATCAGATCGATGCACTCATCACCTGCATCGACGCAACAGAAAGAATTTAATCGACCACAATTCTGCATTGACGTAACTGAGAAGTTGCATCGATGTAGCAATGCAAAACTAGCTGGCCACAATTCTGCATCGACGTATCAGAGAGGATGCATCGACGCAGCGATGGTCACTGCAACAACTTCAAGGACTTGCTTTAACACAGCCGCTACATTGTCTCGATGCATCGGTCCACAACCCCTCTGGAAGAATTCTACATCGACGTAACCCAAGAGCTGCACCGATGCAACCGGTCTAAAACCAACTCATATCATCAGTGAGCTGCATCAGTGCAGCAGACCAACTGGAAGCTTATGCAGTAAGGATAGGTCGACGCTATAGGAGATCTGCGCTACAGGAGATCTGCCTCAACGCAGTCAAGCCTATAGTAGTGATTCCCAGAATTCTGCACCGACGCATCTATGCATATGCCTCGACACAATCAAAGGTTATGCACTCGAAGCAATCTACCTGAGATCCTCTTAATAGGAGACGTTGATGAATCTCTTCCAACCTTCATTACAGAAACACGTCTGTTGGTTTGAATTGGTTTAAGGGAAAACAACAAGAGATTAAATATGTAAGTAAGATTGATTTCCTGACAAATGGAATTTGAAGGCTCAAGAGAATCTGAGTTCGTGAGACCTGAAGTAGATCACGTGAGGTCACTCTCAAGAGTTGGTGTGAAAGCTTTAGTCTACATGGCTGCATCTTAGAGGGCACTCATCTGTTCGTCTGACACATGGCCAAGCGTCTTTCAGAAGCCGTTTTGGCAGGAATGTTCCCTCTACGTGCCCAGAATGAATCTTGTGGGGGCCACAAAAATCATCCCAACTTGATAAGGCATCTTGCCTGCATACTCAATAATATAGAGATCGAAGAAGAAAAAAGAGTAGAAGCGAAGAGCCGGAGAGCAGTGAGCTGAGAGGAGAAAAGAAAGAGAGTCTAAGAAGAGATAAAGAGAGCTACAAAAAATAGGGTACCAGAGATCTGAAGATTTCTTGAAGAGCTATCGAGGTTCCAACTTCTAGATCAGATCTAGAATCTTATGCTCATTTGAGCTACATTATCTTGAAGTTCTGTCGCTATTTTGTTTTGTTCTTTTATTTTTCTATTTGAATCTTTCTTCAAGCTGTTAGGCAGCGTAGCAAGCTGTGATTGCTCAGTGGGTGAGGATTTGTTCCTCAGACAGCAAGATGTGATTGCTCAGCGGTTTTGTAGGGACTCTTCCCCAAAGCTGTGGATTAGCGGATTTAAGCCGTGGTTTCAGTAGAATCCTTACTCGATTGAGTAAGGGGTGGACGTAGATTTCAAGGTTGAGATAAAACCACTTAAAAATCTCCTTGTATCATGTGTGATTGTTTGGTCTCTCATTATTTATCTGTTAAATCTTTAGCTAAATCATTTGTATAGCGTTCGTCACAGCCGATCTCCATTTCGCATTTCATTTGGTTGCTATAGGACATAAATTGAGGTTGATCTATTCACACCCCCCCTTTAGATCATCCTAGTCACCTAGAATATCACTTGGTATCAGAGCTAGTGCTCTCCTGCAAGGGCTTAACATCCCGGAGAGTTTGGTGAAATGGATGCAAAGGGGTATATAGCTGAAGGCCATGCTATTAATAAGCCGCCATTTTTTAATGGAACTGACTATGCGTATTGGAAAAACCAAATGCAGGTGTTCCTAAGAGCTCAGGATCATGAGATCTGGAAGGTAGTTAGCAGATGTCCCTTTTGTAAGGATTTGGTCAGCCCGGTTCGGGCAACGCATCGGATAACAAAAATTTACATATCGAACCTGGGCTTTGTGAAATCCTAGAACCGTGCTCTAATCGATGCAATAATAACTCCCAACCCCTAACTACGGGTTACAGATTTCACCTTGCACGGAACGACGCTGTCCGCAGTGCCCGATGCTGATTTCCACGCACGCCGAACCGCACAGATGCACGGCCTCTAGAGTTGATCCACACAGATCCTCACACAGTGACGGCGTCCTCCCGTTCTTTCCCTCCCACGCACAAACCACAGGTTCTCAAAACCCCGTTCTTCTCTCTTAGGCCTTTCACCATTGAGAGGGAGAGAGAGAGAGCAAGAGGGAGGATAGGGGAGGAGAGAAGCTTTCCTCTCTTCCTTTCCGTAATGCTTGGTTCGAAAAAGGAAGAGAGAAGGAGCTTCCTACGTAGGATGCATATATATAATGGTTGGGCTCTTACCAAAAGAGCCCCTAAGGACCAATATTGTACATGTATCCCTTTCATTATTGAACATATATATTAAGCCCTTCTCATCATTCTTTTCCCAAAAGAATTTAAGGCTTTTAATATATACGTCTGTACAATAATGCCCAGTCACCCGAGAGCCCATTGTGTTTGATCCTCTAGGCCCATAGTCACTCTAGTTTAAGGCCCATTAACTTCTAATTCCAAATTAGAAGTAAATTAAACTTATTATTCGCTTCTACTACAGCCGAATAATAGTTTAATTTATTCTGAACCTTTGATCACGTTGGGTCAAGCAAATCCGTGTGATCCTAGAGGACATCTGGTTCAAACCACCCTATCTGGTACTTGTAAGTCTACAGTTGCCGCATCGCTATAATCCCTCACTCCTTCTATGAGTCTGGTTCGATGGGTATGATAATTATCAAACCCCCATGATCGTGCCATTCGACCATGACCTCCTTAAAGTGTATGACGTCCATTCTAAACGAACTCACACGACTCTGGCTAGGGATTCGACGGAGCGTCAGTGTCATGACCCATTAACTGTCTGATATATACCCGACAGTGAGCGATCCCCTCTTGACCATTGATGATCTTTACACATATCTTGAAATGGTTAATGACTTGGCAATTCATGACTTATGGTTAAAGTCACTTAGCCAATTCATTAAACTATTCCGATCCTCGTGTAAGATCCGATCAATGTCTCAGGTCAAAGGACCAACGATGCTACTGAGACTATTGGATCTTCAGTTGACATTAGGTATAATCAACCATCTGAATATCCAATAGCAAATCAGTTCAATGTAAATCCTCCAAGGACGTACACCAACACATATGTGTTGGTGCCCCGCACCAGTGACCATGAGACTGGTCCCGTACACATCATGTATACTAGTTTACTAGGTAATCAAAGTCCCCGAGTGATTACCCTCCAACCAGGAACATTTTAAGGTATGTGATCATGTAAAGTCAGTCTTATGATCGAGATCCCATCTCGAGTTGACTTTACAATCACATATCCTAGGGACATCGTAAAGTAATATACAATCACATATTTACGCTCAAATACCACTTCATTAATAATGAACAAGATCGTACATCTATCGGGCCTACTCGACCCTAAATTGACCTGTAGCACACCAATACTAACAATCTCCCACTTGAACTACAGCCAATTGCCCACAACTTTGAGGCCCATCTTATCCCGATAGCGCTCAAACATAATCTCTGTCAAAGACTTAGTCAGTAGATCTGCTATGTTGTCTTCTAACGGTACACGCTCTACCGCCACATCTCCACGATCAACTATCTCCAGTATAAGGTGGGAGCGCCTCAGAATATGCTTCGACCTTTGGTGAGATCTTGGTTCCTTCGCCTGGGCGATGGCCCCATTATTATCACAAAATAAGGGATGGGAGCTAATATCTCAGTAACTACGTCGAGTTCCAAGATGAATTTCTTCATCCAGACGGCTTCCTTAGCAGCTTCAGCCGTAGCAATATATTCTAGCTCCACCGTCGAGTCTGTAGTCGTATCTTGCTTGGAGCTTCTCCAACTAACTGCCCCTCCATTCAACATGAATACAAATCCAAACATGGATTTGCAGTCATCTGGATCTGACTCGAAACTAGAGTCTGTGTAAGCTCTAAGCTGTAGGTCCTCTCATCCATAAAGCAGAAAAAGATCCTTAGCCCATCACAAGTACTTAAGGATGTCATTTACTGCCTTCCAGTGCTCTTCGCCTGGATTTGCCAGATATCTACTGACAATGCTCAAAGCATTGGCAACATCATGCTGTGTACATAGCATTGCATACATGATTGACCCTATGAGTAAGATGTCATCATTCTCAATGAGTAAGATGTCATCAACATAAAGGACCATAAAGGTCATAGAGCTCCCACTAACCTTCTTGTAAACACAGGGTTCATCTTCTTTCTGAATGAAGTTGAAAGATTTGACAGCCTCATCAAATCTTAAGTTTCAACTATGAGATACTTGCTTCAATCCATAAATGGATCTCTGAAGCTTGCATACCTTATTAGGATGAAGCATGGAGGTGAATCATTCAGGCTGTACCATGTACACCTCTTCTGACAGATTTTCATTAAGAAAAACAGTCTTCACATCCATTTGCCAAATCTCATAATCCAGGTATGCAGCAATGGCAAGGATGATTCTGATTGACTTAACTATGGCCACAGGTGAAAATATCTCATCATAGTCAATATCTTATCTTTGACGATGCCATTTCGCCACTAATCTGGCCTTGTATGTGTCAATGTGTCCATCTGCACCGATCTTCCTTTTGAAAATCCACTTGCAGTTGATAGGGAATTTCCCTTCGGGTACATCAACCAAGTTCTAAACTTTGTTGGTGTACATGGACTGGATCTCTGAATCCATTGCCTCATGCCATTTCTTGGAGTCCGCACTACGGATCGCATCCTGATAGAATTGAGGATCTTCATCCTCATTCATACATACCTTGGAGGCCATCTCTGAGACATGTCCAACATATCTCTTAGGTTCTCTTGGTAGTCGACCAGATCTCCGTAGTGTCTGTGTTTCACTCTGAATAGGATTAACCGATACAGTCTCATCTAATGAGATTGTATCTACGGGTTGTGGTTCTTGGACCTTGTCCAATTCTATCTGGCTCATACTATTTTTTTGGAGTAGATATTCTCTTTCTAGAAATACAGCTCTCTTAGCTACTAAGACCCTTTGTGTTGTGCCCCTTGTGCTTTGTTGATGATGTGGTGTTTTAATGATAGCAACATGAATGAGTCACCACATTGTCTTGAATATGTCTGACCTCTTCTGTGGGAGATTGCATAAGTGTGCCTTGTCTGAATTGTGAAGAATGCATGTGTATGCTTGAGTCATGCTGTGATATATTGGCTTGTGCTTGATTTCTGTTCTGTGCATTGCTTCCCTGCTGATATGTTGATGCATAGTCTTAGGCTAAGTCTGTACAGCCTACGTCTCTTGCAGCGTTAACGCTGTGAGCATTCTCAAGTCTGCAGCGTCAACGCTGTGAGTATGCACTTTGTTTCAGGTTCTTCAAGTCTATACAGACTTTAGCGTCTCATTTAGCGTCTAAGGCAAAGTCTACACATTGGCTAAGTGTGTACATCGCTTACATTTCTTGAGACCAAGTCCATACATCTTGAAAGTCTATACACTCCTCTTGGCCTTAGCATCTGTTTTGATGTCCATACATTGGTCTTCAGTTCAAGTCTGTACAGCGTCACGTTCTCTTTGGAAAGTCTGTACAGCGTCAAGTCTGCACATAGGGGTTTCACGAGAAGTCTACACATTGGTCTCCACCTGAAGTTTATACATTGGCTAAGGGTCTTCAAGTCCATTCACAGTTGTCTGATGCATATTGTTTGAAGTCTATACAACATGCCTTGTTGTTCACAACTTTCTTGTTTGTGACTTCCCTAGTGTTTTGATGATGAGCATCACTATGTTAAGTATTCTCATTTTAATCAGATATCTTGCGTAATGTTATGCATTTGAAATGTCCATGATTAACAGAAAAACTGCTATGAGGTAGTACCTTGTATGTCCGTACTGTTCCTTTCATACTTCGTGTTGTTTGTGTTTACTACACTTCGTGTTGTCCTTTTGTACGTCGTGTTGTTCCAACTATGTTTATTGATTGTCTTCGTGTTGTTTACTGAAGCAGCTCGAATTGTTCTGATGAACTTCGAGTCATCTTCCTGTCAACCTCGTGTCGTTTCCTCAGTATTTAGTTGCTAATCTCGAGTCATCCTTTATGTTTGCTCTTGTGTTTTTCATGTCACTTACTGTTGTTCCTCGAATCGTTTCTTTGTTATTTCTGTCTTCGTGTTGCTTTTCCTAGACCTCGTGTCTTTCTTGTTTTGTAACCACACTTCGTGTTGGTTTCTGTTTTCGTCTTCGAGTTGTTGTCAGCCCGTGTCGTCCTCATCTTCGAGTCGTTCATACGTTCGAGCAACTTAGTACTCGAGTTGTTTTCGTATGTATTCAAGTCTTTTCAGTAAAGTGTCGTTTCACCTCGTGCCGTTCTCTTTGCTGTTTGTTATGTCGTGTTGTTTTTGTATTCGTATCTTCGTGTTATTCTTGTGTTTATGTCCTCGTGTTGTTTCCTTCTATCTTCATCCAAGGTTCCTTTGATCGCGTGTTTTACCGTTTTATTCCGTGTTATTTCCTTCTCACCTCGTGCTGTTCTCTTCTGACTTTGTGTCGTTTTCTTTGTAGTGTTAGCTTTCTTATTGTGTATCTCGTGTCGTTCTCTTCGTAGTGTTTATTTTGTTACAGTGATACTTCGTGTCATTCTCTTTGTAGTGTTAGCCTTGTTATTGTATGCACTTCGTGTCGTTTTCTTTTTACCTCGTGCTATTTTAATCTGACCTCGTGTCATTCTCTCTTTATTTCGTACTATAGTAATCTTGTGTATCTCGTGTCGTTCTCAGTACAGTGCATCTCGTATTGCTATCACATACCTCATGCAGTTTTAGTTGTTATGGCCCTGAGTTTTAATCGTTTTAATTCTTTGCAGGAGAAGAAGAAAAAACAAAAAGAAGAAGGTGGTCCGAGGAAAAATATTCCTCAGTGAATGGGAGGCACGTGATCCGAGGCTGGAAGGGCAGACAGGATTGTGACACGTGTGCTAAAGCTGGCTGAGAGATTGACACGTGACCACAAGTTCTGGGCGGGAAATGAGAAAGCCACACGCGCCCAGTGCTGCCCTCCTGCTGGCTACTTATAAAAGGAAGCCTTCATCCTCTGTAGAAGGCTCATCGAAGAAGAAGCCTAGAGAGCAGAAAGCCCTTCGATCCAGAAAAAGAAAAGAGGAAGAAAAAGAGAAAAAGAGAGAATAGCAGAGAGCGTGAGCCGAAGAGAATAGAGAAAAAGAGATTGAGAGAGTGAAAGAGCTGAAGAAGAAAAGAGCTGCAGTAGAAAGTAGAAGAAGAAGAGAAGAGAAGAGACAGAGAGAGCCTGCGAAAGAAGAAGAAAAGAAAGAGAAGAAGAGCAGAAGGAAAAGAAGAGAAAGAGAGAGTTAGAGAGCTCGTGAGGGTTAAGAGAAAAAGAAAGTGAGAGAGAAGAGAAGAGGAAGAGAAGCTTACCTGAAGATATGTCTACTGGACCGTGGATCAGATCCAGGCCAGTCAGCTCCGTTGAGAGCCACATTGTGCACTTTGTTTTTCAGCGTTCTGTTTGCTGAAGTTATTTTCATTTCGTGTTTCTATTTTTCCCCTTTTTATTTGGTTATCCTTGTTCTTCCGATTCTCAATAGTGAGGTCGGGTTCCTCCTGTGGATCAGGAGAAGGGAGATATGATCTCCGGTTGCAAGTAGCTGGGAGCTACTTGTGGGTTCCCTCTGGTTGGAGGAAGGGAGACTTGTCTCCGGTTCTGGGCTTGCGGGTTGTAAGTCCAGGGGTCCCTCTGGTTGGAGGAAGAGAGGTCTTCGACCTCTGGTTTGCTGGTGACTGGAAGTCACTGGTTGGTTCCCTCCTGGTCTGGAGGAAGAGAGACTTCGGTCTCTGGGTTCCAAGTGGCTGGGAGTCACTTGGGGTGTCCCTCCGGTTGGGAGGAAGAGGGGAGGCTGTTCCCCTGGTCAAGATGTGTGGCAGCAACTGTTTGCAGACTGAGTCTGCTTGTCTAGCATTTGCTAGTGAAGCCTCACTCCGGTTGGGAGTGAGGGGTGGATGTAGGTCTGAAGGACCGAACCACCTTAAAACTATTTGTGCAGTGGTTTGTCTTGCGTTAGCTCCATATCTTCTACCTCCCATTCACAAGTTGTGCATGCTTGGCTAGTTGCATTTTCTAGAAAGTTAATTTTTGAGCATTATATTCTGCTTAGTGTGTTTGCTTTGTTTAGCTCTGCCTTCGTTTCTGGTTGATCAGGTGGCTGCATAGTTGCAGTCCAACTATTTGTCCATGTGTTGCCTTATCATTTCATCTTGGAAAGCTCATTAGTCTTATTCCGCATATCTGAGCTTTAATGTGCTAATTTGGGCCATATTTTCTAGAGGGTTACATTCACCCCCCCTCTGTATCCGGGCCTAGCACCCTAACACTTTGCTCAGAAGGGTGATAAAAAAAATATCTAAAAGTCTTCTTTGAATATCCCACAAACTTACACTTATCCGTTCTTGACTCAAGTTTATCACAATAGTTCTTCTTTACATGGGTAGGACACCCCCAAATTTTAATGTGATTAAAATTTGATTTCTTGCATTTCCATATCTCATATGGTATAGAAGGAACAGATTTACTTGAGATCCTATTCAGTAAATAGGCTGCAGTCTCTAAGGCATATCCCCAAAGAGACAAGGGTAGTCCTGACATGGACAACATGGATTGGACCATGTCTAACAAGGTCCTATTTCTCCTCTCGGATACACCATTGTGCTGTGGTGTATACGGTGGAGTCCACTGAGAAATAATTCTATTATCCTTAAGATAAGAAGTGAATTCATGGCTAATGTATTCTCCTCCTCGATCTGATCGAAGAGTCTTAATACTCTTGCCAATCTGTTTCTCTACTTCATTCTTGTATTCCTTAAACTTATCAAAAGCTAGCTATTTATGTCTCATTAAATACACATAGCCATATCACGAGAAGTTATCAATAAAAGAGATGAAATAGAGGTGACCCCCTTTTGCTTCTATGGACATGGGTCCACACACATCCGAGTGTATGAGCTCGAGAAGGTCAGCAGCCCTCTCACCATGTCCACTAAAGGGAGCCTTGGTCATCTTCCCCATGAGACATGACTCACAGGTATCAAATGGCTTGTATTCGAATGAATTCAAATACCCATTTGAGTGCAGGTGAGAGACTCTCTTTTCAATTACATGACCAAGCCTGTAATGCCAAAGATATGCAGAATTCACTTCATTAGTATTGGAAACCTACATAACATTAGAACATGTATCTATTACATAAAGACCATTGACTAATGAACCATTGGCCATCACCAAACCATTATTCATTATAGAGCACCAAGTGCTATTAAAAGCCAATGTATATCCAACGTTATACAAACTAGAGATTGAAATAATGTTCTTAATAATATTAGGAACATAATAACAGTCACTCAGCTCCAGAATGACCCCTAAAGGTAAACTAAGGCGTGCAGTCTCGACAGCTTTTGCAGCAACTAAAGCTCCATTGTCCATCCTCTGCTCAATCTCCTTTTTACCCAGCCGCCTTGTATTTGCCAGCACCTACACAGAGTTGCAGATATGAGATGCACATCCAGTATCCAATACCCATGATGTGGATTCCATATATGACAAATTAAGGTCTATGACAAAAATACCTTCATTTAGAATTACCTTACAATTCCTTTTCCAATGCCATGTTTCCCCGCATCGAAAACACTTGTCTTCTTTTTCATTCTTCTTGCCCTTTCCTTTATCAACTTTGGCGATTTCCTTACCCTTGGCCTTCATCTTTCCCTTCTCTTTGACACCATTGATAGATATCTGGGTGGCCTTCCTTTTCTTATTGGCCCGGCCAATAATCATTACAGAAGATGGTTTATCTTTCTGCATAGACCCTTCAGCACTTTTCAACATGTTGAGCAGCTCCGGGAGAGTTGCTTCAATCCTATTCATGTTGAAGTTTATGATGAAGGGAGAAAAAGAATCGGGCAATGACTGGAGAATAAGATCAATGCACAGTTCAAGATCCAACTTGAACCCCAGTGCATTGAGTCTCTCAATCCACTCCATCATTTTCAGTACATGAGCCTGCATTGAAGCACCCTCTGACATCCGTGTCCTGAAAAGTTTCTTGGAGATATCATACCTCTCAATCCTGCCCTACTCCCGGAAGAGCTGGCGTAGGTTAAGAAGTATGCTTCTACAATCACTCTTTTCAAATTGCCTCTGTAGCTCAGGAGCCATAGAGGCCAACATGTAACATTGGGCAAGGGAAGAGTCTTCTGACCATTTGGCATAAGTCATTAAATCGCCCTCATCGGCATCATGAGCTAGCTCAGAATGAACCGTGTCAAAAACGTAAGCTATTTTTTCGGCCGCAAGGACTATGCGCAAATTACGCAGCCAATCCGAGAAGTTGGGTCCGGTCAGCCTGTTGGCATCCAAGACGTCACGGAGGGGGTTGGACGACGACATTGTAATCTGGATAAGAAATAAAACATAACTTAGCATATGCTCAAATTCTAACTTTGTTGTGGTTTTCTATCTCTTTTAGTCCCACTATTTTTCGATCGAACTATATAACCCTCAGTATATATAACGTGAGATCAACCTAGTGGGTCAGAATCCCAACGAGACTGATGTATGACTTTGTGGAAAGCATAACAAGGCATACACCATCTCAAGGGCAGTCAACAAGCACTTGCATCTAATGCAATATCCGATTTCGACCCCCGAGAAGTCATCCCCTTGTGGAAAGCACAACAAAGGATACTCTCAGTTAGATCTAATCACCATTACTGCATGGCAATGAGTTCATGACACGACCCTTGTGGAAAGCACAACAAGGTCAAGTTCAATTCCTCACCCCATTGAGGCTTAGCCTTGGAGTTGCATCCTACCCCCAAACTCATGGACCTTGTGGAAAGCACAACAAATCCATGAGATGAAGATATTCATTCACCCCATAATGATGGAGGGCCACGAAGGCTCCTAGAGCCACGCGTACTAGAGCTAAAATTAAATTGTGAGGGAATTGATTTGATCTTGATCTCACCCTAGGTGGTAATATAAATATATCCAATATATTTACCGTACCTAGTAGTTTGCATAAAGTAAATGCATCAAATGCACAAATTAAATCGCAAGTGATCATGGACACTAGTCCTAATGCTACCAAGACATCCGGCTCGCTTCCGAAGTAGCTGGATCGTTCTCGTCGGGTGTGCTCCACGCTTTCATACTCCAGCATTGCATGAATTACAACTTTTACACGGCACGTAGGCCGGCAAAATTTAAATTACATGACAATAAAATTCTAGAAGCCCTCAGGGCGAGTACAACTTTGAAGGGAGATAGAAGTACATATGAATTTCAATAGAGAGAGAAAGGAGGCTCGCAGACCCCAATTAATTACATTAATTATGTCCATGATCATTTGCCAACCCACGCATTTCATATCAATCAAAGGTTATTTTTAAAAATAATCCTTGTATTTGGTTTGAAAAGTGGGATGTGCAAACAAAAATAGGTTGGCTTTATTTAATTTTAAAAATCCAAGATGGATTAACTAAAATTAAACACATATAAGCAAGCCAATACAAGGTAACATTAAGCAAAGCATACATAGAACCATCATTTATTGCATGGGCATACATATTTGAATCTAATTCAAATAATACAGATAATTGAGATAATTATTTAAAATTAAAATTAAAATTTAATTATCTAATAATAAAATTTAAAGATAACTTTAAATAAGCTAATTATTTAAATTCAAATTCAAATAAATTATCTAATAATTTCATTTGAAAGTAAATTTAAATAATGTAATTATCCTCAATTATTATTTTTCTAAAATTTAAAATGTGAATTTAATAATTATCTAATAATTAAAAATTCAAAAATTAGAATTTTCTATAATTATCCTCAATGAAATTCAAAAATTGAATCTAACAATTATCTAATAATTAAAAATTCAAAATATTGAATTTCTCATGATCATCTTCAATTATTACACTATTATCTCAAATAAAATAATAATTATCCCAACTCAATAAATTCAAAAGTTAAATAAAATTCAACAAGATTTAAATTTTCTATTGAAAAAAGATAATTAATATTTAAGATAAAAATATATTAATTTAATGTGCCCCTGAATATATATATTTTTATATATTGATGGCCCAATAAATTAATATAAGTAAGATTAAATAAAAAATAAAAAATATTAGTCAACACGCGTTGCCGGGCGCGCCCGCCAAGCGTCGCGCTTGGGTGCGGGCGCCCGCTCACCCATGCGGGCGACACCCGCCATGCCGGCCGCACTGCGCCCTGTGCGGCACAATGCGCCCAATGCCTGTAAATATATATATATATATATTTTTGCCGGGGAACTGAGGATGCCCAGCATCCCATTCCCTTGTGGACAGTCATGAACAAAGATGCCAAGCACCCCGTTTCAATAATTGAAGATCATGAAGATTGCCCTTAAACATGGTTCTATGCGGAGAAATTACATCGATTAGAGTGCAACCTGGCTCTGATACCACTGTAATGATTCGGTCAGTCCGATTCGAGCAATGCAGCGGATAATAAAAAATTACATACTGAACCCGGGCTTTGTGAAATCCTAGAACCGTGCTCTAATCGATGCAATAATAACTCCCAACCCCTAACTACGGGTTGTAGATTTCACCTTGCGCGGAACGACACTGTCCGCAGTGCCCGATGCAGATTTCCACACACGATGAGCCGCACAGATGCACAGCCTCTAGAGTTGATCCATACGGATCCTCGCGCGTTGACGGCATCCTCCCGTTCTTTCCCTCCCACGCATAAACCACGGGTGCTCAAAACCCCGTTCTTCTCTCTTAGGCCTTTCACCTTTGAGAGGGAGAGAGAGAGAGCAAGAGGGAGGAGAGGGGAGGAGAGAAGCCTTCCTCTCTTCCTTTCTGCAATGCTTGGTTTGAAAAAGGAAGAGAGAAGGAGCTTCCTACGTAGGATGCATATATATAATTGTTGGGCTCTTTCCAAAAGAGCCCCTAAAAATCAATATTGTATATGTATCCCTTTCATTATTGTACATATATATTAAGCCCTTCTCATCATTCTTTTCCTAAAAGAATTTAAAGCTTTTAATATATACGTCTGTACAATAATGCCTCGTCACCCGAGAACCCATTGTGTGTGATCCTCAAGGCCCATAGTCACTCTAGTTTAAGGCCTATTAACTTCCAATTCCCAATTAGAAGTAAATTAAACTTATTATTCACTTCTACTAGAGCCGAATAATAGTTTAATTTATTCCGAACCTTTGATCACGTTGAGTCAAGCAAATCCGCGTGATCCTAGAGGACGCTGGGTTCAAACCACCCTGTCTGGTACCTGTAAGTCTACAGTTGCCGCATCGCTATAATCCCTCGCTCCTTCTATGAGTCTGGTTCGATCGAGGGTACGGTAACAGTCAAACCCCCATGATCGTGCCATTCGACCATGACCTCCTTAAAGTGTATGACGTCCGTTCTAAATGAACTCACACGACCCTGGCCAGGGATTCGATGGAGCGTCAGTGTCATGACCCATTAACTATCTGATATATACCCGATAGTGAGCGATCCCCTCTTGACCATTGATGATTTTCACACATATCTTGAAATGGTTAATGACTTGACAATTCATGACTTATGGTTAAAGTCACTTAGCCAATTCATTAAACTATTCCGATCCTCGTGTAAGATCCGATCAATGTCTCAGGTCAAAGGACTAACGATGCTACTGAGACAATTGGATCTTCAGTTGACATTAGGTATAATCAACCATCTGAAGATCCAATAGCAGATCAGTTTAGTGCACATCCTCCAAGGACGTACACCTACACATATGTGTTGGTGCCCCGCACCAGTGACCATGAGATTGGTCCCGTACACATCATGTATACTGGTTTACTAGGTAATCTAAGTCCTCGAGTGATTACCCTCCAACCAGGAACATTTTAAGGTATGCGTTCATGTGAAGTCAGTCTCATGATCGAGATCCCATCTCGAGTTGACTTTACAACCACATATCCTAAGGACATCGTAAAGTAATATACAATCACATATTTACACTCAAATACCACTTCAGTAATAATGAACAAGATCGTACATCTATCGGGCCTACCCGACCCTAAATTAGCATGCAGCACTCCAATACTAACACCTTCCAGCTTCCAGAGGACGATGACAACATGACTCGGGATCAAATCAAAAGATCCATTATGAATTGGAGCGCAATAAAGATTATGCAGTGCGCTTTGCATCCTACTGAGTTCTCCAGAGTTTCCTCCTGCTCCACAGCGAAAGAAATGTGGGATCGACTACAGGTAATATATGAGGGAACCTCAGAGGTAAGGGAAACTAAAGCTAATATGCTGATTTCTGAATATGAAGCGTTTAAGATGAAATCTGATGAAAATATTTCTGAGATGTATGCTTGAGTGATGCAGCTCACTAACAGCCTGAAGAGTCTAGGCAAAGTTTACAGTGATTACGAGCTGGTCAGGAATATACTCACATCTCTGACTCCAGTCTGGCATACCAAGGCTACCGTAGTGGAGGAATCAAGGAACCTGGTGACTACCACAGTTGATGAACTTATTGGCTCTCTGATGACATACAAGCTGAATCTGAAAAGAGTCAAGGACCATGAGAAGAAGAAGCCCCTTGCGTTCAAAGTAAGTTCAAGTAACAAAGGGTCATCTAGCGAGCATAGTTCAAGTAGCTTAGAAGAAGACTCAGGTGAGTTCGCTATGCTGACTAGAAAGTTTAAAAAGTTTCTTAAGACGGAAGGTAAGAGCTTCAGAAGAAAGTACCCCTTCGATAGAAAATAATCTAGATATAAATCTGAAAATGTCAAAAAGACTAACAGTGTGGTTTGCTATAACTACAGGAAATCAGGACATCTGAAGGCTGACTGTCCTGAGCTCCAGAAGGAGAAACATCCCAGGTGGAAGAACAAGAAGGCCAAGGCTATGGTTAGTACCTGGAGCGATGATGAAGAAGATGGCAGTGAAGTGAGTTCATCTGAAGATGAGAAGGAAAAGAAGCTGTGTCTGATGGCCAGAAGAGAAAATGAGGAAATAGAAGATGAGGAGGTAACTTCTCCTTTCAAACATTACACCCATAGTGATTGGGAAGAGACATACGCAGAAATCTTAGATAAGTATGATGATGTTCGTAAAGAGAATATACAATTGAAAAAGAAAGTAAATTCTACTGCTCATGACACTTCATTAAATGATAGAATTACATGTTTAGAAGATGAAAACTCTAAATTGAAAAGGTCTATTGTAGAAACAGATCAATTTAAAGACATGATGAATGAAATGAAATGTGAAAATGAAAACTTTAAAAATGTCATTGATGAATTAAAGATCAGAATGCAAAAATTCAAACAAGAAACTATTACTACCTTGGAGAAATGTGAAGCAATTAAAGGAGTGAATGAAGAACTGAAAAGAACCATTAAAAATAAATAGAATTCTCCTGAGGCTACGACTCAAGGAATAGAAAATCTGAATGCAATTCTTGGAACAAAAGTGAATTTCAGAAGAGAAGGGTTGGGGTTTAATCCAACTAATAAGAAACGGTTTGATGTTAAGACCATCTCATTCGTTGCTGAAAAAGGAAAAGAAAAACTCCATCCATTGATAAGAATGAAATGTGAGAAAAACATTCAAGGAAAAACTATGAAGAAAAACCAACAAGAAAATGTGAGTGCCAAGAATAGGGGCAAAGGGAAGGTAGAGGCACATACAGAACCATGTATACATACTACTGTACCAAAGTCCACGGGTCAGAACATCAGTCAATCCTTTAGACCCCAAGTGCATGGAAGATTCATTTCCAAAACAACCGAGCCAACACAGATAGGTCGACGTGTCTACCACACTACACCGACACATATGTCATCTGGGTTTCAACCTTTTAAAAACTAGGGTTAGAGCAGGTGCCCTTCTAGTTGATGCGATCACCATGATGCATTTAGGCGTCCACCATTCCAAAACCTTATTCATCACAACTCGGGTAGGACAGGTCGAGGTAGTTACCAAATGAGATCAATGCAACATGAATTCCAGAACGCTCATTCACAATGGATGCATCAAAGTCACACCAGGAGCGCATCAATGGAAACTAGGTTTAAGTCCCCTAATGATCAGAAACCTTATGGTTTTATCAATCCCAGGTTTATTTAACCCAGATTCACTAGGGCACCCTCGCATCCTAATGCTCCTTGGTTCCAAAATTGGCATAAAAATTCCCATGTTGTACAAAGGCTAAAGTCAACAAAACCTCAAACTACACACAACAAGCCGAATAAACTGAAAAATGCAAAATCCACAACACAAAGATAAATGTGGATACCTAAACATTTGAAATCCTGCTTGAATGAGTTGACTAGTGTTATGGGGCCCAATCAGTTTTGGGTTCCAAGAATTTCTGCATGATTACTCTTACAGGAATGCCTGGCATTCACTCATAACAGATGGTACCTTGATAGTGGCTACTCAAGGCACATGACCGGAGACAAAGATAAATTCTGCTTGTTGGTCGAAAAGAATGAAGGTCATGTTACATTTGGTGGAAATACTAAACGCAAAATCATTGGATCAGGTAAGATTGGTAAGTGTTTATCTTGCAGCATTGAAGATGTTCCGCTTGTAGAAGGTTCAGCATATAATCTTTTAAGCATTAGTCAGCTTTGTGATAAGGGACATACAGTTGTTTTTGAATCTCATGCATGCACCATCTTTGAACCTAACTCAGAAAAAGTAAAATTCATTGGTAAAAGGGTCAATAATATCTACATGGTAGATTTAGATGATGTAGCCTACCTCAATCTGTGGATCACTGTAAATAAAGAGGACCTAGTATGGTTGTGGCATCGTAGGTTAGGTCATGCAAGTTATAATGTGCTGCATAAACTGACAAAATTCTATATGGTAAAGGGTCTACCTAAAATCTCCTTTAAGAAAATCAATTAAGCATGTGAGGCATGTACTCAAGGTAAAGAGACCAGAAAGTCATTTAAATCAAAAACTGAAAACATGTCTTCAAAACCCTATAAGCTAATTCATATGGATCTATTTGGACCCACTAGATCAGCTAGCTTAACTGGAAGATTTGATGTATTTGTTATTGTAAATGGCTTTTCTAGATATACTTGGGTATTTTTCTTGACTCACAAAAATGAAGCTTTCAGTGAATTTCAGGAATTTTTCAACAGAATAAAACAAGACAATAAGTACTCTATCTCCAATATTTAATCAGACCATTGTGGTGAATTTGAAAAGTCACAATTTGATGATTTATGCAAGGAAAATGACATAAAGCATCGATACTCATCACTAAGAACTCTAGAACAGAATGGAGTAGTCGAAAGAAAAAATAAGACTTTGGTGGAAATGACTCGAACTCTGCTGGTGGAAAGCAACTTGCCAAGAAGGTTTTCGGCTGAAGCTGTAAACATATCCTGTCACATCATTAATAGAGCCATGGTAAGACCGTCTACCAAAAAGACACCATATGAAATAATGAAAGGTAAGAAACATTCACTTGCTTATTTCAAGGTCTTTGGGTCATAATATTTTATTCATATAAACTATAAAAGAGACCTTGATAAATTTGAAGATACAATTGAACCAGGGATTTTTCTGGGATATTCTGAACATTCTCAAGCATATAGAGTTTATAATAGGAAAACTGAAACTGTTGAAGAATCTCCTCACGTTATCTTTGATGAGAAATCTGATATGACTAAAAAAGATGTTTACAGGAATATTGATGTGACGACCCAGACTCCGGATACCAGATATATTCGATAGGACTACCGAGTAGACCCGATACCACTTGGAACTCGAGAAGCCTCCCAAGAGCTGTAAAGCTCCGAAGGGATAAAAGAATTGTTGTGTAGTACATTGAAGTCGCAGATATAACAATAAGCAATTAAATTTCATTAATCAGGTTTGCTAAAGTAGCAGAAATAAAATTAATTTTTAATTAATAGTTAAAATTAACAATTATACCAGAGTCCAGTCCAAAGGAAAGACAAGTACAGTCTAACAGAAAGAAAAACATACACTGAGGTCGAGGGAAGCCCAACGCAGGTATCGCAGGCAACTACGAACACGCCACACCAGGAACCGCGAAGGAAGCAGAGCGCCACACCTAAAAAGTAGGGGTGAGCCTCGTGTCATTGGCTCAATAGGGGTCACACGGATCCCCACTGAAAAATAACGCAGTAACACGGAACAACAACCAAAAGAGCAGTAGTAGTGAAGCAGGAAAGAAAGTAAGAAAAACTACTAGTAGAAAGCTGTAAAAGAAAGCTAGGAGAGCAGGAGTAGAACAGCTAAAAAGAAAAGGGAAAAGTAAAGCCGTAAGGAATGAGAACACGTCTACCGAGCAAAGCACGGCTATCTAAGCTACTCCAAACAGTGACAGAAGGACAAACCCTAATCTCACAAAGTCAGAAGTTACCGATCCGTCAGCCAACCATTAGCCCAAACGCTAAAGCCCACGAAACCAGGCAAAAGCCCTAGAAAAGACCTAGACAGACAACAGACATTGACGCACACGACTAGAGTGTCATGTACGCAACACATAGCTATCCTTGGCAAAGCCGAGAATAGACCAACTCAGAAGGGGAAGCTGAACTTGGACAAAGCCAAGAACAGACTAACTCGGAAGAGGAACACAGACTCTAGGAAACACGAGGGTCACGTGCCAAGTGACGGAAGCACCTCCTCACTAGAGGAACAGCCAAATGCATCCACTGATGTCTTACACTACGCCACATGTATCTCGATACGGACGCCGAGAACGACGGAGATTGAGATACTCACCGAACTGAACCAGGAACTACAGTAATGAGTGACTAGTCAGGGTCACGCCCGTCGGCGTTCGTCCAAAGCCCCCCTGACCACGTGTGCACGCACAAACTCAATGCCTTGAGCCAGGCCTCTAGCTAGTTTTCTCCCCCAACAGGACGCTACTGCAAGGCAAGGGAGCCCACGGAAACTAGCCTACAAACCGTATCTCGGGAACTGCTCCACCACCACTCCCAGGTGGGCCGACACTAGAGGTCGTTGGGCTACGACTACTGGATGCTCACTAGACACGAAGACTCTGAAACACGAGTGTTGAAGTACAGATAGGCTAAGAATGCACTGTCGTATGTACTACGAAGCACCCAGACACATGGCGGTATACCAACTGCCACAGACTCAGGATAGGACAACTAGACCTGCTGACACAACGATCCTTGAGTTACAAGACTCGGGGTCAAGATCGTCACACAATGGCGGTGACAAGCTGCCAATTAGCCTAATCCTAAGTCGAGAAAAATGACACTGGATCATCGGATCCACAAACCCGTATAAAATGACACACGGAGACCTGAGGGAGCATCAAGACCCACAAAGCACCTGGACACACAAATCGAGATAAGACAACACCTCCAGGCATCTAGAACCATGTCTCGATCAGATGAGACACCAACGAGGTCACGTGTCAACCACTGGATCACACCGGGTTGACCAAAAACCAAGGATGACTCTGAAGCATCACGGAACACGACTTGATGTACAAGCACTCATGGCTACCTTCTAACATAGTCATAGCCCACATAGGACATCAAGGATATCCACGGGACAACGAGCAACCCACAAGGTCAAGCCAAGACAAATGGAGGCCAACCTATCGGAAAAACAACACAAAACAGTATTCTGAGAAGTAAACGGTCGCTCGCCTGACCGTTCTATGGGTCAAACGGTCAGCCAAAGGGCCGCTACCTCCACTCGAAACACACAGGCAATACACGGTCATACCAGGGCCGCTCAATGCCAAAAATGGTCTAAAGACATGCCGTTCCACAGAATAGAACGGCCTACAGAGGGGCCGTCTCATTGAGATGAACGGTCAAGGACATGGCCGTTCAACTCAGAAGACTCCAGAAAATAAAATTATAAAAGCGTAGGGGTAAGCGGTCTGCCTGAGGCCGTTTATATCATAGAACTGTCTCCTCATGGCCGCAGAGATGAGCCAAGCGGTCGTGATCTAACCGCTTCACATAGTCAACCCCAAATAGCTAAACTGGTCAAACTAATAGAACGGTCTAGACAAGGGCCGTTCAAACCATACGAGCGGTCTATCGTTAGACCGCTTGGCCAGACCGACTTAAAACGTTGACCAAGTCCAAACGATAAAAACGGTTGAGCCAAGGTTGCTTAAACCTTGAACACGGTCAGTCACGTGGCCGTTCAACCAGCGAACCGACATACCCAAGACAACCCGGGGAAACACGGTCTCTATTGGGCCGTTATTCAGGGAATAGCGGTCCCCCAAGGGCCGCTTACACAATAACACGGTCTATCACGAAGCCATTTAACTCTGAACCGACCAACATGAAATGGTCACCCTTGAACCACTTACAAGGTAGAACGGTTTTTGTAAAACCGTTTAAGCGTCACGGCGAGTAAAATAGGGGATCGGTCGGATCTCGGCCTTTCCACGCCCCGTTCGCTTTAAAACGAAGGGGAAACAATCCTAACGACGATACAAGCCTTCCACAGACCGGAAGGGGTCAAATCGACGCCAAAACGACACGAATCGGGCAATTTAAACGAATCGACCCTAATGGTGTCACATGGGTTCTCGGGCTTCTACCGGCCCCAAATGACCACCGATCACGATGAAACTTGCGGGAATGGAATGCTAACATATGGGGGGTTCCAATCGAACCAACTGATTTGAAAATCGTCGCCGTTTTTTGGTGAACCCAATGAACACCCCAAAAGCATGATTTTCCCAAACTTGAATGAAACCCACTCGTTCTCACACAGTTCGGTGTGAAACTACGAGGAAACGTAGAATAGGAGTAGGGCTTTCATCTCCCTACCTCCACCGATGATTCCGTGTGCCGAAGCGACTAAATCGCGCTGAAACAATCACGACGATCAAACCACGTCGGCTTTGAATCCACCGAGGGATCGCACCAAAGGAAAGAAATTAGGAATTTTCCTAATTTCTGAAAATCTGATTTTTATGCCGAAAATCCACTAATACAGAAAATTATGGAAAAATAGTCGAAGCGATCCTCTCAATGAGTACATTGCAGCTGTAGCATCCTCGAGTTGATGAACTGAGAAATAAACTCACCATAGGGTTTCGTAACTTGTACGGGAGAAAAACTCACGGGGATCGTAAAACTCAACTCAGGACCAACAAAAGCGATCCAAAACTACTCCGATAAGGATCTGGAAGATCTGATAAGAATCCTTGGATTACAGCCTCCCCTCCTTCAAAAAATGTCATCCTCAAAATTTAAGGAACTACCAAGGAGAAGCAGGGAAGAATAAACCCAAACATCTGGACTCGGAATAACATAAATCTCGAAAAACACAGTTCAGAGGGACACCGCCAGACCATCATCACAAGCACACGCTCTGGACCTCAGGGCAAATCAATCCACTGAACGAGCATGGTACACAAGTGAACACAAGTCTGACACCTCGAAATAAGGCAATGTCGCTTACGTCTCACAGGAAAGGAGACACGACCCATGCTACGACAACAACAACCGATAACACAAAACGACAGACACAGCAAGCATCAGCGTAAACAAGGAAACATAGTCCTCTCAGTTGACACTCCACAACATCATCGGCTCTAGTGCCATAAGCAACCACGAAAGCCTGGCACACAGGATGCCAACGACAGCATTGGACCACAAGCACAATCAAGTCAGTCCTCACTCAGACATTATATCTGATCGAGTCGCAAGCCAACTCACTAGGAAAGAAGAGTGCAGCACAACCAACTGACAAGACTTCGGTCCACATAGTGCCAAGACAGATTCACAAGGAAACAATGACAAAACGACAACATCAGCCCTTGCAGGATCCCGGCTCCGTACATAACATAGAACCATGGAACACAACTGCAAGCTGTGTCACATCAAGGCACGATAACAGCTGAACACATGATTGTAATGGACTAGTCATGCAATGACAAGCTTACCAAGGAATGACCCACGACAATGAGAATAATAATCTTGGGAAACACATCTCAAGGACCACGATTACGTCTCAAGAACACAACACCCAAGAAAAAGATACAGGGGAGTAGAGGGTTATCAGCCCACACGCTTCCGCTACGCACTCATACAACGCACACATGCATCGGAAATACCTCGGCATCCGCATCTCAGAACACACTCGGTACCATCGCAATTCATGGAACTTCAATATAACATGCCACGAGTACTGATCCTGTGAGCAACCGATCACAAGTCACCTAAGTGCACATCAAGAAGAGTACCAGCTGTTGACATGTTTTCCCCACCTTTTTCTCCTTCTTACCTTCCTTTTCTAATGATCAAAATGTAAAGACAAGCGAGATGAAGGAAGAAAGAAAGAAAGGGTGGAGAAGGGTGTGTGATCATGATCACCACCAAGACACGAAGTACTGAGGGGTACACGTACCTTGGAAAGAGGGAGAAAGCACTCGCCTAAAGAATGCAGCGCCGTCGAAGAAAACGGTCCCGGAGGAACCGCTTCGCCTATGGAACGGTCGTTCGACAGACCGCTCACAACGACGAATATGGAAGCGGGATGCAGACGAGTCTAGCAACATGATGGTTCGTAGAAGGCCGCGCTCGGGATCGGAACAGCTCGTGGAAGCACACTCTAATCTATAAACGGATGAAATATGGCCGTCCCAAATCTCCAGACTCCAAGGTTGTAGGATCTTATCCTCCACCCCTTCCGGCCGGCCAGAGGGGATGGGCCTCGTGCTGCGATGATGCTAACCTGCAAAACAACGTGGAGCACACGAAAAGAATACCCAAATTAGCCCTAAGATGTGTAGTAACTATAGAAAGAAATGGAGAATCGACATAATAACTTGGAATGGGCGATACCTGGGAGGGTTTTAAACCCCTATAGGGCGTCAAAGCAGATGGGAGCATGTGAAAATGATATGATGTAGTGAAAAAACGTGGAAAGAAGTGGAGAAGCAAACATGCGATGAATGAACTATGACTCAACGTTATAACTAAAACTCAAATAAAATTACTACTCCCTTGAACCGGAGGCTTAGAAGGATGTAGGAAGCCTCCCTTTCTCACTGCAGGTCGCTTGAGAATTCGGTAGAGCTTCGCCATGACCTTGAAATCTCTCCCCCTTTTCAAAGCTTGGCTTTATGAGTCTATTTATAGAGCCTTAAAAGCCAGCCCCGAAATTAGGGTTTCCAATCAATCTCAGCTCGAGATATCAACGTAAAATCTGTAGATAATGGAATTATCTTCCAACCAGTTCAAACGGCACCCCATTTGGTTGAGAAACTGCGGAGAAATGGTTGGAACAAAATGAGGATAAAATCACGGATGGAGAGAAAAAAACCCTTAGTTTTCAGCAATCGAACCATTGCGCGGTCATGCGATAGACCGCCCAGTACATTGAGCGGCCCATTACTAGACCGTCCAACCTGTCGGTGGAAATTTAGTAAATAAGCAATATTATCCAAATATCCATCAAACTGATTGATGATTTCACCGTTGGACTCTCATGAATTGGGCGGTTCTTAATGGACCACTCAGCTCATGGAACGGCCACAGACCAGCCGTCCAAGGCCTGTCGGTGATAAATCAAAGTAAATCAGATAATTAGATAATTATCTAAACAACCAACAAATCTAGGACTCTGAGATCTGGACGGTCATGGACCCACCGTTCCATTGACAGGGACGGTTAGGTATGAACCGTGCACAAGCTTTTCGGTGGAAATTCAGATAAATCACCTTAATATCCAATAAATGGCTACGCGGTTCATAGACAACCGCTCAGAAACGGAACGGTTAAGAGATACACCGCTCAATGGCTGGGCATTTGAAAATCACTAAAATGTGGTCAATCAAGGAAAACCAAGGCCCATCAAGCCCCGAATTGAAGCAGACCGAGTAAGGGAGGGAGGTACCCACAAAATATGCCCAATAAGCTACCTGAAAATATCCCAATGAGTAATGGACAACTTGAGGCATCAACAAATGAGAGTAAGAGAAATGACTCAACTTATCGGTAAAAAATGGGTGTCAACAGATGCCCCTCCTTAACGTCCTCTTTGCAGGGGAGCGAGCAGAGGTGAAGCGAAAGCGAAGTGGAACATGGAGATGAAGCGGAAACGAAGCGGAGAGGATCGAAACATGGGCGTTAAGGTAAAATGACACCCGCTTTCTTGCCAACAAGTGATAAGAATCTTCCGAAAAACTCTGAATCAACCACAAGGAGCAGTTAGACCAAAAGTTACACCAATCTGGAGGAACTAAACTAAATAAAATGGAACACACGATCAACCTCATAGGAGACACAATCCCTCGGACCAATGAGGAGACCAGAATAAGTAAAAGTAAAGCAAAGAAATGGACAAAACTCCAGATGGAGACCTCTCAATCAACCAAACCGAGTGAACCAACCAGAGAGAACCTTCCAACTCAGAGTGGACCTGTTCCTCTTACTCAAACACTATACGTACACAGTTATCCATTACTGGTGGGACATTAGCGGGCAAACCATGGGTCATGAATGCTCAAAAGATGCGTATGATGCATGCTGGGTTAAAATAAAAGAAATCGTTAAAATGAATGCAAAGAAAGGATAAAGTACAAAATACTCGAGAATAATATTGCTAGACTAGGAGAATCAGAGTAAAGACACTATCCACAACCACGGTGTGCGGGATAGAACCATCCTCCCTAGACCTTCCCAACCTAACGGCCTATCCGGTGATTAAGCATGTGAACCTGGATCATCATTATTTTTGTTAAAGGGGAACATCAGATCCTAGAACACATAAATAACCAACTGGTTCTCGAGATATTATATTATAATAACATATAGTAATGCAATAAGGGATGTAGGGATAGAAGGCCATACCTGACTTACCTATGTAGGTGAAACGACAAAATGAAGGTGATGCTGCAAAAAGAATTATGAGCAGGGTTGACAACATATATCACCAAAATCAAATTTATAGAATGCAGCATTAAAGGGGTCAAACCACATCATTTAAGCACACGGACGGTCAAAAAAGGACCGCTCCGACCACATAACAGCTCACACAAAACCATTCAATCATCAGCGATTTGAACATGAACGTGAACCTACACGGCCAAAAGTAGGCCGTTCAATTATGAAACGGGCAAATTATAGCCGCGCAAAACAAAGTTCTGTTGCTCTTCCAATGGTCCTATTTAGACCGCTCAACATTGGGGCGGTCTGACGATAGACCGCGCTATACTGACAACGTTTAAACAAAAAAACCTTTCATCTCCCTCCCTCCCCACCATAACCGACGGCGGGAGGGAAGGAGAATACACCGTTCCCCACTTCTCCCCCTCTCATTCCCTCTCTGAACCTCATTCCCCCCTCAGTCTTCCCATCTCCCCGTTCATGCGCCATAAGCACCAAGCCCGACGTCCATCCATGGTCGGAGAGGGTGAATAGACGCCGTCGACGATGACCGCCGCGGCTGCGAGAACCGATGCACCACCGCCGGAGGAGGTGCCGGCGTCGCCAATGGCTGAGGGAGAGGCTCCCCCGCCACCGCTTGAAGCCGGAGAGGAGTCTGGGGCGATCGTGCCTGGGGATGGAGACGCCGGGGAGGAGGCACCGGCGGAGAGGCCGGCCAAGAGGCCACGGGACCCTGAGGTAGGTGCACTAAACCCCCCCCCCCCATTTTCAATTTTATTTCATGCATGTTAGTTTTAGAGGATGATAGGGGCACACCACCCCTCATAAACATTATGCGAGGCCATTTGGGCCATGAACGGAGGAGGGGAAAGGTTCTCCCGTCGTTGGAGACGATGGTGATAGCGCGGTTCAACAGTAACTGCTTCACAAAACAACGCGGTTCATATAGAACCGCTCAAAGAACACACGGCCCGTGGGTGGCCGTCCAAAGAATACGAACCGACATCTCAGAACGGTTCCATGCAAACCGTTTAAATGTAGGGCGGTCCATGTTGGTCCACTTAGAATGTGAAACGTTGAAAACAGAACGGTCTTCATCAGACCGTGGAACTTAGGATGGACCTAGGTGGTCTGCTCAGAACCTGGAACACATCGAGATAGAACGACTGGAAGCAAACTGCGAAATGCAGAACGGCCTTCCATGGTTCGTTTTAAGGCAAGCATCAGATAGAAAGACGGTCCAGGCGGAACCGTGGGACTTATTGAAGCAGTTGGGAGACAACCGTTGGGATGGGAAACAGTCCATGGGTGACCATTTAGAAGGCAGAGAGTGAATTATTGAACTAAATACAAAACTCTAAATTAAAATGCAATTACTCTAAATGAATGCAGGGAAAACGTAGGACCCGTATCTCATGGCTGCAGGTTCGGGCAATGTACCTCGCGCTGCCCGACTTCCAGCGTGAGAGGCTGAGAGTCATGGGATTCTCAGAGTTTCTAAGCGTGGAGGTCAGCCAGTTTGACACACCGCTACTTTACGCTCTGCACGACCGCTGGGACCCAGTGAGTCGCACATTTCTTTTTCCGTGGGGACATATGGTACCCACGCTCGAGGACATGGCCCGACTAACTGGCCTTCCCGTGCATGGGTCTCCGGTCAGCGGGAGCACATACCCTGACTACCGGGAGATGGCCCAGGAGCTCCTGGGATTGGACTTGCTGCACCCCGAGCGGCAGTCCACCACCCTGACTCGGGCGGTGCTTCAGGACAGCCTGGGGCTTTGGCGGGCGGGGATCGTGATAGGAGAGCTACCCGAGCAGCATCTTGAGAGACTCGTAGAGCAAGCCAGACCACGGGTTGCAGCGGAGGCGGGACCGGAGGCGGATCGGGTACTGCGGTGATTCCTGACGTTACTGTTCGGTCGACTTATGTTCGCGACGCGAGGAGACGTCATCAGCTACCGTTTCTTGCTATTTCTTTAGGACCTCGACCATGTGGGCGACTACGTGTAGGGAGTTGCTGTCCTCGTGTTTTTGTTTGACACTCTGAGCTCGACGTCCCGACGGACGATGCTTGGGGGCTTCTCCCCTCTACTCCAGGTACGACTCTGACTCTTACTATGCATCTAGTATAGGACTCCTATGATTGCTATATGATGACTCTTGGTGAAATGCAATGCAGGTATGGGCCTACGTATACTTACGTGGGCTCGGGTGAGGCGAGGTGACTCACCCAGACCGACTGCCCATTGCCCGGAGGTGGACCGCACCTCGGGAGAGCGGAGGTCTCTAGAGACAGGTCCGGGAGCTCCAGGATGACATGGACACTCTACCGTACTCCTCAGTACGAATCTAAAACTAAACCCTTCAATTAAATGTAATTATATATGATTATGATGCTGATGTGACTTCATATCTTGATAGGTACGGTGGACTCCTTATACGGGGGAGGGACACGAGGGTCATCCCTGGGTGGCAGGGGCCCTCGCCTTCTCTGGACGTGACGTGTGGCTCTACTGCATGAACGTGGTGGAGCCACTACACTACAGGCTGGTGATGAGGACGACTGGCGTCCCACAGCCAGCGACGGTGGTGGACTTGCGACGGTAGAGCGCGTCCGCCGGCACCCGCGGGGAGCAGCGACGGTGGTGGACTGGAGAGAGAGAGCCACTGAGCAGATTGTAGATTGGACAGCACGTAGGCGAGTGGTGACTACCCGTGCAAAGAGTGACGCAGCGTACTATACGGCGTACGCCCGGCACTACCGGGACCAGGTGTTCCGGGGTGCCCGCCGACCGGTACGACTTCTAAACCCTAAATGCTCTCTCTATTATGCTTTCTATACATGCCTATGCACTGATGCTTGAACTTTCTACATGCAGATCGACCCTGAGGGCAAGATCACAGAGCTGCAAGGGCTCCTTCACGCCATGATCCGTGAGCGAGATGAGGCTCCGCAGGCGCTAGCCCTACTGGTGAGTTTTCTAAACCCTAAACTCTTTAATTTATGTAAATGCTTATGATTATGATTATGCCTGTGACTGACCTAGAGTTGTGGATGCAGCGAGCTGAGGGGACCTAGCGCCAGGGAGCCGACGCTCCTTCTTCTTCCTCCGCCCAGACTCCCCCAGACCGAGCCGAGCGGGATGTCTATTTCGCCCAGATGGTGGCACGGGCGAAGGCATCCGAAGGTGGCGCTCACCCAGAGGGTATGCAATCATTACACTTTCCATGTTGATTATGCTTTATGAATATGAAATGGAATTGACTTACTATGAAAATGTATGCAGCCGACCGAGTTGACTCGCCTGAGGGTCGAGCTCGAGCAGAGCCAGGCGGCGGCTAGGGAGGAGGTGGCCCGCCTACGGGAGGAGGCAGCGCAGCACCGGTCGGCGGACGCATTGGAGACGGCGCTTCTACGGGTCGAGCTGGAGCATCTCCGGGCTGGAGCGGAGGAGCTGGTGCGGGTCTGAGAAGAGCGGGACCGTGCTCTGATCGAGGCGTCCGGGCTGAGTGGGGAGTTACGGGCCTACAAGGAGATGAGCCTGCGATCAGGGCGCAGCGGGACTCCGAGCGACAGCCACAGCACTCACGGCTCTGATAGGAGTTACTTTACAGGTTCCTCCCGTCATCGGAGGAACGAGGAGGACGAGCAGCGGCGGCGATGCTAGCGTGATGAGGCAACTTCAGCGATGCCTCCCCTAAAGAGGCATGAGGGGATTAATGACAGCGACGGGGGTCAGAGAGAGGGACAGGCCTGACTTTTGTATTGGGGACCCAACTTTTGTACATATGGACATGATATGATAGTGATATGATATGCTCTATTTTGTTTTGATTTGTGGATGTGTGAATGTATGAATGAATGCAAAAAACTGACACTAACTAACTAACTACGGCTCTTAACTTGACTCGAGTGAGACGGATACGTACGAGAGACAGACAGCATGAGTGAGTGACTGAGGAGGTGAGAGACATGACAGAGCGAGAGGGAGACATCGAATTAGAGTGGGGGAGAGACGCCGACCCAGAGTGAGGGAGAAACGAGACTGAGTGACGCCAAATTGAGAGATGCCAAACTGAGAGACGCAAAACTGAGTGAGAAAGAGAGACGCCAAACAGAGGGACACCAAACTGAGTGAGAAAGAGAGACGCCAAACTGAGGGAGAAAGGGAGATGCCAAACTGAGGGAGAAAGAGAGACGAGGCCACAACTCGAGTGATACAGGTGAGAATAGGTTAAAATAGGGCTTCAGATACCCAAACGGCCCATAAGGGACCGCTCAAACCGCCACACGGGCTTCTCCTAGACCATTCAAAGCCTCTCAGCCAAGGTGATAAAACGGTTTAATATTAGCCACTCAGGGAATAGGACGGTTCCCCTATGACCGCGTTATTGATGGGACGGTCGATGATAGACCGCTCTACCTCCAGGATTCAAATCGTGTAGAAGCTTACGAACGGTCTCAAGAAGGCCGTCCGAGCGTTAGGGCGGTCTATCGCCAGATCGCTCAATGGTACGACCTGAGAGTTTGAACGAGACTGTCTTGGAGAGTCCCAACCCGAAGATAGGCATCCTAAATCATCACCAACTCTATCCCAACTTGATCTAGGCCTATCCTACCTCACTTCTGGTGGGTTTAGGCCTCTATCCATAACCAGAAAAAGTGGGATTTCAGACGGCCGGAATACGTCTCAGATTTGTCTGAATATCTGTCACAAAACACGTTTGTAACGGATTTTCGACGGATTTCAGATGGACTTAGACCGTCTGATATTCTTAGTCACAAATTTGTGACAGTTCCATTTTCTGTCTGAAATGTCGTCTGAAAATAAAATTTCAGACAGATTTAATTCAGTCACATATTCCATCTGAATATCATACGAGATATTTTCCGTCTGAAATACCGTCTGTCCTTAATTCCTTATGAATTTAAAACGGTCAAAATGCCATCCGAAAAGTGGTGAGAAAGCCGTCTGAATTTCAGACGGATATTACGACGGGTTATTGCAGACGGATATATGTCGTCTCAAATACCGTCTAAATTTCAGACGATTATACGATGGTTCGCTCAACTGGTCGTCTGAAATTTTAGACGGATATATTTCATCTCGAATACCGTCTGAATTTCAGACGGATTATACAACGGTAACTCAACCGTTTATTTGAAATTTAAGACGGATATTTTTCGTCTCAAATACCGTCTAAAAATCCATCTAAAATGTAAAAATTTAATTTTTAAAAAAATCTTAAATTATTCAAAAAAACCTGTTGGATCACAAATAAACATCAAGAAATATCCTACTGAAAAAAATATTGGGAACCTGCTGATCAAATAAACACCACCGAAAAAAAAATACTCAACACCAACACCATGCTGATCAAATAAACACCACCGAAAAAAAAAACTCAACACCATGCTGATCAAATAAATACCACCCAAAAAAAATACATCAACCCTGTTGATCCGTCTGAATATCATCAAACATCAAGAAATATCCGGTACATCGTCCATATCCTCCCTGCCCTGCTCATCTCCTCTGTTACCGCCCGCAGAAGGATCCCCCTACATTAAAAATATAATAACATTCATTCATAGATAAAAAAATTAGTGCGAAGAAATTAGCATAAATTGAAATCAACCATATCAAATTGATAACTGCAGATTTTATAGATCAACTACTAGCTTGAAACAGTATTTAAATTAATTACATTTGGAGAATGCACTTTTGAGCGCCGAGCTCAAATCGGGCATCCGATTTGGATTCCGTCAATTCTGACAAGTCACTTTCATCTCCCAGGTCGTGTTGGAACGATCGGCACAGCCATCCGACCGGTATTTCAAGTTTTAGACCCCCGGACCTGACATGGCAGTTCATTTAAACTAAGTGTATCTAGAGAATGCACTTTTGAGCGCCGAGCTCAAACTGGGCATCCGATTTGGATTCCGTCAGTTCTGACAAGTCACTTTCATCTCCGAAGTTGTGTTGGAATGATCGGCACAGCCATCTGACCGGTATTTCAAGTTTTAAACCCCCGGACCCGACTTGGCAGTTCATTTAAACTAAGTGTATTTTGAAAATAACTTTTGAGCGCCGAGCTCAAACCGGGCATCCGATTTAGATTCCGTCAGTTCGGACAAGTCACTTTCATCTCCCAGGTCGTGTTGGAATGATCGGCATGGCCATCCGACTGGTATTTCAAGTTTTAGACCCTCGGACCCGACTTGGCAGTTCATTTAAACTCAGTGTATTTTGAAAATGAAATTTTGGGCGCCGAGCTCAAACCGGGCATCCGATTTGGATTCCGTCAGTTCTGACAAGTCACTTTCATCTCCCAGGTCGTATTGGAACGATCGGCATGGCCATCTAACCAGTATTTTAGGTTTTATACCGCCGGACCTGACCTGGCAGTTCATTTAAACTAAGTGTATTTTGAAAATGAACTTTGAGCACCGAGCTCAAACCGGGCATCCGATCTGGATTTCGTCAGTTCTGACAAGTCTATTTCATCTCCCACGTCGTGTTGGAATGATCAACATGGACATCCAACTGGTATTTCAGGTTTTAGACCCCCGGACCCGACCTGGCAGTTCATTTAAACTAAGTGTATTTTAAAAATGAACGTTTGAGCGTCGAGCTCAAACCGGGCATCCGATTTGGATTCCTTCAGTTCTGACAAGTCACTTTCATCTCCCAAGTCGTGTTGGAAAGATTGGCATGGCCATCCGACCGATATTTCAAGTTTTAGACCCCCGGACCTGACCTGGCAGTTCATTTAAACTAAGTGTATTTTGAAAATGAACGTTTGAGCGCCGAGCTCAAATCGGGCATCCGATTTGGATTCCGTCAGTTCTGACAAGTCACTTTCATCTCCCATGGCATGTTGGAACGATCGGCATGGCCATCCGATCGGTATTTCAGGTTTTAGACCCCCGGACCCGACCTGACAGTTCATTTAAACTATGTGTATTTTGAAAATGAACGTTTGAGCGCCGAGCTCAAACCGGGCATCCGATTTGGATTCCGTCAGTTCTGACAAGTCACTTTCATCTCCCAGGTCGTGTTGGAATGATCAACATGGCCATTCGACCGGTATTTTAGGTTTTAGACCCCCGTACCCGATTTGGCATTTCATTTAAACTATGTGTATTTAGAAAATGAACTTTTAAGCGCCGAGCTCAAACCGGGCATCCGATTTGGATTCCGTCAGTTCTGACAAGTCACTTTCATCTGCCAGGTCGTGTTGGAATGATCGGCACGGCCATCCGACCCCCGAACCCCGAACCCCAGATTTTCTTAATTCTTCTAAACTAAGTGAGTTTTGAAAACTAGAGAGTTTTAAAATTTCAAATGAACATAATTGAGTAGTTCCATCAAAATAAAAACATAGTAAACACTCACCTGTGCGGCCTGTGCTATGGTGGTGGTGGATCGCTGAGGGACCATTACCCCCTGGGAGATGAGGCCATTGATTGCCTGCAAAATGATTGCCTGCTGGCTAGAGATCTCCTATTAGAACTGCTGCTACTTCCGTTGCAAATCAGAAATCTGCGATCGGACCATGTCCATCATGTCGCTGGCAGAAGCGCTGGGGGCAACGGAAGGTATAGTGAAGGCACTGCTACTGGTTTGGGCAGAGCTAGAACTCGCACATGATGATATCACCGTGCTAGCGTCTAGGCTCTCCCCAAAACCATATAGTCGGCCTTTCTTCAGTACACCAGCTGCTGCCACCCACTCCACCGGATCGAACTCCGGCTGCTGCGTGTCTCCCTCCCCGTACTTCTCTGTCACTGCTTTGCTATATGTTTCCTACAAATTGAATAAAATAACTAGTCAATTTCATATGAATTTCATGCCGATTTAAATGAACGGTACAAGTTACATATGTATATAAACTTACCGTTGCTGACTTAGCTGTCTCACTCACAAATTGATTAGTCCCTTCTTTTTGTGTGTTCTGTCGAACACCTCGAGGAACGACGGAGGTCGATTAAGCTCCAAAGCCTGTTATACAATTCATAGTAAAAGAAAGTCAAATATATGGATAAATGGTAAGAAGATAAATTGTTATATTACTTACCAATTTTTGTTTATGAGTCGCATAAGAGATGGACCCACTCGTATGCAAATTTGAACCTAGTTTTGACGCCCTGTTTGCTTTGGCTTTTTCAGACTTTTCTATCGACTTGGGGTCGGCAAAATGGTCACAAGATATCTCCCAATCCTCCTGCCTCATCCATAGAGGGCGGTGCGCCTTCCACAATTGTCTATCTTCACTCCCCCCACTCAATTTTTTAGCGTGTGCTCGGGCCTCATGTATTTTTGTCACGCCCCGAGCGCGGAAGATACCCGGAGACGCGTGACGAGTTTATATCAATCATGTCAATCAGAGTGGTCGTGTATTCGACACAAAGACAGAGATGCGCAAACTAACAAGATAACCCAATCCTTTATTTCATAATGGATAGACTATTACAAATCCAATACTCTGTTTAATAAAAAGGAAAAGAATACATATTTGACTCAAGAAACTAAAGAAAAGACTAGATGACACTTGAGCAGCTCTATCACTTTCACTCTTGACCATTCCCATCCGATTGACTTCCATCGTCGTCGGACTTACCTGAAAAGTAAAAAGGGACAAACGGAATGAGCGAACGCTCAGTAGGAAATTATATCTCAAGTACTAGCAATGGGTTTAAGTAATTACATCTTTCATGAATGCAATAAAGCTATGCATGCTCACATAAAACGACAAGATAGAGAGAATGTAATATCAAGGAAATAAGATGAACAAATCATGAACTTTCAATAAGATAATCAAGACATTTGAGATATTCAAGCAAGTACATTTAACAAGTCATGTCAAGAACTTTGGCTATCATGTAGCAAGCAAGTAAATTACCCTTTTTCGGGCCACGCATTTCATTTCATGTCAAGTATGATTCAAGTACAAGATGTATGTGGAATGGCCAATCAAGCAAGTCAAGTACTCGGTATAATGCTAGATACCTTATCATTTTAACTCCCATGGGCACAAGTACTTTCGGGTGCTCCTCCCAGGACCAGATCGGGCCCTATATGCGCAGGCATTTATCATGTATTTTGACATCCACTCTTGTTTATATAGCCAATATAGAATTTCAATAATCAAGCTTGTAGACGTGTATGACAACTTTGACAGAATGAAGTCCAAAATATGACAAAGGACATAGAATGGCGATAATAACGGTATAATCACGATCTCGATAAAATTAGGTAGAATATGGTTCCCTTGACTTGGGTACCATGACAAATCAATATGGACATTCTATATATAGAATTGAAGTCCACATGAACATTATATCAAGGTAAGATACCCTCATTCTTATCATAGAATTGAGGTTTACAAGAATGACATGATATGGCATGATATCATCATCCCATTAAGAATTTCTTATGATATACTCTTTGTATAATCATAAGGGCCGGTATACCATGTTTCTTTAGAGTGACATGGCATCAATGGTGTAATGGGTTTTTAGGGTACAACTAGCTCAGTCGGCCTTGAGGGAATCCAAGGCTACGAGGAGTCTTACGGAGGTCTCTATGACTAACTCGCTAGTCCAAAGGAACGGAATGTTCAATGGAGAGCTTATATGTCAATGAGAATTGAGTGTGATCGATAAAACAATCGTGAAACGTGGGACTAAACTCACGAAATGGAGAATAGTGCCGATATATATATTATATAACATATGAAACCATCGGTTAACAGAAACAGTGGAAAATCAGTTTTACAGTAAAGTAACGACTTAAGCAGAGTCGTTTATCAAGTAATTAACGCCTAGCAGAAGGGCGTTTATCTATTTTCCATATTTGCAAAATTTCAATATTTCAATAATTTATCTAAAACGCGCCCTGGGCAGGGGCGTTTCTTCACGATTTGACGACTATACCAGAAGGCGTCCTTTTTATTCACAATATTGGACAGGATATAATTAATTTCAGGAATTATCAAAAACGCGCCCTGGGCAGGGGCGTTATCATTAAATTCTATTTTGCAGAATATATATTTTTCAGGAATTTAACAGATACGCGCCCTAGGAGGAGGCGTTTCCTTTCAATTCACGCCCTATGATGGGGCGTTAACAGTTGAAAAATGACTTTGTACAGGTCGTGAATTCAATAAATATCAGAAAGCACGATTTGCATGATAATCAAGGATAACAATCATATAATCTTGATAATAAAATCAGTAGGGTTGAGGACAGAGGATCATGCATTAATGTAATCAGGATTTCATATATAATAAGTTCTTAACATGGTTAATTCATGATTAAGTGAAATTAACGCCTGAGTACAAGGCGTCAAATATTAAATTGACGACCTGGGCAGGGTCGTGTCTTGTAAATTAGCGCCCTTGACAGGGGCGTCTCTTTCAAAATATTTCAGAAAACGCATGGAAACTATAATAACCGTATGCATGACATGCTTATATATATATATCTTGCATTAATTTCATTTGGGCTACAGTAACTTGAGAAAACCTACCTTAATATGATTGAACTGACGAAGGGTTTGAAAGATCTGAAACTTCTACTGTAACCAATCAACCGCAGTAGCAGTAGGAGGAAGAAAATCTTTTTAAGAAGGAGTTCGTTTTCGATGAAGAACACCTGTTCTTGGTTTTGTCAATTTTTGCTGTAGATCCTACAGGGAAAGAAGAAACATATATTAGTTTCTTCAACTACCTAACGAGAGGATAAGGAAGAAAGAACATTACCTGGTTCTTTCGTAGGAGTTTCCCGACCTGTAAGAAGGAACATAAGATGAAGAATCATCAGTTCTTCATGTAACCGAAGCAGAAAACAAAAGGAATTAGAAGAACATATGTTCTTCACGTACCGTGCAGCAGTCGTCCGTCCAAATAGATTTAGGGTTGGATCGAACAGTTTATTTATAGGATTTTGGAAATCCTATTAGGGTTAGTGATTGTGTGGAAGTAATACTTCCATGATAGAGTCATTACCACGTTTAAACTCTTTCTAATGCTTATCAATTACCCTGGATAAGATTTGGATTCGAAACGGGACTGGAATGGAATTAACGACTTTGGTCAGGGCGTCGATTCTTGAATTGACGACCTGGTGCAGGTCATTTCTTAAGACGCGCCTTGTGTAAGGGCGTTCCTGGTTTTAAAACACACCCAAGATAGGGGCGTTGCTTTGCCTTACCTTTTTTTGGCGTTCAGAATTTTGATGCCGTGTAGTCAAGGCGTCACTTCTTGAATAACGCCTTAGCCAGAGGCGTTTCTAATTTGAATAGCACCTTTATCCGAGGCGTTATTTTATTTTATTTTATTTATCTATTTATTTGATTTATTTTAAAATCTTTATTATTATTAATATTGTATCAGGGTTGCTACACCCTCCCCCACTTAAAAAGAATTTGGTCCCCAAATTCAATTGCATATTATGTATACACGCGGAGAGTGTAGAGTATATACCTCTTAGAATAACTCGGGAAATCGTTTCTTCATAGATTCCTCGGTCTCCCATGTTGCTTCGTGTTCAGAATTCTTATTCCATTGCACCTTAAGCATGGGAATAACCTTATTCCTTAGAGCTCGTATTTCACGATCTAAGATCTTCATAGGCTTCTGTTCATAGGTGAGATCTTTCTGGATCACTAGATCTCCATGTTCAATAATATGAGATGGATCGTGTACATACTTCTTCAACATAGATATGTGAAACACATTATGCACTTCAGACAATTGAGGAGGCAATGCGATGCGATAAGCAACCTCGCCAACTCTTTCGAGTATCTCAAATGGTCCGACGAATCTTGGCGTAAGCTTGCCCTTAACACCAAATCTTCGTATGCCACGTCCAGGCGATATTTTAAGAAATACATGATCTCCAACCTGGAATTCAAGATCTCTTCTCCTTGTATCAGCATAAGCCTTTTGTCTGGTCTGAGCAACTTGCAATCTTTCTCTGATTACTTGTATCTTCTCAGTTGTATCCCTTACCATGTCTGGACCTAACAGTTGTTTCTCTCCAACTTCGTTCCAGCATAAGGGTGATCGGCAACTCCTTCCATATAAAGCTTCGAAAGGTGCCATTTGGATACTAGCTTGGTAGCTGTTATTGTATGCAAATTCCACTAGTGGCAAATATTCATGCCAGCTTCCACCAAAGTCAATGATGCAAGCTCTTAGCATATCCTCAACAACTTGATTAGCTCTCTCGGTCTGACCATCCGTTTGTGGGTGAAAAGCATTACTAAAGTTGAGCCTTGTTCCCAACGAATGTTGTAATCCCTTCTAAAAATGAGAAGTGAAACGGGGATCTCTATCAGACACGATTGAGACAGGAATTCCATGTAACCTGACTATTTCTTTGATGTATAGTGCAGCTAGCACATCAATTGACCATCGGCTTTTTATTGGCAAGAAATGTGCCGATTTAGTTAATCGGTCAATGATAACCCAGATTCCATCATGTCCTCCTTTTGATTTAGATAGACCCATGATGAAATCCATAGCAATATCCTCCCACTTCCACTTAGGAATATCTAGAGGATGAAGTTTACCAGCAGGCTTTTGGTGTTCCGCCTTGACTTGTTGGCATGTGAGACAGCGTGATACATAGTCCGCTATTTCTCTTTTCATATTAGGCCACCAAAAGTTCCTCTTTACATCTTGGTACATTTTGGTTGATCCTGGATGAATAGTGTACCTTGATCGGTGTGCTTCATCTAAGATCTTCTTCTTTAATTCCGGACAGTCGGGTATACAAGTTCTACCTTTGAATAGTAATCTTCCATCAGAAGTTAGTTGAAAATCAGATTGTCCTTCTACTCTGCCTTTGATTTCCACTAATATAGGATCATCATCCTGAAGTGCTTGTATTTCAGATAATAAATCTGACTGTATGCTTACATGAGATAAGGTGACAAATTTGGCTTCCTTGTCCAAGCTTATATTGAGCTCGGAGAATTATTCTAGCAACCTCCATTCTTGTATCATACAATTGGCTATCATTGCTCTCGGCTTTCGACTAAGGGCATCAGCAACATAATTACCATTTCCAGGATGATATTGTATATTGAAGTCGAAGTCCTTGAGATATTCCAGCCAGCGTCTTTGTCTCATGTTTAGCTCCTTTTGTGAAAATAGATATTTGAGACTTTTGTGATCGGAGTATACAGTAAACTGCACTCCATATAAGTAGTGTCTCCATATCTTTAGGGCAAATACCACCGCGGCCAGTTCTAAGTCATGGACGGGGTAATTCTCCTCATGCTTCTTCAGTTGACGTGAAGAGTATGCTATGACCTTTCCTTGTTGCATTAGGACACATCCGAGGCCAATGCCAGAAGCATCAGTGTAAACCTCGAATTTCTCTCCTTCTATTGGTAGAGCTAACACCGGAGCTGTAGTGAGATGATCCTTGAGAGTTTGGAAACTTCTTTCACATTCCTCACTCCATTCATATCGGATCTCCTTGCGAGTTAACCTTGTGAGGGGCACGGCGATCTTGGAGAAGTCTTTGATGAATCGTCGATAATATCCTGCAAGGCCTAAGAAACTTCTGATCTCGCTAGCATTGGTTGGTTTTTCCCAGTTTCTAACAGCTTCGACCTTTGACGGATCTACTGATAATCCATCTTTTGAAATCACATGTCCTAGAAAAGCCACTTCTTCAAGCCAGAATTCACACTTGCTGAGTTTTGCATATAATTGATTTGTCCTCAAGACTTGCAATGCAATCCTCAAGTGCTTTTCATGTTCTTCCTTAGTCTTGGAATATATCAATATATCATCAATGAAGACTACTATGAATTGATCCAAGTAAGGCCTGAATATGCTATTCATTAACTGCATAAAGGCAGCAGGGGCATTTGTTAGTCCAAATGGCATAACAACAAACTCGTAATGGCCATACCTGCTTCTGAATGCGGTCTTGTGAATGCCATCATCCTTGATTCTTAACTGATTATATCCCGACCTGAGATCAATTTTGGAAAAATATTTGGATCCTGAAATCTGATCAAATAACTCATCGATTCTCGGCAGTGGATACTTGTTCTTGATAGTGAGATGATTCAACTATCGATAGTCGATGCACAATCTCATGGATCCGTCCTTCTTCTTCACAAATAAGACTGGTGCTCCCCACGGGGAAGTACTTGGTCTAATAAACCCTTTTCAAATTAGTTCCATCAACTGCTCCTTCAACTCTTTGAGTTCCGCAGGGGACATTCTATAGGGTGCCTTTGAAACTGGACCAGCACCAGGGACTAAGTCAATGGTGAAGGCCACTTCTCTTTGAGGGGGTAATCCCGGCAAATCTTCCGGAAATATGTCTGGAAATTCTTACACTACCTGAATGTCTTCTATCTTGGTTTCCTTAGCTTCTTTAACAGTGACGAAAGCAAGGAAGGATACACATCCTTTCCTGACGAGCTTGCTTGCTCGAAGAGCCGAAATAAGAGGGGATTTGCTCTGACTCTTGGGGCGAGTAAAGACTAATTCTGGAAAATCTTTGAAAGCAATTTGACTATTGCGGCAATCAACCGTTGCCTGGTATTTGGATAACCAGTCCGCTCCCAGTATAACATCATACTCCTTTAGATCGAGACATATGAGATCTATAGGTAAATTCCTACCTTGAACCATTACCTCACAGTTTTGGTAGTGATGAGTAATATCATTTTCACTTCCAAGAGGAGTAGTTAGAACTATTTTTATCCATTCTGGTTCTAATGGTAACGGGTCGGCAAACTTCTTAGAAATAAAGGAATGCGATGCACCCGTATCAAATAAGACATAAGCACTTTTGGAACAAATTTTCAATGTACCTTCTACCAGTCCACCTTCTTCTTGTTCGGTCTCCTTTATTGCATGAAGTCGAGCGTTCTTTGTCACCGGGCGTTTACCATCACCGGCTTGGTCATTCATTAATGGACAATCGGGAATCCGATGTTCGCGGCTCCCACAACGGAGACAAGCTCCTAATTTCCTCCAGCATTCTTCGGTCTTGTGACCAGCCTTGTCACAATGCTTGCACACTACGTTTGAAGGTGTAGTGGTGATAGAGAAGGGCTTGGTCTTCTTGAATTTTTGATCTTGAGAGGAAGGACCTCCATTACTAGGCCTCTTCTTAAAGTTGGGTTTAAAAGAACCCGAACCTGTGACTTGTTCCTTCTTGTCTTTTCCACGGATCCTATCAGATAGTTCCGTGGCATCTTCAAGTAATTGAGCTCGGCGCACTATTTCAGAATAAACTTGGATGTCCATAGGCGCCAGTTGAGTAATATAGTGGGGCCTAAGCCCATTAAGAAATCTACGGGCTTTCATCTTCTCCGTGCTAATAAGATGCTTAGCATATCTAGACAACCTGGAGAACTGAGCTTCATAATCTGCTAATGATAAAGATCGTTGCTTTAATGCAGCGAATTCTACAGCCTTCTTTTCTTGGACTCGGTCCGAGAAATATTTAGCATTGAAGTATTCCACAAATTCTTCCCATGTTACTTGAGTAGGATCGATGGTTGCTTCAATAGACTCCCACCAGCATCTAGCATCCTTCTCTAACTGGAATGTAGCTAATAGAACTTTGTCCTGATCCGTGCATTGCATAACATGGAATATACGCTCAGTCTCCCGAACCCAATGCTCGGCATCGTCCGGATCGGTCGATCCCATAAACTTCGGGGGATTCATGCTCTTAAAGGCTTGGTGTAAGTTTCCAGCTCGTGGAGCACCACCCTGTGCTACCTGTTGTAGCACTTGAGTCATTCCTTGAAGGGTACGCTGCATGTTGCGCCATTGAGCACGTTCGGCAGCCATTATCCTACAATTACCATAACTATATTAGTATTATACCACTGTGATCTTATTAAAAGACTTATTGACTCTTAACCCTTGGTTCTACCCAATCTCACTTGGTTAAACGTTCAACTTATCCTTGGACTTGGGTTTTTTTCCTAGGAATTGAATACCTTAGGCTCTGATACCACAAAAATTGTCACGCCCCGAGCGCGGAAGATACCCGGAGACGCGTGACGAGTTTATATCAATCATGTCAATCAGAGTGGTCGTGTATTCGACACAAAGACAGAGATGCGCAAAATAACAAGATAACCCAATCCTTTATTTCATAATGGATAGACTATTACAAATCCAATACTCTGTTTAATAAAAAGGAAAAGAATACATATTTGACTCAAGAAACTAAAGAAAAGACTAGATGACACTTGAGCAGCTCTATCACTTTCACTCTTGACCATTCCCATCCGATTGACTTCCATCGTCGTCGGACTTACCTGAAAAGTAAAAAGGGACAAACGGAATGAGCGAACGCTCAGTAGGAAATTATATCTCAAGTACTAGCAAGGGGTTTAAGTAATTACATCTTTCATGAATGCAATAAAGCTATGCATGCTCGCATAAAACGACAAGATAGAGAGAATGTAATATCAAGGAAATAAGATGAACAAATCATGAACTTTCAATAAGATAATCAAGACATTTGAGATATTCAAGCAAGTACATTTAACAAGTCATGTCAAGAACTTTGGCTATCATGTAGCAAGCAAGTAAATTACCCTTTTACGGGCCACACATTTCATTTCTTGTCAAGTACGATTCAAGTACAAGATGTATGTGGAATGTCCAATCAAGCAAGTCAAGTACTCGGTATAATGCCAGATACCTTGTCATTTTAACTCCCATGGGCACAAGTACTTTCGGGTGCTCCTCCCAGGACCAGATCAGGCCCTATATGCGCAGGCATTTATCATGTATTTTGACATCCACTCTTGTTTATATAGCCAATATAGAATTTCAATAATCAAGCTTGTAGACGTGTATGACAACTTTGACAGAATGGAGTCCAAAATATGACAAAGGACATAGAATGGCGATAATAACGGTATAATCACGATCTCGATAAAACTAGGTAGAATATGGTTCCCTTGACTTGGGTACCATGACAAATCAATATGGACATTCTATATATAGAATTGAAGTCCACATGAACATTATATCAAGGTAAGATACCCTCATTCTTATCATAGAATTGAGGTTTACAAGAATGACATGATATGGCATGATATCATCATCCCATTAAGAATTTCTTATGATATACTCTTTGTATAATCATAAGGGCCGGTATACCATGTTTCTTTAGAGTGACATGGCATCAATGGTGTAATGGGTTTTTAGGGTACAACCAGCTCAGTCGGCCTTGAGGGAATCCAAGGCTACGAGGAGTCTTACGGAGGTCTCTATGACTAACTCGCTAGTCCAAAGGAACGGAATGTCCAATGGAGAGCTTATATGTCAATGAGAATTGAGTGTGATCGATAAAACAATCGTGAAACGTGGGACTAAACTCACGGAATGGAGAATAGTGCCGATATATATATTATATAACATATGAAACCATCGGTTAACAGAAACAGTGGAAAATCAGTTTTACAGTAAAGTAACGACTTAAGCAGAGTCGTTTATCAAGTAATTAACGCCTAACAGAAGGGCGTTTATCTATTTTCCATATTTGCAAAATTTTAATATTTCAATAATTTATCTAAAACGCGCCCTGGGCAGGGGCGTTTCTTCACGATTTGATGACTATACCAGAAGGCGTCCTTTTTATTCACAATATTGGACAGGATATAATTAATTTCAGGAATTATCAAAAACGCGCCCTAGGCAGGGGCGTTATCATTAAATTCTATTTTGTAGAATATATATTTTTCAGGAATTTAACAGATACGCGCCCTAGGAGGAGGCGTTTCCTTTCAATTCACGCCCTATGATGGGGCGTTAACAGTTGAAAAATGACTTTGTACAGGTCGTGAATTCAATAAATATCAGAAAGCACGATTTGCACGATAATCAAGGATAACAATCATATAATCTTGATAATAAAATCAGTAGGGTTGAGGATAGAGGATCATGCATTAATGTAATCAGGATTTCATATATAATAAGTTCTTAACATGGTTAATTCATGATTAAGTGAAATTAACGCCTGAGTACAGGGCGTCAAATATTAAATTGACGACCTGGGCAGGGTCGTGTCTTGTAAATTAGCGCCCTTGACAGGGGCGTCTCTTTCAAAATATTTCAGAAAACGCATGGAAACTATAATAACCGTATGCATGACATGCTTATATATATATATCTTGCATTAATTTCATTTGGGCTACAGTAACTTGAGAAAACCTACCTTAATATGATTGAACTGACGAAGGGTTTGAAAGATCTGAAACTTCTACTGCAACCAATCAACCGCAGTAGCAGCAGGAGGAAGAAAATCTTTTTAAGAAGGAGTTCGTTTTCGATGAAGAACACATGTTCTTGGTTTTGTCAATTTTTGCTGTAGATCCTACAGGGAAAGAAGAAACATATATTAGTTTCTTCAACTACCTAACGAGAGGATAAGGAAGAAAGAACATTACCTGGTTCTTTCGTAGGAGTTTCCCGACCTGTAAGAAGGAACATAAGATGAAGAATCATCAGTTCTTCATGTAACCGAAGCAGAAAACAAAAGGAATTAGAAGAACATATGTTCTTCACGTACCGTGCAGCAGTCGTCCGTCCAAATAGATTTAGGGTTGGATCGAACAGTTTATTTATAGGATTTTGGAAATCCTATTAGGGTTAGTGATTGTGTGGAAGTAATACTTCCATGATAGAGTCATTACCACGTTTAAACTCTTTCTAATGCTTATCAATTACCCTGGATAAGATCTGGATTCGAAATGGGACTGGAATGGAATTAACGACTTTGGTCAGGGCGTCGATTCTTGAATTGACGACCTGGTGCAGGTCGTTTCTTAAGACGCGCCTTGTGTAAGGGCGTTCCTGGTTTTAAAACACGCCCAAGATAGGGGCGTTGCTTTGCCTTACCTTTTTTTGGCGTTCAGAATTTTGACGCCGTGTAGTCAGGGCGTCACTTCTTGAATAACGCCTTAGCCAGAGGCGTTTCTAATTTGAATAGCGCCTTTATCCGATGCGTTATTTTATTTTGTTTTATTTATCTATTTATTTGATTTATTTTAAAATCTTTATTATTATTAATATTTTATCAGGGTTGCTACAGTTTTCCTCTTGTAACTTGACTGCATAGTAGACTCCTAGGCACGACGACATCTCGCCGCGTCATGTCCACACGTGAATTGAAAAGACCGCTGTAAATCAATTACTTTTCACACTTAGTATACTTTTGTAAATTGAGTTTGGAAAATACTTGAATTAAATGACGTAATTACTTACTAAGAACATGTTGTACAATGAATCACGGACGGCCATCGGAAATTCTCTGAAAGTGGATGCTGCCCCGGGCACATGTGCCAACATGAGTTCGGTGGAATGATGGACATCATTGTGGGGTTCAAATTTCTTACTACAATTGCAAATGTCAAATGTCAAAATATTCATATTAGACAGTTGAAGGCTAATTAAATAATGAATGTAATATAACCTTATAGATTTACCCGGACATCCAACACGGGCGACGTCTATCATGGGCCGTGCCTCCCTCGTGACAACTGTCGGCATCGTCAAGTGGCTGACTGGTGGGGGTGTGCCCTGTACAAGTGGAAGGTGGTGGGAGGGCACTAGGATCTGTAAGAATAGATATTCACAAGTAAAACTAAGTGTATTACAGATCTTTGAAATAACATAATTATGTAAGGAGGGCACTGGGACCTATACATACCTGCAATGGGAGGTGGTGGGGGTGGCATCTGCATAATAGGTGAGAGACCACTGATACCTGCAAGAATTAATTTTCATAAGTAAAACAAATGTTGGAGAATTTAAATTAAAATATACATACCTGCAGCGGGAGGTGGTGGGGGTGGTGTCTGCACAACAGGTGGGAGGCCACTGAGACCTGCAAGAATTAATTTTCATAAGTAAAATAAATATTAGAGAATTTATATTAAAATATACATACCTGCAGCGGGAGGTGGTGAGGGTGGCGTCTGCACAACAGGTGGGAGGCCACTGAGACTTGCAAGAATTAATTTTCATAAGTAAAACAAATATTGGGAACTTTAAATTAAAATATACATACCTGCAGTGGGAGGTGGTGGGGGTGGCGTCTACACAATAGGTGGGAGGCCACTGAGACCTGCAAGAATTAATTTTCATGTGGAGTGATACAAATATTGCGAACTTATAATTAAAATATACATACCTGCAGCGGGAGGTGGTGGGGGTGACATCTGCACAATAGGTGGGAGGCCACTGACACCTGCAAGATTTAATTTTCATAAGTAAAATAAATATTAGAGAATTTAAATTAAAATATACATACCTGCAGCGGAAGGTGGTGGGGATGGCGTCTGTACAACAGGCAACGAGCCGACACTTGAACCTAAAAAAAATTCTTTTAGGCTAGTAAATGATGTAAACATTTATATAGCTAAATTTTTTAATATATATACCTGTGCCCGAAGAAGACGCCAAACAGGAGGGAGTAGAGCCCTTGTCACTGCCCTATTTCCTCCCACTCCCAGTACGACCTCCTCGAACCGTTTCTTTATTACTAACAAAACAACTAATAAATATTAATCCTCAATTGCACAAGACTAAAATCTCGTTATTAAAAATTATGCAAAAAGGTAAGGAGATCTCACTAAATTATGAAAACGTGCCTCCCTCATGTTGATGATATATCTACCTCATCATCATCTTCGACACCCATAGTAGTCTCATCAGATTGAAACTCTTCGTCTTCATCTGATTCTTCCTCCCCTCTAACATCAACATTTAGCTCCATCGGATCGACTTCTTCCACTTCATCTCGCGTACATAATGACAATGGCTCATTAGATTCGTCCAGATTAAATCTAGAGGAACCGACAACGCCAACTTTGTCTGATTGATAATATTTAGCACTAGCAACCTCTGAGACATCTCCACTCATAGTTAACTCATAAGTGGGAAAGAGTTTTGAATTAACCCTGCAAACTGCCCACCAATCTCTATTCTTGGATGATGGATAGCTTGAATAGTACACTTGCTGGGCTTGTGCGGTGAAAATGAACGGTTCATAGGTCTTAAGTTTAGACCTATGCTTGACATCGACAATCCCATAATTTGTGTCATGTCGAATAGAACTAGGATCAAACCATTGACACTTAAATATCTATACATGATTGTCTTGTCCCAAATACTGAAGTTCTAAGACTTCTTCAAGAATACCATAATAGTCCAATTCCACTTCATTGTATAAACTTCCCTTCACCGATACGCCGCTGTTCATCGTAGACTTACTTCGCCCATAATCCCTTGTATGAAATTTGTATCCATTCACAATATATCTTGGATAGGCACGTGTCTGGTTTGAGGGGCCATGACTTATCTGTTGTACTCTTTGATCAGTAATGAGACCTTATTCAACCTATATTCAAATTAGAGTAGTTAAAATAATAACAATTACCTCAACATACATAAATACAAACATATATATTCAACGATGACACTAACTCGGTTTCTCAGCCATTTGGTAAAAAACTTCTCGCGTTCTTTTTCAATCTCCACGTCCTGGATATTTGGGCATTTTTCAGCTAATTCTGAATCAAATTACCTGCAATATAAATGCACTACTACTTTAAATAACTGCAGAAGAAGGATGAACAACTTATGGTTGCTGGAAATGTGAGTTAAGAACTTACTCAACATAAGGTTCAATCTCGAGGCAATTCAGAAGAATATATATCTCAGCGGCGTGCAACTCTCTATCTTCGAGCGTGTGAGTCAAGCAACGTCTGAACGCACGTCCAGGATGTTTAAATATGGAGAGCCGATCGGACGATTAATCCCCTCCCCCATCATCATTACGTGGAGGTCGAGTACGACGAGTTTGAATCCCTGGCTCAAAGTACATAAAATAGAAGTTTGAAATTTCTTCAAGAATGTATGCCTCAACACTCAAACCCTCCACCTATGCCTTGTTGCGAACTTTCATTTTTAATTCATGCATGCACCTACAACAACAAGTCAGATGGAAACGATATGTACCAGCCATGGATGACTTGTAAGTTAACAAAAATTGTCACATACCTCTCAAATGGATACATCCATCAAAATTGTACTGGCCCTCCAACGATAGCCTCATATGGCAAATAAACGACCACGTGTTCCATCAAATCAAAGAATGTCGGAGGAAATATCTTCTCTAGCTTGCAAACGGTTGTGACAACTTTTTCTTCGATAGTTTGTACATCCCGAAGTCTGAGTTTTGATGCACATAAAATCTTGAAAAATTGACTCATCTCAGCTAGTGCTCCCCATATCTGCTTTGGCAACAAATCACGAAATGCAATGGGCAGTAGCCTCTCCATGAACACATGACAGTCGTGATTTTTCATACCATATATTTTCCCCTCATTAACATTCACACAACGGGCTATGTTGGATGCATATCCATCTGAAAATCTCAACTGTTTCAACCACTGGCACACTTCCTTGATCTGTGTATCATGAAGCACGTAAGTTGCTTTAGGCTACACAGTTTTGCCATTTACATTCTGTAGTTCCAGTTCTAGACGTTTACAACGCATCTTTAAATCTATACGTGCTTTGGCGTTGTCCTTTGTTTTCCCTTTAACATTCATGATCGTATTGAACACATTATCAAAAAAATTCTTCTCGGTATGCATGACATCCAGATTGTGTCGTACAAGAAGAGTTGACCAATAAGGCAATTCTCAAAAAATGCTTTTCTTGTTCCAGTTGTGATCCTTTCCAAAACTAGGGAGTTTCCGTGTGCTACCAGACAATTTTACATCTGGTAAATTGTGCACCCGTGACGCCATATGTAGACCCAACACCCGTTGCAAGTCAGCTTCATGCATTTCAACAGTATTTTTTTTAAATGAGTCTTTTTGCCTTCGAAAAGGATGGTCACTTGGTAGCAACCGCCGATGGCAATCAAACCAGCATGCTTTCCCACCATGTTTCAATACAAATGATTTGGTATCTTCCATACAGTAAGGACATGCTAACCTCCTATGTGTGCTCCAACCAGATAGCATTGCATATACAGAGAAGTCACTTATTGTCCAGATCAGTGCAGCCTTCATAATAAAATTTTGCTTCCTATATGCATCATAAGTAACAACTCCATCAGTCCATAAAAATTTGAGCTCATCAATGAACGGCGTAAGATATATGTCCAAATTTTTTCCGGGACTTTTTGGACCAGGAATTACTAAGGACAAAAATAGATTTTCTCGCTTCATGCACATGTGCGGCGGAAGGTTGTACGGTGTCATGAACACTGGCCAACAAGAATAAGATGCCACTGAACCACCAAATGGATTAAAACCATCTGTGCATAAACCCAATTGAACATTACGTGACTCCCTTGAAAAGGCAAGATGAGTACGACTAAAGTGAGTCCAAGCTTCACCATCGGCAGGATGACTGATTATATCATCAACACGACATACTCTTTCGGTGTGCCATGTCATATGTCGAGCCGTCTTTGAGGACATATACAGTCGCTGCAGCCTAGGCACAAGAGGGAAGTATCGCAACGCCTTGTAAGGTACATCTTTTGCCTTTGAATTGACCCCCCCCTTAGGTTTGAATCTGTCATAGCCACAAATGGAACATGATATCTTATCTGCATCGCCTTTGTAATATAACATACAATGATTCGGACATGCATCTATTTTCACATATCCAAGTCCTAAGTCATTGACCATCTTTTTTGGACGGTAAAAATTTTCTGACAACTTCTCGTCTCGAGGCAACATACTCTTGATCAAGAGGAGGAGATGGTCAAAACAAGTCTCACTGATGTGAAATTCAGATTTCAAGTTCAACAACTATGACACTGCAGACAATCGAGTGTGCTTTTCACAACCATCCCATAGCGGCTCATCAGCATCCCTAAGTAGTTCATAAAATCTTCCGACTGTCTTATTCGGCGCTTCCTCATGAACATTAAAACTAGGACCAGTAGCATCTACAACCATATCCATGTACCCACTTGTGCCTGCAATATTGTCGGGCTCATACCTCAAGAATTGCTCACCATGACACGTCCAATTCGTATAACCATCCCTGAACCCTTTCGTGTACAAATGATGTTGCACATCCCATGTTGAACACCACCTCAAGTTTCTACAACTTGAACAAGGGCATCGAATGTGACCGTCGTGATCTATTGCTGCATTTGGATTCCCCAATGCAAATTGAATGAAACTCTCAACCCCATGCTTAAATTCATCTGACACCACCCGGTTAACTATTGTACGATACATCCATGAACGATCTGTCGGCATTTTGCCTGCACCCAATAAATGGCAATACACATCCTAACTTTCAAATCATTACTCATGATATTACACCCGACCCTTTCCTCACATCATTCATCATAGACCATTTGCAGTTGGAAGAGGAATATTAATTAGATTATCACTTTTTAACCCATCCATGAAGGTTTGATCGTACAATCACTTACTATATGTACTGCACGATTTGCTGAAAATTTTGGCATCATCTCCCCACACTTCTCCGATATACCAAAAATATTTATTGATTTTGAAAGTTTCTTAAACACTTACAAGTAAGTGGTTAAGAAAACACTCAAAATCAATAATGGTATATCAGAGAAGAGTGAGGAGACACAACCGAAATTCTCAACAAACCATACAAACACATATAGTAAATGACTGCCTAAGTGCGATCAAACATTCACCGACTATCCAAACGGGACAATTCAAGACTTTGAGGTAGATATATACATTCTCATAAACAAATGAGAACATACACATCAATCCCAAAGTCTTGAACAGGAAGGCACATTGACACGGTTTTAACACGCTCTCCTGAGGTGCGTGTAATGTTAGGTCGCACCCACACACCTCAGCTCACAGGGAATACCCCATGCATTTATATAACATAAAATTAAATAACAACGCAATTATCATTATGCATATATCAAATTAAATAACACCCAAATTACAAAATTTTTCAAATAAAGAACATCGAAGCTAAACAATCTACATTTTTGAGTCAAATTAACATCAAATTTCTATTAAAATCAGATTTAAAAATATATTTACATGCATTTAAAATCCAAAAAGTTTTAAATAACAAAATGAATTTTTTGGGTATTTACCTATTGCTATAGAGAATTTTGATTTCTTTATATTTATCCACATCTTTGTATATATGTACTACTTAAGATATGTGGTCATTCCATTTCTCTATATCTTCTTATCATCATAAGATAAGGTTCAAATGGGATCACTTTCAGCCTCAGTGGAGCATCTATGGCATCAAGAATGTATCCCTTGGTGGCAGGGGAGCATATGTTGTCTAGGTTCTAGCGGTTTGTGCACTGCTGTCTCTGGAGGGCATCCATTGCCTCTAGAGAGCATCACTAGTGTTAGAGGAGCATGCATTGCTAGTTCAAGGTATTTCGATGTCACTCGGAGCCAGTCGACCGACATACTGTTTGTGCCGACCTGGTTCTTTGGGCAATGCATGACCTGACTAATGGTGGGGGAGCATCTACAATCGCTGGAGGGCATACTCGGTCTTAGGAGAGCATCCTTTGAGATAGGCGAGCATGCACGTCTAATGTACCCCGGAAGAGGATTTATGTTTAGTCAGGGGCATTGTTGTCCTTAATCTCCTGACTAATGATGTCCTAATCTCCTAGTATAAAAGGGTGAACTCTCTCTTTGTATTGTAATGGAGCCGTCTGATTATTAGTGGATTACTGCTGCGGCCGTGGATGTAGGAAGACATCTTGCCTCCGAACCACGTAAAAAATCCATGTGTGTTCTTGTTATTGATCTTTTCTTTCTCCTTTCTTCTTTCTCCTCTGCTGGTTGTCCATCTCTGAAGGTATTGCATTTCCTAACAAGGGTGCAGCTAAAATTGGAAGGCTGGCAGTCAAAATTCTATCTCAAACTGGTAGAGACGTATTGATTGACTCAGTTTTATATAGTATGCCATTTTTCCTTGCCTAAGTCACTTTTATCCCAAAGAAGGTGATCAGTTTCATTGACCGGCTATGTGCAAATTTTTTTTGGTATGGAGAGAAAGGCACCAAACGCAGGCATTGGGTAGCATGGTCAGATATCCAGAGACCTAAGTTAGAGAGAGGTCTGGGAATTAGAGATCTGTAGTGGGTTCAGACTTCTTTGGCAATCAAAACCCTTTGGAACATTGTTCATGGGTCTTCTCTCTGGTCCATGTATGCTAGGCGCAGATTCATCAAGGCCCATCTAACCAGCTCTTTCCTTTTAATCTTCACCTCTTATTTTCACCTGATGCATTTCCTTCATTCCTTTCTTTCCCCCTTTTCTCGATGCCAAGGCAGGGGTTGTTCACTGCTAGGAGAAATCAACAGCAAACCTCATTCCCCTTGTTTGCTCTTCCATATTGGACTCTACGATTCATCTTTCAGGTTCTCATGTTCTGGACTCTACGAAGAACATTTCTTGTTCTTCTTTTCATCCTTATTCATCTGATTCTCTTAGCTTCCCAATCTATGATGGTAGCTATGATCCCTCTATGTGGGTGAAAGAAGTAAATGCTTATTTTTCTTTTCATCATACCCCAGTAGGTCATAGGGTAGATACGACATCTTTTCACCTTTGGGGCAAAGCTTTGGACTGGTTTGGGAGTCTTCTTGCTTCAAGACCTTCAGTTTCTTGGTTAGACTTAGTTGAAGCATTCAATTTCTATTTTAGATCTACCAATAGTCATCACCAGATTTCATTCTCATGTTCTCATGATCCTAGCACCGTTCATGAGGTTCCGAGCATAAGGGAACAGAAGATTGAGATACAAGATAATGTAGATTCTAGAACTGATCATGTTGTACGAGTTGGTGCTGCACAGGTCAACTCCGGTGGGGCTTTTAGTACATCATTGCCCTCCCACAGAGCTCCCCCTCCTCCCCCCCTCCCACCCCCTCCTGCTCCCACCGAGCACCCACCCTCCCACTGAGCCCCCCCTCCTGCTCCCACCAAGCTGCCACCCCCTCCCACAGAGCTCCCCCTCCCCCCTCCCACTGAGCCCCCTCTCCCACCGAGCCCCCCCCTCCTGCTCCCACCGAGCTCCCCCCCCCCTCCCACAGAGCTCCCCCTCCTCCCCCCCCCTCCCACCCCCCTCCTGCTCCCACCGAGCACCCACCCTCCCACCGAGCCCCCCCTCTTCCTACCACCGAGCTCCCCCCTCTCCCACAGAGCTCACCCTCCTCCCTCCCCCTCCCACCCCCCTCCTGCTCCCACCGAGCTCCCCCCCCCCACTGGAACCCTCTCGGATGCCCCTCCCCCCTCCCACCGAGCTCCCCGTCCCACCGAGCTCCACCCCCCTCCCATAGAGCTCCCCCTCCTCCCCCCCCACTGGAACCCTCTCGGATGCCCCTCCCCCCTCCCACCGAGCTCCCCGTCCCACCGAGCTCCACCCCCCTCCCACAGAGCTCCCCCTCCTCCCCCCCCCTCCCACCCCCCTGCTCCCACTGAGCTCCCCCCCACGGGAACCCTCTCGGATGCCCCTCCCCCCTCCCACCGAGCTCCCCATCCCACCAAGCTCCACCCCCCCCCCCCTTATTGGCCCCTCCCCCTCCCAGACCAACCGCCCCTCCACCCCCTTGCCACCAAAACCCTCCTCACCGGAACCCCTCTAGGATGAAAAAAAAAGACAATAGCACCATGGGCGATGGCCGGCGACCTCTGGCGAAGAGTGAGAGGGAGAGGGAGTGGGGGAGGGGAGAGAGAGAGGGAGAGGGCTTACTTGACCGATGAGGGCGACGATGAGGATGGTGAGGACCGACGAGGTCGACGGTGAGTATGGCGCGGGACTGGTGGGGAGAGCGAGCTCCGGCGACGAGGGTGACGGCGAGGATGACGCGGGACTGGCGGGGACAGCAAGCTCCGGTGACGGCGAGGATAGCGCGGGACTGGCGGGGCGAGCAAGCTCCGGCGACGACGAGGATGGTGTGGGAATGGCGGGGACTGCGAGCTCCGGCGACTGGGAAGGGGAAAGAAAGAGTGAGAGGGAGATGGGGGGGAGGGGGGATGGGTTTCTCGAGGGGGGGAAAAGACCGTCTCAGACGGATTTCAAACAGAAAGTTTTTCTGTCTGAAATTACAGACTGATTTCAGACTGACTTTATTGCCGTCTGTAATTTCAGACTTATATTCAGACGATAAACATATCCGTCGCATAGCTTCAATATTTTAGATTCATCTGTAATTTCTGACTTATATTCAGACGGATAAGATCCGTCTGAAAATTTCATCTCTAATCCCGATTTTTCTACTAGTGATCTAAGCCCTATAAGTAGGAGGGGGCTCCAAATTTGTGACTCACATCACACCCCTCTTTCTAGGCCTCAAACCTTTGTTATTCTTCATCCAATCATCATGAAAAGGTCCTTTGAGGGGAGTTCCATGGAGGGGGCAGCTTATGAAGGGCCAAAGCCGGTCAGGAAGGAGCGTGAAGTACTCCAACGGCTGACCACGATCCCTCGTCATCTCAGTTCGAGCCCTTTAAGAGAGGTATGTTAACATGTTTTCATTCAAGTCAATTTATTCATTTATTTACTTACACGTTCTTCCTTTCTTTCTCCCTCTATCTCAGCTTCTCCCTGGCTCTAGGCGCTATTCCACTTTGAAGTGGATGGCTCCCATGATTCGTGCATTGCCCCTAGGAGTGACATCTATCTTGAGGTCTTGGCACCTACATCGACACTTGGTATTAGGCCGAAATTATCCAAAGCTTTCTCTTGACTGGCAAAACATCTTAGCCTTGGTAGAAATCTGGCACCCTCAGACCCATACATTCATTTTCCCATCGTTTGAGGCCACTATCCTACTAGAACAGGTAGAGACCTACTTCTTTTTTTCCTAGGTCCCAAGTGCGAGAGGAGGACTCAGTGTGTCACACCGTGGCCCCTATAGACCCTAGACTTATCTTGATAGGGTTTATACCGGATAGTAGGGACATCCACACCATCATAGGCCCACGTGAGATGCATCTTCTTCCTCTTAGCCAGTGGGTAGTTGAACACTGTAGGAATAGGTGTGGGTGGGATGAGGCCATAGCCAAGGCCGCGTCTATTTGCTTATGCGGGTCTATCTTGTTCCCCTCAGTTGACCATGTGCTAGAGACTCCTATCCTTAGTACCATCAGCGGCCTGTGGTAGGGTCTTTCTATCTCCCAGGCCGTCCTTGCCAACTTGTACGAGGGCCTTACCTCAGCAGCTCTAGGAGGTCCTCTCTTTGGTTCCATGACACTCTTAGAGTGCTGGATGGGTGTCAGGATGAAATTCATTCACAAGGAGGATGTCACTTCAGCTAGCAGGATCTTCGGTAGCCACCCCCTCTTCTTCATAGGTGGCGCTTTTGGGTTCTCTCCACAGGTGGAATGCAGGATAGCAGAGAAGACGACCAGGGACGAGTGGCGACTGCACCTCAGCAGGCTGCCCCTAGACTGGTTCGTGATGCTACCTGACTTCCTCCACGACACCACTGTCAAGGTACCTAGGAGGCCAGGCTTGGATCTGAGGCTTGTGAGTGACACCGCACTGGCGATGTACAGCCCGCACCGGTGCTACCTATAGGTTGGACTACCTAGGACCGTTCTTCCAACACTGCCCCACCTTCCAGCTCTACAGGCGAGGAGGATTGGTACAGAGGAGGACGAGCAGGCGGTCAGGAGTGCCCTGATCATGTGGGAGGTGAGTAGGGTGCTTACCCTTCCAGCGGAGGTTGCAGAGATTCTGGTGATGCGCCAGGCTTACGTTAGAGAGCTGAGAGAGATACGTCCCCGTGGGGATGCCCAACGGAGGACTGAGTGATTTGCCTTTTCTTTCATGATGTTTGATGTAAAGACTTATGCTTAGAGAGTTTGATATATGAATGAATAAAATTGATGATCTGATTGATTTGAGTTGGGCTTTTTCTTGGTGTGATTGAGTGAGTTGGGATATGACTTCAAAATGCACACGGTCACGGATTGATTGAACTTTCATCTTCAACCTGCCCCTGCACACACACAAACAAAGAAAACAGATTAAATCTGTTTTAGGCTTAACCCCTTGCCTGTAGTAAGTTAGGAAATGACCAGTTCTTGATTTTTGGTCAAGGGGGTAAGTCTTATCGAATAGGCAAATGACAAATGAAAATGAATGCTATGGATGCTATGAATGCAAATCATAAAAATACTTTTTGTGATTTTGAAAGTACTTGATTTTTTTGTGGGATTTTGAAATATTTGATTTTTTTAGTTTGAAATATTTAATTTTTTTGGGTTTTGTAACTACTTGTTTTTTTTGGATTTTGAAACCAGCCCAAACCTGACGACGGGGAACCTCATATCTCACTAGGGGTTTCCTGGATTCAACGTGTGCTAAAAATGACTACCCATGGCCGGGGCCCACTCTCACTCAACGGTGCCTCTACCGAGGCCATACCCGTGGCAAGGTTCATTCCTTAGAAAACAAAAATGAATTTGGTAGAAAAGCTGGCGATAGGTATAGAGATTTTTAGGGCTTGAGTTCCTCTCACGACACCCCTTTTCAAAGAATTTTTGATCTGTTGCGCCGGGGCTTTATGTCTGTCTTCGAACCTACATCCGCTCTAGGCACGCATCGGGCTCATAACGTCCCGCGGGGAAACTATACTGCCACTCTTGTCATGCCTAGTTTTGTTATTTTGGGGATTCTTAGACTTTCGAGCTTCGAGCTTGAGCTTTTTGCTTCGTCTTTGATTTTGCCCCTTTTCTCTATTTCTTTTCTTTCTTTTTTATTTGCTCTTACAACTGTGGAATAAGGTCATGACGGGCTGCCCCTATTTGAGACCTCTTTTGTCGGGGGTGTCTAGATCAGTTCTCGCCCCCTTATTCACCACTTGCCCCTATTTTTAGCCAAGAGAGGAGAAAAACAAGGATTTTCACTTTCCCCTAAGCATGGCCAATGGAGAAACGGTGTTGCGCAAAAGAGAAAAAACCGAACCACAGGGGGTCGTGTAGTGTGTGGATGTTGAACCGGGGATCTCCCTTCGTAATCAAGTAGAGGCACATCCTGCCGCCGGGCCATTGCTGGCTTGAATCTATGGATAAAAATATTTTAATTACAACCCATTCCACGAATTCGGCAGTTCTTCACCCTCCGCGTTAACTAAGCGATACAAGTTACCCGGATAGACTTCCATAACTACAAACAACCCTTCCCAATTGGGTTGCAACTTAGACCTGGGACCTGCTGATCTGATAAATTTACGTTTCAAAACCATATTACCCACTTGGAATTTTCTTTTGATAACCTTCTTTTAAAAATATCGCGAGACACGTTTTTGATAAACTGAGACGTGATTGGCCGCATTAAGCCTCTTCTCGTCTAAGAGTTCCAATTGGACTAACAATGCCTCTCGACGCTCGTCGAGATTAAGTTCTTTGTCTAGCTGCACTCTTAGGGAAGAGATCAAGATCTCGTATGGGAGTACCGCCTCCATCCCATAAGTGAGAGCAAAAGGAGTTTGCCCCGTCGGAGTACGGACGGAGGTACGATAAGCCCATAGAGCTTCTATTAGTTTGTCGGCCCAATCAGCAAATTTGTGTGACTCACATGTTTTCTTAATAATTTTAAGAAGGGTTTTATTCATGGCCTCAGCTTGGCCATTACCTTGAGGTTAGTATGGTGATGAATGATGCAAAGAAATATTAAACTTCTTACAGAGGTCCCAAAGTTCTTGAGAAATAAATTGAGGCCCATTGTCGGTGACGATATCACTTGGCACTCTAAACCGCGAGATGATGTTCTTGAGAATAAAGTGGCATACCGTGGTGGCTTTGATTTCTACATAAGCTTCAGCTTCCGCCCACTTGGTAAAGTATTTCATAGCTGTCGGGATGAAGGAATTCTATCTTACTTGAGCATTAGGGTCACCAAGTAGTCCAACGATATCAAAGGCCCACATTGAAAATGGCCAAAGAGCAAAAAGAGGATGGAGAGAAGAAGCCGGAGCATGGATTTTGTCGGCATGAAGCTGGCATTGAAGACACCTACGAACATAGGTGGAAAAGTCTTCTTCTAGGGTTGGCCAGTAATAGCCCTGCCTAAGAATCTTCTTCGCCAATGCCTGCCCATTTACGTGCCCTCCACACTCACTAGAGTGAGCGGCCTCTAGTACCTTCCACGCCTCATCATCATCCAAACACCTCATTAGAACTCCATTGAGAGCCCGCCTATACAATTCTCCAGCGATGATCGTGTATCTGGCAGTGACTCTTCTAATGGCCTTGCGCTACTTGGCATTCGCCGTCTCGGGAAAGGAACCATCCCTGCAATACTGCTCTATCTCATGATACCATGGCAATTCCTCTTCTTCTATGATCTCCTCGAGCTCAGTTAATGACACTTCTTTCAGATCTTCCTTCTCCGCTTTCCTTTCTACAGATTTCCTAAGGTTGTCAAACCAGGGATCCTAAAGGGAAGGAGCGTCTTGCCGCTGGTCCACAATGGTTTTAGTGACGCGACTGAGGGGAAATGAAAGAGAAGAAGCGAGTGATGCCAACGCATCAGAAAGAATGCTCTGAGAACGAGGGGCATGAATGTAGATAAGCTTCCAGAATTGCCTAGCCAAGAGCGTGACCAAGTCTTGATAAGGCTTGAGTTTAGGGTCACGAGTGCGGTAAGTTGACAGAACTTGATGCAGCACCAATTAAGAGTCTCCTATGATGTTTAGGTATCATGCGCCCGTGAGGTAGGCATGCTTCAGACCGGCAAGGAGAGCCTCATACTTGGCTATATTGTTCATGGCAGGAAAAGAGAGTTGATAAGCAATAGGGATGGTCACTCCTTCTGGAGTGAGGAGAATGGTGCCGATTCCATGGCCCTGAGACTTGAGAGCACCGTCGAAATGAAGAGACCAAAAAGGAAGATGAGTGATTACAGCCAAATGTTCATCAGGAAACTTGTCCTGGATTGAATCAGTGCGAGGGATAAGAGAATGAGCGAGATGCTCAGCAATTGCGTATCCCTTGATCGCTTTCTGAACAATGAAGGTGATATCAAATTGGGAGAGAAAGCTCTGCCAGTGAGCTAATCTGCTAGAAAGGACGGGCTTTTCTAAGAGATAACGAATTGGGTCCATTCTAGAGATCAACCTAACCTCATGGGCAAGGAAATAGTGTTTGAGTTTCTGAGCTACCCATACTAGTGCTGCGCAGGTCTTCTCCATGGCAGTATACTTAGATTCAGCTGGATTAAACAGCCTTGAAAGGTAGTATGCTGCCCTTTCCCTTCCTTCATAATCCACCTGAGCCAGGACAGCTTCCAGGGAGTCCTCAATAATAGAAATGTATAGGATCAGGGGTTTCCCAGGGACGGGTGGTTGCAGAACTGGGGGATTAGAAAGGTAAACCTTAAGATCCTCATAGGCCTTCTGACATTGTTCGTTCCACTCAAACTTAGCTCCCGCCTTCAACAATTCGTAAAATGGGTGGCACCTTTGCGAATGTTGAGATATAAATCTTCTGATGAATTGTAAGCGCCCAATCAATCCTCTGAGTTCAGTGATGTTCTTAGGCGGCGGCATCTCCATAACGGCCTTAGCTTTATTTCGGTCAATCTGAATCCCCTGTTTACTAACGATAAACCCAAGCAATTTCCCTGGTGCGACTCTGAATACACATTTCTTTGGATTCATCTTCAACTTGTACTCCCTAGCCCTTTGCAACACTTTGGCTAAAATAGCGGGGTGTTCTTCTTTGGACCTCGACATCACCAGGATATCATCCACATAGACTTCCATGTACACATGCATCATGTCGTGGAAGATAGCCATCATTGCCCGCTGGTACATGGCACCTGCATTCTTCAATCCGAATGGCATAACAACATAGCAGTATGTGCCCTAGGGCCTAGTGAAAGAGGTCTTCTATTGATCCTCGGGAGCAAGATGGATTTGATTATAACCAAAATATCCATCCATAAATGAGCCTCATACCCAGCCGTGTTATCCACCAGTACATCAATGTGAGGAAGCGGGAAATCATCCTTCGGACATGTCTTATTCAAGTCCCTGAAATCGATACAAATCTGAATTTTTCCATCTTTCTTCATTATCGGGACTATGTTTGCCACCCATTGCGGATATAAAACCACTCTAATAAATCTGGCCTTATGCAATTTATCAACTTCTTCCTTTATCCTTAAGGCCATTGGTGGGTGGAATCTTCTTACCTTTTGTTTAATGGGTGTTGCCCCTAGTTTAAGAATAAGTCGGTGTTCAACCAACGTGGCGTCAAGATCCGCATGTCCTCATAGGACCAGGCAAATGAATCGTTGTACTCCCTCAAAACCTTGATCAGCTCCTCTTCAACCTGAGGAGGGAGATTACCAGAAATAATTATGGGCCTTGGGTCCTCTTAAGTTCCAAGGTTGATCTCTTCAGTGGGTTCATCCACTGCCGTCGACGGTTCATCAAATCTCTTTAACCCCTGTGCGTACAGATCGGCAGTGTCATCCACATTGCTTTCCTCATCATAGGCTGGGTCCTTCTCATCTATGACTTTATATACACCTAACCCATCATTGCTCCACACCCCTTCTGATTCCTCATCACCTTCCAAAACAATCACGGTTTCTACAAACTCAGGGCATTTAAGAAGGGCATGACATCTCTGGGCTAAATCTTGGAGGAACATATCTGGGGCGGATTTAAAATGACGCATCACAAGGAGCGCCGCAGACGTGGATGGGCTGACCACACTAGAACTAGACTCTACCCCAATTGACTCTACCGACCTAGGAGACTCTGCAGAATGTACATCTAACCTAGGGGACATGAAGCCTATAGGGAAAGGGGCAGGGGTCTCATGCCCCCGGGAAGACGAGCAGAACATAGCGTAATCCTCCATTGATACCTCCATTTTAAAATTGGCATTTTTTTTGGAGGTTGGAGGTGATCATGCAACATGAAGAAGAAGACGGGGGTGGAGGGAGTTGCATGGGAAACAGATCGGGGAAGATGCAATCAAAGAATGGGTCGGAGGATGAAAACCACATTTCGTGGAGTTGAGCAGTGGGGTAAGGAGAAGTAAACAGGGTTGATAAATCAATGGGTGGGCAGCGCCCACATGCAGATGGCACAAACAGAATTTCAGGTGGTCTCTCCATGAAGTACGGGTCGACCATAATTGGAGGGGAACGGGGAACAAACCCCAATTGCTGAAACAAGGAGGCAAAACGGGACGGGGACAAAGAAAAGGTAGTGATGGAGCTCCCCACTTCCCGTGGCCTCCGGTGAACTAGCTTGGTCGGAGAATGCTTCACCAGCTGCATCTCCTTCTTCTTCGAACGGACTTCTTCTTCACTAAACAGCTTCTAAAAAAAACTACAGAAATCTTCCATGTCACCCACCAGCCCTATCAGTGGCGGCGGTTGGTCAGCAACATCACGGGCGGCATTGGTCTTCTCATCAGGATAGGGCGGCTTCTTCTTCAAAGTGCCGGGCTACAACGGGCCTTTCACAAAGTGTTGATGGTAATCCCACGTCAGCATGCCGGAGTCTCCCAGGATAGATAGTGCGGACTCCTGGTAGCCAAGGCCTCTCCGTCCCATCTTTCTACCTTTAGGGACGGGCTTAGTCCACCCCTACAATTGCGCAGCAAGGCCCAAGCCCGACTGATAGCCCAATTTTAAAATCATATGCCACCCTTTTGAATCTCGAATCTTGGACTTAATTTTCACATTTACTGGCGTAGTGGCGGGCTTGCGTGATGCATATGCTTATGAATAATTTAAGTCCATCACAGAAAGAACTGGCCTGTTACTCGGCCACAAAGTGGGAAGAATTTTATCTGCAATTGCATCAACTGACTGGACGGTGGAGATACTTTTCACCTTAACTACCCGGCCTTGGAATGGGAACTTAAGGCATTGGTGGGCGGTTGAAGGCACAGCATTCAAACTATCTATCCATGGATGACCCAGAATTGCCTTGAACATTGGGTCTATGTCCAGTACTTAAAACTCCACATCCATCACTAAAGGCCCTAGCTCGGCCTGAACCATCACGACCCTATGGCACGCTCGTCTGGAGTTGTCATATGCCACAATTGTGGTTGGCGTTGGTCTAAGCATGTCTTCAAGAATATTACAGGCACGCAGTGTACTAAGCGGATACACATTTATTGATGCTCCCGTGTCCACTAGGGCTGACTCAACTACCACTTTGTTTAAGGAAATAGTAATGTAGAGTGGCATCTGCCGTGCCTCCGAGGGTGCCAATTCTGACTCAGAAAATGAAATGGAAGGCCCTCTGGTAATAGTTGCCAACACTAACGGCAGACTGTCCACCGCCACATCCTCGCTGACCATAACCTTCTCTAAAAAGTCCCTCAGGGCATCCTGATGTAGCGTTGACCTTTTAATAAACTCCAAAACTGATATCTTGGCCGGCATCCGATGCAAGTTCTGTAGCAAGTTGTACTTCGTGCCTGGCACGGGGTCTACTTCTTCTGCTTCGACTGTTGAGGAAGGAACTTGAGGGTTGGGTGCATATGCACTAGGGAAAAGGTAACTTCTGTGGAATGGACGCCCGCTCTAGAGGGCGCATTGTCGTGCCAGCACGGCCTCAGATGGACCACCAATTGGCCCAGTGGGGTAAGTGGAAGGGGTAGAAATGGGGGTGAGAATGGCGGAGGTCGGCCTGATAGGCCCTGGCCGAGTGGTAATGGGTGAAGGGTTAAGTGGAGGGGTAATGATGGAAGGTATGGCGGGTGATGGCGAGAGGATCGGCAGAATGGTGGGGAATGTGGTGGGTGAAAAAGGTGGTCGGGAAGGGATAGTGGGTGGAGCGGTAGGTAAGGTGGTGGGTCGAAGGATGAACGGAACAGGGGGCGCGAGGGAATTGGTATGGTGAAAGGCCAAAAGGTGAGCGGGGGTCTCATCATCAAAGGACCACCCATCATTGGGGGCTGGGCAGTGGACTGCGTTGACTTGAGCCGGTGCCGGCGGTTGTTGTTGATGTTGCTGCTGTGGAGCGAGCGGGTGTTCTTTCATGGGATTCTCATGAATCTCGAGGTCTTGCTGCTGCTGTGGGGGTTGTTGTTGTTGTAGAGGTTGCTGGAACTGCTGCTGCTGGGTGCCGCCTGCTGCGGCCTGGCTTGTCTTCTTCTTTCCTTGATATCTTCAATCAATTTATGCATTTGGGCCCAATCAATCCTATGGCCCTCATGCAGGTCGTACACCAAATCTCTAAATTGGTAGCATCTCTCTATTGTGTGCCCGGGCTGCCGATGGTATATGCAATACCTTGACTGATCGGCTGCTGGATTCCAATTCTGACGTTTCAGAGGCAATTGGATGTCACCAGTGTACATTAGAGCTGAAAAGATGTCGGGGAGGGTTTCTGGAAGTGGCGGGTAATTGAGTCTCTTGGGTCCCGGTCGAGTAGGCCCATAACCAGCAGGAGGAGGAACGTTATGGTATTGGGGTGGCTGTTGAGGCTGTGGTGGTGGAGGCGGTTGTTGTGGGTGCTGAAGAGCTTGGAAGGTGGGTCGGGGAGCTTGTGGAGTGGGAAACTTGGAATTGCATGGGGGTTGCTGGAAACGGGGTGAAGCAAGCTGGTTAGGGAACTGAACAACATGTACCTGTTCATTAGTTTGTACTCCCTCGGTAACTGGGCCTTGGGACTTTCGGGTGGTTCTAGATTTCTGGGCCTCAAACAATGAATGGATAGGGGAGTCTTTGAACTGGGTCTGTATGAACCGAGCTCGACTGTACAACTGGTGCATGTTGGATATGTCGTTCATTGTCTGGATATTCCGGAATGTCGTGGTAGCATTAGAAATTAACAACTTGACTTTTTCTTCTTTCGGGATCTGCCCGGGCACACGCGAGGCCATCTGCCTCCATCTATCTGCATATACAGCGAAGTCTTCATCTGGCTTCATCTTTTCTGCAACCAGGTTGGTGAAAGAATACTCGGGACCAACCCGATCCTGGAATCTCTGAACAAACTTCTCCTTCATGGTCTTGAAACTTTTCGCCTCCTCCAGAGGCAAGGTGTAGAACCATTCCAGGGTGACCCCGTCCAAGGATCGGCGAAATAGATACGCCATCAGGCGGTCGTCATGCTGAAACTGCGCCAATTCATAGAGGAACTCCCTGACATGAATAAACGGGTTGCCATTCCCGTCATATTTCTGGTATACAGGGAGCTCAGACTGGGGTGGGAAACGAATGTCCCTGAAGTTAGGAATGAGGACATCAGCCAAAGACTGCGGGCTGACCCGCTTGTGGAGGAGGTCAATCTGCTGCTGCATAGCACCCCATTTATCCAGAAGCTCCTGTTCTTGGGAAAGAGGAGATACGGCTGGAAGGACCGAATCGGAGTATGGAGCCGAAGGGTAGACTGACTGAGGGGGCAGCCCATAAGATGGATAATGGGCCAAGGAAGGGCCCACATCAGCATGAGCCAACTCGGTGGCCCCTAGTTGCAAACGGATGAAATCAGCCGGGGCCACGAGGGCCTGCGACGCTGGAGAGAATGTGGTGTAAGGATCATCATAAGAACTCGAGAGGATCTGAGCCTTCCCCTTATCAAGCGGCTGATGGGCCGAGGTAGAAGCCTGGCCCGCTTCCGTGGCGGGGAATCGAAGAGCATGAGGATGGATGGGAGTAAGATCGATGGGAGCCGCAGTGGTGGCCCCTAATCCAACAATCGGGGAAGTGGTGGCAGTAGTCGCGCCAGAAGAGAGCATTGAGGGCGGGGCATCTGCCCCTTGCAGAGCTTGTTTCAAGAGGTGGAGTTGGGTTGGAGCAAGCGGGGCCATCATGTTAAGAATCTGATTGGCCGAATTTTGTGAAGAGGAACTAGAAAGGGAGGGCTGAGGGCCCTCGATGACAATGGTCGGGAGAGGAGGGGCAGTCCCCTCTCCTCCCTGCACATGAGCGACCCTAGGCGGGTCCTCGAGAAGTCCCTGAGGGAGAGAATCCTCATGGGAATGAGAGAAGTTGTAGGATGACATAGCTGGAGATGAGTCAAACAAGGGATTGAAATAAGAATGAAATGCGAGCCACCCCTAGGAGACGATCCTGAGGGGAAGAAACAACTCCACATGCACTAGAGCACCTATGGAGAAGAGGCAAACAATCCTAACTAAAATCTGAATAACAATCACGCAATGCACACAAGAGAGGGAAGGGATGAGAAGATAGACAACCAAATAAACACCCAACTTATGAATGATGCGCGACAGATTTTACAAAATTTTCCTTTTAGGACCTTAATGGATTGATTAAGATGTGAGTTCACTCAACCATAAGGTACCTAACCAGGGTGAGAAATGGGGAACTGGCTGACTCTAAGGAACTCTCTCTTGTGGATGCAAACCTTAGACTGGGGGGTGGTACGGTACAACCTGTCCGGCGTCCGTGTGGGAATCCACGGCTCACGAGGACTTACGGAGGCCCTCAGCAAGGTCACCTAGTCGGCTCCAAGGAGTATGGAGACGAGAGGAAACCTATCCTCCGTAGGAATGCAACTACTAATGAAGAGTATGTATGCCCCTATGCGCACCGGAGTGCATGCAAAATCTAGCCTAGATCTAGCAATCAATAATCAAGCAAATATAAGAAAATGAAATGAACACCACCATACAACAATATGACACCAGCAGGGGGAGATCCAAACAGCACCAAGTATATATATGTAATGATATAAACCAATGAGTAAATTGTAGCATCGGGTGCACTGTAGCAGTAAAGGACGGTCTGTTGAAGACCGCTCAGGGTACGTACACGGTCTAGAATGGACCGTTCAGGGATTTCAAACGGTCTAGAATGGACTGTGGAGCAGCAGTGAGTAATAAACAATCAAACAGAACCAGAAATGGACGAAAGAGATGGGGACAGAAGCGTACCTGGATGGGCGGTCTTTCGACAGACCGCTCAGATTCTAGAACGGACCTGAAACAACCATGGAATATCAACAATGACCATAAATGTAAACACAGCAACATACCTGAGCCAGCAATGATGAACGATCTGTATCAGACCGCAAGAGAAAGTGGACGATTTATACAGAACCGCTGGGTGTAAAGGGCTGGCACGATAGGAGCTCTGTGATAATCACGGAATGGTCAATGTTGAGCCGTTCAAGAACGTAGGCGGCTCACAAAGGACCGCGTAAGCTCTGGAGGATAGAAACGATCAACCTAAAATACTAAGAGAAGAAAACTAACGAAACACACAAGCGGGTCAGCAAAACACTAACACGATGGGCACTAGGAGTCCCACCGTGATCGCCAAAAAAGAGGGTGTTGACATGTTTTCCCCACCTTTTTCTACTTCTTACCTTCCTTTTCTAATGATGAAAATGTAAAGAGAAGCGAGATGAAGGAAGAAAGAAAGAAAGGGTGGAGAAGGGTGTATGATCGTGATCGCCACCAAGACACGAAGTACTAAAGGGTACACGTACCTTGGAAAGAGAGAGAAAGCACTCGCCTAAAGAATGCAGCGCCGCAAAAGTAAACGGTCCCGGAGGAACCGCTTCACCTATGGAACGGTCGTTCGACAGACCGCTCATAGTGCTGAATATGGAAGCGGGATGCAGACGAGTCTAGCAACAGGACGGTTCGTAGAAGGCTGCACTCGGGATCGGAACGGCTCGTGGAAGACCGCTCTAATCTGCAAACGGATGAAATATGCCCGTCCCAAATCTCTAGACTCCAAGGTTGTAGGACCTGATCCTCCACCCCTTCCGGTCGGCCTGAGGGGATGGGCCTCGTGCTGCGATGATGCTGACCTGTAAAACAACGTGGAGCACACGAAAAGAATACCCAAATTAGCCCTAAGATGTGTGGTAACTATAGAAAGAAACAGAGAATCGACATAATAACTTGGAATGGGTGATACCTGGGAGGTTTTTAAACCCCTATAGGGCTTCAAAACAGATGGGAGCATGTGAAAATGATATGATGTAGTGAAAAAATGTGGAAAGAAGTGGAGAAGCAAACATGTGATGAATGAACTATGACTCAATGGTACAACTAAAACTCAAATCAAATGACTACTCCCTTGAACCGGAGGCTTAGAAGGATGTAGGAAGCCTCCCTCCCTGACTGCAGGTCACTTGAGAATTCAGCAGAGCTTCGCCGTGACCTTGAAATCTCCCCCCCCCCTTTTCAAAGCTTGGCCTTATGAGTCTATTTATAGAGCCTTAAAAGCTAGCACTGAAATTAGGATTTCCAATCAATCTCAGCTCAAGATATCAACGTAAAATCCGTAGACAATAGAATTATCTCTCAACCAGTTCAAACGGCACCCCATTTGGTTGAGAAATCGCGGAGAAATGGTTGGAACAAAATGAGGATAAAACCATAGATGGAGAGAGAAAAACCCTTAATTTTCAGCAATCGAACCATTGCGCGGTCATGTGATAGACCGCCCAGTACATTGAGCGGCCCATTACTAGACCGTCCAACCTGTCGGTGGAAATTAAGAAAATAAGCAATATTATCCAAATATCCATCAAACTAACCGATGATTTCGCCGTTGGACTCTCATGAATTGGGCGGTTCTTAATGGACCACTCATCTCATGAAACGGCCAAAGACCAGCCGTCCAAGGCCTGTCGGTGATAAATCAAAATAAATCAGATAATTAGATAATTATCTGAACAACCAACGAATCTGGGACTCTGAGATCTCGACGGTCATGGACCCACCGTTCCATGGACAGGGACGGTTAGGTATGAACCGTGCACAAGCTTGTCGGTGGAAATTCAGATAAATCACCTTAATATCCAATAAATGGCTACGCGGTTCATAGACAACCGCTCAGAAACGGAACGGTCAAGAGATAGACCACTGAATGGCTGGGCATTTGAAAATCACTAAAATGTGGTAAATCAAGCAAAACCAAGGCCCATGAAGCCCCGAATTGAAGTAGACCGAGTCAGGGAGGGAGGTACCCACAAAATAGGCCCAATAAGCTCTCTGAAAACAGCCCAATGAGTAATGGACAACTTGAGACATCAACAAATGAGAGTAAGAGAAATGACTAAACTTATCGACAAAAAATGGGTGTCAACACCAGCTTCATCACAAAGCACAAAGAAAATTGCTAATCTCAGCTTACTCTTACGTCCTGAAACAATTACTGAACCTTCACAACACGTCAGCCGCCAGACACGGCATGATGAACACGGTAGACAACAGCTCTTAACACAAGAATAGGTCCAAAGCCAAGCAACCGTCGAACAAGGAGCAGATCAGGCTCAGAATAAATATTATCCACACTTAAGCAGACACAGGACAAAGGTCTCACTAAGATAGCAATTCCAAGGCTTACCTCAAAAAAGACTCCACCAAACAGGATGAGAAGCATCAAGCTTACTAATAGTAGCTCATCATGAAGGAAAATCCTAGGTTCACTTGAGCATCTTCTCAATCGAGGCAATAAAGCAACCACTTCAACATAAGTGAAACACCTCAGGAGCTGAACAGACTCAAGCTGGGAAGACCAAAACACCATAAGAATGTGCATGGCCATCGCACCAACGCTAAAAGTCACCAGCCACCTGAACAAACCACGGAGAAATCTCGAATAATGTACTGCAGAATCAAGCCTACCGGCGAACTCTGCCAAGTACAGCATGATCGAGACAAACACCACGATGAAAAAGAGTGTCCCGTCACATCCTGACGAGAGCAAAACCATCTCGCACAGTGCTAACACAGCACGCACAAGACAACACGCGAAAACAAAGCGACAAGGAATCGTGAAACCTAAGCTAGCGAAAGACTGTACTGGACTTTCAAAACTCTGGATAGTGTAATATATCGGATTCCCATGTACTTTCACACAACAACGCTCTGATACCACCTGTGATGACCCGGACTCCGGATACCGGATATACCCGATAGGACTACCGAGTAGACCCGATACCACTTGGAACCCGAGAAGCCTCCCAAGAGCTGTAAAGCTCCGAAGGGATAAAAGGATTGTTGTGTAGTACATTAAAGTCACAGATATAACAGTAAGCAATTAAATTTCATTAATCATGTTTGCTAAAGTAGCAGAAATAAAATTACTTTTGAATTAACAATTAAAATTAACAATTATACTAGAGTCCAGTCCAAAGGAAAGACAGGTATAGTCCAACAGAAAGAAAAATGTACACTGAGGTCGGGGTAAGCCCGACATAGTTACCGCTGGTAACTACGAACACGCCACACTAGGAACCGCGAAGGAAGCAGAGCGCCACACCTGAAAAGTAGGGGTGAGCCTCGTGTCACTGGCTCAGTAGGGGTCACGCGGATCCCCACTGAAAAATAACGTAGTAACATGGAACAACAACCAAAACAGCAATAGTAGTAAAGTAGGAAAGAAAGCAGGAAAAACTACTACTAGAAAGCTGTAAAAGAAAGCTGGGAGAGCAGGAGTAGAACGGCTAAAAAGAAAAGGGAAAAGCAAAACCGTAAGGAACGAGAACATGGATACCGAGCAAAGCACGGCTCCCTATGCTACTCCAAACAGCGACAGAAGGGCGAACCCGGATCTCATAAAGTTAGGAGTTACCGATCCATCAGCGAACCATTAGCCCAAAGGCTAAAGCCCACGAAACCAGGCAAAAGCCCTAGAAAAGACCTAGATAGACAACAGACATTGACGTACACGACTAGAGCGTCGTGTACGCGACACAGAGCTATCCTCGGCAAAGCCGAGAATAGACCAACTCGGAAGGGGAAGCTGAACTTGGACGAACCCAAGAACAGACTAACTCGGAAGAGGAACACAGACTCGAGGAAACATGAGGGTCACGTGCCAAGTGACGGAAGCACCTCCTCACTAGAAGAACATCCAGATGTGCTCACTGATGTCTTACACTGTGCCACAGGTATCTCGCTACGGACGCGAGAACAACGGAGAATGATATACTCACCGAACTGAACCAGAACTACAGTAACAAGTGACTAGTCAGGGTCACGCCCGTCGACGTTCATCCAAAACGACCCTGACCACGTGTGCACACATAAGCTCAATGCCTTGAGCCAGGTCTCTAGTTAGTTTTCTCCCCCAGCAAGACACTACTGCAAGGCAAGGGAGCCCACGGAAACTAGCCTACAAACCGTATCTTGGGAACTGCCCCACCACCACTCCTAGGTGGGCCGATACTCGAGGTCATCAGGCTACGACTAGTGGAGGCTCACTAGACATGAAGACTCTGAAACATGAGTGTTGAAGTACAGATAGGCTAAGAATGCACTATCGTACGTACTACGAAGCACCCAGACACATGGCGGTATACCAACTGTCACAGACTCAGGATAGGACAACTAGACCTGCTGACATAATGATCCTTGAGTCACAAGACTCGGGGTCAAGATTCATCACACAACGGCGGTGACAAGCTGCCAATTAGCCTAATCCTAAGTTGAGAAAAATGGCACTGGATCATCGGATCCACCAACCCGTATAAAATGACACACGGAGACTTGATGGAGCATCAAGACCCTCAAAGCACCTGGACATGCAAATCGAGGTAAGACAGCACCTCTAGGCATCTAGAACCATGTCTCGATCAGATGAGACACTAACGAGGTCACGTGTCAACCACTGGATCACACCGGGTTGACCAGAAACCAAGGATGACTCTGAAGCATCACGGAACACGACTCGATGTACAGTCACTCTTGGTTACCTTCTAACATGGTCATAGCCCACATAGGACATCAGGGATATCCACGGGACCACGGGCAACCTACAAGGTCAAGCCAAGACAAATGGAAGCCAACCCATCAGAAAAACAACACAAAGCAATATTCTTAGAAGTAAATGGTCACTCGCCTGACCGTTCTATGGGTCAAACGGTCAGCCAAAGGGCCGCTACCTTCACTCCAAACACACAGGCAATACACGGTCATACTAGGGCCGCTCAATGCCAAAAATGGTCTAAAGACATGCTGTTCCATAGAATAGAACGGTCTATAGAGGGGTCGTCTCATTGAGATGAACAGTCAGGGACATGGCCGTTCAACTCAAAAGACTCAAGAAAATGAAATTATAAAAGCGTTGGGGTAAGCAGTCTGCCTGAGGCCGTTTATATCATAGAACGGTCTCCTCATGGCCACAGAGACGAGCCAAGCAGTCGTGACCTAACCGCTTCACATAGTCAACCCCAAATAGCTAAACTGGTCAAACCAATAGAACGGTCTGGACAAGGGCCGTTCAAACCATACGAGCGGTCTATCGTTAGACCACTTGGCCAAAGTGACTTAAAACGTTGACCAAGTCCAAATGATAAAAATGGTTGAGCCAAGGCCGCTTAAACCTTGAACACGGTCAGTCGCGTGGCCGTTCAGCCTACGAACCGACAAACCCAAGACAACACGGGGAAACACGGTCTCTATTGCGCCGTTATTCAAAGAATAGTGGTCCTCCAAGGGCCGCTTACACAATAGCACATTCTATTGCAAAGCCGTTTAACTCTGAACCGACCAACATGAAATGGTCGCCCTTGAACCGCTTACAAGGTAGAACGGTTTCTATAAAACCGTTTAAGTGTCACGATGAGTAAAACACGGGATCGGCCGGATCTCGGCCTTTCCATGCCCCGTTCGCTCTAAAATGAAGGGGAACAATCCTAACGACGATACAAGCCTTCCACAGACCGGAAGGGGTCAAATCGACACGAATCGGGCAATTCAAACGAATCGACCCTAACGGAGTCACATGGGTCCCGGGCTTCTACCGGCCCCAAATGACCACCGATCACGATGAAACTTACGGGAATGAAATGCTGACATGCTGGGGATTCCAATGGAACCAACTGATCTCAAAATCGTCATCGTTTTCCAGAGAACCCAACGAACACCCCAAAAGCATGATTTTCCTGAACTTGAATGAAATCCACTCGTTCTCGCACCGTTCGACGTGAAACTGCGAGGAAACGTAGAATAGGAGTAGAGCTTCCATCTCCCTACATCCACCGATGATTCCATGCACCGAAGAGACTAAACCGCGCCGAAACAATCACGACGATCAAACCACGCTGGCTTTGATTCCACCGAGGGATCGCGCCAACGTACGCTCCATCCGTCACTCCATCGCGTTCCCGCCTCACCCAGCTCGCCAACGGTGCACACCCTGCAGAGAGAGGAGCAGAGAGGAGAGAGAATGTAAGGTGAGAAATGAGAGGGAGGAGAGAGGAAAGGAAAATAAAAAGGAAAGAAATTAGGAATTTTCCTAATTTCTGAAAATCTAATTTTTATGTCAAAAGTCCACTAATTCAGAAAATTATGGAAAAATAGTCGAAGTGATCCTCTCAATGAGTACATCGCAGCTGTAGCATCCTCGAGTCGATGAACTGAGAAATAAACTCATCACAGGGTTCCGTAACTTGTATAGGAGAAAAACCCACGTCGATCATAAAACTCAACTTAGGACTCAAAAAAGCGATCTGAAAGCCCTACGATAAGGATCCGAAAGATCCGATAGGAATCCAAGGTATTATAATTGATGAAGGAGAAATACTGGAGAATAGAGAAGAGCAAAGAAGTCAAAGTGAAGAACCAAGAACTGTAAGTGAGAGTGAAGGGTCAAGAATTCAGGGGGTGGTAAGTGTCAACTCAGGCAATCCTCTTACCAATATTCATGTGATAAGGGATCACCCCTTGAAAATATTATTGGAAACCTGAATGAACACCCTAGAGCTCGATCTCATTTCAGATTAGAAGAAGAACTTAATTCGTTTGCTCTTGTTTCACAAATAGAACCCAAAAACATTTAATGTGCCTTAAAAGATGAACATTGGATTAATGCTATACATGATGAACTACATCAATTTCAAAGGAATCAGGTTTGGCATCTTGTTCCCAGACCAACCCATAATTCAATCATAGGCACAAAATGGGTTTTTAAGAATAAAACTAATGAACAAGGAAAAATTGTTAGAAATAAAGCTAAGTTAGTGGCACAGAGCTACAATTAGGAATTTGGGATGGATTTTGAAGAATATTTTGGTCCTATGGCTAGGCTAAAAGCAATAAGAATCCTACTTGCATTTGCATGTAGCTTAGGAAGAAAACTCCAACAAATGGATGCTAAAAGCGCATTTCTAAATGGCATAATAAAAGAAGAGGTCTTTGTCAAACAACCACCTGGATTTGAATGCATTGATTTTTCTGATCATGTGTATAAACTAGACAAGGTCCTATATGGACTGAAGCAAGCTCCCAGGGCCTGGTATGACAGATTGTGTTCATTTCTCACAGGTAAAGGATTTTCAAGAGATGAGGTTGACCAAATGATGTGACACAACCTTGGGGTGATCATCACATGATCAAATGACCCTTGGACCTAGCAAGCAACCAACGCACGAATCGGTGACTTTACTCGGGCGGACTCACCCGCTAAGCGCACTCTTGTGCCCGTAGGCAAACCGGTGATAGTGGTGAGGGTCCGGGACGGGCCCTTGCTGCTCCAGGGGTTGGCTAGCTTTGGATTGGACCTCTCAAGGGTCCTAGGATGCTCACTCTCGTAGGCGGCCAGCACGCCGAGGGCGTGGGTGTTAATGGCTCTCTCGCAACTCACCCGCGGTAGTCACTCAATCACAAGCAAATTCGGGTTCGGGCGCTCCACTTACCACCGACGGCACTAAGATGCGATACTACTTAAGCAAGGGAATTTCAGCAAAGAGGAGTGTGCAGTGGCTCACCTAGTCGGTGTGAAGACACCGATCCCGGTCGGAGACGAGGGCGAGCGAGGAAGCGTGGGCTTACCCGCACGCCGCGCCGGAGAAGCTTCGATCTGAAATTTTAATTTACATGCACTACACCCCATGCAAGGGGGGGGATCTTGGGGTTGGGGTTAATGTGAATACAACAATACTACCTCCACGCAGGGAGGGGCCTTCAGCCGGCCAAGCGGGGTGGGGAAACTAAAGCAAAGAACGACGACTAAGTGTGGATGCCGACTCTGCCGGCTGTCTGCCAACAGGGATAGTGGGTCAGTGTTGCAGCTGTAGATCCCACTCACGAATTTTTCTGATGGCGAGGTCAGCGGAGAAATCTTTGTAATAGGAAGAGGGATGCCTCTGAATTTTTGTGATTTCTTCTGGAGAAGCTACTGGTCGGGGCTGAAGATGGAACAGGACCTCTGTTTCTCGGACTAGCAGGGACTGACTTCCAACAGTAGGATACAGAGGGTACCCCGGCCGCTCCCGTTGTCGGAATCAGGCGCCGTCAGAGTCGTTGGAATCGTAGTCAAGTTCTCTTCGCAGTGAAACAGACGGGGAAGCCGTCCGATGTCGGGGGAGGTCTGAGGACGCTGAACACTGCTGACAGGTCGAAGCAGACTGTGTTGTAGCAGAGCGACGCAGCAGAGGGAGAAAAATGGTAACTCCGGCCACCAGAATCCGAATGGAACTCCGCTTCCTGATTCTGAAAATAGACAGGGAGAAGTAGAACTTTGTAGAAGAAATGATGGACTGATTCCTCCGAGGTTTGTTGTGGCAGGGCTCTCAATCCGGTTCTGGTGCTCAGCAGGATCGGTTCCGCGCAGTCGGGGGAGAACGGAGTTTCTGAACAGCCCCGAGCTCCGATGAAGACGAAACCACTTCTGTTGCGAAGAAGACCCGGAGAAGATTCCAACAATGTCTCTTGTGTCTTCAAAACTGTCCGGATGGTGTCATGGTGATCGCTGTAAGAGACTGGTTCGTCTGCAACCTGTGGACAGCAACCTGCAACTCTTGTGTTGGCTTCTAAAGAAGGAGATGGGGGAGGTGTATGTATGAAAGGGGTGATGGGGTGGAAGAAGTAGTGTGTATGGAGGGATGGGGAATGCTAATGGAGATAGGAAGGGGATGGGAGGGGGCAGTGGGGGCAGGTCCTCAGCTGGAGGTAGGGGAAGGTGGAGGCAATGGGGGTGAATGGAGGGAGATGAGAGGGGCGACCCTAGCTAGAAGGGAGAGGGGGGGGGGGCGGCCAAATCATGGAGGGAGTGGTGGATTTCAAATTTGAAATGGCCTTGGAAGTTGTGGGGTTGTGTGGGGAAGGGGTTGATTGTGTTGGAATGGGGAAAGTGGTGTTGGAATGTGGAAGATGGTGTTGGAATGGTGAGGGATCTCATTGGGACTAGGTGGGTGGAGTAATGGAGGACATGGGGAAGTGGAGGGCTTTAATGATGGTAGGTGGGGGTTGAGGTGGTTGGGAAGGGAGGAGAGAGAAGAAAATTCGAAATTGGGTGTTGAGGAGAGAGAAAGTGGGGTGAAAAAAAGAGATTAAGAGAGGGAAGGGTGGGGAATCTCTCCCCTAGGGCTTCTCACCCAAAAAATGTTGGAATCACTCCACTAAACTAAGCTTTGGACTCTCAAATGGTATTTTTCATTCAATGATTCATTACCTCAAAATGGAGAGAGTGGAGTCCTATTTATAGGGATCCCACAATTTACAATAAGACCCTGACTTTTGACACATTAACAAATAACCGAAGGAAGGGGGGGACGCCCATGGGCCTAGCCCAAAGAAATAGGCCCAATAGCAAACTCAATAGCCTAATGTGACTCAAACTTAGGGAAATGACTCAAATAAAAGGAAAATTACATGATTATGACTCAAAGAAAATATGAAAATTACATGACTCGACTTAGAGAAATATGACGGACACAATGGAGCTATGCTAGCAGGCAATTGAAGTTGTAAAAAAATATGAAGGGCGAGAGATGCCCCCATCATACCCCCGGGGTGCGAAGAACTCGACTCCGTCGAGTATGAGTCCGCCGGGGGAGAGGTCTTCCAACGCAACTCCGAGCAAGCTACAACCTCCAAACTCAACCTCGCGTTCGCAACCAGGGGATGGCGCTTTAACTTCTCAAGGTGGCTTGGACACACCCTCTTGCCAATGATAGTACCTTGCTTGCCCAGTATTGCCTCCGTGTGCACACGTCGGACTCTCAAGCTTTTATGTGGAAGCTCTCCGAGGGTGTCGCTCACATAGATGGGGGTAGGCTTAAGGTGCTCACTAGGATCTACCGCGGTGCCCTTAGAGGGTGCTAGATCCGTTATATGAAAAGTGAGGTATATCCCAAAATCCCATGAGTAAATCCAACCCATAAGCCAGGTTGCCAAAGCCACTTGGAACATGGAAGGTCCAAGTCCTCGTGCCCTCAATTTGGAGGTGGCCCTAAGGTAGAGCCATTCCAAAGCCACCATCGTGAGGTTGCCTTCTTGGAATTCAAAGTGCCACTCGTGAGTTTTTGCCCGCTTATTACGATTCTCACCGCCCATTGCTAGATGCTTGCTTGAATGAGTATGCCTTGAGCTACGGTGCGGTGTGGGTGGGAAGTGTGTGGCATGCAAAGGGGAACCGGGGCAACCAAAAGTAGACCTATCATGTAATGATGCAGTGTAGACTTCGGTCAACTTAGGTGGGCCGGGGCACCCGTAGGTGGCCCTATCATGCAAAGTGGTGGTAAATATCGGGGGACCCGGACATCCGTAGATGCCTTTGACATGTGTATGACCAATGTGAAGTGAGGGAGGGCCGGGGCATCCATAGGTGTACCTTTCATGTGTGAGTGCCGGGGGACCCGAACATCCGTGAATGCTCCTAACATGTTTAAGACTTATGATGAATGACGGTGGCCCATTACATCCGAATATGGACCACTCATGCTTTCCACTTGACATGTGGGTGATATGAATGAATGGACCCAACATAGTGTTCATGCCAAGTGGTGTGGTAAGCCTAGACACATGCATGTCTGTCCTAATGGTGACTTTCATATGTATAGGTGTGGGACAACCCTTTAACTGCCATTGGAAAGGATCGAATGGATCTAAGAAGGTGGTCATCATGGGGTGGGGCACCACCTTATTACCTAGGGGTATGTGGCCCAAGGTCATGGTTTCCAAGGTGTAACCCGGGTTATGGATGAGGTGGGCTTGGCCCAATATGGTGGGTGAGGGTAGGAAATGGTGGGTGGTGGGTAAGATGGTTGAGTCACATGGGGAACTAGACTCCCATAGGAAGGTATCAAAGGGGTCGCGGAAAGGTCTTCCTAGAGGGAGGCACTCTATATTTTCAAGGTTCCCAAATTGTGAGTCATCCTCCTCCAAGGTAATTGGGCCGAGGTTTCTAGTGGGTTGGCCGATCAAAGTATTTGGGATCTCAATGGTAGGGGAGTGGATCGAGATGGGTTCTTCTACCATAGGGAGAAGGAAAAGGAGGTCGCTAGTGTAGCAACCAATAGTATAGACCGAGGTGATTGACCCGATGCATAGGTGTAGGAGGCCAAGGCTCCTAGGTTGTTCGGCCATAGGGGTCAACATACTAGTGAACTCAATTTGCCATGCTAAGCCTCTAAGAAAATCTTCTAAGGTCTCTACTTGATAAGATGCTTGGATTGTGGTGTGATAAGAGGAGATGGGCACTATGGGATGATTTTCCTTCATGGGTGGGTAAACATAGGACATGATGGGGTGAAGTGATCTCTCCTTTAGCCATCTAGCTAGGGGCCCATCTATGATTATGGTGTTATTTGTGAAGGCTTGTGGTTCTTGGGGGTTCAAGCTATGTGAAGGGGACATTTGTGATTCTTCCTCACCATAGATATGAACTTGGGTTTCCTCAAGGATGGGGATGAGTTGATGTCCTTCTTCCTTATTGATAGGAGTATGAATTTCCTTGAATGTGGGGAAAGGATTTGGGTTGGTGTCCAATCCCGGGGATTTGGTCTTGTGGGCCGGCTTCTCCTCATGTTCACTCATGACCTCATTCATTCTTTGAAGTGGGTTAAGAGGGCATGGTGGCCGGGTATGGGGCACCGGTGGGTGAGGGAACAAAAGGTTGTTGAAACCATAGGCTCCCGGGAGATGTGGGGGATGAACTAGGCAAGACCAACGTAATGGGTGGAAGGTGGTATTCCGTTCATCAAGCCATTGTTTCCCTAGGATTATGCAAGGGCCTTCCAAAGTACCAATTTGACACCATGCTCCATCAAAGTATTTGATCTCTCCAAACCATTTATGGAATTCAACGAAGACTAGGTCTCCGTTGTGCACAATTTGTCCGGTCGTAGAGAGGGTGGCTACAATTTCGGGGGATACCCAATTATCTTCTACCATGTAGATGAAGTCAATTTCTGTGGGGCTCCCATTAGGTAGGTATGCTTGGGATATGATGGGAATTTGAGCCTTTTGGTCTGTAGACTCAATGACAGTGGGAGGGGGATAATGCATGGAATGATCCGATGAGAACTCTAATGCAAGCGTGCCCATGGACTTGACTTGTGAGAACAAGTCAAAGACTTGCTCTGATACCACTTGATGTGACACAACCTTGGGGTGATCATCACATGATCAAATGACCCTTGGACCTAGCAAGCAACCAACGCACGAATCGGTGACTTTACTCGGGCGGACTCACCCGCTAAGCGCACTCTTGTGCCCGTAGGCAAACCGGTGATAGTGGTGAGGGTCCGGGACGGGCCCTTGCTGCTCCAGGGGTTGGCTAGCTTTGGATTGTACCTCTCAAGGGTCCTAGGATGCCCACTCTCGTAGGCGGCCAGCACGCCGAGGGCGTGGGTGTTAATGGCTCTCTCGCAACTCACCCGCGGTAGTCACTCAATCACAAGCAAATTCGGGTTCGGGCGCTCCACTTACCACCGACAGCACTAAGATGCGATACTACTTAAGCAAGGGAATTTCAGCAAAGAGGAGTGTGCAGTGGCTCACCTAGTCGGTGTGAAGACACCGATCCCGGTCGGAGACGAGGGCGAGCGAGGAAGCGTGGGCTTACCCGCACGCCGCGCCGGAGAAGCTTCGATCTGAAATTTTAATTTACATGCACTACACCCCATGCAAGGGGGGGGGGGATCTTGGGGTTGGGGTTAATGTGAATACAACAATACTACCTCCACGCAGGGTGGGGCCTTCAGCCGGCCAAGCGAGGTGGGGAAACTAAAGCAAAGAACGACGACTAAGTGTGGATGCCGACTCTGCCGGCTGTCTGCCAACAGGGATAGTGGGTCGGTGTTGCAGCTGTAGATCCCACTCACGAATTTTGCTGATGGCAAGGTTGGCGGAGAAATCTTTGTAATAGGAAGAGGAATGCCTCGGAATTTTTGTGATTTCTTCTGGAGAAGCTACTGGTCGGGGCTGAAGATGGAACAGGACCTCTGTTTCTCGGACTAGCAGGGACTGACTTCCAACAGTAGGATTCAGAGGGTACCCCGGCCGCTCCCGTTGTCGGAATCAGGCGCCGTCAGAGTCTTTGGAATCGTAGTCAAGTTCTCTTTGCAGTAAAACAGACGGGGAAGCCTTCCGATGTCGGGGGCGGTCTGAGAACGCTGAACACTGCTGACAGGTCGAAGCAGACTGTGTTGTAGCAGAGCGACGCAGCAGAGGGAGAAAAATGGTAACTCCGGCCACCGGAGGCCGAATGGAACTCCGTATCCTGATTCTGAAAATAGACAGGGAGAAGTAGAACTTTGTAGAAGAAATGATGGACTGATTCCTCCGAGGTTTGTCGTGGCAGGGCTCTCAATCCGGTTCTGGTGCTCAGCAGGATCGGTTCCGCGCAGTCGGGGGAGAACGGAGTTTCTGAACAGCCCCGAGCTCCGATGAAGACGAAACCACTTGTGTTGCGAAGAAGACCCGGAGAAGCTTCCAACAATGGCTCTTGTGTCTTCAAACCTGTCCGGATGGCATCGTGGTGATCGCTGCAAGAGACTGGTTCGTCTGCAACCTGTGGACAGCAACCTGCAACTCTTGTGTTGGCTTCTAAAGAAGGAGATGGGGGAGGTGTATGTATGAAAGGGGTGATGGGGTGGAAGAAGTAGTGTGTATGGAGGGATGGGGAATGCTAATGGAGATAGGAAGGGGATGGGAGGGGGCAGTGGGGGCAGGTCCTCAGCTGGAGGTAGGGGAAGGTGGAGGCAATGGGGGTGAATGGAGGGAGATGAGAGGGGCGACCCTAGCTAGAAGGGAGAGGGGGGGCGGCCAAATCATGGAGGGAGTGGTGGATTTCAAATTTGAAATGGCCTTGGAAGTTGTGGGGTTGTGTGGGGAAGGGGTTCATTGTGTTGGAATGTGGAAAGTGGTGTTGGAATGTGGAAGATGATGTTGGAATGGTGAGGGATCTCATTGGGACTGGGTGGGTGGAGTAATGGAGGCCATGGGGAAGTGGAGGGCTTTAATGATGGTAGGTGGGGGTTGAGGTGGTTGGGAAGGGAGGAGAGAGAAGAAAATTCGAAATTGGGTGTTGAGGAGAGAGAAAGTGGGGTGAAAAAAAGAGATTAAGAGAGGGAAGGGTGGGGAATCTCTCCCCTAGGGCTTCTCACCCAAAAAATGTTGGAATCACTCCACTAAATTAAGCTTTGGACTCTCAAATGATATTTTTCATTCAATGATTCATTACCTCAAAATGGAGAGAGTGGAGTCCTATTTATAGGGATCCCACAATTTACAATAAGACCCTGACTTTTGACACATTAACAAATAACCGAAGGAAGGGGGGGGACGCCCATGGGCCTAGCCCAAAGAAATAGGCCCAATAGCAAACTCAATAGCCTAATGTGACTCAAACTTAGGGAAATGACTCAAATAAAAGGAAAATTACATGATTATGACTCAAAGAAAATATGAAAATTACATGACTCGACTTAGAGAAATATGACGGACACAATGGAGCTATGTTAGCAAGCAATTGAAGTTGTAAAAAAATATGAAGGGCGAGAGATGCCCCCATCACCAAACTTTATCCACTAAAGTTGATAACAAAGGTATTCTTGTTCTTCAAATTTGTGTAGATGATATAATCTTTGGGTCAACAAAATCATCCATGTGTAAGGAATTTTCAAACCTGATGACGAATGAAGTTGAGATGAGATTAATGGGAGAACTGAAATTTTTTCTTAGATTGCATATTCATCAAACTTCAGAAGGAAGCTTCATCACCCAAGCAAAATACATCAAGGATCTTTTGAAGAAATATAAGCCGGAAAACCTTAAAGCTATCACTACACCAATGGGTACATCAACAAGTCTTGATGCTGACCCGGAAGGTAAATTGGTAGATCCTAAAACATTTCAAGGTATGATCAGATCCTTACTCTACGTCACTGCATCTCGACCAGATATTCAATTTTTTGTGTGTCTTTGTGCTAGATTTTAGGTAAGTCCTAGGGAATCACACATGTCTGTAGTAAAAAGAATTTTTAGATATCTATATGGCACCCTTGAACTAGGGTTATGGTATCCTGCTAGATGTGAGTTGAATCTTGTAGCCTACACTGATACAGATTATGCAGGGTGTAGATTACATAGAAAAAGCACTAGTAGGTATTGTCAATACCTAGGTGGCTACCTACTGTCTTGGGCATCTAGAAGCAACATTCTGTTGCATTATCCACTACTGAAGCTGAGTATGTTGTAGCAGGAAATTGTGCAGCCCAAGTTCTATGGATTAAACGCCAACTTCTTGACTGTCACATAAATCTTGGTTGCATCACCATATTATGTGATAACACAAGTGCTATCTCTCTAACTAAGAATCATGTTCATCATTCTCGGACTAAGCATATAGAAATAAGACACCATTTCTTAAGAGATGAGGTAAATAAACAGGAAATTGAACTGAAATTCATTGAATCAGAAAACCAATTTGCTGATATTTTTACCAAGCCTCTTTGTAATGAAAGATTTAAATACTTAAGAAGAGAACTTGGTTTGTGTAAATTCTAGCATGATGATTGATTGTCTGTCTCTGCTTGAAATAATTGCTCTCTCTACATTACTGAATTGCATATAATTTGAGTTGTCAATAGATGATGCACATAAGTAAGGTTGTCATTGCATAGAATGCATTACATTCAATAAACATTGACCTATAGTTATATCAAATTGTACGTTGGGACAAGGGTAGATTACTTCTGTCTGGAAACCAACATCATGCGTGATGGTAGTCCTTGGACTTCAGCTATCTGCCATGTACCATGGGTCAATGGTGTGTCTCGAGTGTTGCATATTATAATTGCATCTTCTCAGTCTAAATTTCTACATATGTCGCATCTAAAGTTCAGTCATACAGTGCATTTAGATAGGGGGAGTTAGTCATGGTAAGTTTGTGTCAAATGCATGTGTAAGCATCTATCTAATGCATTGCTTGCATTTCATGAGGGGGAGCTCATGTCAAACATATTTTTTTCTGGTCACTACTATCATCCTTGGATCTCTTGTTTTAATTTACCTAGATTGGTCGATCGAACCACTTTTTAGGTCAACCGAAATATCTATCTTTGCTGACTCTCGGAAATTTCTTGCACTTCATTAAACTTGAAATATTGAAATCTAAACCTCCATTAATTAACCTGAGCTATAGAGTCGAGAAATCTTCTCTTATAAGAATTTGTGATGTACCGAGTAAACTTATGGTTTAACTCTAATGAATCAAAGAAGTTTAAAGATTAAATTAAATGAATAATGGGATATTCTACACTTAATAGGTCTCAACCATCTCTCACATAATAGGTTCTGCGAAATCTCTTAGACTCTAAAAATTCAAAATTCATGGTAAACATGGTTGAGAAACCCTTAATGCATATTGTTCTTAAACATTAAATTTTCTGAAAAATCAAAGGACAACAAATCATCAAAAGTGTGCTTCAAAGCTCTATTGGTAGAGCAATGGCTAGAGTTCACAGAGAAACTGAGTACTTCATCAAAGAAATGAAGTAAACTTATGTCATGAAGTGTCTCTACTATCTCTATTCAAAAATAAAACAGGTGGTAAATTCCACTAAGTAACTAGGAGTATTGGCATCTTATAAACGTGTACTCTTACGTAAAAAGCTGTAAATTATACCTGACTGTTCTGACAAATTATGACCAAAGGACAAAGGAAAACATGTTGTAACCGTGAGGCAAAAATTTTAGAACTGTCTAAAATGTTTAATTTCAATACATGTCCTAGTTAATTCCAAGAACATCACTGCCTTTGACTGAGTAAGATGAAGTGAGATTAAACAAGATATCATCAGGGAGTCCTGGTTTATTTCTATTAAGTGTACATGCAAACTTATTCAAAGAATTTCATTGATAAATTCTAGATTCATCATTTTTAAACCAGAATTTATAAGGGTTGCATTATCAGATGTCTTATGACGGAAGAATCTGACAATTGATTGCTTAACTAATGAACGCCATTTCAGATTGGAAATTTGTTCAATTGTGTGCCTTTCATGACTTTCTCACTCTCAACCATTGCCATTCAACTCCTACATGATATTCCCTCTTGCATCATTCTTCCTATCGACTTCATTTGTTTTTCTTTGTTGATGTCAAAGGGGGAGAGAATTTCTTGGGTAAGTCAGAAGTTATCTAAGGAAGAGAGAGAAAGTCTGACATGCTCACTCACATGCTCACATGAAAGACTTATTAACTCTAACTCATAGTGTTGCCATCATCAAAAAGGGGGAGAATATTTTGTCCTCCCTAGGTTATGCTAGCAAAACTAGTTTTGATGATTGGCAAAACTGTATGATTGAGTTGTCTTTTATTCAGTATAAGTCTTTATTTCACATATTTGGCAAAGTCAACAGGTCGATGCAACTAAGCATCTGCATCTTGATCAGATCAATGCACTCATTAGCTGCATCGACGCAGTAGAAAAAATTTAATAAGCCACAATTCTGCATCGACGTAACTGAGAAGCTGCATCGACGTAGCGATGCTAAACCAGCTGGCCAAAATTCTGCATCGACGTATCAGAGAGGATGCAGCGACGAAGCGATGGTCACTACAACAACTTCAAAGACTTGCTTCAACGCAGCCGCTACATTGTCTCGATGCATCGGTCCACATCCCCCCTGGAAGAATTCTGCATCGACGTAACCTAAGAGCTGCATCGACGCAACCGGTCTAAAACCAACTCATATCATCAGTGAGCTGCATCAGCGCAGCAGACCAACTGGAAGCTTACGCAGTAAGGACATGTTGACGCTACAAGAGATATGCGCTATAGGAGATCTGCCTTGACACAGTCAAGCCTACAGTAGTGATTCCCAGAATTTTACACCGACGCATCTATGCACATGCCTCGACGCAATCAAAGGTTATGCACTCGAAGTAATCTACCTGAGATCCTCTTAACAGGAGACGTTGATGAATCTCTTCCAACCTTCATTACAAAAGCACGGCTGTTAGTTTGAATTGGTTTTAGGGAAAACAACAAGAGATTAAATATGTAAGTAAGACTGATTTCCTGACAAATGGAATTGGAAGGCTCAAGAGAATCTGAGTTCGTCAGACCTAAAGTAGATCATGTGAGGTCACTCTCAAGACTTGGTGCGAAAGCTTCAGTCCACATGGCTGCATCTTAGAGAGCTCTCATCTATTCGTCTGACACATTGTCAAGGATCTTCCAGAAGCCATTTTGGCGGGAGTGTTCCCTTCACACACCCAGAAGGAATCTTGTGGGGACCACAAGAATCATCCCAACTGGATAAGGCATCTTGCCTGCAGACTCAATAATATAGAGATCGAAGAAGAAAAAGGAGTAGAAGCGGAGAGCCGGGGAGCAGTGAGCTAAGAGGAGAAAAGAAAGAGAGTCTGAGAAGAGTGAAAGAGAGCTACTAAAAATAGGGTACCGGAAGTCTGAAGATTTCTTGAAGAGCTGTCGAGGTTCTGACTTCTAGATCAGATCTAGAATCTTATGCTTATCCGAGCTACATTGGCTTGAAGTTCTATTGCTATTTTGTTTTGTTCTTTTCTTTCTCTCTTTGAATCTTTCTTCAAGCTGTTAGGTAGCGCATCAAGCTGTGATTGCTCAGCGGGGGAGGATTTGTTCCTCGGACAGCAAGCTGTGATTGCTCAGTGGTTTGTAGGGACTCTTCCCCAAAGCTGTAATTCAGCGGGTTAAAGTTGTGGTTTCAACAGAATCCTTACTCGATTGAGTAAGGGGTGGACATAGATCTCAAGGTTGAGATCGAACCACCTCAAAATCTCCTTGCATCATGTGTGATTGTTTGGTCTCTCATCATTTATATGTTAAATCCTTAGCTAAATCGTTTGTATAGCGTTCATCACATCTGATCTCCATTCCGCATTTCATTTGATTGCCATAGGACATAAATTGCGGTTGATCTATTCACCCCCCCTTTAGATTATCCTAGTCACCTAGAATATCAGATAAGTATAAAAAGGTCAAATCAAAAAATAGAAAAATGAAAAAGCAAATTCAGAACAATACACACTTAGAGTCCTCAAGCGGTAAGTGTTATGAACTTAAAAAACTTCATGAACTGGAAACTATGAGTATGTCCTGCGTGTGTGTGTTGGGGCATGTCCCCGTGTGTTGTAGGTGTCATCCTGTGTATGTGTTGGAGCTTGTCTCCATGTTGGGGAGTTATCCCCGTGCTGGCTTTTTAGCGAGTGAAGTCTCACCCGTATGGTGAGGGGTGGATGTAGGGAGCCCGTCGTGGTCCCAAATCACCTTAAAATCCTTGTGTCTTGTGGTTTGCCTTGTGGTTGTGTGTTTGATCATTTAATCCTTCTGTCATGATCGAGTGAGCTTGGCGAGATTGAGAGAACTTAGTTTACTCTATTTAGTTCTTTTTCATCAATCTCGTTAAATCTATTAAGTGTGCTAAGTAAGTTTTAAATTATCCATATTGCGTGGGGGACAATTCAACCCCCCTTCTTATCCGCTCGCCAACTGGGCCATTAGTTTTTTTTGTATTTTCTTCCCTTTCCCTTTTTTTCTCTATGATTTGTGAGGCTTCAAATAGCCTTGATGTAGAAACTCATGTTTAGAAATTAAAGAGATACAGGGCCCTTATCCCTAATGTTCATTTTTTATGAACTGTAATCTTCTCCTCCAATGCCATAATGTATGATTACTGTTTGCTCCTCTTTGTTCTTCTAGGAGATAGGGGATTTTCCTTTTAATTCCAAGCATGATATCTATATTACAATGTTTACATCAATTCGGTGGCCACCGGCCCTGGGTTTATCCAAGCCCATGGATATGACTCCGAGGTCCACAACCGTCGGGAGTCTCTCTTGTGGCTTCGCCTTTCATTTTATAACGATTATGTTTCCTTCTCAAAACCCCGCTTTGTGATTTGGACCTATTTCAAGGTCATGATGCCAAAGGAGTGAGAAATATGGGATATATCCTAATTTAGTCATCTTTCTTCGTGAGCTTAAGCTCCCGGAGTCTTGATCACTCTCGAATCTCCGGGGACTCGCTTCCTTATAGCGTGGTCCCCGGATGATCCCTTAAAGAGAGTGAATATGGATGGCCATGTAATGTGGCATTACTCTAAAACCACATCTCGAGAGTGAAATCGTGGCATCCCTCGGGTCATTGGGGCCCCTCTTAGGCTAGCCCTCGAGGTGTCCATGCCCAGTTCGGATTATAGGATTCCGTACACATCCTCGGGTGTTGCCGCTTCCGTACACATCCTCGGGTGTTGTCGCTTCCGTGCTCACCCTTCTCATTTTGGGGCTATCTCAGAGTTCTTTCTCCGTGGGGGTGTACCCGATTAAATGCCCCCAACACTCCGGGTCTAGGGGAGGTGCTGCCGAATTTTGGCCGGGCAACTTGAAGATCAACGACATATGAAGAACGTGTTGGGTGCAATATGGGATCTAGAGGGGGGGGTGAATAGATCCCCTTATAAAAATTATGCACAATTTCAAAACTCGTGCCCACTATGCTCAAGTTAAAAACCACCCACTCAAATTTACTAGAACACACAGAATATAAATTAAGCCAATCGATCAGATGAAAACTTATACATGATGAATATCGAGCACTTAGCATACAATTAGATCACTATTGTAAAAACCGCTCACACACTATTCAGAACTACTCTCAAACACTTGGCGTATAAGAAACCTACAGTTCAGAAACTGCTCGCACTGCAACCTGTGAAGGAGGTAGAGGACAGGGATCAAGCACATAAATAAACCACATGGCACAAACAATTTTTAGGTGGTTCAGTCTGCACCAAGCACACCTACATCCACCCCCCACTCAACCCGAGGGAGGATTCCGCTGACACACAGCTTGAACCGCTGAGCCTCACAGCTTGCTACACCGCTGAGCCTCATAGCTTGCTATACAGCTGAGCCTCACAACTTGCTACAAACCCGCTAAACCTCACAGCTTTCTACACAAGTGAGCCTCACAGCTTGCTATACAGCTGAGCTTCACAGCTTGCTACAAACCCGCTGAGCCTCATAGCTTGCTACACAGTTGAGCCTCACAGCTTGCTATACAGCTAAGCCTCACAGCTTGCTATACCCGACCTCTAAATAGAGCATTGGAAGAACCTCATAGAAGTAGAAAACCAAAAACAAAAGCAAGGAAGGAAACATAGCAACGGTAGCTATGAAGAAAGCATAATGGCTTGGATTTGATCCAGAGGCCAAGGAACATCAAATCTGTAATGAACATCGGGTGCACACAAGAACTTCACAAGCACTCTCTCTCTCTCTCTCTCTCTCTCTCTCTCTCTCTCTCTCTCTCTCTCTCTCTCTCTCTCTTTCTCTCTTTCTCTTCTTCTTCTCACAGACCTCACAGCTCTATCCTTTTTCTTCTTTATTGGAGCACACCCTTCTTATTCTGTCTTGCTTAGGCTCCTTTCTATCTTTTCTCACAGAGAAGAGATATATATACCTCAAGAAAACATTTTTAGAAATTCTTATCCAAAGTTAATTCTTTCATTCATCCACATGTCAGGAGAGAGAATGTTACTCTTCAAAAAAGGTGCAAGGAATATCTTGGATCACATGCCATATCATTGAGTCTCGAAGGGACGTGACTTACTTTGAGTATCTCACGAGCTTGAACCATTTTCTGCTCTGGCAACACATTTTTCAGCCTTAGCAACCTATTATTCACCCTTATTGTCCATTTGTCTGCCTTTGGTAGCTATTTGTCACCCTTATGTCCCATTTGTCTACCTTGCAGTGCATTTGTCACCTTTAGCTGGAAGAGCCATCGCCTTAGGCCTTTTTGTTCTTGCCTTGAGCTGTCGCCTTAGCCATTTGTCACTGCTAGCATCCTTTTGTTTCCCTTGTTCACCTTTGTAAGCTATTTGTCACCATTAACAGCTATTTGTCACCGTTTGCTTGACATTTGTTACTCCTAGCAGTCCATTTGTCATCTATATCGACCATTTATCACCATTGTGACTGGTTTGACTATTGACTCCAACGTTGACTCCTTCGTGTGAAAAGGTATTGAAATAGCTTGTTGACTATTGACTTGGCTCCATTGACTCTGTGACTTGGCTTCCATGACAACGTTGACTGCGTTGACTATGTTGACCATGATTGCTTGGCTCCTTTGTTGAGTTGACCATGTTGACTGTGTTGATTTTATTGACTTGTTGACTTATTGACTATGTGAACCTTGTTGACTGTTTTGACACTATTGACCATGTTGAAGGCCTTAAGTCACCCTTAACAAGTATTTCTATCTTTCTTCACACAAGCTCCCATGGAGTCAACTTGGTTTGCCTCTGGAGTCGACTCGCCTTCTTCGCATCTCAAGGCTTTCAGCGCTACTACACATTTTTCACCCTTAATAGGATCTTTTACACCCTTATAGCCTATTTTACAACGATGACCACCTATTTCTCACCACTAATCCATCTCCATAGATGCTTCTACTGGCGGGTAGTTCTGGCTGAGCTCGAGTCGACTCAAATGACTTCTAGAGTCGACTCCATCTTCATGAAACCTTCATCTTTGGCCATTCTTTGACGTGTGGAGCTATTAGTCACCCATGGGGACTTATTTGTCACCCTTAGCTGATATATTTCACTTTTAACTGGCCATTTGTTAGCCGTATACTTGAGGTATTTTCTGCTTGACGGAGTCGACTCCAGCTCAACACGGAGTCGACTTTACTTCTTGATTTTCACACTTCTGGCCATTTCTTTGTTCCAATTCAAACTTGTCTTCACAGAACTCATTGATACACGTGTATTTATCATCATCAAGAATGTTAACAACATCAAAAACATCTAAAGCTTAAAGATCCAACCATTGACATCATCAAAACATTTAACACTCAAGGGTGAATGAATCATAGTGTTGACATCATCAAAACACAAGGACACAATAATCTCCCTGTTTTTGATGATGGTAACACTGTGAGTTATTATGATCAATTTGAGACAATTATGTCAATGGATGCACAAAAAAACCACATTCAAAACACGCATCATCATGTATCATCTCCCACAATTAATGACTCAAACTATTCTCCCCCTTTGACATCATCAAATCAAATAATGTGAGATCACGTATGGAATATGGAGATGAATTTAGACATGATGGTTCTGAAGAGAATGAGCTGGGTTTGTCTCCCCCTTTGACACACAATGTCGGAAGATACAAATGCAAGCAAACAGGAGTGACTTTGAATATCAACAGGGAATTTTAGCTATAGACAAGAATGAAGGAATGACTTCAAATATGCAAGACAATTCACAATCTGATACAAATCTCATAAATCAGATTTAACTCAAATTCAGCTTCTTCTATTATAACCATCTCATGATATGATCCTTATTGAGTAGCATGGTTCAAATCTAATAGGTTTTGAGTTTATCAATGAAACTTCTTTAAACATATCTGCATTCAAGTTTAATAGAAATGACCCAAGTTTTCATATTAAAACCCTACTTAACCCTCTTTTATCTTACTTATTCAATTTCAATGACTCCTTTAGGAATTACCAAGATCAGTATTGAGGTTAAACATTCAAGATTTTTTGATTTGTTTCTGGGTTTCATCATGTTTCTTTTTCTTTTGCTCCCATTTTCTGATTTTTCTTTTTGTTCATCAACATTTTAAGAGCAATTAAGTCCAACACACACTTCATATCTTAAAGATACATGTTGTTTAGATGCCAGTATCCCTAGGTACTTAGTATGACTGACTGTCATACTTCAAATAGAATAGAGGTAGCATAGTCACTTCATGACATATCTCAACTCATTTTATGATGAGTCAGACACATTTCTCAATGAGCTAGCCATTGCTCTGCCTTGATTTTCAATAATTTTCTACAGAGTTAACATGGCACTTCATAACACAGTCCACTAGACTTCAAGGTCAAGGGACATTATTTCACTGTGAACCACTGTCATTGCTCTGTCAAGTTTGACCCTTAAGAATTTTTTCAAAAGATCTGATGTTTAAAAACAATACTTAACCTAAGTACCTCAACCAAAGTTGCCAAGATTTCAGAATTTTCAAATTTCAGAAGATTTTATAGGACACAACATATGAAAGGTGGTTAAGGGGTATTAACATTGAACACAGATGTTTTCAAGACATTTATTTTTAAACACAATGAATTCATTAAACTCAAACCAGTGAATTAGTCTGGATAATCATAAACTAGTATAATAGAAGATTCCTAGTTTCAATTGTTTTCAGATTTATGATTTTGGTATGCAGATTGGAATCTTTCTAAATTTTAGGTGAGCAGTTTCAAGAGAGTTCAACAGTGAGCAATAGGCAGAAGGTGACTTCAAGAGCAAGCACAAAAAAAGGGCACATATTAAGAAGACTCACGCAAGGATATGGCAAGAATTTTTAATTATGCAGCAGGCAACATATATGAAGAATTTTCAAGGGGACTGAGTTAAAATATGGCAATGATATCCAGGTAGCAAAAAATAGGAGAGTTTTTAAGAGGTCAATTCTCATGGGAGTGAGAAGTAAGAAAGATGAGATACTCTCCCCTTGAGACAATTTAGATCAAGAGAATTTCAGATGAAATCCCCCTCAGAAAATGCAGAAGTCTACTCCCCCTAAGTATGTGCATGCATTCATCAATGATATGCAACTAAATATGAAATCACTATATGCATGAGATCAAACAAGTGTATGCATTGACTCCCCCTATCTAAATGCCCTAATGAATTAACCTCAACATGAGGACCATGTAGGGATTTACAGAACTATGCTCATGGATGTCTAAAGTGCTCTATATGCATTTTTTTTGACCCATGGTACCAGGTGGAGAACTTAGGTCTGAAGATCACCTCACACGTAGTGCGGGTTTCCAGAAAGACATGATCTGTCCTTCTTCCTACACCATTTTATATACCATAGGATCATGCATGAAAATGCAGCAACCAATGCAGTTCATTCTGGTATGAGCAACAAATTTCAATTAAAGCATGACAATGCAAAATACCATGTGCAGTCGTTTTTCTATCTAAAGTAGAAGCTTGCAATGGCAATTCACTATACTGGACTTCCCCTTAATTGTTCACCCTCATGATGAAAGAGTGAAATCCTAATTGACAGATAAGATAAGATATGCAAATCTATTTAAGGCAATGACTAAGATAGAACAGAGACAGAAATGGGGTTTTTACCAACTACGAGTACCTTGAATTTATTGAACCCCTTTATTTGTTCTCCTTCTTTCTCCAAGGCACACCTGCAAAACAGATGTTCATTTTGAATTTTTAGATACCCAAGTGTTCTTGGGTCCTGAAAAGTTAGTAACACATCTGGTGGGTGTTTTCCACAACCATCGGGCATGAAAGTCATCGACATTCAACAAATGGCAATCAAACATATGATGCCCGAATCTACCACAGTAATGACAACAATATGAGAAGTTCGTGTTCTTCTTGTAAGAGTGGACATAGAATTTCTGAGGATAATCATGGATGTTGCCATATCTACTTTGGAGATTGTTTCTATTCTTTAAATGCCAACAATCCTTCACTGTATGGCTATGCTTACCACAATTTAAGCACACAATGTGCTTACCTTTTGAAGCAAATTTATTTCTATAAAAAATATTTTTATTTGTAGGGAATTTAACAGATTTAGAGTGAAATTTTCTTCCCTGGACATACCAGCAGTGAGCAACAATGTGGCCTATCTTACCACAGCAAAAGTAAGGAATTTTCTTGTTCTGAATCGTAGAAGATTTCCTTGCATGCTTCTTACCAACATACTGTTCATTTTTCAAGAGAAAATAATCATTCATGAAGTGACCATGATTACCGCAATAGAAACATGAAACATTGGTTTGTTTTGAAGCATATTGTTTGACATTTGAATTCTTTGCGTGCATGTTGCTGAATTTCTTTTTTTGTGTGTGATGCACATTATTTTTGGTTTTCTGTTTAATGGGTTGTTTAACCTCAGAGGTGGTGGCTACATTAGATGTTTTGACAAATGAGGTCATCAACTTGTTTTCAAAGGCTTTCTTATTAACAGGTTGGTAGCCCAGCCCTTCCTTTTGATAATTCACACTACTTCCTAACAACTTATCCAAGTTTTCTTTGCCCTCTACAAACTTAGACAATGAGCTTTTCAACTCCTGAACTTCATTTTCTAGAGAGGCAATCAGCAATTTAGAGTTGGCATTTTCCTCTTCATGTTTAGCCAATCTTTCATTCAATAAAGTATTGACAGTTTTATGATTTTTAATTTCAGTTTCAAGGCTGGTCAATTTATCTGAACCATCCAAAATCATACACTTACCCTTTTCAAATGCAATCAATCTTTCAGATAGGGCAGTGTTCAGTTATTTCAGTTTTTCTATTTCTTCCTTGAGTTTGTCATTTTGAACTAACTCATCTATTAACAACTGATCATCAAATGATGCTTTCTATTTATTTTCAGTTTCAAATTCTTTCAGATCTTTTTATAGTTTTTCAATATTTTTCTGAAGCTCCATGTTTACAGCCCTAATAGCATCAAATTTCTCATAACTAATTCATTTTCTAATTGAAGTCTTTTAAGTTTTCCTTCATTTTCTTCAATGTACTTTCTGAGAATTCCATTTTTCAGACTTCATTTTATTTAATTCTGAATCAATACTTTCAAAATCTTCCAATTGTTTTCTTAGACATTTATTTTCTATTTTCAGAGCTTCTAAGTCATCATTCTTTAAACAAGTGTCCATGCCAGTATTCAATTTCTTTTTCAACATCTTGTTTTGTTTTTGCAGTTTTTCATGTGATTCAAACAGAATAGTCTAAGCATGCTCCCATTCTTCTATAGAAAAGTTCTCGAAGGGAGAACTTACCTCTTCGTCATTCTCATTTTGATCACTGATGTGATCGCTTCCACTGGCCATCAAACATGTGTTCTCCTATTCTTTGTGGATGCGAGCCAATCCATCCAATATACCTTTGGCAGTATTGCAGTTTAAAACAAATGGAAAAGCATTAGAGTCAACTACAGTTTTCATCAAATTCAAAGCTCTAAGATTATCACAATTCTTGGATCTGTGGGTATCGGTCCATCTTGACACATCCTTAGGTAATTTGTGTGGACCATTGTAGATGAGGTCCCAGAGGTGTGGACTTCTCGAGTCTACAAATGTACCCAAATTGCCTAACCAGGATTCGAAATTAGAACTGCAAAACACCGGAGGAAAAGCCCTGGAAATCAAATCAAAATAATGAACTACAAACGATATTGAACCAAAAGTAGCAGGATCTACTCTGCAGATCGTTGGATCTGATCAATCAGAGACCCCCTCTGATACCAATTGATGGGTGCAATATGGGATCTAGAGGGGTGGTGAATAGATCCCCTTATAAAAATTATGCCCAATTTCAAAACTCGCGCCCACTATGCTCAAGTTAAAAACCACCCACTCAAATTTATTGGAAAAGAAAGAATATGAATTAAGCCAATCGATAAGATGAAAAGTTATACATGACCAATATCGAGCACTTAGCATACAATGAGATCACTATTGTAAAAACCGCTCACACATTATCCAGAACTACTCTCTTACACTTGGCGTATAAGGAACCTATAGTTCAGAAATTGCTCGCACTGCAACCTGTGAAGGAGGTAGAGAACAGGGATCAAGCACATAAACAAACCACATGGCACAAATGAGTTTTAGGTGGTTCAGTCTGCACCAAGCAGACCTACATCCACCTCCCACTCAACTCGAGTGAGGATTCCGCTGACACACAGCTTGAACCGCTGAGTCTCACAGCTTGCTACACTGTTGAGCCTCACAGCTTGCTACAAACCCGCTGAGCCTCATAGGTTACTACATAGCTGAGCCTCACAGCTTGCTATACAGCTGAGCCTCACAGCTTGTTATACAACTGAGCATCACAGCTTGCTATACTCGACCTCTAAACAGAGCATCGGAAGAACCTCATAGAAGCAGAAAACCAAAAACAAAAACAAGGAAAGAAACATAGCAACTGTATCTATGAAGAGAGCACAATGGCTTGGATTTGATCTAGTGGCCAAGGAACATCAAATCTGCAATAAACTCCGACTGTATACAAGAACTTCAAAAGCTCTCCCTCTCTCTCTCTCTCTCTCTCTCTCTCTCTCTTCTTCTTCTTCTTCTTCTTCTTCTTCTTCTTCTTCTTCTTCTTCTTCTTCTCACAGACCTCGCAGCTCTCTCCTTTTTCTTCTTTCTTGGAGCACACCCTTCTTCTTTTGTCTTGCTTAGGCTCCTTGCTATCTTTTCTCATGGAGAAGCGATATATATACCTTAAGAAAACATTTCCAGAAACTCTTATCCAAAGTTAATTCTTTCATTCATCCACATGTCAGGAGAGAGAATGTTCCTCTTCAAAAAAAGATGCCAAGAATATCTTGGATCACGTGCCAAATAATTGAGTGTCGAAGGCCCGTGACTTACTATGAGTATCTCACGAGCTTGAACCATTTTCTGCTCTGGCAACACATTTTTCAGACTTAGCAACCTATTATTCACTCTTATTGTCCATTTGTCTGCCTTAGGTAGCTATTTGTCACCCTTATATCCCATTTGTCTGCCTTGCAGCGCATTTGTCACCTTTAGCCGGAAGAGCTATTGGCTTAGGCCTTTTTGTTCTTGCCTTGAGCCGTCACCTTAGCCATTTGTCACCGCTAGCATCCTTTTGTTTCCCTTGTTCACCTTTGTAAGCTATTTGCCACCATTGATAGCTATTTGTCACCGTTAGCTTGACATTTGTTACTCCTAGCAGTCCATTTGTCATTTCTATCAACCATTTATCAACATTGTGATTGGTTTGACTGTTGACTCCTTCGTGTAAAAAGGTATTGAAATAGAATGTTGACTGTTGACTTTGCTCTATTGACTCTGTGACTTGGCTTCTATGACAACATTGAGTGTGTTGACTATGTTGACCATGATTGCTTGGTTGATTTGCTGATTTGACCATGTTGACCATGTTGACTATGCTGATTTTGTTGACATGTTGACTGTGTGATGCCTTGTTGACTCATTTGACATTGTTGACCATGTTGAAGGCCTTAAATCACCCTTAAGAAATATTTCTATTTTTCTTGACACAAGCTCCCATGGAGTCGACTTGGTTTGCCTCTAGAGTCGACTCGCCTTCTTCGCATCTCAAGGCTTTCAGCGCTACTGCACATTTTTCACCCTTAGTAGGCTCTTTTACACCCTTATAGCCTATTTTACACCGATGACCACCTATTTCTCACCACTAATCCATCGCCATAGATGCTTCTGCTGGTGGGTAGTTCTGGGTGAGCTCGAGTCGACTCAAATGACTTCTGGAGTCGACTCCATCTTCATGAAACCTTCATCTTTGGCCATTCTTCGACGTGCAGAGCTATTTGTCACCCATGGGGACCTATTTGCCCCCCTTAGCTAATAGATTTCACTTTTAACTGGCCATTTGTTAGCGGTATACTTGAGGTATTTTCTGCTAGATGGAGTCGGCTCCAGCTCAACATGGAGTCGACTTTGCTTCTTGATTTTCACACTTCTGGCCATTTCTTTGTCCAAATTCAAACATGTCTTCACAGAACTCATTGACACACGTGTATTTATCATTGTGAAGAATGTTAACAGCATCAAAAACATCTAAAGCTTAAAGATCAAACCATTGACATCATCAAAACATTTAACACTCAAGGGTGAATGAATCATAGTGTTGACATTACCAAAACGCAGGGACACAACAGAACGATGGCAAGTGAATTGAATCCAAGAGCATCATGGACTTATTAATGAATAAAGAAAGAGCAATGTGAACTAATGTGTGACAAACACAAAGGAATGTGGTGAATTCTAAAAACTGCCAGGGGCGAGAATGAACAAGATAAAAAAATGATGATGAATCGATGAATGAAACAAAATAACAGGAACGAGCTTCTAAGATCCAGTCAATAACCTTCTGCATAAGTATTTGTTTGCATTTTTTGCATGATCATCCATGGGCAGTTGATGCTCCTGCAAAAAAAAAACCACAGATTTCAGAACTGGCCCCTGGGAGGGTCGACGCCAAGGGTCAACCCCTCCATGGGGCAGTTCTGTTTGTGGCCACCCTTGTGCAGTGTCTGCACAGGGGTGGACCCCTCATCCAAAGGGGTCGACCCCCCCTTTTTTTCTTGAGGTCTTTTCTGCTATATATAAGAAAAAAGAAAGAAATAAAGGAAGGAAAATAAATCAACAAATTGTACGAGCACTTGCATGATAGTCTCTCCTTGAGAATTCAGAACAAATTTCATGGTCATGATAAGTTCACTAAGTTTTCATGAAATGATCAAATGTTGCATGTGCATGCTTGTTCACAACGAATTCTCTCTAGATACACATGAGTATGTGAACGTATTACATAGACATTAAAAAGAGAAACAAAAGAAGATTAATAACTATATGATGGTAAAAGATGGGGGAGGGAGCATGTGATGCTACTATGGAGTGTGATCGCCAAAGGGGTTACCTTAAAAGAAGAAAAGGATGATCGCAAATACCTTGTGAAGTGGGGTGTGATTATGGATTTCACTTCCTCCTTCAACCGGACGACCGATGAAGGGGGTCTTTATTTTGATTACCCTTGAAAAATAAGCAAAGACAAGCAAAGGAACAATGGATTAGAGACCAGCGTGCAGTATCAATGCTCAATAGAAATATAGCTATGCAAATTAGGCATGAACACACCTTGTGTTTTTTTGGAACCCTTAAGGATTAAACGGTGGGAATAGATCCTAATGCAAATAATAACTAAAATCTAGTAAAGGATGGTAGATAGAATGGAGTATGTAGAATTGAACTGAAGAGGATAAAAGAAACAAAGGAGAGAGGGATTGAGAATGGAGGTTGGTCCTCCAACACTACCCACGCAAAAGAAGATGGATGGCCTCTTCTTGGAACAGAGAAACAGGGAAAGCTAGAGGGAGAGAGAGGCGCGAGCCTCTCTCCAAGACAAATTTGCTCCAAGCTTTTAACATCAAGGCAGACCACTGCTTTGATGGCTCCTGTTCTAATCTCAATAGCTCTTTGTAGAACAATTTCTATGACCTTCATAAACTGTTATTCTCTTGTTAATGTTAAAGAATAAACTGTGGGTTTTAAAGGGGGTATTTATAGAGCTAGAAATCCTAGTTCTAATGGGTTTAAAAAAAGGAGGGAGTCCCACGACGTCGATCTCCCTTCCACAGAAGAACATGGACCCAAATCCAACAAGGAACGCCATGCAGAGGAGGTTGCGTACGAACCAGACACGGATAGGAATTGGCGGCCGGAGTAGCCGTCGTCAATTAAATTGACGTCCAGAGTAGCTGACGCTGATTCCTGAGCAATATATATATGGAAATAGAGCACTTTCCATAATAAAAATAAGAAATGGCATCCATTTGAGGAGGCGTTAATTAATTAGCACCCACTCAAAATGGCATCAATTCCTAAAATTAAAATCCACTGGAAAATAAGGAAATAGCGTCTGCGTGAACGGTCGCCCATTCTTATGAGTCGACACACCCGAAGCATAAGTCGACCTGGGATGGAAATAAATGGTGTCATTCCAAACGGGCGCCCATTAAATGGCGTCCACTGGGACGGTCGCTAATTCCTAAAAATCCTAAAAAATAAAAAAAACCTCCCCATTGACCTAGTAATGAAGTATAATTTGGGGCATTACGTTGGGACATGAAATTTACTTAACTTAGAATCGATTTTGACGTGCCTACATCTGCCCTGCCTTGGCATCTGCTTTGTAGGGGAGTGAGATGGAATGAAGTGTAGTGGAATGAGAGTGGAACGAAGCGGAATGAAGTAAGAGTGGACTGAAAAGTAGATGCCAAAGTGTGATGTGACACGCCTCTGACACTAAGTGTTAGAAATCTTTCCATGGTTCTGAGTGAAACAGCCTTGGATAATTACGAGAAAGCAGTAATTGTTTGGATGAAGACTAAGCTAAAAAATGTGCACGCGGGCATGAAAGGAAGGACACACCGTTGGAGAGCGATTACCAGCCAATATGGCCGTGCTGCAACCAAGGTGAATTAAAGAAAAATAAAGAGAAAGAGATAGGAATCTAATCAACGGTGCTTTCAAAGAACTAGCCTGAGCCACTTCAAGGAGAACATAGTACTCAATTTGGAATGGAATCTCTCATGTCAATTCAAAACAAGAGCTAGTGGCCCTCATTACTGACTTAATATGAGAATTTTTCAACATTAAAACTCAAGTTCCTATATGATGCATGTTGGGCTAAAAAAAAATTAAATCAAACTAAAATAGAAAATAATCAAGGATAATATTGTTAAGTTGTCCAGACTAGGTCAGGAATCCAGTTTCCCAAGCCGACACTAAGCTGAAGCCCGTTTATCTAGGCATCAACTTAGAAAGTGGAACTAGGATTCCAAGCCTTAGATGACTCAACGGCCTATTCGTGCGACCAAGACTCCCCTGGAATTATCACTATTTTTGATGAAGGGGAACTCAAATTTCAGGTTTATCAAGACCACAAGGTTCTTGATATACTCTAATAATGTGGGTATCATATAGTAAGACTGCATACAGGAGAGAATACAGGGTGGGAAATGTCACCATAGAAGTATCCAGAGCGCCTTGACAACTTGCATAAAGCTTTCTCTTTCCTGCGCTCAAAATCATTAGTGCAAAAATATGAATGAAATTCATCAAATTTAACCAAGATATAAAGGATGCAAGTTCATTAAATGGCAATTTTATACATAGAATTAGCCAAATATTGCAATTCATACGAAATTCAGAAATGGCACTATTGCAAGAATGGGCGATCGTCCGAAAGGGTGGCAAATTAAGAATTAACGTCAATCACATTGTCGCCATTTAAAGAATTAGCGGCTTCTATAATAGTCGCCATTTTCCTGCGATTCCAGCAACCTGTTTCCTACTCAGAAACTGAACCTCCAGCCCCAATCTTGCTCGAATTTGAGCTACTCCGGTGAGTTGGAGTCTCTTCTCTAAAAATAGCACCTCCAAAGCCCCTCCTTACATCAAACAAGAGATCCAAAGGCTCCAAATTGGTCCAAAACCAAGGAATAAAGGGAGAAAGCTAAGAAAAATAGCGGAAAACCAGTCAAAATAGGGAGCTTTCAATGTGTGGACATGGAGAACTTAATGCAACGCCCTACAAAGAGATCGACGCTTGGATTCTTATGGATAACGGAGATTGATGGGCACATAAGCAGGAGAATTGTAGCAAATGAAGTAAGTTCTTTAGGAATACCTTAGTCCTTCTACCTCTCTCTTAGCTCCCTCATATTCTAATGGCATTCTACTCTTCTTTCCTTTCTTCTCTTTCTTTTATTTTAAGGATTACCCCATCATCCAAGGGGCCAGAAGATATACCAACATCCAATGGCACCCTCTTCTACTTTCCAAAATCACTCTAGATATGAGATCCATACTCTTCAAGTGGCACCTTCTAAGCCTTGTTACCCATGCTAAACATTATAACAACATACACCTTGATTGGGCTGCCATGGGAGCCCTCATAGAAATTTGGCATCCACACACCCATACTTTCTTATTCCCAACCTTCGAGGCCATCGTGCTCTTAGAGGAAGCAGAGATGCTATTGGGATTGTGATGCGGGACGCTAAGCGAGCTAGCACTCTACGTGACTACGAGACTAATGGACAACTATGACCAACATCAATGCATTAGATCGAATGGCGTAGATTCGACACCAAGACCTCCCAAGAAGGATGGCATGCCAATCAACAAGGAACTCAAGCTCACCAGCGTCCCCAAGATAGGGAAGCGTGCCGATCCTCACGGTTGAGAAACCGACAGAGTCTTGGGTAGGCAACTCCACACTCGTGACTCGGACGAGTCAAGGGACGATCTCGCTCTGTCACCGTGGCAGTGATATAAGAGTATACGAGCTCGGAACCTAATGATCTCATAAGAAGCGGCATCCAGAGACTATACTAGATAAGCAAGCTAACACCAAGGGAGGAACGGTCGCATACCTCCACGCTCGGGGCGTGGGGAAGACTCTCGGCCAAGTCACACTATCACCCTGTAAAAAAGCTAAATAAATATAGATCCAAACACGCCCACTCCTCGCAGGGAGGTAAAAGGCACACATTGAATCCAGGGATGTATGATGTGAGTTGACGAGCCGCAAAGGGATGTAGTGTCGATGACCACAAACCGCTGTGAACCTGCATGAACAGGACAACACCTCGGCCGGTCAGCAACCAGCAGCAAGACGGCGTAACCCAGACGTCGTGGATGAAGCAATGGTCCCTAGTGACATGTTGCTGTGGACGGCGACCGCTCAGGAAGTAGATGGCAGCCGGGGAAGCCGGCTAATAGTCTCGTTGGAGCCGCGAATCGGTGGGCAGACTACTGGCCAGTCTGCACTGGCGCAGGTGAACAGCAGGAAGAGAGGCCTGTAATGCGGCCTTCTGGTCGTCCGTTGATCATGAAAATTGGCGTGGAGGCTGGTGGGGACGTCCCAGCGATGCTCGTGGAATATGGGATACAACCGTGCACCGTGAGAGCCGGGGTGACTCCAGAAGTAGATCCCTGTGCGTTCAGGAATAACTATAGGTAGCATGACAAAGGGTGGAAGATGGGGGTGGTATCAAGGCTCCCGGGCGGCTTTTGGGGCTGGGCTTTCTCTGTGGATTAGGGGATGGTCATGGGAGAATGGAGATGGGGTGGCGGGGCGGCATGTAATGGAAGTTTTGTGCGTGGGAGATGGTGACAGGCATGGCCTTGTTCTACAGATCTGTGTAGACAAAACTTGTAGCAGGAATGGTGGACGGGGGTACGTAGGGGCGATTGGATCTAAAAATTATAAAAAAATTATGGGGGATGGGTTACGACGTGGGGAAGACGTGTTCTAATTTTTGGGGTGATTGGATCTATTTTGGGAGGTGAAAGATGGTCTGTGGTCGACCCCTATACCTGTAGATCTGCACAGGTGTAGTCTACGCATGTAATTGGGCTGTGAAAGGAAGTGCGGCCACAGGACGAGTTGGGGCATGAAAAATTAAAGGGGAGTGGGGGACATGTGGAGGAAAAAATGTTTAGAAGAGGTGGAGGCGATCATAGAAGGGGAAAGGGGAGGACCAACCCTAACTCTGAAGCTATGCCCTGCAGACAGACACACAGGGCGCGCTGGACAGCAAGGGGGTACCACGGCTCCTCGCAGCACCACGAACTCAAACGGGGTTCTCCAGGCTCTGATGGATGCAGAGGAGGTCGCCTCCTAGCCACACGAGCAGCAGAAAACCTTAGGAGATGCCTTGGGCATCCCACCCAAGAGGAAGAAAAGATGTGGGAGTCGCACCCACGGGAGGGAGAGGAAGAGGGAGGGTGCAGCCTTCTCTTGGCAATTTTATCAAAATATTCTATTCATTAATTCTTCCACGATAATACAAGAGAGTATAAATAGGTGGGGAAGAGAAACCCTAATTAATTTCCTAAATGAAATACCTAAAGAATCCTATTTAATTTGAATTTCTACCACACTAGGAAAGGGGGGAAGGAAAATAGGAAACTCTAGCTATAATCTAGGAAGGGGGGATGGCCATCTCCAAAGAGGAGAGGAGAGGGTGGGGCGCGCCCAAACCCTAGCCCTAATTGGCCTGGGTAGGGGGGCATGAATCCCTAGGTAGGGGGCCCACTAGTGGGGGCAGCTAGCCCAATTTGGCCATGGGAGTGAACCAAAAGTGTCCCACTAGCCCTGAATTAGCCTACAAAGCTCAAATAAGGCCCTAATGGAGTCTAATTGGCCTCACAATGGCCTACAAAGGTCCAGAATAGAAGAAATAAAAGACTCCAAGCTCCATTCTAATCCTCCAAGCCATCTCCAAGCCACAAGGAACCTTGCAAGTCCCGAACGGCGCAACGTGTCCTGTAATGTCACTCTACCGCATCATGTCGATCTCCAGCTCAGGTGTTCTCACCATCTCTCCCCGGGCAGGAGGAACTCGACCCCATCGAGTAAGGGTCTCTGTCGCTCAGGTATCGCTCCAGCAAGTCCGGATCTAACCTCTCCAGCTCTGCCCGGGTGATCCATGCATCGTAGGATGTGGGTGATAGCCACAAAACTCGTCGTTGAAAAATCATACCATGATTTAAAAATAACCAAACTCACTCACTTAAAAAGATTGAAATTAGAGTAAAGTGGTAAGAACGGGTCGATCTTACGGAGAAGAAATATTTTCAATTAAGCAAGAGATGGAAAATTCTTATATTTGAGAAGATCCGAATTTTAAGTGAGATTTAAACTAATGAAAATGAAAATTGCATGGAAATAAACATATCTAAAGAATATGATAGGGTAAAAGAAAAGAAATCCGGAAGGTGGAGAGAGAAGAACACAATTTCCTAAAAGATAAATTTTATTGCTATAAAAGGTGACAAGTACAACTCTATAAAAAATTAAAAATATAACTGGCAAATAAAAGAGAAAGGACAAGAGAAAGAAGAGCCAAGATGATGAAGAGCGTCTCCATCTCCGCCGTGCTGAGCCTTGGATGTTCATCCCACTTTTGGAAGTAGACGCCGCCGAGAGGACCAAAGGAAGAAGATCTATCTTGGGATGTGTGAAGAAATATGGAAGAGGGAGATAGAAGAGTGGAGGAAGAAAGTTCAAAAGCAATTAAAAACCATATGTGTATGCGTGGGTGTATTGTAAAGAGAGAACATGGAGATATGAAGAGAAGGGGGGCTACGGTGGAAGAAAAGGTGAAAACAAAGTAAAAATCAAATTAAAAATAGAGGTTGATTAGAATAGAAATAACTTTAAGACTAGAGAGATTTAAAAAAAGTGGAAGAAGAGAAAGTTGGAGATCTCAGGAAGACTAAGACGATTACTGAAGAACTCGGAGGCAGAAGATGAGAGGAGGAGGGTGAAAATGAGGAGGAACAGAGGTCTACTGGCGTGGATGAACAGTAAAAATGGAATAACAGTGCTTTGATAAATTGAGAATAACTTAAAAATGGGAGAGAATTAGAGGAAGAAGAAGAAGAAAGATTTAAAGAACACTAAAAAACAAAGAACTTTGAAGAAGAAAGCAAATTAAAACGACGAGCAGACGTGCATGAAAACAAGGTTAAAATGATAAGCGGCTAACTAACTTCTTCCCATGGTGGCCTTCAGGCTACTTATGTACTCCCACGATCGTGAGTTTCCAGAACTAGCTCAAATCCGATTTCCAAGCATAAGGGATTGATCAACATAGGTCTCTTGCCATGTTTAGAGTCCCCCTCTCCTCAAACAAGGGGAGATGAGCTCAAATAATAGAAGATAACTTCGATCGGAGAGATGCGGTTCCGTTTCTACTTCAAACTAAAAATGTCGACCAATTAGTGGGCGTTAATTCTTCAATGAGTGACTCTTCACTCAGGCGCACATTCTTCATTTCCTTATTTTAACATTTTTCCAGCATTCTGACTTTTTCGTACATCAGGATTTAGCTCCCGTGTAAACGGTCGCTTATTCTTCAATGGGCGACACATCAAACTGTCGCTCAATCTTTTCCCATTTCTTTGCATTTTTCGATCAAAATGAATGGGCGCCTGCCAAGGTGTCACAGTTTACTGAATTTGCGCCCTTTCAGAAGGGAGTTCATTAATTGGCACTTGGATCTTGGTCATAATTTCTTGAAAATTTAGAAAATTTAAAATACTCAATATTCTTTATCAGAAAATAAATTATAGTAATTGTGCATTTTCCTAAATATTTCTCACACTGCAATCTTGACTCAAAATTGATTGTAAAATCGTGCAAACTCTAATTAATGGTGAGAATGAGATTTGGGTGATATTAATGCACAACTATACTCATTAAATGCTCAAAAATGATGAATGTGATGTGAATTATAATGCAAAATATAGTACTTATCACACCTCCCAACTTACTCATTGCTAGTCCCTTAGCAATGCAAATAGATTAAAAGTTAGGACTATCAAGAGTTTGTAAAGTTCTTACTCTTATATCTAGCTTTCCTTTCATAGAATCAACCAAAGATTAGGAATCTAGAATCATTAATACATACTAGCCTTATATTTGAAAATTAAAAGTACATGATCAAGAATTCAAATCAAAGTTCACTAGCACTTGTGCATGTGTAACTACCAAATCCACAGCATAGATAATTGCGTCCCCCATTTGCTATTCCAAGCAAGTGCATTTCAACCCTGCACCTCCTAGATCAGATCATTAAGCATACTATCTTTTTATCTGCCTTATTTCATTCCCCCTTTTGAGATCTTTTTATTATTTTTTTTCACACATGATATAGCACTACCCTTCACTGTTTCACATGAACCTCGACTCTTGCCTTAGGAGAAGCAGGCCCAGTTACACAGGTCAAGATTCACTTTTCCGTTTGACATGAACCTCAACACTTGTTAGGTGAAGTAGACCCGGTTACTAAAATTAGGGGTATTTTTCATGGTGTTCTTTTTCATCATTCATTTTTTTTCATTCGTCATTATTTTTTTTGTGCCATTTGCACTTATTTAACAGTTATAAAAGATATCTTCCTCAAGAAGTGTAGAGTATCAGACAAACATACCCAAAATAGCAGAAGGATTATCTTACTTGTTTCATTAGTGTGCAGAGTGCTTATTTCATTTTTTATAAAGTGCACATGAACTTTAAAAAGATTCTTATATCAGTTTTCCATAGCTAGATTGAATAAATTCTCCATAATCTTTCTTCCTAGTCTTTTCTATTCTAGAATCACTTTCAATAAAAGCATGAATCAATAAAACTTAGTCAGGGATTTCATCTTTTTGTTTTATGCAAAAATGCAGGACATTATGATCATGTAAGAACTCCTTTCAATACTATCTTTTCTCTCCCCCCCCCCCCAACTTGAATGACATTGTCCTCAATGACATATACAATTGAATGTAAAAGAACAATGTAACATGGAAAGATTATTGAGATGGAGGGATACAACCTGGTGGGCAGAATGAAAGACTCTTGTATTATTGATAGCGACAGCTTCTTCTCCTTGGCTTGTCCTGACTACTGAAACATACTTAAAAAATATCAAACAAAAATAACCTTGGGTTGCCTCCCAGAAGCGTTAAGTTTTCCATCTTCAGCTAGACGCATGAAAGCTCGCAAAAGATTTTATTCTGGATCATTCAAAGCAATGGGTTCCTTTAACAACTGCTCACTTTCCAAGTAAGGTTTTAATCTTTGACCGTTGACAGTGAAAATGTGACCATTTTTAGGATTCAAAATTTTAACAGCACTATGGTCAAAAACTTTAACTACAACAAACGGCCCATCCCATCTAGACTTCAGCTTACTGGGGAACAAGCATAGACTCGAGTTAAAAAGCCAAACCTTTTGATTAACAAAAAAAGTTTTCCTGTGAATATGCTTATTGTAGAATGCCTTGGTTTTAGCTTTGTAAATCTTTGAATTTTCGTATGCTTCATTTCTTAATTTTTCTAGTTCATTGAGTTGTAGAGCTCTTTGGGACCCAACTTGATTAAGATCAAAATTGACTTGTTTAATTGCCCAATATGCTCTGTGTTCCAATTCTATAGGCAAGTGGCAGGTGTTGGTTTTCTAAATGGTTCCCTCAATGGTGAAGATATGATGATGAAAAAGTTGATATAAATGATGTGAACTCATGAACAAATGCAACATCAACTCAAGGAATCAGCATGGAAATATAACCACATGGGCATGTCATCTTCATCAGCAATAAGCAAGAGAAAAGAAAAACACACGCCGGGGCGTGGAGCAAAAGAATAAAACCAAACACACACTGTAGGTGTGGAGCAACTAAACTAAAGCCAAGAAAGAGAGATATGGGGAAGATAAAGAGGACTACTGCCCAAACTAAAGGAGTGTGATCGCCACCAAGGTAATTAAAATAGCAAAGTTAAGGTAAATACCTTGGAAAGAGGAGGATGAAACACCCGCCGACGGGAGATGAAAACCAGAGATCTGTGCTTTCAAATGGTCTAATATCAGGCCGCGAACGAACCAGAAACGGCCTTACGATAAGCCGCCAGAGCCTCGCAAACGGTCCAACGTAGAGCCGCCAGAGCACACTGAACAACAACTTGAGACTTGAATCTCCACTTCCCCTAGCTGGCCAGAAGAGCTAGGCCTCGTGCTAGGAACCCTGTGGACCTGCAAAAAAAAGTGTAGAAGCACAGAAAAATAACCCAAATTAGCCCTATGACAAGTGTAGCAACTATATTGCAAATAAACCAAAGTGCATGCAAAAGGAAGGGTGGATATCTGGGGTGGTGGTTTTTAAACCCCTGTGGGCTGTGGAAAAGATGGGAAAATGTTTAAAAATGATGCAAAGATGATAGAACGTGGAAGAGGAAGAGGGGAGATGCTTGTGAATGCTATGAAGAGGGGGAAGAAACTAAAGAGGAAAACAACACTATTGAACCGTTGTAACTTAATACTCTCGGAACTTGAAGGCTAATGGACGTAGACAGCACTTCTCCTTGATGGGTACTCACTCCAGAACGTAGCAGCACCTCGACATAATCTCCAGAATTCTCCTCCTCAACCCATGAACTCAAGGGTTCTATTTATAGATCCTCAAACTCTCTGGACGAGTTGGAGAGATTCCAGCGAAAAAGTAGGGCAGAGCTTAGCAAACTCTTGAAGATAATACTGTCAAGAGTCCATAGAAACAAACAGAAGCTTCTAAGGAGCATTATCGAGAAAGAAATCATCAAATCAAAACTCTAATTCGGCCACGGTGCAGTAGAGAAAAGACAGTTCTAGCAGGACTCTCTGTCAGCACAAACGGTGTTACGATAAACCGCCATTTAGAACAAACGGTCTAAGTATAGACCGCTAACCTCGGTCATTCACCAGAAGATAAGGTCAACGGGCGAAAACTTCATGAACATGACTCTGGAACTAGAAAACGGTCTAAGGTAAAATCGCCACAATGCCTCTAACGGCCATACGATAAACCGCCAGAGCTCAACGGATAAGAAAGGATAAGGCTGAGAGAAAGGCGTTGGTTCTGGACTCTTGCGTCATCAAACAACCTTATGATAAACCGCTACATGTCATCAAATGGTCATTCTATAGACCGCCAGAGACAGTGGTGTGGCAAAACAAATGAAAGGCTTACTAAGCTTCAACCCATAGAAAAATGAATAAGGAGCGAGACCCAATCAAGGAGAATGACCCATGAAATAAGCCTCAGGCTCAATAAACGGCATATAACTCGAAGCATCATAAAGATAAATAAGGAGATGATCCAACTCATCGGTCATAAAACATGTGTCAACAGATGCCCCTCCTTAATGTCCTCTTTGCAGGGGAATGAGTGGAGGTAAAGTGAAAGCAACATGGAATATGGATGTGAAGCGGAAATGAAGTGGAGTGGATTGAAAAGTAGGCATTAAGGCAAACGACACCCGTCCTTAACCAACGAGCGATAGAAATCTTTCGAAAAACTTCAAACCAATCACAAGGAACGGCAAAACTGAATGACGCATGCCTGGAGGAACTAACAACTAAAGGAAAGGAAAACACGACCAACCTCCTCACTGGACACACAGCTGATAGGCAGTCAGAGCAAATGGAAAAGTAAATAGACGAGTAACTAAACTCTAGGCAGGAATCCTCAGCTAACCAGACCGAGTAAACAGACCGAAGGAAACCTTCCAACTCAAAGCGGAATATTTTTCCTTACTCAAGACCATGGACACACAGTTATCCACCATTACTGAGACACTTTAGACAGATGAGGGCACATGAATGCTCAAAGATGGGCATGATGCATGTTGGGCTAAAATAAAGAACTCATCAAAACAAATGGAAAGAAAGAATAAAATAGGAAGATACTCGAGAATAGTGTTTCTAGAGGATAAATCAGGGTCAAGATACTATCTGCAACCACGACGTGCAAGATAGAACCATCGTCCCCCAACTTTTCCAACCTAACGGCCTATCCAACGATTAAACATGTGCACCTAGATCATCATCATTTTTGTTAAAGGGGAACATCAAATCTTGGAACACATGAATGACCAGCCAGTTCTTGAGATAATATATCATAGATACCATATAGTAATGCATTAAGGTACTAGGGATCGAGATACTTACCTGACTTACCTACTTGACGAGATGTGGCAAAAAAGCGTGACGACGTTCATGATTCGACAATGACAAGGTTAGCCATCAACCAAGAAATCATATGATAAGCATGAGACACAAGATAAGGCATGAAACATAATGGATAGAGCATTGCAAAATAATTCAAGCCACAAACGGTCTAAAATAGAACCACTAGAATGTCACAGACAGTCTGATGATGGACCGCTAACGGACGTCGGTTCACATCCTTCGAGGAAGAACACCCTGATGATAAATGGTCGAAGGAAGGACCGCCATAATGATCGTAACGGTCTAACGATAGACCGTCAAATTTCCTGGGTGTTCAAAAAAACAAATCAAACGTTCTCCCCCCCACAAAACAACCATTCACTTAAAACACCAAAATCGAGCAACCCACCGGCGATTTCGGCGACCCACCGGCGATCACCTCTTGGACATCCAAAACCTCAGCATTATTAGTAGGTTGTGGCGGGGTTTATCTATCTCTCAAGCGGTCCTTTCTTACCTTTATGAAGGCCTAAGTTCAACTTATCTAGGAGGCCCACTCTTCGGATCAATGATTATCCTTGAGTGTTGGATAGGAGTGAGACTTAAATTCTTACCCAAGGAGGACATGCCTTCAGCTAGCCATATATTCGGGAGCCACCCTTTATCCTTTATAGGAGGCGCATCTGGATTCTCTTCACAGGTTGAGTGCCAGACGGAGGACAAGAAAACACAGGATGATTGGCGCCTTTACCTCAACACTTTGCCAATTGACAAGTTTGTGATGCGACCCAGACTTCTTCAAAGCACTACTCTGAGAGTACCTCGGTGACCAGGCCTAGATCTTCAGCTAGTGGAGAATACTACCTTGGCAATCTACAACCTACACCGGTGCCATCTCCAAATTGGGCTACCCTGTACTACGGTCCCTGCACTATCACACTTCCCTCCCCTTCTAGCTAGGAAGATAGGGACCGAGGAGGACGAGCGAGCCGTCCAGAACGCACTAATCATGTGGGAAATCAGCCGGGTGCGTGTTCTACAAGCAGAAGTGGCAGAGGATGAAGAGGAGTACCGTGCTTATGTGAAGGAATTGCGCAAGATCCGGCCTTGCGCGAACAAAAGAATGAATGCAATTTGAGCTTTCCTTCTTGATGTACTTGGAATGATCAATAAAATGATGTTCAATGAACTTGATCAAATGAAATAAGAGATTTGTGTTGGGAAATGTGCAATGGATTGCTTGATTGATCTTGAATGGATGGACAAATCAGTTTAGAACAGGGTTCTCTATCTGACAAATGGTCCATAAAAGGGCCGCTAACCAGGGACTAGCGGTCTTACAATAGACCTCTAGAGACATCGCTCAGGAAAATTGAGAGTCTTCAACCTTCAGGAGAGGAAAGTGGTCTAATTATAGGCCGCCAGAAGACTTCTAACGGTCTAAAGTAAGACCGCGAGGGACAGTTTACTGAGAGTTGATTTTTCTAGCTTTCGGGAAAGGAAAACGGTCTAATTATAAACCGCCATAGATGGTTAGCGGTTTAATGATATACCGTGAGGGAACCAGAAACATAAGACTTGTGAGCTTTGAATCTTGGGTGCTTGAACCTGGGTCTGCACACACTTAGACAAGAAAATAAGTTAGATTTGTTCTTAGACTCAACCCCTTGCCTACAGCAAGTTAGAAAATGACCAATTCTTAATATTTGGTCATGTGGTGGAGCCATATCAAAATAGGCAAAAATATAATGAAGAAAATGCGATGCATGCAATGCAAGATGATGGTATTTTTGGAGTTTTGAAAGTATTTGGATTTTTGTGAGGTTTTAAAATATCTGATTTTTTTTATTTTAAATTATCTATTTTTTTTGAATTTTAAAATATGTGATTTTTTTAGATTTTGAAATATATGATTTTTTAGATTTTGAAATATATATATTTTTTGGATTTTGACATATATAATTTTTTTGGCTTTTGAAATATATACTTTTATTTTAATTTTGAAAGCTAATTCCCTCCCGGCAACAAGACCCCTACCTGTCATACTAGGATTCTCCTGAGGTCGGCGTGCTTTTGAGGTGACAATCCCTGGCCATGGCCAATGATGATGATTCTACCAAGACCATACCCAGGGTACTGTCTGGTCCTAAAAGAAAAATAGAAATAAGGAGATAAGCGTAGGCCAGGTATAGAGGTGTTTAGGGTTTGAGTCCTTCTCATGACAACCCATTCAGAGACTCGATCTGTTGCGCCGGGGCTTTGCGTCCGTCATCGAACCTTTATCCTCTCTAGGCATGCGTACGACCGAGCTCATAATGTCCCGCAGTGAAACTGTACTACCACTCTTGCCATGCCTAGTTCCACACTTGCGGGGCTTTAACTTTGAAACTTCTAGCTCTTGAGATGAGCTTTTAATCTAGATTTGATTTGCTCCTTTTCTTTTGATGCTATAGTTGCTTTTTTTTCTCTTCCTGTGGACTTAGGTCATAACGGACTGCCCCTATTTAAGACCTCCTCTCGTCAGGGTGTCCAGATTAGTCATCGCCTCCTTATTTGCCTCTTGCTCGTAGATTCGACCGAGGAGAGAATCGGACAGGGATTTTGACTTCCCCCGGGCATGGCCAAGGAGCTACGGCATTTACATGAGGAACCCGACCAGGGACGTCGTGAAGTGTGTGATTTGCCAAACTCGGGGTCCTCCTTTGTGATCGAGGAAAAGGGACACCTCGCTATCAGGTTTTCATTAGCCTGACTCTAAGGGAAAAAGCGTTTAAGATACAACCCATTCCAAGCGTGAGACATCTCCTCACCTTCTGCGTTGACTAAGCGATAAGCATTCCCTAGATAAGCCTCTCTAATGACGAACGACCCTTCCCAATTATGTTACAATTTGGACCTGGGAGCTTCGAACCTGATAAATTTTCATTTCAAAACCATATATCCTATTTAAAATTTACGCTCAATTACCTTCTTTTGAAAATAACGCGAAACTCTCTTTTGATAGACATACATGTGATCGGCCGCATTCATCCTCTTCTCATCCAAGAGTTCGAGCTGAGCGGGTAACGCCTCTCGACGTTCATCGAGATTAAGTTCCCTATCGAGCTGTACCCTTAGGGAAGGGACCAAGATCTCATATGGGAGCGCCGCCTCCATCCCTTAGGTAAGAGCATAAGGGGTTTGCCCCGTAGGAGTATGGACGGAGGTGCGGTAAGCCCATAGAGCTTTCACCAATCTTTCAGGCCAATGTGAAAATTTATGAGATTCACATGTTTTCTTTATGTTTTTAAGAAGGGTTTTATTAGTGGCCTCAGCTTGACCGTTGCCTTGAGGATAATATGGATATGAATGATGCAATGCAATATTGAACTTCTTTCAAAGGTCCTTGAGCTCTTGAGAGATGAACTGGGGTCCATTGTCGGTGATGATGCTACTTGGCACTCTATACTGCGAGATGATATTCTTCAGGATGAAGCGGCACATCGTGGTAGCTTTGATCTTTGTGTACGCCTCCGCTTCGGCCAACTTGGTGAAGTACTCAGTGGCGGTAGGGATGAAGGATTTCTACTTGGTCTGAGAATTTGGATCACCGAGCGGGCCAACAATGTTGAAAGCCCACATAGAGAATGGCCAAGGAGTAGAGAGAGGATGAAGAGATGAAGCTGGAGCATAGATTTTATCAGCGTGGAGTTGGCATTTAAGACACCTTCGGACATAGAGGGAGCAATCTTCCTCTAGAGTGGGCCAATAATAACCCTGCCTAAGGATCTTCTTAGCAAGAGCCTGGCCATTGACATGACCTCCATACTCACTAGAATGTGCTGCTTCAGCCACCTTCCAAGCTTCATCATCATCTAGGCATCTCATGAGCATTCCATTGAGAGCACGCCTGTACAATCCTCTAGCAATGATGGTGTACCTCGAAGCGGCTCTTCTAATAGCCTTATGCTGCTCGGCGTTTGCCCCTTCTGGGAACGATCCATCTTTGCAATACAGCTCGATTTCATGATACCATGGCAATTCTTCTTCTTCCAAGAACTCCTATAATTCTGTTAAAGACACTTCCTTTAGATCTTTCTTCTCAGCCCTAGCCTCTACAGTCTTCCTAAGGTTGTGATACCACGGATCCTAAAGAGAGGGAGCATCTAATCTCTGGATGATGATAGTCTCAGTATTATGACTGAGAGGAAAAGATAAAGAGGAAGCGAGTGATGCCAGTGCATCAGCGAGAATATTTTGAGATCGGGGAGTATAGATGTAGATTAGCTTACGAAATTGCCTAGCCAAGAGGGTGACCAAATCTTGATATGGCTTGAGCTTTGGGTCATGAGTGCGGTAAGTGGACAGAACCTGCCGCAGGACGAGTTGAGAGTCTCCTATGATGTTCAAATAGCGCGCGCCTAAGAGGTAGGCATGCTTTAATCCGGCTAGGAGAGCCTCATACTCAGCCATCTTGTTGGTAGCAGGAAACGAAGCTGATAAGCAAAAGGAATCATCACCCCTTCCGGAGTGAGCAAAATGGCGCCTATCCCTCGGCCTTGAGAGTTGAGTGCACCATTGAAGTGCAGATACCAAAAGGGATGATGTGTAAGAACAGAGAGATGCTCATTAGGGAAATCATCCAGAATAGAGTCTGTGCAGGGGATGGGAAGGTGGGCAAGATGCTCAGCGATGGCCTATCCTTTGATGGCCTTCTGAATAATGAATGTGATATCGAACTAAGAGAGAAAGCTCTGCCAGCGAGCTAACCTACTAGAAAGGACGGGCTTTTCTAAGAGATAACGGATCGGGTCCATTCTAGAGATCAACCTAACTTTGTGGGCTAGAAAATAATGTTTCAGTTTTTGAGCTACCCACACTAAGGCGGCACAAGTTTTTTCCATGGCGGTGTATTTGGTCTCTGCCGGGTTAAATAACCTGGAGAGATAATAAGCTGCCCGCTCTTTGCCTTCATCATCTACTTGTTCTAGAACCGCCCCTAGGGAGTCCTCAATGACAGAAATGTATAGGATTAGGGGTTTCCCAGGGACAGGAGGTTGCAACACCAGGGGATTGGTCAAATATTCCTTTAGATCCTCATAGGCCTTTTGACAATCTTGATTCCATTCAAATTTGACCCTCGCCTTTAGCAATTCATAAAACGGGCGGCATCTCTGAGAATGTTGAGATATGAATCTTCTAATGAATTTCAATCTACCAATCAGTCTCAAAGTTCCATGATATTCTTAGGTGGAGGTATTTCCATGACGGCCTTTGCTTTGTTAGGATCGATCTGATTCCCCCGTTTGCTAACTATAATGCCTAGCAACTTCCCTGAAGAGACTCCAAAAACACATTTCTTTGGATTCATTTTTAACCGGTACTCCCTAGCTCTCTGGAGCACCTTAGCTAGAATGGAGGGGTGTTCTTCTTTAGTTCTTGACTTCACCAAGATATCATCCACGTAAGCTTCCATATAGACATGCGTCATGTCGTGGAATATAGCCATCATCGCTCTTTGATAAGTGGTGCCCGCGTTCTTCAATCCGAACGACATAACCACATAGCAATATGTACCCCAGGGCATGGTGAAGGAGATTTTCTCTTGATCTTCGGGAGAGAGATGGATTTGGTTGTATCCTGAATGAATGATAATCCTTCGTACCCGGCGGTGTTATCCACAAATACATCTATGTGAGGTAGTGGGAAATCATCCTTGGGATATGCTTTATTAAGATCCCTAAAATCAATGCAAATACGCACATTTTCGTCCTTCTTGATAACAGGGACTATGTTCGCCACCCACTGAGGATATAAGACAACTCTAATAAACTTGGCCTTGTACAACTTATCGACCTCTTCCTTAATCCTCAAGGCCATGTGGGGGTGAAATCTTCTTGATCTTTGTTTCACGGCCGTTGCCCCTGGTTTAAGCACGAGTCGGTGTTCCACTAAAGAGGGGTAAAGACCCGACATGTCCTCGTAAGACAAGGCGAAAAAATCGCTATACTCCATTAGAAGCTTGATTAAATCTTCTTCTACCTCTGGAGAGAGATTAGCGGCAATAATAATAGGCCTGGGGTCTTCTTCGATTCCCAGATTTATTTCCTTCGTAGGTTCATCCACTGCCGATGATGGCTCGTCGAATCTCTTTAATCCTTGCGCATACAGATCGGCAGTGTCATCTACGTCGCTGTCCTCACCGTCGACCAGATCTTTTTCATCCATGATTTTATAAACACCTAGTTCGTCGTTGCTCCACACCCCTTCTTGCTCCTCATCTTCTTCTACCATAATTGCCGTAGCGATAAACTCCGGGCACTTCAGAAGAGCATGACATCGCTGAGTTAGATCCTACAAGAACCTATCAGGAATGGATTTGGAATGACGCGTAAGAGGGCGCAGCTCAAGTGAGGAAGGATTGGATGACCTAGAACAAGACCATACTTCTCTATACCTAATAGACTCTACTTCCCTAGACTCGACGGACCCTACGTCTAACCTAGGAGCAAGGAAACCTAATGGGAAGGAGGCAGCAGGAGCCTCGTGCCCCTGAGAGGAGGATAGAGAAAAGATAGCGTAATCATCCACCGAAATCTCCGTTTCAAATTTGACAGTTTTTTTTGGAGAGAGTCAATGGAGATCATGTAGCAAGATGGAGGAGAAGAAGGTGGAGGAGGAAGCCTGAGAGGGTACTTGGAGGGACAGAAGATGTCAAGAAAGGGATAAGAGGAGGTGAAGAAGGGAGTAGACAGATCAACCGGGGGACAACAATCACAGGTTGGCATGACGATGAGATATTCTATGGGGATTTCAAACAAGAATGGATCGATCATTATAGGAGGCAAGGGTGGTATGGATGCCAGATTTTGGAACAATGAAAACAGGCGGGAAGGAGACCAAGTGGACATAATAGGTGAGCTCCCCCTTTCCCGTGGACGGTAAGCTGGTTTCTTCGGCTCATAACATATAAGTCATACCTCCTGACTTTTTTCTTCATAAAATAGCCTTTCAAAAGATTGGCTATAATCAACCATGTCATCAACTGGCCCCTTTGGAAGCAATGGTGGGCTGGGAAATACCTAGCTGCATCTTCTTTATACAGACTTGGATGTCCTTTCAATGTGCCGGGCTGAAGAGGGCCTTTGATAAAATGCTGGCGGTAGTCCCATGTCAGGGGCCCTGAATCGCCCAGAGCTGAGAGTGCGGACTCTCGATAGTCGAGGCCCCTTCTATTCATCTTTCTTCCTTTAGGGACCGACTTGGTCCGCCCTTCCAGTTGTGCGCTGAGGTCTCTCCCCGGCTGATAGCCTAGCTTCAATATGATGTCCCAGGCCTTGGAATCTCGAATCTGGGGCGTCACTTTAATATTTAATGCTGCAGAGACAGGCTTGTGTGGTGCATAAGCCCATGGGAAATCCAGGTTTAACACCGAAATAACCGGCCGGTTGCTGGGCCATAGTGTTGGTAGAATTTTCTCGGAAACGGCCTTCACAGACTAGATCGTGGACATGCTCTTCACCTTAACCACCCTCCCTTGGAAAGGGAATTTGAGACATTGGTGTGCAGTGGATGGTACGGCATTGAGGTTGTCGATCCACGGATGACCCAAGATAGCCTTGAACATAGCGATGTCCAGCACATAGAATTCTATCGGCATAGTGAGAGGCCCAAGCTCAGCCTGAATAGTGACCACCCCATGACATGTCCTTTGGGAGTTGTCATATGCTGCTATTGTTGCAGGGGTTGGTCTCAATAGATCTTCTGATAAATTGCAGGCTCTTAAGGTGTTGAGCGGGCAGACATTAATAGATGCCCCTGTGTCTACCAGCGCCGCATCTATGCAGACTTTGTTGAGAGTTATAGAAATGCATAGCGGCATTTGTCGGGCTTCCGGGGGTGCCAGTTCAGTTTTAGAAAAAGTGATTGCTGGCCCCTTTGAGATTGTAGCCAAGGCTATCGGCAGGCTGTCCACTGCCATATCTTCATTGACGATCACCTTCTGTAGGAAATTCCTGAGTGCATCTTGATGAAGGGTGGATCTCTTTATCAACTCTAGCACGGAGATCTTGGCGGGCACTCTGTCCAGATGATGCAGCAGATCATATTGTGTGCCCGACATCGGATCTGCCTCCTCCGGATCAACAGCCTGTTGAGAGGACTGGGGATTAGGTGCGGGTGCACCAGTGGAAGGATAATTCATGTGAAACAAACGCCCGCTCCGCAGGGCAAGGTTGTGGGCCGACACAGCCTGGGATGGGGTAAGAAAAAGCGGCTTAACGAGTCTGGTGGGATGAATGAGTGGCGCGGGGGAATGCATAGCGGAGATGATAGGCAAGGGATTTGATGGAGGTGGTGTGCGAATTGGTGCGGGTGTCGGTAATGGGGTAGAGGTATATGGAAGGAGGATAATGGGTGGGTGGGTGGCTAGTGGTGTGGCGGTAGACGGGGGTGGAGTAGAGAGTGACAGGTTAACGGGGAATGCAGATGGTAGGATGAGGTGTTTAGTGGAAGCGGAGGATAGTGGGGTTTGTTGCTTAAGTGGGAGGATGACAGAAGGAGAAAGGCTACGGTGGTTGGGGTGGGGGGCCATGAGCCGTTGAACTGATGCGTCATCGTCATAAGACCACCCGGCGTTGGGAGCCGGGGGTTGGACAAGATTAACTTGGGCCGGTGCCAGCGGTGGTGGCTGTGGAGCGGGAGGATGATTCGGCATGGGGTTCTGATGGATCCTTAAGTCGTGAATAGGCTGTTGTTGCTGCGGCGGCTGTTGTTGTGGCGGTGGTGCTTGTTGCTGCTGCACTTGCTGCCTCTGCGGCTGCCTTCTCTTCTCTTTAATTTCAATGATGGCCTTATGCATCTGGCCCAATCTATACGCTGTCCTTCATGCAGGTCATATACAAAATCTCTGAACTGAAAACATCCTTCAATTGTATGCCCCGGCTGCCTGTGGAACATACAATACTTGGTCTGATCAATGGTCGGGTTCCAGTTAGGCCATTCCGAAGGAAGTTGAATTTCTATAATTAACATGAGAGCCGAAAATATGTCCGTGAGAGATTCGGGCAAAGGAGGGTATTGGGCTCTCTTCGGACCGGGACGCTCGTTGTTGTTGGTGTAGCCTTTGGGTGGAGGGACGTTGTGGTATTGTGGGGGTTGCGGAGGTTGTTGTGGAGCAGGGAATGCATTTTGCGGAGTGGTGAAGGTAGGGTGAGGGTTTTGTGGAGTGGAGAAGGTGGGTTGGGCATTTTGTGGAGTTGAGAATTAAGGATTGCGGGGGTTTTATGGGAAGCGGAATGGTGCGGGTTGGTTGGGAAAAGGAAATGCAACGGCTTGCACCTGCTCATTTATTTGGACCCCCTCAGTGATAGGCCGCTGAGGCTTCTTGTGACACTTGGGCTTTTCGGCTTCAAAAAGAGTGTTGATGGGGGAGTCCTTGAACTGTGTTTGTATGAATCGTGCCCGGCTATATAGTTGGCGCATGTTTTATATGTCATTTATGGCTAGGATGTTGCGGAAGATCGGGGTAGCATTTGATATAAGCAACTTGACCTTTTCTTCCTCCGGAATGTGACTCGACACACGGGCGGCCATCTGTCTCCACCTGTCAGAATAGATGGCAAAATCCTCATCCGCCTTCATCTTCTCGGCCACCAAGTCTGTAAAGGAATATTTTGGGCTGACCCGGTCTTAAAATCTTTGAATAAACTTTTCTTTCACCACTTTAAACCTCTTGGCATCCTCGAGTGGTAAAGCATAGAACCACTCCAAAGCCACTCCATCTAATGACCGGCGGAATAAAAAAGCCATAAGGTGATCATCATATTGGAATTACGCCGATTCATACATAAAGTCCCTCACAAGGATGAAGGGATTACTATTCCCGTCATATTTTCGGTACGTGGGGAGCTCAGACTGAGGAGGGAATCAGATGTTATGAAAGCTAGGAACCGGAACAGCCGCCAAAGATTGTGGGCCAACCCGCTTTTGAAGAAAGTCAAGTTGTTGTTGCATGGCGGCCCATTTATCAAGGAGCTCTTGTTCCCGAGATAGTGCAGGCAACGTAAGAGGAGTGGGCACAAAGCGGGGAACTGAAGGATAGATCGAAGGAGTGGGAGGCCCATAAGAAGGATATTGGGCTGGAGGATGACCCAAACTGGCATGGACTGGAGCCGCCCCTTGCTGAGGGTGAGAAAAGTCGGATGGGCCGAAAAGAACCTGAGGCACGGAAGAGATGGTCCTATAAGACTCTGCCTGAGTAAATAATGTTGGAGTTAGATGGAAGGCTCTTTCACCACAGAATGTGGATCTAGAGGGGGGGTGAATAGATCAACAGGCTAATTATAAATTTATGCCTAGAGTCAAATGCGGAATTAAAAGAACACTGGACAACCACAGTCAAAGCACCGAATGATGGAAACAAGATCTGCTAAACAGACAGGCAAACACACGAGAGGCACAAAGCCTTTTAGGTAGTTCGGTCAATCCGACCTACGTCCACCCCACATTCAACTCGAATGTGGATTACTGCTGATACACAGCTTCAATCTGCTGGGCACTACAGCTTGCCAACAACGGCTGGGGCTTACAGCTTATCCCGACCAGAGGAACACCCTCTACAACAGCTGAGCTTCACAGCTTGCTCTGCTGGGCACTACAGCTTAGCCGACCAGAGGTATCACCTCTGCACACCGCTGCCTCACAGCTTGACACCGCTGACTAACAGCTTGATCGAACAAGAGTTTTCAAAGGAAAAATAACAAGACTGAAAAGCAAGAAAAACACAATCGAATGGAAGAACATCAAAACGACTGTAGCTCAAAGTGAGCAATATCAGCTCTGGTATCTAGACCAAGACGCTGATTCACATGCTCTCATATCACTCTCTCAACTCATTTCTTCTCACTTTCTTCTTCTCTCCTTTTCTTCTCTTTGGATCTCGATGGCTCTCTGCTGTATCAGATTTGTCTACTGTATAGACTTGCCACACTTCGATCGGCCTTCAACAGAAGATGAAGACTTCTATATATACTATCAGCAGGTGGATGAGGGCGCGTGTCTTCCATATTTACTGCCCAGAGAATTTGCCAGAACCGAGGCAATTCCATCCACGTGGCAGCACCTGATCACCTCATCCTCCTGGGATCACGAGCCATGTCAGCAATCTCAGTAGCAGATCCCTGTCAGACAGATTATAGGATTATCAGATTAAGTGAAGAAATCTGTACAGACTTATAAGATGAACTGCATTGTATAGACTGCATTGTATGGACTTGTGAATTCGAATGCAGTGTACAGACTCTGCTCAATGTATAGACTTCATCTATGTGAAGCATCCGCTGTACAGACTTCATATGTAAAGCAGCCTTTGTACAGACTTAGGCAATATGAAAACATGACAGTCAACTGACGATGTAAGGACTTTAAGTGTGAAGACGTTGTGAGTCCAAATGCAATGTACAGACTTCAGATATGCATGAGACTCTAAGAGAAATGGGCGCTGTATAGACTTCACCAAACTTCACTCGATGTACAGACTTCATGAACGATGCATGCAATGCATTGAAGGATGTATAGACTTCCTGAAGTGTGAAGGAGTTGAGTGTATAGACTTCACCATGTGAAGACTTGAACAAGGCATGTATAGACTTCACGTCGTGAAGCAATGTATATACTTAGCTGAAGAAACTCTGTACAGGCTTGACCAAGGCAAGGCAATCGAGTGTATAGACATTCAATGTATGGACTTGCCAAAACAAATGAACGATGTACAGACCTAAACAATGCAAAGTCTGTACAGGCTATGACGTTCACAATGTATGGACTTTGGCAACCTAACGGCTGTACAGACTTTCACTACACAACGTTGTATAGACTTGGAAATCTGAACGGGAGGAAGTATAGACTTTACGAGCACAGTCCAATGTATGGACTTTGCGAAGCACATTCCAATGTATGGACTTCAAAGGCTTGAAGGCCCAATGTGCAGACTTGGAAGCTTGAACCAATGTATAGACTTCATTCAAAGGCCAGTGTGAAGACTTCATGATGTATAGACTTTCCAAGTGAAAGGCTGTACTGACTTGAGCACAGAAGCTCTGTATACACTTGATCAAGACAAGGCAGTCGAGAGTATAGACTTCAAGTGAAACGACGATAAAGCCATCAGTGTATAGACTTCAATGGAAACGATGGTAAAAATACCGATGTATAGACTTGAAGGGAAACGTAGGTGAAACTTCCAATGTACAGACTTGGAAGAACACTGATGAGTGTACAGACTTCGAAGTTGAACAGTTGGATGTACAGACTTCACCCCGATGTATAGAATGCTAACTGAGACGGACAATGTACAGACTTGCTGTAATAGTCCGATGTATGGACTTTGCCCAATGCCTGAGACGCTAACAGAGACAGACGATGTTCAGACTTGCTGAAGACCGTTGTACAGACTTCATTAATGAGACGCTCACTGTACAGACTTGGCATCGACCAATGTGTAGACTTGACAATGCTGAATGAATGAATGAGCAATGTATAGACATTGGGTACCACACTGTGCAGACTTCACGATGTATGGACTTGAGTGTTCGTGTGAGCTGCACTGTATAGACTTTACCAAAACGCCTAAGACGCTGCATGAGACACACGACAGACAAACAGTGTATAGACTTCACTCTGGGGGCATCGACCCATCAGAGAGGAGGGTCGACCCACTGCTGTCCAGACTACACAAGGAAAGGTATAAATTCTATGTTTATGCTGCAATGCACTGTGTAGACCTGTGAGTATGTGCATAACAATATATATACACAGAAAACCTGATAAAAATAGTTTCATCAAAATAATAATAGTTGCCAATCAATCAAAACAAGTTGTTGCCAATGAAATAAAATATATTGTCAACATCATCAACACAGAGGGGTCACAACAATCTCCCCCTTTTTGATAATGGCAACACCCTATAATATAGAATAGCAACATCCTGTTGTGCAGATGCATTTTTGATGAAGGACATGTTTTGTTTTTCAGATTTGTCATGCAGATGCTATGTATTTGTCATGCAAATGCTATGTATGACATGCTGAGACATGAACACAACTCTCTGCTTACAAGATCTCCCCCTTTTCCATAGACATGATGCATACACTTCCCTGGAATGAATTCATCAAATAGACAATATATTCTCCCCCTTTGCCATCAACAAAGAGGAGGGAAATAAGATGTAAGGGAAGGAACAAGAAGAATCAGCTGACTGGCATTCTTAGGAGGTAGTTTAGAAATTAAGCAGCTAAAGCACAGAACCTTCAATCATATGAATTTAGAAACTGCTTCGAAAGTGAGGTTCTGGTTTAAAGGTTATAAGAATGAGAGTTCATGCACTACCTTCATTGGATAAGGTAGGTGTGCATGATAAAAAAATAAACCAGAGTTATATTTACATGAGAGATTCAGTTTCAGAATATCTTACTTTCATAGACTCAGTAAAATGTGTTAAGAGAAACCAGGTCATGTATTGAAATTAAACAATTGACATCCATGAAAATTCTTTGAAGGAACAGTATTTTCACTATGAGTTCATTTTGGGCAGTCAGGTGCCATTTGTCTTTTTGCTTAAGGGTATACGTTTATCAGATGCCAATACCCCTAGATACTCAACATGATGGACCATTCTGCTATGATCAAACTCAATATAAGTGATTTACATCTTTTTGCTTGAGGGTACACGTTTATCAGACGCCAGTTACCCCCAGGTACTCAATGAAACCACCCTACTGTTTTGATCATTTTATACAGAGATAGCTGATACACCTCATGACATGAGTGTTTTCCACTTCTTTGATGGATCACTCAGTTTCTCAGTGATTTACCAGTCATTGCTCTGCCAATGCTATTTTTCAATTTATTTTTAATGTTTTTCAATATCTTTCTTAGCTGTCCTTTATTTGTTTCAGAATGAATTGTTTAAGGACAATGCACATACTTAGTTTCTCTAACATGATTTCAGATGAGTTTTCTGATTTCAAATATAACTAACTTTGTCTAACATGAAATAAGATGATGGTTGAGTGCTTTATCAATTTTCAGCATCCTTATTTACTGATTGTAGTCTTTCAACTCTAAAGATTATAAAATTTAAACCATTAAATCAGTCTTTAAGCAATTAAAGTTCTTATGAGGGAAGAGGTCTGTTTTCTATAGCTTAATTTTAGAACTGATTAAAAGATTGCCATACTGTCAGACTCAATCATTTAGAGTCAAGGATGAATAGACAGCATCGACGCTGGGAGTTCAAGGCGTCCACGCATCAGTTGAAGAGGCAATACTGAGATAGTGTCAGTGCGTCGACTCCACGCTATAGCACGTCAACTCATCAGAATAATGAAACAGAGACATTCACAGATCTAGTTCACTGCGTCAACGCCACAGTATAGTAGCGTCGACGTAGCAGTTCACCTTGAAATTCTGACAAGACTCCCCCTGTCTATATGCCTGTAATTTTTGCAAAAGATGACTGATCAAATGATTTTTGAAGTTCATGCTGATTCAGACTGCACTATCCTGCAATATGACCACCAGGGTAATGCAGAGAATTGTAGTGCAAAACAGTTCTATATGCATGTGATTTTAGACACATTCATGACTAAATGATATGCAGTGATGATCATGAGAAAACAATATGAGTGCCATGCATGATCATGAGTCTGTTGCACCAATCAACCTTCACAGATTTTTATACAAGCTATTAGATGCAAGTCCAAATCAGAAAATTTTATTCATCATGCTAAAACTTACACAAGCCAAGTTCTCTTCTAAGAAATTTAAACTTTTCATTTCCAAGTGGCTTAGTAAAGATATCAGCAATTTGTTTGTCTGTTTCAATGACATTCAGTTCGATTTCCTTCTTATTCACAGCATCTCGAAGAAAATGGTGTTTTATCTCTATGTGTTTAGTCCTAGAATGATGAACAGGATTTTTAGCAAGGCATATGGCACTAGTATTATCACATAAAATTGGAATACATACCAGTTTTATCTGATAATCATCTATTTGGTGCTTGATCCATAGTACTTGGGCAGCATAATTACCAGCTGCAACATATTCAGCCTCAGCTGTAGACAAGGTTACAGTGTGTTGCTTCTTAGATGCCCAAGATACTAGACAGCCACCAAGGAATTGAGAATAGCCACTAGTACTTTTTCTATCTACTCGACACCCAGCATAATCAGCATCAGTGTAAGCTAGAAGCTCTAACTCACACCTAGCAGGATACCATAATCCTAGCTCTTGGGTGCCTAGCAGATATCTAAAAATCCTTTTTACTGCTTTAAGATGAGTTTCTTTAGGACTAGCTTGAAACCTAGCACATAATCCTACAATAAATTTAATATCAGGCCTAGATGCTGTCAAGTAGAGAAGGGATCCGATCATACTTCTGTATAGCTTTTGATCAACAGGTTTACCTTTAGTGTCTTCATCTAAGCTTGTAGAGGTACCCATTGGAGCAGCTATCTCATTGAGGTTGTCCATCTTGTATTTCTTGAGTAGATCCCTTGTGTACTTGGACTGAGTGATAAACATTCCATCCTTTGTTTGTGTAACCTGCAGTCCAAGAAACAATTTGAGCTCACCCATTGAGCTCATTTCAAACTCATTAGTCATTATTTTAGAAAATTCCTCACACAATTTGGGGTTAGTTGACCCCAAAATAATGTCATCCACATAAATTTGTACAGTAAGAATGTCAGAATGACTCACTTTTGTAAACAAGGTCTGATCAACTACTCCTCTAGTGAAATTTTGATCAGTAAGGAACTTGCTCAACCTGTCATACCAAGCTCTGGGAGCTTACTTAAGACCATAGAGAGCTTTATTTAATTTGTAAACATGATTAGGGAAATCTAGACATTCAAACCCAGGGGGCTGTCTTACATAGACCTCCTCACTAATTTCCCAATTCAAGAATGCAGATTTTACATCCATCTGCTAGAGGATTATTCCTAGGGAGCATGCATAAGCCAATAAAATCCTAACAGCTTCTAATCTGGCTACAGGGGCAAATGACTCTTCAAAATCAATACCAAACTCCTAGTTATACCCCTGAGCAACAAGTCTGGCTTTATTTTTAACAATATTCCCTAATTCATCAGATTTATTCCTGAATACCCACTTAGTCCCTATGACTGTTCCATGATCAGGAGGTGGGACCAAGTGCCACACCTTGTTCCTGTCGAACTGATTAAGCTCCTCATGCATGGCATTAGTCCAATGCACATCCTTGAGGGCACAGTCAATGGACTTGGGTTCAATTCGAGAGACAAGAGCATATGTATTTAATTCATCCTGAATTCTAAAGTGACCTCTAGTCCTAGGGGGATCATTCAGATTGCCAATGACATTATTCACAGGGTGATCTTTAAGATATCTTATATTAACAATCTGAGTTTCAGGAATTTCACTTACCTCCCCCTGAACTTCAGATTCTTCTTCATTCTGCTCTTCTTTTTCTTCCTCACCATCAGACTGGTCTGCAGAGTTATCATCTTTTAAAATGTTCCCATCTTCATTCCTGCAATGACCATGGTTAGTTTCCATCAAGGATTCATCAAAGATAATGTGTGGAGATTATTCAATAATTTTTGAGTTTAAATTGAACACTCTATAAGCCCGAGTGTTTTCAGAATAACCGAGGAAGATTCCTGGTTCACCTTTTGGCTCAAATTTATCAAGGTCCCTCTTGTCATTTATATGTATAAAACATTTACAACCAAAGACCTTGAAGTGGGCGATTGAAGGTTTCTTACCTCTCAAAATCTCATAAGGGGTTTTCTGGGTGGAAGGTCTTACCATTGCCCTGTTAATTACATAACAGGCTGTGTTGACTGCTTCAGCCCAGAATTTTCTTGGCAGTTGACCTTCAACTAAGGGAGTTCGGCCCATCTCCACTAGAGTTCTGTTTCTCCTCTCAACAACACCATTCTGCTCAGGTGTCCTGTGTAAGGAGAACTTATGATGAATCCCATTTGACCTGTAAAATTCTTCAAAGTGTGAGTTTTCAAACTCACCTCCATGATCAGTCAAAATATTTTCAATTTTCTGATTTATTCTTATATAGAACTCCTGAAATTCTGAGAATGCATCATTCTTATGTGACAGAAAAAATACCCAAGTATACCTAGAAAAATTATCTACTAAGACAAACCCATACCTCTTCCCTGATAAACTGACAGACCTGGTTGGCCCAAATAGGTCCATGTGTATCAGTTCATAAGGTTTAGTGGATAGGTTTTCTGTCCTAGATTTGAATGATTTTCTAGTCAACTTGGACTGAATGCATGCATTACAAAATTTATTTTCCTTTTTAAAAGAGACTTCAGGGAGTCCTCTAACCATGCTATGCTTGTTTAGTTTATGCAAAATAGTATAACTCGCATGGCCTAACCTACGATGCCATAAAAATGCTAAATCTTCTCTACTGGCAGTTAGACATAGGCTAGAATGCTGAATATCATCTAAATCTATCATGTATGTGTTATTTGTTCTTTTTCCAGAAAATTTGACAATATCAGAATCTGGTTCAAAAACCTTACAGCATTGAGAATCAAATAAAACTTTATGTTCCTTATCACACAACTGGCTAATACTGAGTAAATTATAAGCTAACCCTTCTACCAGCATAACATCATCAATGCAGCAGGTGGAACACTTACCTACCTTACCTGATCCAATGATCCTACCCTTTGTGTTGCTTCCAAAGGTGACAAGGCCTCCTAGCTTTTCAGTCAACATGCAGAACTTGGCCTTATCTCCTGTCATATGCCTGGAGCAGCCACTGTCCAAATACCACAAGTTGCTCTTGGCTGCCAGCATACCTGCACACACAATTAGGGCAAAGAGTTTGGAACCCAAGACTGATTGGGCTCCAATGCAGATGAAGTGCAAGTAAAGAAAGAAAGCATGGCCTTGGGAATCCACATTTGTTTAAAAGAACTTTGTTCAGTGGATTTTGCAGATTTCCTTTTGTCATTTCTTCTCTTATTTTTGTTGTTCTTCCTTTTATTCGCACCAACAGAGTTATTCACAGAATTGTTGTTATTGTGCCAATGCTTCAGCCAAGTAGCATTCATAAAGTTTTGATCAGGGTAATATTTGGGTTGGCTGTAAGATTGGAAGTTCCTGGTTGTTCGACTACCATACCCATTACCCCAATTTCTGACATAGTGTCTGTAAGATTGTGTAGGTTGTTGAACATACCCTGTATGCATCCCTTGAGTTCTAGTCCACTCAAACCCATTAGGATAGATTGACTGTGTGGGGTAGTAGGACTGGACTCTAGGTGGATTGAATTTGTTGGGCTGACTCCTGAAAGCATTTTGTCTTCCCTGCACTCTTGACCCTGCTGACCTGTTCATAGGTTTTTGTTGGGTCTTTTTCTATGATGGTGGTGGTGAAGACTTTTTGGCATTGACATGTGGCTTATTTACCTGAGCAGGCTGACCCCTAGCCTTGGGTTGAGCACTAGAGCTAGGTTTGGAAGTGCCAATTCTACTAGGCTCACCAACTTTCTGTTTGCCCTTCTCCTCTGCATTGGGCCTTTTCAGATTCACATTAGTGTTCACAACATTATTAGAATTCATGTTAATCAGAGGACCTCTCTCCTTTTGTGCAACGAAGGAAATAGTTTTCATTCCAAAGCTCTTAGTTGCACTAGAGTTAAATCCTAGGCCCTCTCTCCTGAAATTAACCTTCGACCCCAGTAGAGCATTTAAAATTTCAGATCCTTGGGTCATTTTCTCAATGGTTTTCAGCTTATCCTCATTGTCTTTCTGGATTTCATCAATAGACTTTTTCAATTCATTATTTACATTGAGGACAACTTCATATTTTTCAGAGGTAATTTTTATCTCACTTTCATAATTCTGAATTTTCAATTTCCATGCTTCAATTTCATTGTCTAATCTCACATTTTCTTCCTTAGAGATTTTTAGTTCTTTCTTGATTTCTTCAAATTCAGAACATGTGAGTTTCATCTTACTATTCTCATTCTCTAAGCATGCAATTTTATTAGACAATGAAGTATCATTTTGCATGATGTTAATTTTTCTTCGTAGATGCCTATTTTCTTTTCTGACATCATCTACTCTATCAGCAAGTTCACTATAAGCATCCATCCAATCAGCAATAGTAAAGTTTTCAAAACGAGAGGATACCTCATCAGATTCTTCCTCTCTATCTTCTTAGCTGGTTGCCATGAGACAGATTGGCTTCTCAGCTTCAACTTCACTGTCCGAAGTGTTGCTCAAGGATCCCTCATCCTCATCACTCCAGGTACTCACCATAGCTTTCCCTCTTGTGTTCTTTTTCTTGGGCTTGTCCTTGAGGTTCTGATTTGTCGGACATTCAGCTTTAAAGTGACCAGCCTTCTTGCATTGATAGCAAACATTAGTCTCAGCTTTCTTTACATGGTTTGATTTGTACCTTGTGTCTCGGCGGCCATCACTGGGATTTCTTCGGCTGAATCTTCTTCCTTCTTTCTTGAGAAAACACCGGAATTCCCTAGTAATCATAGCCATATCATCATTTGCCATTTCTTCTTCAGACAAGCTCTCTTCAGTTGATGATCCGTTGGGGCTGGATCGACTGGATTTGCTAGCACCAGCCTTCAGAGCTATTGGCTTCCTCTTTCTATCAACCTCCTCTATCTTTGGCAGATTCATCTCATATGCCATTAGAGATCCGATAAGCTCATCTGCCCTTGTATTGTGCAGATCTCTTGACTCTTCCATAACGGTGGCCTTTGTGTGCCAAATTGGAGTCAAGGATCGCAAGATCTTCCTGACTATATCATACTCAGAATACTTCTTCCCGAAACCTCTGAGACCATTTGTGATAATAGTCAACCAAGCATACATTTCTTTGATTGTCTCATTAGGCTTCATCTTGAAAGCCTCGTATTCTGAAACTAGTAGATTAGTCTTGGTCTCTCTGACTTGTGAAGTCCCCTCGTAGATGACTTCAAGTGCATCCCACATTTCTTTCGCTGAGGAGCAGGCAGATATTCGTGAGAACTCGGTGGGATGCAGGGAACACTGGATTGCATTGATTGCACTCCAGTTGAGCGTGGACCTTCTAATTTCCTCCTTGGTCCATACATCTTCATTAGGGGACAGCTCGAAAGGTCCCTTGCTAACCACCTTCCAGATTTCATAGTCTTTAGCTCTTAAGAATACCTGCATACGGTTCTTCCAGTATGCGTAGTTGGTTCCATCGAAGTACGGGGGCTTGGATGTGGAGTGTCCTTCAGCTATCATCCCTCTTCCTTCCATCTGTGCTTATCCTCTTCGGGCGGTAAGTCCCTGTAGAAGAGTCTAGCTCTGATACCAAGTGTTGGAGTTAGATGGAAGGCTCTTTCACCACAGAATGTGGATCTAGAGGGGGGGTGAATAGATCAACAGGCTAATTAAAAATTTATGCCTAGATTCAAATGCGGAATTAAAAGAACACTGGATAACCACAGTCAAAGCACCGAATGATGGAAATAAGATCTGCTAAACAGACAGGCAAACACACGAGAGGCACAAAGACTTTTAGGTGGTTCGGTCAATCCGACCTACGTCCACCCCACATTCAACTCGAATGTGGATTACTGCTGATACACAACTTCAATCTGCTGGGCACTACAGCTTGCCAACAACGGCTGGGGCTTACAGCTTATCCCGACCAGAGGAACACCCTCTGCAACAGCTGAGCTTCACAGCTTGCTCTGCTGGGCACTACAGCTTAGCCAACCAGAGGTATCACCTTTGCACACCGCTGCCTCACAGCTTGACACCGCTGACTAACAGCTTGATCGAACAAGAGTTTTCAAAGGAAAAAATAACAAGATTGAAAAGCAAGAAAAACACAATCGAATGGAAGAACATCAAAACGACTGTAGCTCAAAGTGAGCAATATCAGCTCTGGTATCTAGACCAAGACGCTGATTCACAAGCTCTCATATCACTCTCTCAACTCATTTCTTCTCACTTTCTTCTTCTCTTTGGATCTCGATGGCTCTCTGCTGTATCAGATTTATCTCACTGTATAGACTTTCCACACTTCGATCGGCCTTCAACAGAAGATGAAGACTTCTATATATACTATCAGCAGGTGGATGAGGGCGCGTGTCTTCCACATTTCCCGCCTAGAGAATTCGCCAGAATCGAGGCAATTCCATCCATGTGGCAGCACCTGATCACCTCATCCTCCTGGGATCACAAGCTATGTCAGCAATCTCAGTACCATATCCCTGTCAGACAGATTATAGGATTATCAGATTAAGTGAAGAACTCTGTACAGACTTATAAGATGAACTGCATTGTATAGACTGCATTGTATGGACTTGTGAATTCGAATGCAGTGTACAGACTCTGCTCAATGTATAGACTTCATCTATGTGAAGCATCCGCTGTACAGACTTCATATGTGAAGCAGCCGTTGTACAGACTTAGGCAATATGAAAACATGACAGTCAACTGACGATGTAAGGACTTTAAGTGTGAAGACGTTGTGAGTCCAAATGCAATGTACAGACTTCAGATACGCATGAGACTCTAATAGAAATGGGCGCTGTATAGACTTCACCAGACTTCACTCGATGTACAGACTTCACGAACGATGCATGTAATGCATTGAAGGATGTACAGACTTCCTGAAGTGTGAAGGAGTTGAGTGTATAGACTTCACCATGTGAAGACTTGAACAAGGCATGTATAGACTTCACGTCGTGAAGCAATGTATATACTTAGCTGAAGAAACTCTGTACAGGCTTGACCAAGGCAAGGCAATCGAGTGTATAGACATTCAATGTATGGACTTGCCAAAACAAATGAACGATGTACAGACCTAAACAATGCAAAGTCTGTACAAGCTATGATGTTCACAATGTATGGACTTTGGCAACCCAACGGCTATATAGACTTCCACTAAACAACGTTGTATAGACTTGGAAATCTGAACGGGAGGAAGTATAGACTTTACGAGCACAGTCCAATGTATGGACTTTGCGAAGCACATTCTAATGTATGGACTTCAAAGGCTTGAAGGCCCAATGTGCGGACTTGGAAGCTTGAACCAATGTATAGACTTCATTCAAAGGCCAGTGTGAAGACTTCACGATGTATAGACTTTCCAAGTTAAAGGCTGTACAGACTTGAGCACAGAAGCTCTGTATACACTTGATCAAGACAAGGCAGTCGAGAGTATAGACTTCAAGTGAAACGACGATAAAGCCATCAGTGTATAGACTTCAATGGAAACGATGGTAAAAATACCGATGTGTAGACTTGAAGGGAAACGTAGGTGAAACTTCCAATGTACAGACTTGGAAGAACACTGATGAGTGTACAGACTTCGAAGTTGAACAGTTGGATGTACAGACTTCACCCCGATGTATAGAACGCTAACTGAGACGGACAATGTATAGACTTGCTGTAACAGTCTGATGTATGGACTTTGCCCAATGCCTCAGACGCTAACAGAGACAGACGATGTTCAGACTTGCTGAAGACCGTTGTACAGACTTCATTAATGAGACGCTCACTGTACAGACTTGGCATCGACCAATGTGTAGACTTGACAATGCTGAATGAACGAATGAGTAATGTATAGACATTGGGTGCCACACTATGCAGACTTCACGATGTATGGACTTGAGTGTTCGTGTGAGCTGCACTGTATAGACTTTACCAAAACGCCTAAGACGCTGCATGGGACACACGACAGACAGACAGTGTATAGACTTCACTCTGGGGGCGTCGACCCATCAGAGAGGAGGGTCGACCCACTGCTGTCTAGACTACACAAGGAAAGGTATAAATTCTATGTTTATGCTGCAATGCACTGTGTAGACCTGTGAGTATGTGCATAACAATATATATACACAGACAACCTGATAAAAATAGTTTCATCAAAATAATAATAGTTGCCAATAAACATATTGTCAACATCATCAACACAGAGGGGTCACAACAAATAAAGGAAGAACAGACCTCCCTTTATCAAGAATTTGATGGGCCGATCCAGATGATTGGCCCACTGCTATATTGGAGAACTGGAGGGTCCTGGATTGGACCGGGGTAAGATCGATCGGAGTGGGTGAGGCGCCGAGCCCAGAGACAGAGATATTGGACAGACCTTGTATAATCATGGGAGATTGGGCATTGGACCCCTATAAGGTCTGATAGAGGGCCTAAAGTTGGGCCGGATTCAATAGGGCCATCATCTGCAAGATCTGGCCTGTAGGATTATTGGAAGCAAGGGAGGGCTGGGCGCCCTCCATGGAGATGGCAGATGGAGGAGGGACGATCCCTTCTCCTAATTGGAATTGGGTGACCCTAGGTGGGTCCTCCAAGACACCTTGAGGAAGGGATTCCTCATGAGAACGGGGTGATAGGGTGCAAGGCCCGGATACAGAGGGGGGGGGGTGAATGTATCCCTCTTCAAAATTGCCCAAATTAAAATTTCGCTCTCTTAAAATTTCGCTCACTTCACAAAATTAAGCAAACTGAAAAGCTAATCAAATATTCTATTGAACCTATAAGCAAGCACTTGGAGCGCGCCTATGCATTCATCTAGCGGAAGCAAAGGAAAGCAATCAACCCACTGCACAGAAGATTTTTTAGGTGGTTCGGTCCATAGACCTACGTCCACCCCTCACTCCAAATCGGAGTGAGGCTTCCACTAGCAACAGCTAGAACCGCAGACTCAGTATGCAAACAGGTGCTGCCTAACAGCTTGACCAGGGGAACAACCTCCCCTCTTCCTCCAGATCGTAGGGAAACCACTAGTGACACACAGTCACTAGCAACCAGAGACGAAGTCTCTCTTCCTCCCGACCAGGAGGGAACCCACTAGTGACTACCCGTCACTAGCAACCAGAGACCGAAGTCTATCTTCCACCAGACCAGGAGGGAACCCACTAGTGACTACCCGTCACTAGCAACCAGAGACCGAAGTCTCTCTTCCTCCACCCAGGAGGGAAACCATAGGTAGCTACCACTACCTGCAAACCCGGAGTTAGAGACTCCCTTCTTCTAAAGACAGAGGGAACCTACAAGTGACACACCGTCACTTGCAACCGGAGATTAAAATCTCCCTTCTTCTGAACAAACAGGAGGAACCCCGTTCTCCAACTAGAGAATCGGAAGAACAAAGCCAAGGAAGTGTAAAAGAAAAATAATAAATGAAAATACAGCAATCAGAAAGCTGGAAATGAAATAACAATGTGGCTCTCGCAGGAGCTAACTGGCCTGCATTTGATCCACGGTCCAGTAGGAACTAATCTTCAGATTAAGCTTCTTTTCTCTCCTCGAGCTCTCTATCTTTCTTCCTCCTCTTTCTTCTTCTCTCTGCTTCTCTTTTTCTTTCTCTCGTTCTTCTTTACACTGGATCGTGCAGACTCTCACTATCTCTTCTTTTCTCTCCTGTTTCTTCTTCTGCTACTCTGCCTCTCAGCTGCTCTCTTCTTCTGCTTCTATCACGATCTATTTTCTTCTGAGGAAGAAGCTCCATATTTATAGCAGTAGCAGCTAGGGCGTGCAGGGCTTGTGCCCTCTTTGTCTAAAGATAACCTTGGATCACGTGCCAAGTGCCAACCTCAGATCACGTGCCCAGACATCTTTCTTATCGAAGGATATACCTATCAAACAGTCATAAGAGAATATTAGAGTGGTATACATATGCATATAGAAAAGTATGCAATGTACAGACGATGCACATATTGCAACTGAAGTGTGTACAGACTTCACTGAAGAATGTTCAGACTTTAAGTGCTTGTGTATGCATGAAACAACCGAATGTATAGACTTTGAATATGAATCCTTGGACATGCCTTCAACGAGTGTGCAGACTCTGCGTGTATTGTGCAAATGATGCACAGATATGCCACTGAGGGATGTGCAGACGTTGAATGAGTGACATGCAGTTTGCAACAGGAAAGTATGTACATTGAACATGGATGCACTAACATGCCGCCAATCGAATGTACATACTTGCAGGTGTGTATCGCAGTGTGCACAAGGTGAAGTATGCACATTGAAATTGAGTGCAAGACTATGCTCATGAATGTATACACTTGAGTGCGTGAATGCTACAGGGCAATGTATGGACTTGTGTTCGTGCAACACAAAGGCTGTATAGACTTTGTGTGTGTGCTACCAGACAATGTATAGACTTGCAACCTAGCACTTAAGAACCAACGCATCATGTATAGAGTTGCTTAACTAACGCATGGAGCACGTCTGTATAGACTTGGTTAACTGACGCACTGACATCACAGTAAAGACTGTGCAGACATTGTATATGTATGAAACAACGAATGTACAGACTTATGTATGCATGGATGCAGTGACTGAGCCACGAGCAAAGCTAACGGATGTATAGACTAGCTCAACCGTGCGGCGTGCAACTGGACGATGTATAGACTCTACATATGCTCTGAACACGGGCTGTACAGACTTGAAGTAATGCATGCAGCAGATGATGTACAGACTTGGTCTTGCGACCACGGGCTATACAGACTTTGAGAGACAATGCATGCTGTACAGACTTAACATGAGATGCTAAGTGAGACGATGCAGGCTGTACAGCCTTTGAGAGACGATGCATGAGAAAACAATGTACAGACTTGATATCAAGGAATGCACTAGCTGTACAGACTATGAAGCATGCATGGAAATGTTGCACAGAGATGCTAAGCATAGAGACGCTAAATGGGACGAAGCAATGTATAGACTTAACGATGCAATGTTCACACGACCTTGGACGCTAAGTGAGACGAACACGGCGATGTGCAGACTTTAGTTGAACGATGCATGCAGAAGGAATGTATAGACTTGCTATGACATGTGTGCAGATGTCACCAGTGTACAGGCTTGCTGTGACATGTGTGCAGACGACACCAATGTACAGACTTGCTATGACATGTGTGCAGAAGACACCAATGTACAGACTTTGGAAATGCTTGAAGCACACGATGTATAGACTTGTTCAATGAAGCAAAGGGGTTGCATGGACTTTGTGGAGTATACTGCCCTGAAAGCCTGCACTGACTTGTGTGTTTATGTAAATAGTAAAATGCATGGACTTAGAACTAAGATGAACCAGTGAAACACAGCATAAAGCAACCGAGTGAGTGCACTGACATTGTAGAATGCAGTTGTGCACGGACTATATGCTCCAGACAATCGTGCACCAACTATATGCAATACTATATGAACTGTATGTCTGCACTAATGCAAGATAACACATTCATATGCCCAAAGCAGAACTATCATTTAGACACAGATGTTCATGATATGCAATGCTGACTCATAGTGTTTGCTATCTTCAAAATCACAGGGGCACAACAATCTCCCCCTTTTTGATGATGGCAACACTATGAGTCACACTGACTCATGTCAAACTATTCTCCCCCTTTGACTTCATCAAAAAGAAAATAGTTTCAGATGAGAAATACAAACATACATGACATGAATAAATCAAATACTCCCCCTTTGACTCAGTCATTTAGACATGAAAGACACAGAGACTGTTAAACAATGAAGCACAAATCAAGTCTATGTTGCAGCTGTATGCTCTCTTATACCAGCCAGATAAGATCATGCACAACATGTGACCCTACTCCCCCTGAGAAACTCAGGTGAGAAGAAATAAGAATAGGGTATGGTGAAGGATAGCCAAGAAGTGACAAGCAGGTTAATCTCCCCCTTAAAGCCAGAAACATGCTGATGTGACAATTTCCCTGTTTGACAAAGCAGAGGAGTTGGAGTGGAAGAGGTGATAAGCATCTATCAGCAAAAACACATGGGCACTCAAGGATTATCACAATCTGTAAGCACAATGAATAAATGAGGAAGCAAGATTTTTTTTAGCACACCAAATTCATAAATCTTGATAACCAAATTTCAGACTCTTCAATTATAATAGATTATGAATGAGTTGAAACTTACTTTCATGATTTAAGAGTGATGTATTCAAAGTTTATCAAGAAAATTCAATACTCATATCTGAAACACCTTTTAATAGAAATGAACCAAAAACACATATGATATTCATGTTTAACCTCCTTCCATCTTACTCATTTAAAATCAATGACTCCTATGAAAGTTACACAAGATAATATTGATATTAAACAGAGATAAATGTGTCTGAACTTGTCTTTAGTTTTTCAGAATTTTATATTGATCAGCACTTATTTTTCCTGAGCAAGTTTGGTTCAGTCAACACCTTTTTACGTGAGGCACAATACGTCTTAGGTGAAGTGACCTAGTTACTCAGTGTGACAACCATATCGCCTCTCAAGGAGAGCGGAGTTAGCAATGTGGAGTGTCTTTTTACATGAGGAGACACCTTGATCAGAGGCCAGAATCCCCAGTTACTCAACACAACCATGCCATTGCTCTGCCATATTTTCAATCATTTTTATAAGAGAGGTAACTATGGCACTTCATGACATGGGATTACTCTATTTCTTTGATAGAGACCCCAGTTTCTCTGTGACCAAAGTCATTGCTCTTATTTTAAATTTTTAAATATTTTCAGATTTTTCAAACAATGCTCAGTACACTGAAATGTTTAAGAACAATACTTTCTACATGTATCTTAACCAAAGATAGCCATGTCTTTTAAAATTTCAGATTTCAGAAGGTTTTGCATGAAGTTCATGAGACAATTGGTTAAGATTTATTAAGCATGATGATTCAGATATTTTCAAGAATTCTAAATCTAGACTTGCAACCTAGCACTTAAGAACCAATGCATCATGTATAGAGTTGCTTAACTAACGCATGGAGCACGTCTGTATAGACTTGCTTAATGGACGCACTGACATCACAGCAAAGACTGTGCAGACATTGTATATGTATGAAACAACGAATGTACAGACTTATGTATGCATGGATGCACTAACTGAGCCACGAGCTAAGCTAACGGATGTATAGACTAGCTCAACCGTGTGGCGTGCAACTGGACGATGTATAGACTCTGCATATGCTCTGAACACGGGCTGTACAGACTGAATATGTGTTGCATATGCTCAAAGAGAATTCATGCTTGTTCAATCAGAGAGAGAAACTACCAAATGCATCAATGTTCATTTCAAATTTTCAGAAGATTTCAATTAAACACAAATCAGATTAACAAGATGCTCAGCCATCTCAAACAAGTAATTTTCAGATGATAGAAATTGAACAGTGTTCAGAACTGACCTGAAGAGTAGAATACTGGGGTTTTCCATTTTGAGTGCCTTGGTTTATTAACCCGCTTTATTTGTTTCCAAGGCACATCTGCAACATTTTGATCATTTTGATCCTGCAGGGACCCAAGTAGCCTTGGGTCTTGCGTTAACCCTGACAGGTGTTCTGAACAATCTTTTAGCCAAGTTATCATCATGATCTATCAGGTAACAATTGTCCATAGAATGTCTAAATTTTCCACAATATCTACATGAAATGACTAATTTCTGGTTCTTATGATGCATAGTAACAGCAGTATGAGGTTTCTAAGCATGATCATGAGATTTTCTGTTGTATGCATGAACAGTTTGTTTCATATTGTTAATCAGCCAACATTCAGCAGATTTGTGACCTTTCTTACCACAGTTATAGCATGAAAATTTCACAGGTCGTTTTATAGGAAATTTGACAACATGGGGGTTAACAGAATTCTTCTGAACATGCCAACAGTCCTTGACTGTATGGCCATTCTTCCCACACTCGAAGCATCTGATATGCTTACTTTTAAAATCATTTTTACCCCAAGTGGATCCAAACCAGCACTCAGCAGCCTTGTGCCCAGGCTTATTGCAGTTAAAGCACACAATGTGCTGACTAGACTTGCGTTTAATTCGGTATGGACCATGAAAATGCATGGAAGACCTAGCATGCAGTTTATTATCTTCTTTCATGATAAAACATTCATTCATGAGATGATCATGCCTACCACAATAGTAACATGAAGCATCAGGCTTCCTAGTAGCATGGTTTCTATCAAAAAAATTTCTAGAATGTAATGTTCCACTAGCATGCTCATCCTTTAACAACAATCTGCAATCTTCCATTATGTGACCTACCTTCCCACAATAATAACATGACCCCCATTTTGTATGAGTGTGTGAGAGATCATGTGACTTGTGTGCAACAGTTTTTGTACCAACCGGAGTGTCTTTGTCCTTTTTCTGTAGATTTTCATTCGTTTTTAATTTTTGAGTTTGTTCTACAGTTTTGGAACTGACAGTGGACTTTTGTGCAGTAAATTGAAAAAGTGAAGGAGCAGAGGTTTTGTTTTGATCAGAAGCTTTTACAAATACAGTAGAAGTTTTATTCCCATTAATCTTCTTGTTTTCCAGACTATAACCCAGTCCCTCTCTTTGAGAATTAACATTATTTCTAAGAAGCTTATTCAGATTGTCCTCTCCTTTGACAAATTTTGATAGAGAATTTTTCAAATCTTGAATCTTAGAGTTTAAGAAAGCAATATTAGCTTCATATTTGGACAGATCTGTTTCACAGGAAATGACTTGTTGATGCAAGGCATCATTCAGACTTTTGAGTCTTTCTACTTCCTGTTTTAACTTTATTTCCTTGTCAGCTTCAGATAGAGACTTGTTAAGATCATCAATTTCTTATTGAAGGAATGTGATTGTAAACTCATATTTAGCTATCTTTTCTTCACAGCAAGTGACATTTCCACTCAACATTAGGTTGATGTTTTTCAGATTTGCAATCTCTTGTTCAGCATTCAGCAACTCACTAGAGCTCACCAGGCTTACACTCTTCCCTTTTTCTAAAGTGATTAGCCTCTCAGACATTGCTGAGTTTAGGTGATTCAGCTTATTAATTTCCTCTTTCGGTTTACGGTTCTGCTCTAGGAGTTCATCATCAAGCACCCATTCATTTGAGGAAAACTGACATTCATAAAACATTTCTTGTTGTTTTTCAGATTGAAGTTTGTCGAGATTTTTCTGAATCTCTAGATTTATTACTCTATCAGCCTCCAGTTTCTCATAAATCAATCTATTTTATTTTTCAAGATTCATTGATTTGTGTTCAAATTCCTTGAGCTGGTTTTTGAGTATTTCATTTTCAGATTTCATGTTTTCCAATTCAGAGTTAACACGCTCTAAATCTTTTATCAACTTTTCATTCTGAACTACATTATTGTTATGAGCCTGATCATCATCAATCAAGCTAAGTTTTTCCTTTAGTTCAGCAATTTCACAAACAAGTTCTTGATTTTCTTCTTTAAATAAGCCAATTTATTTCTTAAGCACTTGGACTTCAGACAAGCATGCATCATAGGACTGTTTTCGTTTTAAGCAATTTTCACATGAGGACTCTGAACTATTCATATCACTTTTCTTTTTCAATTTTTTATATTATTTTCTTAACATCTCATGTGACTCAAGTAACTCATCATATGCACCCTGCCAATCATCTAAAGTATAATTCTCGAATAGGCTTACCTCATCATCATCCTCTTCTTCATTTTGGCTGCCACTTTGATTACTTCTGTTAGCCATCATGCAGCTGTCCTCATTTCTTCTGTGTGCTAGCCTCAGCATATCCATAATATCCTTAGCAGAACTGCAGTCATGAAAGCAAGAATGTAAGGCCTTGTCAGTAGCTGCTTTCATAGATTCATAACTGTCTGATTCTCTTCATGCCTTGATCTGTGACTGTCAGTCCATTTGGACTCTTTCTTTGGTAATCTATGAGGACCTTGTGAAATTAGTTTCCACAGATCGGGATTGATAGTTGTAACAAACATATGCAAGTTTTTAAACCACACATTAAAATTCGTACCTTCAAAAATCGGTGGATGACCCATGAAGGCAAATCAATCAAGTAATTTCAAAACTGTATGTAGAAGATAGTGATGCACCGAAAGTTAGCAGGATCCTCTACAGATCGTTGGATCTGGAAAGTCAGAGACCTGCTCTGATACCAATTGATAGGGTGCAAGGCTCGGATACAGAGGGGGGGTGAATGTATCCCTCTTCGAAATTGCCCAAATTAAAATTTCGCTCTCTTAAAATTTCGCTCACTTCACAAATTTAAGCAAACTGAAAAGCTAATCAAATCTTCTATTGAACCTGTAAGCAAGCACTTGGAGCGCGCCTATGCATTCATCTAGCGGAAGCAAAGGAAAGCAATCAACCCACTGCACAGAATATTTTTTAGGTGGTTCGGTCCACAGACCTACGTCCACCCCTCACTCCAAATTGGAGTGTGGCTTCCACTAGCAACAGCTAGAACCGCAGACTCAGTCTGCAAACAGGTGCTGCCTAACAGCTTGACCAGGGGACCAACCTCCCCTCTTCCTCCAGACCGGAGGGAAACCACTAGTGACACACAGTCACTAGCAACCAGAGACGAAGTCTCTCTTCCTCCAGACCAGGAGGGAACCCACTAGTGACTACCCGTCACTAGCAACCAGAGACCGAAGTCTCTCTTCCTCCAGACCAGGAGGGAACCCACTAGTGACTAACCATCACTTTCAACCAGAGACCGAAGTCTCTCTTCCTCCACCCAGGAGGGAAACCATAGGTAGCTACCACTACCTGCAAACCCGGAGTCAGAGACTCCCTTCCTCTGAGACCAGAGGGAACCTACAAGTGACACACCGTCACTTACAACCGGAGATTAAAATCTCCCTTCTCCTGAACCAACAGAAGGAACCCCGATCTCCAACCAGAGAATCGGAAGAACAAAGCCAAGGAAGTGTAAAAGAAAAATAATAAACGAAAATACAGCAATCAGAAAGCTGGAAATGAAATCACAATGTGGCTCTCGCAGGAGCTGACTGGCCTGGATTTGATCCACGGTCCAGTAGGAACTATTCCTCAGATGAAGCTTCTTTTCTCTCCTCGAGCTCTCTATCTTTCTCTTTCTTTCTTCCTCTTCTTTCTTCTTCTCTCTGCTTCTCTTTTTCTTTCTCTCGTTCTTCTTTACACTGGATCGTGCAGACTCTCACTATCTCTTCTTTTCTCTTCTATTTCTTCTTCTGCTACTCTCTGCCTCTCAGCTGCTCTCTTCTTCTGCTTCTATCATGATCTATTTTCTTCTGAGGAAGAAGCTCCATATTTATAGCAGCAGCAGCTAGGGCGTGTAGGGCTTGTGCCCTCTTTGTCCAAAGATAACCTCGGATCACGTGCCAGGTGCCAAGCTCGGATCACGTGCCCAGACATCTTTCTTCTCGAAGGATATACCTATCAAACAGTCATAAGAGAATATTAGAGAGGTATACAGATGCATATAGAAAAGTATGCAATGTACAGACGATGCACATATTGCCACTGAAGTGTGTACAGACTTCACTAAAGAATGTTCAGACTTTAAGTGCTTGTGTATGCATGAAACAACCGAATGTATAGACTTTGAATATGAATCCTTGGACATGCCTTCAACGAGTGTGCAGACTCTGCGTGTATTGTGCAAACGATGCACAGATATGCCACTGAGGGATGTGCAGACGTTGAATGAGTGACATGCAGTTTGCAACAGGAAAGTATGTACATTGAACATGGATGCACTGACATGCTGCCAATCGAATGTACATACTTGCAGGTGTGTATCGCAGTGTGCACAAGGTGAAGTATGCACATTGAAAATGAGTGCAAGACTGTGCTCATGAATGTATACACTTGAGTGCCCGAATGCTATAGGGCAATGTATGGACTTGTGTTCGTGCAACACAAAGGCTGTACAGACTTCGTGTGTCCAGACAATGTATAGACTTGCAACCTAGCACTTAAGAACCAATGCATCATGTATAGAGTTGCTTAACTAACGCATGGAGCACGTCTGTATAGACTTGCTTAACTAACGCACTGACATCACAGCAAAGACTGTGCAGACATTGTATATGTATGAAACAACGAATGTACAGACGTATGTATGCATGGATGCACTGATTGAGCCACGAGCTAAGCTAACGGATGTATAGACTAGCTCAACCGTGTGGCGTGCAACTGAACGATGTATAGACTCTGCATATGCTCTGAACACGGGCTGTACAAACTTGAAGTAATGCATGCAGCAGATGATGTACAGACTTGGTCTTGCGACCACGGGCTGTACAGACTTTGAGAGACAATGCATGCTGTACAGACTTAACATGAGACGCTAAGTGAGACGATGCAGGCTGTACAGCCTTTGAGAGACGATGCATGAGAAAATAATGTACAGACTTGATATCAAGGAATGCACTAGCTGTACAGACTATGAAGCATGCATGGAAATGTTGCACAGAGATGCTAAGCATAGAGACGCTAAATGAGACGGAGCAATGTATAGACTTAACGATGCAATGTTCACACGACCTTGGACGCTAAGTGAGACGAACACGGCGATGTGCAGACTTTAGTTGAACGATGCATGCAGAAGGAATGTACAGACTTGCTATGACATGTGTGCAGATGTCACCAGTGTACAGGCTTGCTGTGACATGTGTGCAGACGACACCAATGTACAGACTTGCTATGACATGTGTGCAGAAGACACCAATGTACAGACTTTGGAAATGCTTGAAGCACACGATGTATAGACTTGTTCAATGAAGCAAAGGGGTTGCATGGACTTTGTGGAGTATACTGCCCTGAAAGCCTGCACTGACTTGTGTGTTCGTGTAAATAGTAAAATTCATGGACTTAGAACTAAGATGAACCAGTGAAACACATCATAAAGCAACCGAGTGAGTGCACTGACATTATAGAATGCAGTTATGCACAGACTATATGCTCCAGACAATCGTGCACCAACTATATGCAATGCTATATGAACTGTATGTCTGCACTAATGCAAGATAACACATTCATATGCCCAAAGCAGAACTATCATTCAGACACAGATGTTCATGATATGCAATGTTGATTCATAGTGTTTGCTATCATCAAAATCATAGGGGCACAACACGGGGAAGATCATAAGAAGACATGGCGGATTCGAAAAGAGGATTAGAATAGGAAGTGAAGAATGAATTGCTCCTAGAGGATGATTCTAAGGGCCGGAAGAAACTCCACATGCAATGGAACACCTTGACAAAAGACAAACAACACAAACAAACACCAAATGAGACACTAAAATAAAGACTCAAATCTATTCAGGTCATTAAGACCTTTTTACCAACTGACATATGCTCTGCTATCAGAACTACTACTTTTTCTCAGATGCAGGACCAGGAGGTTTGGTCGCTATCATCATCAGGCTACTGTGTAGTCTCTTCTGTATATAATTTTATTTGTAATAGCAATCATGAGCAGGGTCAACTACCTTGGTCCAAACTTTGGTCTAAATGGCTACCAACCAAAATATCTGTGCTGCTCTGGAAGATTGTATGGAACTGCTTACCCACAAACTACAATGTGCAGGCTCTGGGTATTCAGATGTGCTCCAAATGCCATTGCTGCTCCCAGCCTCATGTAGAATCATTGCAACACGTCTTTATTGACAGTGAAATAGCCGCTGCTACATGGTCTTCCCTTTCGGCTATGGGGCTGCAGTTTGAAGGAAACTCTGCCAGGTTCAGAATTATGAATTCGATTTTTATGCTAAATCTGAAATCTAAGTATGGTCTACTTTCTTTGGCTGTCATCGGTTACACCATGTGGGAGCTTTGGTCCGCAAGAAATTTGGCCAAATATGAAGATAAGCATATCTCCAAGCTAAGTCTGCTCCACAGCATTGTCACCCAAGCCAAAACAATTTGTGAACTGTCGGATTTAAGAGAAGACAATCCAAGCAAGAAGCTAATTCTTTCACATCTTGGAATAAAAGGAGGTAGCACTATAAACCCCATACTGAAAATTGTCAAATGGGTTTGTCCGCCATGGCCTTTGCTTAAACTGAATACCGATGGTGCAAGCAAGAATTTAGGTACATCAGGTGGGGGTGGTCTAATCCGAAATTCTAAAGGTGAAATTGTCATTGCTTTCTCCCACTTCTATGGGGCTGCCACCAGTATCATTGCTGAAGCCCGAGCCCTATTAGATGGACTCAAATACCTTAGAATGGTATCCTCTCATCCGACATTGATTGAATGTGATTTCAAAATCCTTGTGCAAACAATCAACAAGCAAGCTCACTGCCCATGGTCTATCCTTACTTATGTCAGAGAAATCAGGGAATTACTCTCTCAAAGGGACTCAGTCACTCATATCTTCAGAGAAGCAAATGTTGTTGCTAATTTGTTAGCCTCCCTAGCTTGCACAAATAATTGTAATTCTTTCTTTTCCTCATTTGAGCTACCCACGAATATCAAGGGTGCAGCTCGGTTGGATAAGCTAGGTATGCCTAGCATCCGTATCATGTAATTTTCATTTGATGTTTATCTTAATAAAATCAACCTCTTAGTGGTCTAATGGCGAAGTGTTTCCTCCTCGAGGAGCACTTTCCATTTCACCTCTAGGCAGGGTTTTTGGAAAAAAAAGACTCAAATCTATGAAGACAAAGAAGGGGATGAGAGGCACTCAAAGTTAACCAAGTTATAATGATGCACAGATTTTACTTGTTTCCTCCTTTAGAACCTTGATGATTTGCATTTAATGTGTTCTCTCCAACAATAGGTTCCTAATAGGAAAGGGTATGGGGGACTTGGTTGACTCTAGATGTAAACTCTCCTACACTTATGCAACCTAAACACGGGGTAGGCAAAGGTACAATCGGCCTGGCGTCTGTGAGGAAATCTACGACTCGCAGAGACTTACGGAGGTCTCGGATGTGATCACCTAGTCGGCCCCAAGGAATATGGAGACGAGAAGTTCACACACCAATGTAGGAAAATGCAACTATGATATGAGTATGAATAATCCTATGTATACCGGGGTGCATGCAAATTCTAGCCTAAAAACTAACAACCAAATATGCAAACAATGATGTAAATATGTATAACAACCAAGGAAGAGATCAGATAACACCCAAGCATGAAAGGCATAGTAAAAACTGCAGAAATAAACTCAACCCCAGAATGCGTACCTGTGACTGGAGAAACGGTCTGATATGAAACCGCTAGAGAGATAAGACGGCCTATTTCTAAGTAGCTTTTAAGCCGTAAACGGCCGAACAGTGGACCGCCAAGGTGACCAGAGAGTAGAAAATATCAGGAAATTAAACAAAAAATCTGAGGAAAACACAAGGGCAATTGGGTTAAATCAACAGCAACAGGTCAAACAGAAGCTCAACACGATTGGCACTAGATGTCCCACCGTGAGCGCCAAAAAAATTAGGGATGTTGATTTTCTAAAGGGTTCCCTCAATGGTGAAGATATGATGATGAACAAGTTGATATAAATGATGTGAACTCATGAACAAATGCGACATCAACTCAAGCAATCAGCATGGAAATATAAGTACATGGGCATGTCATCTTCATCAACAATAAGCAAGAGAAAAGAAAAACACACGCCAAGGCATGGAGCAAAAGAATAAAACCAAACACACACCGTAGGTGTGGAGAACCTAAACTAAAGCCAAGAAAGAGAGATATGGGGAAGATAAAGAGGACTACTGCCCAAACTAAAGGAGTGTTATCGCCACCAAGGTAATTAAAATAGCAAAGCTAAGGTAAATACCTTGGAAAGAGGAGGATAAAACACCTTCCCACGGGAGATGAAAACTAGAGATCTACGCTTTCAAACGGTCTAATATCAGGCCGCGAAAGAACTAGAAACGGACTTACGATAAGCCGCCAGAGCCTCGCAAATGGTCCAATGTAGAGCCGCAAGAGCACACAGAACAGCAACTTGGGACTTGAATCTCCACTTCTCTTGGCCGGCTAGAAGAGCCTGGCCTCGTGCTAGGAACCCTGTGGACCTGCAAAAAAAGTGTAGAAGCACAGAAAAACAACCCAAATTAGCCCTATGACAAGTGTAGCAACTATAATGCAAATAAACTAAAGTGCATGCAAAAGGAAGGGTGGATACCTAGGGTGGTGGTTTTTAAACCCCTGTGGGGCATGGAAAAGATGGGAAGATGTTTAAAAATGATGCAAAGATGATAGAACGTGGAAGAGGAAGAGGGGAGATGCTTGTGAATGCTATGAAGAGGGGGAAGAAACTAAAGAGGAAAACAACACTATTGAACCCTTGGAACATAATACTCCCTGAACTTGAAGGCTAATGGACGTAGATAGCACTTGTCCTTGATGGGTACTCACTCCAGAACACAGCAGCACCTCGACGTAATCTCCAGAAATCTCCTCCTCAACCCATGAACTTAAGGGTTCTATTTATAGACCCTCAAACTCTCTAGACGAGTTGGAGAGATTCTAGCGAAAAAGCAGGGCAGAGCTTAGCAAACTCTTGAAGATAATACTCCCAAGAGTCCATAGAAACAAACGAAACCTTCTAAGGATCACTATCGAGAGTGAAATCATCAAATCAAAACTCTAATTCGGACACGACGCAGCAGAGAAAAGACAATTCTAGCAGGACTCTCTGTCTGCACAAACGGTCTTATGATAAACCGCCATTTAGAACAAACGGTCTAAGTATAGACCGCTAACCTTGGTCGTTCACCAGAAGATAAGGTCAACGGGCAAAAACTTCGTGAACAGGACTCTGGAACTGGAAAACGGTCTAAGGTAAAACCACCACAATGCCTCTAACGGCCATACGATAAACCGCCAGAGCTCAACGGATAAGAAAGGGTAACGCTGAGAGAAAGGCGTTGGCTCTGGACTCCTGCGTCAGCAAACAACCTGAAGATAAATCGCTACATGTCTTCAAATGGTCATTTTATAGACCGACAGAGACAGTGGCATGGCAAAATAAATGAAAGGCTTACTAAGCTTCAACCCACTGAAAAATGAATAAGGAGCGAGACCCAATCAAGGAGAATGACCCATGAAATAAGCCTCAAAGCTGACCAAGATGGCTCAATAAACGGCGTATAACTCGGAGCATCATAAAGATTAATAAGGAGATGACCCAAGTCATCGGTCATAAAATAGGTGTCAACAGCAGGCTTTTCCAAAAATTTGGCGGTATGGGGACATGCCAATGGGAGTCTTAAATGTAGTTCTGTAGGCCCATAATGCATCATCTAGCCTCTCGGACCAATCTTTTCTATCCGGCCTAACTATCTTATGTAGAATAGTCTTGATTTCCCTATTGGATACTTCATCCTGGCCACTGGTTTGGGGATGATAGGGGGTAGCGAGCTTATGAGTGATGCCAAATTTGTGAAGCAGAGCTCGGAATTGAAAATTCATGAAGTGAGAACCCCCATCACAAATGATATCTTTAGGACAACCAAATCTAGAAATGATGTTCTTCTTGACAAATTTCATCACCACCTTATGGTCATTGGTCCTAGTAGCAACAACTTCAATCCATTTTGAAACATAGTCCACTGCCACCAAGATGTATTCATTGCCAAATGAAGGTCATAATAGTCCCATAAAATCTATTCCCCAAACATCAAAGATTTCAACAACCAGAATGGGATTAAGCGGCATCATATCTACCTTTGAATTGTTACCCACTGCTTGACACCTCAAACATGTTTTTGAAAATTCATAAGCGTTTTTAAACAATGTGGGCCAATAAAATCCACTTTGTAGCACTTTCGTCGCAGTTTTCTTTCCAAAGAAATGTCCCCCACAAGCTAAATTATGACAAAAGTTCAAAACAGATTGCTCCTCCTCCTCAAGGACACATCTTCTTATAATTTGATCTTGACGCATATGGAACAACTCCGGGTCCTCTCGAAAATAGTGTTTAACCTTTGAAAAGAATTGATCCTTCTCCTGTTTAGTTTGACCTCCCAGAATTTGTCCTACCGCCAGGTAATTGACAATGTGAGTGTACTAGGGAGTTGAAGTGTGAGAGATAAAAAGAATTTGTTCATCGGGAAAAGGATCGGACATAGGAGCACTTTCAGGTATCACTATCCTTGACAAGTGATCAGCTACAACATTCTCTAACCCCTTCTTGTCTCTTATCTCTAAATCAAACTCTTGCAATAATAAAATCCACCGAATGAGATGGGGTTTGGCATCCTTCTTGGAAAGCAAGTATTTCAAAGCTGAGTGATCGGAATAAATAATGACTTCAGCCCCTAATAGATATGATCGAAATTTTTCCAGGGCAAAGATAACAACCAGCAATTCTTTCTCCGTGGTGGTGTAGTTCAATTGTGCATTAGCAAGAGTGCAGCTCGCATAGTAGATCACCACGGGCTTCTTATCGATTCTCTGACCTAGGACAGCTCCAACAGCGTAGTCTGAAGCATCACACATGATCTCAAAAGGAAGCGACCAATCAGGAGATTGAAGAATCGGAGCTTGAGTTAGGGCCGCTTTCAAGGAATTAAATGCCTCTAGACGAGAATCAACTAGTTGAAAGGGAGTGTCCTTGGCAGGTAATTGACTGAGAGGATGAGCAATGGTAGAGAAGTTCGTGATGAATCTATGATAGAATCCAGCATGGCCAAGAAAAGATCGAATCTGTTTAACCGAAGATGGAGGAGGAAGATTGGAAATCAAATCGACCTTAGCCTTATCAACCTCTATATCTCTATTTCTGAAACAACATGGCCTAAAACTATTCCTTCTCTAACCATAAAATAGTGTTGAGTTATGGTTTTGATGATTGTTGTGATTGTTAAGTTATGGTTTTGATGATAACTAAACTTAATGTGTGATTTAGTGATGATAACTAAACTTATGGTTGACTAAACATGTTCTTGCTGACTTTGTACACTCATGTTGTTGTTTAAATATGATTGAGTTGGTTTTACAAGAGGCAAGAAGTTTCATAATCTCGTTAATGTCAACAAGACTCCTTAATGTGAACAAACAGGGTGTTAAAACCTTGTCTATCTTGATTATAGAATCAAACATCATGGCAGTCACCTGGTGACCAAACGTGTGGATAAGCACATTGCTCTTCTATAATCCAAAACAGGTGGTATATGTCATGTACTGTCACGGACCTTTGGTTGACACGTTGGTTGTAGAAGAGGTTTCAAGCCCTTGTAAAACTCGCCATTGTGCACCCTCGCATGCGGGGGTCAAGGGGGCAGCGCCCCTTGCGGGGGTGTCCAGGGGCGGAGCCCCCGGAACAAAATTTTGATTATAGGAGTGATATTCCTTTAATTTGTTAACTTCAAGAGTGAGCATTGAACTTGTTTCAGGAGATTTCATGTAATGACAAATGCTCAAATGGTCTAATGCATAAACCAAGTTGAATCCAATCCTAAAATTCATGGAATTGATAAGAACATAAAGCCCTTGACTTATGGACATGTTTCTTTGGGCTAACACTTCATTTTTGCAGGTATAGGTCTTTCCGGTCGATCAACGGACCATGGCCGATCGACCAGAATTAACAGAACCGAAAAGATGGAGTTTGTGCTGGTGTCGATCAACCGCCACCACAGGGTCGGTCGACCGGTTTTGCCAGAACCAAAATGTTCTGGCTGCAGCAAGTTCTGGTCCACCACCCCATGACTTCTGATCAACCGACAGTCCCGAGGCCCCTTTTGTTGACTTCGATTTCAAGCTCGTGGAGAGGAATTTTTCACTCATTTCTTTAATCCCACTGCCCCCAATCTAGGAGGGATTTATGGATCTTGTCTGGGGGTTGTCCATGGACAATTCAAAGGTTATAAAACATCTTATTGGAGTCATAACCCTAACCATCCAAGAGGGCTTCAAAGGGAGATCAAGAGGGTGCTGTCCAAGGAGGAAGAAGAAGGGTACTGTAGCCGTGAATAGTACTCCATGCAGGAAGTGTTCTTCACCCATTCTCAACCCATTGAAGGCATATCTGAAGCTAATCTCCTCCAAGGAAGAGAAGAGCCAAGCAAGCAAGCAAGGATTCCAAGAAGAGTGCCTAAGGGAGAAAGAAGAGAAGCCAAGAAAGCAAGAAAGGAGAAAAGCTAAGCAAGCACGGATTGAAGCTCTGGTCAAGTGAAGATTGAAGATACGTTCAAGATCCGCAACATGCATTCAAGGGGAACCTAAAATAAGAGTTTTCTAAACTAAGCCTCATCGTCTTTATGATTTGGGTGTTATATTTGTGTTCATCATAAACTGAAGAACTTGTGTGTGTGTGGATCATTGTTGGATCCGTGGTCGTGTGTGTGTGTCTATTTGATTTTTGTGTGTGCGTGGATCTTCCTAGATCTGTGTTTGTGTGTGTGTGGATCTATTTAGATCTGTTCTGTCTCGTGTGTGTGGATTGCTGCACTTGTGGCAGCGGATGTTTGTGTTGGTGATCCGCTTGTTGGATCGTGTTGGAGACCTCATCTCCGTATGTGTGTGTGTGTGTTGGGGCGCGTCCCCGTGTGTGTGTGCAGGCGTCATCCTGCGTGTGTGGTTGGAGTGTCATCTCCGTTTGGGGATTTATCCGCGAGTGAAGCCTCACCGGGTTTGGTGAGGGGTGGACGTAGGATTGCTGTTGTTGCATCCGAACCACCTTAAAAACCGTTGTGCACTATGGTTTAAATTGTGTGGTTTGATCCTTTTCTTCTACCTTCATTCTAAGTGAGTGTCAGTGTTAATTGTTGTTCCGGATTTATCTACGTATATCTTGCATAATCTATATCTCATCATATAAAGTTTGATAAATCCAATTTGTGTACAAATAGGTTTGAATCTCTTAACTAGCATTCTATCACATATTTCAAAAAGGCCAAAAGTTTTCATAAAATTTGTAAACACCCAATTCACCACTCTCTTGGGTGTCATTGATCGCGGGACTTCAAGTAGCTCTTCTCCTAGTTTAACACAAGATTTGATTCAATGCACTACTTCATCACCTGCGTTAGATTCTCCAAACAATTCTCAAAGGAAGTACCAAACACTGAAAAGTCATCCATAAACACGTCCAAAAATTCACCCACCATTTCAGAAAAGATTGGCATCATGCACCGCTGAAAGGTGGCTGCGGCATTGCATAGCCCAAATGGCATTCTTCTAAAAGCAAATGTACCATAGGGGCATGTGAATGTTGTCTTCTCTTGATCCTCCAGGTAAATAGTAACCTGATTATACTCGGAATAGCCATCCAAAAAGTAGAAATACTTTTGTCCAGCCAGCTTCTCCAGAATTTGATCCACAAACGGGAGTGGGAAATGATCTTTCTTTGTCATCAAATTCAATTTTCTATAATCTATACAAACTCTCCACCTCGTTTGCAATCTCATTGGTACTTCTTCTCCTTTCTCATTGGTTACAACTGTCAGCCCTGATTTCTTAGGAACAACTTGTGTGGGGCTGACCCACTTGCTATCGAAAATGGGATATATAATCCCGCCATCCAGCCACTTTACTACCTCCTTCTTGACCACCTCCTTCATGTTCGGATTCAGCCGACGTTGCATCTCTCTGCTCGGCTTGGTATTGTCCTCTAAATAAGTATAGTGCATGCACACATCCAGACTAATACCCTTTAAATCTGCCACAGACTAACCTATCGCCCCTTTGTGCTACTAAAGGACATCTAAAAGCTGATACTTTTGAGCAGAAGTAAGATTGGAAGCAATAATCACGGGCAGAGTTTGGTCAGGACTTAGATAAGCATACTTTAAAGAATCTGACAGAGATTTCAATTCAAGAACGGGCGGCTGATCTAAAGATGGGAGAATCGGTTCAGATTGCAATGGAGGGAGTGGCTCTATCCTATAGTAGGGTGTGCATGAAAGAAGAGAATCTTGGAGCATGCTACCCTCTTCTAAGCTACCCTTAACTTCATCCAGGTTTTCATCAATCAATTCCTAAAAAATATTATAGCATTACACTCCTCATCCTGTTCCCGATATTAAGATGCCCTAAAAATATTTAAGGAAACATTCTCACCTCCAAACGATATATCCATCATTCCCATGGCACAGTTTATGTTGGCCTTTACCGTAGCTAGAAACGGTCGTCCCAAAATAATTGAAGTATGCTTTAATTCCTGGGACGAGGCCATGTCCAAAATAAGGAAATTCATTGGAAAATAACACTCATGCACTTTCACAATAACATATTCCAATAGACCCCTAGGAGTTTTCACAGATCGATCCGTTAATTAAAGGATTAGATGTGGGCTTCAATTCCCATTGATCAATTTGCTCCTAAATAAAGGTGGGCAATAGATTCACACTAGCACCTAAGTCTAGCAATGATTTATCAAATGTAACTCCACTTATATCACATGAAATCAGAGGAGCTCTGGGGTCCTTCAATTTCTTAGGCAAATAATTCATCACGACAGCACTTACATCTTCAGATAGACAGATCCTTTGGGTTATTGCCTTAGGATCCCTCTTCGAAGTGCATAGCTCTTTCAGAAACTTAGCATATGCCGGCACATGCTTGAAATCATCCAAAAGTGGAATATTGATATTCACCTATTTAAACAATTTCACTAATTCTTCTTGTTGAACCAGCTTTTTCTTTTGAGACTTTGACTTCAAAGCATTAGGAAAGGGGATCTTAGGAGCATACTCATGGGGACTTTCTCTATCAACCTTCATTTTTCCTTTATCCAACTTCTTCTCTCCCCCTTCCGGCTTCTTCTTCTCTTGCACAATCACTGGCTCCTCATCCTCATTATCACTCTCCACTTGGGCTTCTTGGCCCGAACTACTACCAACATCCTTAGCCTGATAAGGGTCATCTAGAATATTTTCGCTCCTAAGGGTAGATATAGCTTTGGCATTCTCAAATTGACGGCCTACAGGAGGGGGATGCTGAGGTTCGTTAGGTTGAGGAAGAATAGGAGGAGCTCTCTGAGGAAGCTCAGGGGTTGATTCCTGGGGTTAGCCACAGGTTGGCTAGAAAGATGGCCGACCTCCCTTCTCATGCTATTCGCTACTAACTGCCTTATTTGGTTCCCCAACTTAGAAATAGACTGATGCTGAGTAAGGATTAGTTGTTGGAGTTGCTCGAATTTATCATCAAAATTGGGCTGATTAGGAGGTGGCTGATATTGGGGTTGATGAAAACGATTAGAAGGATATTGATTATATGGGCCCTGAGAGAATAGAGCTTGATGATATGGGGTTTGAGACAACTGATAAGGAGGTTGAGGGTATTGATGTTGAGCTTGCTGAAAAGGAGATGGAAAATGTTGGTGAGACTGGCTTGGCACTTGAAACGGTTGTTTTTGAACAGCTTGGTTCGAGGGATTAGCTTTCATAGGTGGACCTTGTTGAGATTTCCAAGAAAAATTGGGGTTGTTTCTCCAACCTAGATTATAGGTGTTAGAATAGAGATCATTAGTAGGTTTGGACACACCCTGAGTAGCAAAGATCTGTTCTTGGATAAACGGGGGAAGCTGGGCCGCCGTAGGGCAATCAGTGACAACATGGTTTGGTCTAGAACAAAGAGTATAGATTTCTTCATGATTGGGAGCTGAGAATGGTTGAGGTTGAGCAGCAAAAGAGAAAGAATGTTTCTATCTAGATAGCAGTTGATCTAACTTCTGAGCTACCAAATCAACCATTTCCATCTTCTGAGCCAACAAATCCATTCTATTCAAATTTTGAGTTATGGCATTGATATTCATCTTCTTCTCAAATTCCCCTTGATTCTTAACTTCATATAGCCCTGACCTCTTAGATGGCCCAATCATTCTTTCATATGATAAAAGTGAGGCATGACTAATAGAATTTTCACTAAGCATCTCAAATAGATCATAAGCTTCATCCTCACTCTTACTCATAAATGCTCCCCCACATGAAGCATCCACTGTCACGTCCCGAGATTATGGAGCGAAAATAATCGGGAATGTGAACTTTCAGCTAGTACGCCTCCAGCAAGCAATATAATCAGAGCGCAAGACAATCACACAAAGGTAATTGCATAAGTAATTCACTAAAAACCTTCAATTTTTATTTCTTCATAAAATAATTCCCAAAGTACATAAGATCCTGACTCTTGCCACTAGACTCAATAAAATAAAAATTACATCATGACTCGACTAGACATTGATAACTAAAGCTTCTCTCGAGTCACGTATCCTTCAATCGCTCTCGGATCCATCACTGGAGTAATCGGAATCTGTCCCATTAGAATTTTCTGAAAAAGATTAGAAAGTAGGGTAATGAGCACACTTGCCCAGTAGGTATCTTCGTATCAACATGAAGGCAATTTAAATGATTAGCATTTTAGCTTTAGAGAATAAGATAAATCATGCCGACACGATGAAACATGCGAATAAAGCCAAAGTTCCAAGTTAGAATCAAGCTTGAGATATGAGACTATGACTAATCAAGTATATAACAAGAATGTCGATTTGGCCTTTTCATGAACAAGAATGTAACAAGAATGTACTCTTCATAACCATGAAGGCTATGCACTAGAAAGTCATGTAACAAGCAAGAAAGTATTGTCCGCTTAATAGCAAGTACTTCGTGAATTTATGTGGTTTCCCCATAGATATTTCACTTATTTATAGAGAAAGTACTCCCAACGCAATGCGACGCTAGTAGCATCATACCCTATGGTTTATAGTACTTGCTATTAGAGCCCTTGAACACATAGAGCCCTTGAACACAATCAGTGCTCGAACTGCGTCTTCAAATATAAATCAAGCTACTTCCACGTTTATATCAATAATATGGCCAATAATATACAAATTCAACAAAAGTTCCAGGATAAGGAAACCAAAAATAAGAATGCTTCAATTAAGAACAAGAGATTTCAAGAGAATGCATTAATAACTAGGTTATGCCATAAGGAAAATTTGGCAGCATAACGGTACATTCCTTATATTTCATATCTTTACTTTGACTTATTAACATAAATTCAGAGTCCAGAGAATTCCATGATCCCAAGAAAACTAACCCCGAAACTCAAACCTTGGGTTAGATACAATCAGGAAACAAACGGTCTATTACTGGGCCGTTTAGCATGCTTGGCAGTCTAGATATGGACTGTTTCATATAGTAATGGCATTGATTGCAGTAAAACCATCTCGAGCGTTAGCGGTCTATCGGATGGCCGTTAGGTATCCGTTAGCGGTCCAGTGTATGGCCGCTAGCAGAAGTCAGACGGTCGTTCATATGGCCGCTAAGGTCCAGAATACATAAAACACCGGTAAAAGTGCTTTCTAAATGATGGGCTTTAATGGTACAACCAGCTCGGCGTCTTGGAGGAAATCCCAGGCTCATAGAGTCTTACGGATGCCTTGAAATAAGATTTCCTAGTCCGTTAAAAGGAATATCTAAAGGAGAGGTCATCATGTCCAAGATTGTGTTCTTAATGTGTAAAAGTGTAACTAATGACAACATACCGGGATATGTGCCATGTGCTTAAGAAAATGACCCTTAGAAGAGAGAGAGAGTCGTGGAAAATAGTGATCAAGTTAAACCATGATTCCTTGATTATTTGAAACATGTATTTAATTACAAGAATATATAATTTTGGTCACAAATTAACATAAGTGAAAATAAAACCAACTGTTCATAGAAGGATGGAATCTTTTATGATGAAAATATAACTAAGTCTATAAAACCAATGTTAAAACAAGGAATACAACTTAGTTAACTAGGCCTATCATATAATAATTATGGAAAATCTATAATATATTCAGATTAACAATGTTACAAAAAACATCAATCAAAAATGGTCTAGGGAATGACCATTTAACTGGGCCAAACGGTCTGTCGGGCGACCGCTAGAATTCATGGCGGTCCACAGGACGACCGTTTGCTCCCGTGTTACAGAAACCCAATTAGTAATTAAAGAAAAATACTACTCTAACACACATCATGCCTGGAAATCAGCATATATAAACTTTCTATGGCATGATAGAACAAGGTTAAGCCAACAACATGCATGTGTTCATGTAATTAACAAGAAGATTCTCCTTTTTACTTTTTTTAAGGCTAGTTCATGCATGAAGATTAAACTAGATCCATAGTCCTAATCAAACATCAAATTCTCAAGATACAATGCATGAAATCGAATGAAATCAGAGGGCTTTTATTCCTGACTTTAAGTTTGAGGCATTCATGAGATAACCTACCTTCGTTTTGGGCTTTAAACTTTGAATTTAAGGATGAAAGTCAACCCTAGTTCTCTGCTCGTCCTCAATAGAACCAGCAACTTCACGTCATTCTATCTCCTGATTCTCTATCCTAAAGACGTCAAATTTTGAGGGTAGATAGAAGATATGAAGGATAACAGAGAGTTCTAAAAAAGCATTTGCTAAATACCTCGTTTTGGGCTTCTATTTCCCTGATCAATCTGGGTCGGACGCACTAATTCTTGAGTTTCTTGAACTGAATTAGCGACTTTGGAATCCTCTAACTCCTTGTAGACTTGATCTCCTAGAACGAAATTCGGAGGATCGTTAGTTCTAACTATAATAAACAAGTTCTTAGAAGAAACTTATCTCTAATTCATCCTCCTTACCTTAGTTTCACGTGAGCCAAAAGTAAGGGTCGCACAGGTCAAATCTGGGATCTAATTAAAGGGTTAGCCAGGGTTTGAGGATTAGAACGAACTTAGAGTCCAAATTAGGCTTTCAATTCGATCTTCCAACCTTCTAGACTTATCTAACTAGTCGATAGAATCGATCCTAGGTGATTTGGATGTTAAAAATCTAATCTTTTCACGTTTTCTCATACTCACGGAACTGTAGTGCCCTAGCGGTCTAGCTCTAGACCGTTTACCAGAGCTATGCGGTCTTGCGATAGACCGTTTTCCCTGTTGAGCGTCGAATTTGAAATTAGTTCAAACTCTTTGATATTATCATTGTTATTATCCACTTATTTATTTCCCAAAGAGTAATTATCCCTTAATTCCGTGATTACACCCATTTTAAGGTTCTAGAATATTGGCTAAGGTCCAAAACCATCACTTGAGCCTATTGGGTTTATTATATGGGCCTAATCCTCTCGGATTTTTGTAGGGCCTAAATAATTAGATTTAATTTATTATAATTCAATTAATATCCCATTAAATGTTTAGTTATTATTATATTTATATTTTCAATCTGAAAAATCTTTAGAAAATTCTTGGGCATTACACCCTCCCCCACTTAAAAAGAATTTGTCCTCAAATTCAATACATGGATCTATGGAGAGTGTACTTACATTCAAATAATTCTGTAAATTTTTTGCGCATGGCTTCTTCCATTTTCTATGTTTCTCCAGATTTTGTCCACTGGATCTTGACCATAGGAATAGTTTTATTCCGCAATTGACGTACTTCTCGTTCAATGATCTTGACTGGCCTTTGCTCATATGTCAAGTCCTTTTTAATTTCTGAGTTGTCGTAAGTAATGACATGGAATGGATCAGGTACATACTTCTTGAGCATTGAGACGTGAAATGCATCATGGACTTCAGATAATTGAGGCTATAAAGCTATTCTATATGCTATTTCACCAACCCTTTTGATAATCTCAAAAGGGCCAATGAATCTTGGAGTAAGCTTGCCTTTAATACCAAACCTTCGAATACCTCGACTAGGAGAAACCTTAAAGAATACATGATCTCCTACTTAGAACTCCAAGTCGCGCCTTCGATTGTCAGCATATGATTTTTTCCTATTTTGTGCCATCTATAGTCTCTCCCGAATAAGCTTTATCTTCTCGGTAGTATCCCTAATGATGTCAAGACCAAGAAATTGCCTTTCTTCTACTTCATTCCAGCAAATATGTGAACAATAGCTTCTTCCATATAGAGCCTCGAATGGTGCCATTTGTATACTTGCTTGGTAACTATTATTGTATGAAAATTCCACAAGAGGCAAGTGATCATGCCAACTTCCTCCAAAATCAATAGCACATACCCTGAGTATATCTTCCACCACTTGATTTATTCTTTCAGTTTAACCATCAGTTTGTGGATGGAACGCAGTGCTAAAATTTAGTCGGGTCCCTAATGAATGTTGTAGACCCTTCCAAAATTATGATGTGAATCGAGGATCTCGATCAGATATGATGGTGACAGGGACACCATGTAGTTTGACAATCTCCTTCATGTATAGTGCTGCTAGTACATCCACATACCATCGACTTTTGATTGGTAGAAAATGTGCAGATTTAATCAATCGGTCTATGATCACCCATATACCATCGTGTCCACCTCTTGTCATGAGTAAACCCATGATGAAATCCATCCCTATAGTTTCCCATTTCTACTCGGGAATATTCAAGGGGTGTAATTTACCAGCGGGTTTTAAATGTTCTGCTTTTACTTGTTGACAAGTGAGACACTGGGACACAAAATCTGCTACTTCTCTTTTCATATTGGGCCACCAAATATTTTTTTTCAAATCTTGATACATCTTTGTAGCACCAGGGTGAATAGCATACCTTGATTTTAGAGCTTCTTTCATGATCAATTTCTTAGTGTCATCATGATTTGGGACACAAATCCGACCCTTAAATAATAGTCTTCCATCATTTGAGATAGAAAATTTCAGCCTCTGATCAATATTACCTTTAATCTCCATCAACGTAGGGTCATTTTCTTGCAATTGGACTAGGTCCTCGATCAATGTAGGTTGAGACCTTATATTGGCAGTCATACCTTCTTCTCCTTCTCTATCAATATCAAGATTTAAATGAGAAAAATCTTCAATAAGATAAGTTATACCTTTCCGGAGGCTTGCTAGAGTTGCCATTGGGTTCCTTCTAAGAGCGTCCACTACAGCATTTGCTTTTCCTGGATGACATTGGATAGCAAAGTCGAAGTCCTTGAGATACTCCAACCCTCGCATATTCAACTCCTTCTGGGTGAAAAGATATTTCAGACTTTTATGATCTAAAAATATAATAAATTTCTCCCCATAAAGGTAATGTCGCCAAATCTTGAATGTGAATATAACCGTAACTAGTTCCATGTCATATACAGGGTAATTTTCTTCGTGACGCTTTAACTGCCTTGATGAATAGTAAATCACCTTGCCATTTTGCATAAGGACACACACTAACCCAATGCCAGACGCATCCGTATAGACTTCAAATCCACTACCTTCAGTGGGTAATGTTAATATTGGTGCAGTGGTAAGGTGTTCTTTAAGAGTTTGAAAACTCTCCTCACAGTCCTTCAACCATATAAAAGGATTCTCCTTTGTTGTAAGTCTAGTCAAAGGAACAACGATCTTTGAGAAATCTCTTGTAATAACCAGCAAGACCTAGAAAACTTTTGACTTCAGACACGGTCATCGGCCAGCTCCAGTTCTTAACTGCTTCTACTTTTGAAGGATCGACAGTGATACCTTCCTTTGAAATAATATGGCTAAGGAAAGAGACATCCTTTAGCCAAAACTCACACTTACTAAGCTTCACATAGAGTTTGTGCTCTCTTAGCATTTGCAAGACTATTCTTAAGTGCTCTTCATGATCCTCCTTTATTTTGGAGTAAATAAGAATATCGTCAATGAAGATGACTATAAACTAGTCCAGATAAGGCCTGAAGACATTATTCATAAGTTGCATAAATGCTGTCGGGGCATTAGTTAACCCAAACAGCATCACCATAAATTCATAGTGGCCATATCTGCTACAAAAAGTAGTTTTGTGTATGTCTTCATCTTTGATCTTGAGCTGATGATAACATGACCTGAGGTCTATCTTGGAAAAATATTCCGCTCCTGAAATCTGATCAAAGAGCTCATCGATACGCGGCAATGGATATTTATTCTTAATTGTGAGTTGATTTAGTCACCGGTAGTCGATACATAGCCTGAGGGATCCATCCTTCTTCTTGACGAATAGAATTGGTGCATCCTAGGGGGATGTGCTAGGTCGAATGAAACACTTATCTAATAACTCCTGAAGTTGTTTCTTCAATTCCTTGAGTTCTATGGGGGACATCTTGTAGGGAGCTATTGAAATAGGTGTTGCTCCGGGAATGAGTTCAATGAAAAAGTTTACTTCACTATCGGGTGGTAAACCTAGTAAATCAGTTGGAAATACATCGGGAAACTCATTCACTATAGGAATGTTTTCTAAGACGATCTCTTTGGACACGGTAATGATTACGGAAGCAAGAAAAGCTTCACATCCTTGCAAAATAAGTTTGCAAGCGTGAAGAGATGAAATAATGGCAGGATGCTTCGTATATTTGATACCAAGGAAGGAAAACCTTGAAAGACCTGGTTTTCGAAAAGAGATAATCCGATTGCGACAATTTATATAGCCGTCGTGGTCTACAAGCCAATATACACCTAATATAGCATCGTAGCCCTCCATGTCAAGGCATACGAGGTTCGTTGGTAGGTTGTGACCTGCTACCACTACTTCACTATCGGGATAATAGGTTGTAAGTTTGGTTCCGGGACCTAAAGGTGTAGTGATTGCTAGGTCCGAAGGTAGAGGAACTGATGCAATAGGTAAGGCTTTTGCAAAAGTAGAAGATATAAAGGAATGAGAAGCACTAGTATCGAATAGTACGAATGCAAGATGGGAATAGATTTGGATAGTACCTTCCATTAGCCCATCATTCTTGGGCGCTTCTTCCTCTTCCATAATTACATTGAGACGAGCCTGTCGCTTACGTCCACCATCGGTAGATTGTTCCTTCATAAGGGGGAAATCTAGCATACGGTGCACCCGACTGTCACATCGTAGACAAGCGTCGAGACACTTCTGGCATTCTTCGGCCAAATGACCGAACTTCTCGTAAAATGTGCAAGCCGTGGCGACTTGGTTGTCTTCTTCCTAGACCTTCTTATTCTTGTGGTAGCCACTACCACTCCCATTCTGGGATCTCTTCTTACTATCACGAGATTTGTAGGGTTATGTGATACTCAACTTTCTTTTCTTTTCATGTCGATCAGACCTTCAGCTACACTCCTCTCCCTTGACTTTTAATTTCTCGACCTTTTCCTAGGTCCTCTCGCATAGATGCGCCCGTTGGACCATCTCCGCATACGTACGGATATTCTGAGTCTCAAGTTGTTGAATAAATCCGGGCCTTAATCCATCCATAAATCGATTAGCCTTTAAGAAGTCCGTGCTAACCAAGTGAGGAGCATAAGGCGCCAGCCTAGAAAATTAGAGTTCATACTCCGCTATGGTCATCATGCCTTGGCATAACGAAGTGAATTCCATAGCCTTCCTCTCCTTAACATGTTCGGAGAAGTACCTAGCTCGGAAGAGTGTAAGGAAACCCTCCCAAGTATGAGGTGCATCAGCTGGCGGTGCCGGAACTGACTTCCACCATGTACGAGCATCTTTATTTAATTGGAACGTGGCTAGACGGAGTTTCTCTTGATCAACACATTGCATAACTTCAAATATGCGATTCATCTCATCGATCCAATTCTCAGCTTCGTCTAGATTAGAAGAACCCGAAAATCATGGAGGATTTAAGCTTCAAAAATTGCGGTGTAAATATCCAGCTCTTTCCACTGCGCCAACTTGTGCCATATTTTGTAACGCCTGGGTGAGACCCGCAACGGTCTTTTGCATACCGTTACAGTCAACACGATGAGCCATTATGAGAGTGAGGTATCTGAGAAGAGTAATGAATTTGTTAATTCTATTAGAATGAGTGAGGTTAAGCTTAGAAATTTCTATCTCACCCCAGGTTCTACCCAATTCCTCTCATAGGTTGGGAATTTCCTTCCTAGTTTCATAGTTATGGGTCCTTATATCTTTGACTTAACCTATGACATGACTTTTCCCTAGGACTTGTAGTGCTAGAGCTCTGATACCACTTTAACAGTCACGTCCCGAGATTATGCAGCAGAAACAATCGGGAATGTGAACAGTCGGCTAGTATGCCTCTAGCAAGCAATATAATCAGAGCGCAAGACAATCACACAAAGGTAATTGCATAAGTAATTCACTAAAACCTTCAATTTTTATTTCTTCATAAAATAATTCTCAAAGTACATAATATCTTGACTCTTGCCACTAGACTCAATAAAATAAAAATTACATCATGACTCGACTAGACATTGATAACTACAGCTTCTCTCGAGTCACGTATCCTTCAATCGCTCTCGAATCCATCACTGGAGTAATCGGAATCCGTCTAACTAGAATTTCCTGAAAAAGATTAGAAAGTAGGGTAATGAGCATACTTGTCCAGTAGGTATCTTCGTATCAACATGAAGGCAATTTAAATGATTAGTATTTTAGCTCTAGAGAACAAGATAAATCATGCCGACACGATGAAACATGCGAATAAAGCCAAAGTAACAAGTTAGAATCAAGCTTAAGATATGAGACTATGACTAATCAAGTATATAACAAGAATGTAGATTTGGCCTTTTCATGAATAAAAATGTAACAAGAATGTACTCTTCATAACCATGAAGGCTATGCACTAGAAAGTCATGTAACAAGCAAGAAAGTATTGTCCGCTTAATAGCAAGTACTTCGTGAATTTATGTGATTTTTCTGTGGATATTTCACATATTTATAGAGAAAGTACTCCCAGCGTAATGCGACGCCAGTAGTATCATACGCCTGTTGTGCCCCTTAGGCACAAGCATGTGCTATGTTGATTTGATGATAGCAATGCTATTTTGTTTTGATGATAGCAACAAAGTGAGTGCATTTCTGTGCATCCTTTGTCCTTGAGATCCCTGAGCATTCTGCATATGATAGCAACATGAATGATGATGAAATGATGTTCTGAGTGCATTTGATATTGTGTTTTGATGATAGCAACATGAATGTTTATAACTGATATGAATGTTTATAGCTGATATACTCTGTGGAAAATGCATATGACTGTGACTGGTATATTATCTGGAGACTGCATGTGTTCTGTCTGCAAGTCCATACATTGCATTCACCATGCCTGTACATCCATCTGCTTGCATTGAGTCTATACATGGGTCTTCACACCTGAAGTCTATACATCGCCAGTGCATTTCTTGGATTGAAGTCTGAACATTGCTTCAGGAGCTCAAAGTCTATACATCCACTGTTGAACCTCAAAGTCCACACATCGCCTCATTTCTTCAAAGTCTATACAGTCAGTATCTGCATTGCGTTGCATGCATCATGGTGGAAGTCTATACACTAGATTTGTTCTGAAGTCTATACATTGCATGCCTTCCACCAAGTCTGTACATTGGCACTGTAGCATGCATTCATGAAGTCCATACATTCACTGAAGCTTACTTAGCTGAAGTGTGTACATTGCATTGCATGACTTGAAGTCTGTACATCGCATGTGTGCTTCATGCTAAGTCTATATAGGCTAAGTCTGTCGGTCTTGTGACTCATGCATTCATTGTTAAAGTCTATACAGACTTCAGTGCATTCTCTTTGTGTCTCACATGTCAAAGTTTGTACAGTCTGCATCGCATGCACTTTAAATATGTCAAGTCTGTACAATGGTCTTGGCACATGCATTCATCAAGTCTATACGCTGGAAGATGAAGTCTATACATCGTCTCACGTTGCATCCAGCAAGTCTGTACAGTGAGCGTTTCATTGGTGAAGTCTGTACACTCACCAGTTGAACTTCAAAGTCCATACAGTGGACTGTAGCTTGCACGAAGCTAAGTCCATACATCGCTCAAGTCTATACACAGTCTAGCATCTCGTTCATGCATTGTTCACAAAGTCTGCACATTCTATTGTTCATGAAGTCTGTACACTGGACTGTGTCCTTGTGCATCACATTAAGTCTATACATTGCATTGGCTAAAGTCTGCACAATGTCCGTCTCATTTAGCGTCTAAGGCAAAGTCAATACATTGTTGCAGTAACGCAAGTATATACATCGTCCGTCTCAATGAGCGTCTCATGCAAGTCTATACAGACTTCAGCGTCTCATGCAGCGTCTTATGTAAAGTCTGTACATTGCACTGTGCATCCTTCGTTGAACTTCCAAGTCTATACATTGAAGCAAAGTCTGTATAGCCATCAGTGATCTCCCAAGTATGTACATCCAACTATTCATCTTTGAAGTCTGTACATTGGAAGTTTTACCTACGTTTTCCTTCAAGTCTATACATCGGTAATTTTACCGTCGTTTCCCTTGAAGTCTATACACTGATCGCTTTACCGTCATTTCCATTGGAAGTCCATACATTCGGTGCTTCTTTGTTCAAGTCTATACAGCCTTTCATCTTGAAAGTCTATACATCGGGAAGTCTTCACATTGGCTGTTGAATGATGTGCAAGTCTGTACACTGGCCTAGCATTCAAGTCTGATCATTGGCCAAGTCTACACATCGGCACTGTAGCATGTATTTCGTAAAGTCTATACACTGCATGCCTCACTCTAAGTCTATACACTCGTGAGTGTCTCATCAAGTCCATACACTGGCTTTGAGCTGAAGTCTATACAGTGCCTCAAGCTGAGCAAGTGCATGCATTGGCTGCTGTTCATCAGAGTCTGTACATCGCAGTGAGTTGAAGGTTGCCTAAGTCTGTACAGCCGTTGGCTTCTTATATGAAGTCTATACATTGAAAAAAGTCTATACACTGCTTCAGCTTTGTCTTCAGATAGTCTGTACAGAGTTCTTCACATAAACTGATGACTTATCCGATGCTCTGTCTGACAGGGATTCTTACCGAGATTGATGACCTGGCTCGTGATCCCAGGAGGACGAGGTGTGCAGATGCTGACACGTGGATGGAATTACCTCGGATCTGGTGAATTCACTTGGGCGGGAACTGTGGAAGCCACATGCCCTTATCCACCTACTGTTGCTATATATTGAAGCCTTCGTCCTCAGTTGAAGGTTGATCGAAGTAGAAGCAGCAATAGCAGAAGAGCAGAGCACAGAGACTTCGATCCAGCAGAAGAGAAGAAGAAAAGAGTGAAGAAAAGAAAGAGAGACAGAGAGCAGAGAAGAAGAAGAAAAAGAAAGAGAAAGAGAGATCGAGAGTTGAGAAGAAGAGATCAGCTGAAGATTGTCTGAACTGGACCGTGGATCAAATCCAGGCCAGTCAGCTCTTGTAGAGAGCCACATTTGTGCTTCATTTCTTTACAGCTTTTCGGTGCTGTAGTGTCTGTTTTTCATTTTCTTTTGAACTCCTTTTTATCAAGCTGTTAGTCAGCGGGTTTTGCAGAGGTGCTGCCTCTGGACGGCTAAGCTGTATTGCCCAGCGGTTTGCAGTGGAGGATTCCACTGGACAGCAAGCTGTGTTGCTCAGCGGGGCGAGGAGGATTCCTCGGACGGTAAGCTGTGTTGCCTAGCGGTTGTATGGCAAGCTGTGATGCCCAGCTGTTCATGCTGTGAGTCAGCGGAATCCACACTCTGGTTTGAGTGTGGGGTAGATGTAGGTCTGCTGGACCGAACCACCTAAAAACCTCTGTGCAGTGGTTTGATTTCTTCATCTGTTTTATTGCTTCCGCTAGATGCTTGCATAGGGGCGCTTCATGTGTTTGCTTCCAGTTCAACAGAGTTGATTAGCTGCGCACGCTATCTGTTTGACACTGGTATTGTGTGTTGTTTGAATTGTCTAATTGCTGCGCTCATTAGATGTCTGCTTAGGAGTACTCTGCCTACAGGTTCACAGATGACTGAACTAGTTTTTCTTAGTTAGTCTTAGTGCTGTTATTCCGCTGTTCTGAGCATTAGAATTTCTATTTGAGCGAATATTTTTAAAGGGTATTCATTCACCCCCCCTCTGAATACATAGCACTGAACCCAACACTTGGTATCAGAGCGGGTTACTGTGCATAGGATCTAACAATCCGTAGCAGTTCCTGCTTGCTTTTGGTGCACATCAGAGTGGGCTTCTTCTGCTCGTTCATTTGTTTCACTATCTTACTGCTTTACTTTGATCATCTGGTTTAGTGCATTTCTGTTTGGTGCATTTCATAGTGTGCTTTTTATGTTCGTTATTTTGTTTCTCTGACTTAGTGCCTTGCCTTGCTCATTTGGTCTAGGTGCTTCAGTTTCTCTGTGCTTTCAGATTATTTGTAATGGAACCAATCGTGCTGAAGGCTGGCTTCAGCAAAGCAAACAGATCCAGCCACAGTGGATCATTAAGCGAGAAAAGCAGCTTCTCGGGGTCTGAAATTAATGTAGACTACATTGCAATGCTGACCAGTGAATTCAGGAAATTTCTGAGAAAAGGAGAAGGAAAGCTTGGTGATGGCAGAAAGCAAATAAGATACAGATCTAACCCTGCCAAGATTGTTGACACTAACATTTGCTACACATGCAGGAAGGCTGGCCATGTGAAGACTGACTGTCCAAAATTCTCGAAATTCAAAGGGAACACCTCGGACAGTGAAGAAGAAGGAGAAAAGTCAATATGCTTAATGGCCAATCGGGGAAATGATGATGAGGAAACCTCATCTCAGGTTACCTCCGGATCAGATGGAGTTTCTTTTGATGAATTGATAGTGATGTATGAAGATCTGTTCAAAGTGTCCAAGAAATTAAAATCTGAAAATAAAAAATTGAGAAAAGACATGATTCTTGAAGTCACTCGGTTGGAGGTAGAAAATGAAAACTTGAAATCTGAAAATGAGAACCTCAGAAATAAGCACATTAGAGAAGATGATTCTTGTAAGGCATGTGCTATTTTAGAAGACATGATAAATGAGTTTGATCATGATGGTAATTTACAAAAGGAATCAATCAAATCCCTGAAAGAGGAAAACAAATTATTGTTAGAAAAGAAAACTGAAGCTGAAGAAATTGAAAGTAAAATGCTTGAAGAAAATGCTCATCTGAAGGAACAAAATAAAAAGTTAATGGTTCTTAACACTGTTTTCTCTGAAAGATGGATGACGATTGAAAAAGAAAAATCAGTATTGAAAGAGTGTATCAATTGCAGTGATGAAGAAATTGCTAGTTTTTTAATACACACTGCTGATTTGGAAAATGAAATTGTGTTATTAAAAGAAAAATTGGATGGTTGTGAAAAGGAGAAAGTTGATTCAGAAAATCTTATAATCTCCTTGGAAAGTAAAATTACTGAGCTGAATGGTACTTTATCTAAGGTTGCTAAGGATAAAGGCAAAATGAAAATATCCTCGGAAGATGTAGTAAGAGATCAATGTGAGGAGATTGATAACATTTCTGAAATTAAGCAAGCTAAGAAGAACCAGCTGTACACCACTTTTATTCGTAGCTCTGGTTTAGCTAGCACTTCAGCTTCTTCTTCAAATATGCATGCTGCTAAGGAAATTCAAAAACAAAATAAAAATCAGAAAATCCCAAAAACTCAAAGGAACAATCTGCATGCTAAAAACTCATCTGATAAGTGCTATGTTTTAAATAAATCTAATGGTTCTTGTTCTTGTCATTATTGTGGTAAGCATGGACACTTTATGAGTGAGTGTTTTATGATGAAACAAGATGACAGAAAGTATGCTAGAAAAGTTCTGTCTGATCAGAAAAAGGGTAATCTGAATGTTAAAGAATTTCATGCTAGAAATCATGTTTCTAGGAGATAGAATCTAAATTGTTTTTGTTGTGGGAAGTTTGGCCACATTGCTGCTCAATGTTGGCAGAATCCGAGAAAGAGATTCAACTCTAAACCTGTTAATTTTGATGTTAACAAAAAGATGTTTGACAGGAATAACCTTGGCTCCAAAGGTAAGCACCCAAGGTGCTTCGAATATGGGGGGCATGGCCACACAGTCAAGGACTGTTGGCATGTACAAGGAAGTAGATTTAATTTCAAATATGTAAAATTTCCTGCTCCCAATGCTGCTAGTAAGAAACAAAATGTCCATGTAAACAACAGAACATTTCATTCTAAGTTTCATAGGTCTCATGCTGCTGTTGATATGCATCATAGGACCAGACACTCTGTTGTTTCATGTTATTACTGTGGAAATTTTGGACATTCTATGTCTGATTGTTTTCTAACGGAATTTGATGATAATGCTGCAAAAAGAATGTTTAGAACACCTGTCATGGTAAATGCAGGACCCAAAGCTGCTTGGGTCCCTGTAGGGTCAAATTGATTAAAATGTTGCAGGTGTGCCTTGGAAGCTGATGAATAAAGGGGTTAATGATCCAAAGCACTCAACAGAAGACCCCAGGATCCTGCTCTTCAGGTTTGTTCTGACCATCCAGTTTAAAAATTCCATCATATGAAATTGCGAACTTGAAATGATTGCATATCATGTTGATTTGTTGATATTGAACTGAAACTCTCTGAAATGTGAAATTGCACAATCACGCTTATGGTAATTCTCTTCTGCCTAATTTGTATGAATCATCATTTGAATTTGTGAGTATGAAAAAAAAATGAGAATTTCATGTTGATTTGCTTGTTTGATGTATGATCTTCTCTTGTCTAGCTGATCAGTCTGCATTCCAGACTCAGCTACTGAGTTTTACTCTGCATATATCTGATGCTCTTCTCTTGCCAATTGCTGAATTGAATTTCAATGGTTTTAGCATATACAGTTAATGCACTATATAGACTCTGTGTCAATGCATGTGTTTTGTGTCAATGCATTGCATATTTGTTGTTAAATGCATAACTTGCACTGATTTTAAATGGGTCATTTAGTACACACAGTCAATGCATGTGTCTTATGTCTGCATACATCATCTGCATGATTGTCAGTGAAGTTGTTCAATGCATGTAGGACTGCTTTATGTTGCATTGTCTTGCATAACCCTAGTACATCAAATGGTAAGCTACTAAAAGGTAGGGAAATCTGCCTGGAGGTTCTTACTATGTGTGAGATGGTCTTTGAGGCCAGGTCCTCCGCCTAGTACCATGGGTCCTGTCTTCATGTAGATCAGTGTACTGCATCATTTTTTTGAAAAATCTGAAAAAGGATAAAAATGTTCACGACTTGGGCGCATAAACTTGAATTGATTGCACACTTGCCTTGTGCATCATTGTTGCATAGTCTTCATGTAGAACACTGTGATGCATATCATTAAAGTTAAAAATCTGAAAAGAAATGATCATTGCATAGCATGTTTTTGCATCATGATGTCAGGGGGAGCTGAGAGTTCTAATTATTACATTGAATTCCTTTCACTTCTCATGGTCCCCATTCAACTCATATTCTTTGACATCAGATGCCATTGAACTCCATGCCTATTGCTATCACTGCTTATCAATTGCTATCATTTCCCTAACCTTCACTGAACAATAGTACTGCTCATGGTTTAGTGAATTGAGTTATAGTTATTACAATTGTTCTTTTATAAGAATCACTCTTGCAATTGAAAGGAACTAAAGGTTTAACCTTTATAAATTGAAGAGTTATGTGTCTGCCTTCAGAATTTGAGATAAAAAGAAAACTTTTATAGCTCTTAATCTTTGTCTTATGGTAAGAATGGAAAAAAAAATTTTCATACCTGAATGTGTTAATCTGGAAATATCTAGAAAGGGTGAATAAGAGTGTGTACTAATTTTTGAAAAATCACTCTAAAAGAAATAAGGGCAGCAGTAAATAAGATCATAAATGCAAAGAGCTGAACATAGTGACAGAGTAATGGGTGATTGCACTGAGAAACTATGATCTCCTCAATTGAAGCAGGAGAACTCATAAGTCATGAAGTGCTTCAGACTACCTCTGTTCATAGGGTCATATCTATAGGGGGAGTTTTCACCAAGTAACTGGGGGTACTGGCCTCTGATCAAGGTGTGCCCTTAATGTCAAAGGGAAAACTGTTCCTTGTAGGTCTTGATCTGAAATAGATCTAGTAGTTTATGCCTAGTAACTAGGGGTACCTGCCTCAAATCAAGGTGTACACCTAATGTCAAAAGCATAAATGCCACTGGTCTATTCACTTAGCTCAGTTTCTGAAAATTCCAAAATGAAAATCAAACTGCTGTAACCCTTTGAAATCAAAAGTCAATGAGTGAAAATTATTTTTCTCAATACATATTCAAGTTGCCTTTCTTGAATTTCCTTGTTTAATCACAAAAGGGTATTATTTCTGACTTATCTGTTAATACCATGTGCCCTAGATTCATTGCTATAAATGGAGTCTATAAACTCTTTTTCAGGGGCCAGGTGTTTTACTCTAGATTTATCACTATTAAACCTGAATTTTTGTCAAAACTGTATGTTGCTGATTCTTATACTTTAACTGTTGTTTATAATCGGGCTTACTTTCTGAACCAATGATTCAGCTGTTGTCAAGTGACCCTCCTACCTTCTCTACCTTTGTTTATATGTTCATATTCCTTCTCAAAGGGGGAGCAATTATTTAAGGGGAGAACCAATTCAGGGGGAGTCATACATTCAGGGGGAGAATGAGGAGCTCTAAGGGAATTTGCATGCATACTGTCATGTTGCACACATGTTCATACTATTTTTCTCTTTTTGATCATGTCAAAGGGGGAGAAAATCTTGTGTGACTCACTGTCACTTTGTGTTGCCATCATCAAAAAGGGGGAGAATGTTGTGCCCCTTAGGGACAAGCATGTGCTATGTTGATTTGATGATAGCAATGCTATTTTGTTTTGATGATAGCAACAAAGTGAGTGCATTTCTGTGCATCCTTTATCCTCGAGATCCCTGAGCATTCTGCATATGATAGCAACATGAATGATGATGAAATGATGTTTTGAGTGCATTTGATATTGTGTTTTGATGATAGCAACATGAATGTTTATAACTGATATACTCTGTGGAAAATGCATATGACTGTGACTGGTATATTATCTGGAGACTACATGTGTTCTGTCTGCAAGTCCATACATTGCATTCGCCATGCCTGTACATCCATCTGCTTGCATTGAGTCTATACATTGGTCTTCACACCTGAATTCTATACATCGCCAGTGCATTTCTTGGATTGAAGTCTGAACATTGCTTCAGGAGCTCAAAGTCTATACATCCACTGTTGAACCTCAAAGTCCACACATCGCCTCATTTCTTCAAAGTCTATACAGTCAGTATCTGCATTGCATTGCATGCATCATGGTGGAAGTCTATACACTGGATTTGTTCTGAAGTCTTTACATTGCATGCCTTCCACCAAGTCTGTACATTGGCAATGTAGCATGCATTCATGAAGTCCATACATTCACTGAAGCTTGCTTAGCTGAAGTGTGTACATTGCATTGCATGACTTGAAGTCTGTACATCGCATGTGTGCTTCATGCTAAGTCTATACAGGCTAAGTCTGTCGGTCTTGTGACTCATGCATTCATTGTTAAAGTCTATACAGACTTCAGTGCATTCTCTTTGTGTCTCACATGTCAAAGTCTGTACAGTCTGCATCGCATGCACTTTAAATATGTCAAGTCTGTACAATGGTCTTGGCACATGAATCATCAAGTCTATACGCTGGAAGACGAAGTCTATACAGCGTCTCACGTTGCATCCAGCAAGTCTGTACAGTGAGCGTTTCATTGGTGAAGTCTGTACACTCACCAGTTGAACTTCAAAGTCAATACATTGGACTGTAGCTTGTATGAAGCTAAGTCCATACATCACTCAAGTCTGTACAGAGTCCAGCGTCTCGTTCATGCATTGTTCATAAAGTCTGAACATTCTATTGTTCATGAAGTCTGTACACTGGACTGTGTCCTTGTGCATCACATTAAGTCTATACATTGCATTGGCTAAAGTCTACACAACGTCCGTCTCATTTAGCGTCTAAGGCAAAGTCAATACATTGCTGCAGTAACGCAAGTATATACATCGTCCGTCTCAATGAGCGTCTCATGCAAGTCTATACAGACTTCAGCGTCTCATGCAGCGTCTTATGCAAAGTCCATACATTGCACTGTGCATCCTTCGTTGAACTTCCAAGTCTATACATTGAAGCAAAGTCTGTACAGCCATCAGTGATCTCCCAAGTATGTACATCCAACTGTTCATCTTTCAAGTCTATACATTGGAAGTTTTACCTACGTTTTCCTTCAAGTCTATACATCGGTAATTTTACCATCGTTTCCCTTGAAGTCTATGCACTGATCGCTTTACCGTCGTTTCCATTGGAAGTCCATACATTCGATGCTTCTTTGTTCAAGTCTATACAACCTTTCATCTTGAAAGTCTATACATCGACAAGTCTTCACATTGGTTGTTGAATGATGTGCAAGTCTGTACACTGGCCTAGCATTCAAGTCTGATCATTGGCCAAGTCTACACATCGGCACTTTAGCATGCATTTCGTAAAGTCTATACACTGCATGCCTCACTCTAAGTATATACACTCGTGAGTGTCTCATCAAGTCCATACATTGGCTTTGAGCTGAAGTCTATACAGTGCCTCAGGCTGAGCAAGTCCATGCATTGCCTATTGTTCTTCAGAGTCTGTACATCACAGTGAGTTGAAGGTTGCCTAAGTCTGTACAGCCGTTGGCTTCTTATGTGAAGTCTATACATTGAAAAAAGTCTATACACTGCTTCAGCTTTGTCTTCAGATAGTCTGTACAGAGTTCTTCACTTAAACTGATGACTTATCTGATGCTCTGTCTGACAGGGATTCTTACTGAGATTGATGACCTGGCTCGTGATCCCAGGAGGACGAGGTGTGCAGATGCTGACACGTGGATGGAATTGCCTCGGATCTGGCAAATTCACTTGGGCGGGAACTGTGGAAGCCACGCGCCCTTATCCACCTGCTGCTGCTATCTATTGAAGCCTTCATCCTCAGTTGAAGGTTGATCGAAGCAGAAGCAGCAATAGCAGAAGAGCAGAGCGCAGAGACTTCGATCCAGCAGAAGAGAAGAAGAAAAGAGTGAAGAAAAGAAAGAGAGACAGAGAGCAGAGAAGAAGATGAAAAAGAAAGAGAAAGAGAGATCGAGAGTTGAGAAGAAGAGATCAGCTGAATATTATCTCAACCGGATCGTGGATCAAATCCAGGCCAGTCAGCTCTTGTAGAGAGCCACATTTGTGCTTCATTTCCTTACAGCTTTCCAGTGCTGTAGTGTCTATTTTTCATTTTCTTTTGAACTCCTTTTTATCAAGCTGTTAGTCAGCGGGTTTTGCAGAGGTGCTGCCTTTGGACGGCTAAGCTGTATTGCCCAGCGGTTTGCAATGGAGGATTCCACTGGACAGCAAGCTGTGTTGCTCAGCGTGGCGAGGAGGATTCCTCAGACGGCAAGCTGTGTTACCCAGCGGTTGTATGGCAAGCTGTGTTACCCAGCGGTTGTATGGCAAGCTGTGAGTCAGTGGAATCCACACTCTGGTTTGAGTGTGCGGTGGATGTAGGTCTGCTGGACCGAACCACCTAAAAACCTATGTGCAGTGGTTTGATTTCTTCATCTGTTTTATTGCTTCCGCTAGATGCTTGCATAGGGGCGCTTCATGTGTTTGCTTCCAGTTCAACAGAGTTGATTAGCTGCGCACGCTATCTGTTTGACACTGGTATTGTGTGTTGTTTGAATTGTCTAATTGCTGCGCTCATTAGATGTCTGCTTAGGAGTACTCTGCCTACAGGTTCACAGATGACTGAACTAGTTTTTCTTAGTTAGTCTTAGTGTTGTTATTCCGCTGTTCTGAGCATTAGAATTTCTATTTGAGCGAATATTTTTAAAGGGTATTCATTCACCCCCCCTCTGAATACATAGCACCGAACCCAACAACGCCATGGTTTGTAGTATGTTTCCGACAATCAACTGAGGAGACTAGCATAGAGTCCTTGAACACAATCAGTGCTCGAACTGTATCTTCAAGTATAAATCAAGCTACTTCCACATTTATATCAATAATATGGCTAATAATATACAAATTCAACAAAAGTTCCAGGATAAGGTAAACAAAAATAAGAATGTCTCAATTAAGAACAAGAGATTTCAAGAGAATGCATTAATAACTAGCTTATGCCATAAAGAAAATTTGGCAGCATAACGGTAAATTTCTTATATTTCATATCTTTACTTTGACTTATTAACATAAATTCAAAGTCTAGATAATTCCATGATCTCAAGAAAACTAACCCCGAAAGTCAAACCTTGGGTTAGATACAATCAGGAACCAAACGGTCTATTACTGGGCCGTTTAGCATGCTTGGCGTTCTAGATATGGACCGTTTCATAGAGTAACGACATTGATTGCAGTAAAACCATCTGGAGCGTTAGTGGTCTATCGGATGGCCGTTAGGTATCCGTTAGAGGTCTAGTCTATGGCCGCTAGCAGAAGTTAGACGGTCGTTCATATGGCCGCTAAGGTCCAGAATACATATAACACTGGTAAAAGTGCTTTCTAAATAATGGGCTTTAATTGTACAACCAGCTTGGTGTCCTGGAGGGAATCTCAGGCTCACGGAGTCTTACGGAGGCCTTGAAACAAGATTTTCTAGTCTGTTGGATGGAATTTTTAAAGGAGAGGTTATCATGTCCAAGATTATGTTCTTAATGTGCAAAAGTGTAACTAATGGCAACATATCGGGATATGTGTCATGTACATAAGAAAATGACTCTTAGAAGAGAGAGAGAGTTGTGGAAAATAGTGATCAAGTTAAACCATGATTCCTCTATTATTTGAAACATATATTTAATTACAAGAATATATAATTTTGGTAATAAATTAACATAAGTTAAAATAATACCAAATGTTCATAGAAGCATGGAATCTATTATGATGAAAATACAACTAAGTCTATGAAACCAATGTTAAAACTAGGAATAAAACTTAGTTAACTAGGCCTATCATATAATAATTATGACAAATCTGCAATATATTCGGATTAATAATATTACACAAAACAACAATCAAAAAAGGTCTAGGGAACGACCATTTAACTGGGCCAAATGGTCTGTCAGGCGACCGCTAGAATTCCTGGCGGTCCACAGGATGACCGTTTCCTCTCGTGTTACAGAAACCCAATTAATAATTAAAGAAAAATACTACTCTAACGCACATCATGCCTATAAATCAACATATATAAACTTTCTATGGCATGATAGAACAAGGATAAGACAACAACATGCATAGGTTCATGTAATTAACAAGAAGATTCTCCTTTTTATTTTTTAAGGCTAGTTCATGCATGAAGACTAAACTAGATGCATAGTCCTAATGAAACATCAAATTCTCAAGATACAATGCAGGAAATCGAATGAAATCAAAGGGCTTTTATTCCTGACTTTAAGTTTGGGCCATTCATGAGATAACCTACCTTGGTTTTGGGCTTTAAACTTCAAATTTAAAGATGAAAGTCAACCCTAGTTCTCTGCTCATACTGAACCGAACTAGCAACTTCACATCCTTCTATCTCCTGATTCTCTTGTCCTAAAGATGTGAAATTTTGAGGGTAGATATAAGATATGAAGGATAACATAAAGTTTTAAAGACACCTTTGCTAAATACCTCGTTTAGGGCTTCTATTTCCCTGATCAATCTGGGTCGGACGCACTAATTCCTGAGTTTCTTGAACTGAATCAGCGACTTTGGAATCCTCTAACTCCTTGTAGACTTGATCTCCTAGAAAGAAATTCAGAGGGTAGTTAGTTCTAACAATAATAAATTAGTTCCTAGAAAAAACATACCTTTAATTCATCCTCTTTACCTTAGTTCCACGCGAGCCAAAAGTAAGGGTCGCACAGGTCAAGTCTGGGATCTATTTATTGGGTTAGCTAGGGTTTGAGGATTAGAACAAACTTAGAGTCCAAATTAGCCTTTCAATTCGATCTTCCAACCTTATAGACTTATCTAACTAGTAGATACAATCGATCCTAGGTGATTTGGATGTTAAAAATCTAACATTTTCACGTTTTCTCATACTCACGGAATTGTAGTGCCCTAGCAGTCTATTGACACCTGTTTTTAGCCCGCAAGTTGAGTCATTTCTCTTATTCATCAATTTTGAAGTGCCATTATTTTGGAGTCTTCCTTGGATGGATTTTTGAGCCCATTTCATTGTTCTATTCCCTTTGAGCCTTGGAGATCATGATTTCTTAGAGCCCTAGAACTTATCTTATCACCTTCCGACCTTCTAAGTCGACTTACGGCCCATTTAAGTCGACTTCCTTCAAGCATTCGGCCTCTTTCGCTGTATAGTCTTGAAAAATGGTCCATTTTCATTCCCTTTTATTTTTCTATTCATTAAGTGTCTTTCACCAAAGTTGTTCATTCTTTAAAGGCCTTCAATTTCTTCTTATACGCCATTATCCAGTTCTCTATCATTTTTAAGTCCCAAAATTTTTCTCTGTTCTCACCCCATTTTCTCTCTCTTCGTATCATCTTTTCATCTTGCTCTCTTCATGAAAGTTGTTTACCATTCAGGTATCTACAATTTCTTCTTCTACCACTTTCTCTAGTTCTACATCGTTTGGGAGATATGATCCGATTTCCAAAGTTACACAAACGGACTACAAACGGTAGTGCAAACAACCGTTTATTATTACAAATGGTCGGTCGAATGATTGTTTATTCCTTAGTGGTCAGTCGACCGACCGCTAAGCAAACCGCTAAGAGTTCAGCCTGCACTGGACTCTGCCTCGATTCTGCTCGATGGGCCTATCTTGCGACAGCCATATCTTCTAGAATATAGCTCCGAATTGATCTCCGTTTGTTCCTATCTCATGTCCTTTGGATTATCTTGAGTTTGATCTATAGAACTCAAATTTTCATTGGCTATATCTCTCAGAATCTTGATCGAAAGATTGGGATTTAGGTGTCTGAATATATCATTTCCCATGATCTTGCAATCCTCAATGACATGTCCATGGTTTCCACAATAAAAGCATTGAGGGATGACATTTTTGGTAAAAGATTTTCTTTTAACATGATCAAGAGAGTTTTCAAAAACATTCCTTCTTCTATTTCTAAAATTTCTAGGTCTAACAAAATTAAACCTAGTATTCATTCTAGAAACATGAAAATTCTCTGTTTTTAAAAACTAACATTCATTCATAGCATGACCGCATTTCTCACAATGGAAGCAACAAGGAGATGTCGGTCTACGGAATGATTTTTCATTGTTTGCATGATTTTGTGTAAATAAATTTTTCTTAGAGGATGCAAACCTTTGAGTATGAAAGACATATTCATTTCTGAATTTTCTTTGAAAGTTAAACTTAACATTCATGGCACGATAATCATCATTTTATTTCACAAAGTAATCATCCATGACATGGCCAAGTTTGTGACAATAGAAACAAGAAACATTTCTCTTTCCCTTGAAAATATTTTGTTTAACTTTCTGTTTTGAAAAATAGTTTTTCATCGTGTGGCCTAGCTTACCACAATGAAAGCAGGAAACATTTCTTTGTGATTTGAAAATATTTTTCTCTTTGCATGCAAATTTGTCATCCTCTTTCATGAGAGCACAATCATCAATCACATGTCCAAACCCACCACAATAGAAACATTCAACATTAGACTTCATTTTTTGAAATCTATTTGGCATTGTTGGTTTGACATTTTTTCTTTTCGTAAAACCATTTTTAGAAATTTTCGTTTGTACAATTGGAGGTGGTGCTTTAGAAGTGCTCGAAATATCGGATGCATGAACAAATGGAGTTTTCAATTTGGATTCAAAAGATTTTTTATTGATTGGGATGTATCCAAGACCCTCTTTTTGAAAGTTCACCTTAACACCTAATATTTATCCAAATTTTCCTTCCCTTTGACAAATCTAGACAAATCATCTTTTAAGCTTTGCACTTCTTCTTCAAGAGCAGAAACATGCAATTCGGCACTCATGATTTCTTCTTCGCACGCACAAACTTTATCATTCAACAAGTAATTCACAGATTTGAATTTTTCATTTTCTTCCTTGAGTTCTTTGTTTTCAACATTCATATACTGTAATTTTTCAGTTACTTTCTCAAGGACTTTCTCAGTTTCAACAAGTTTTGAAATCCTAGCAAGCATTTGTTCATTTTCAGATTTCAATAAAGCATGTTATTTTTCAAGTTTATCAAAGCTTTTCAAGCTACCTTCAAGCAGAGAAATTTGAATTAGCATGGCACCATTTTTATTTTTAAGTTCCCCATTCTCATTCATGATGCTCTTGCTATCAATTTAAGAATCAAGAAGTTTTTCAAACATCTTATCATCATCAGACAATGAAGCTAGCTTGATCTTAAGAGACTCTTCATTTTTCTCAAGCATGGAAATTTGAGACATCAAGAATTTATTTTATTCGCTCAATTCATCACACTCATTTTCAAGATTCAAAGATTTATCACATTTTGCAACCAAGGTGTGTTCTCTGCGCATGTCAAAAATTTCTTTATCAAGCTCATCTATTCTAGATTCCATGTCTTCATTTTATCTTTCCAAGCATTCATTTTTTGATTTCAAAGCCCATTTCATTGTTTTGGAGTCTTCCTTGGGAGTCCAGTTTCTTTCCCCGATCGTCGAGGATGACCTTTTACATGGGTTTTCATGCACTTCACGGTGAGCCATAGCCGATTCCTCCGAGACAACACCGTTGCTGCTTTGGCCATACTATGGGTATGTACGAAGTCTTTTCTTTTCTATGCTCGATCGAGTGTAGGGGCAAGAGATTGATGGATAAGATGATCAACCTAGGCACTCCCTTTTACGAGAGAAGTCTTAAATAGGGGCAGTCTTGACCCTGAAAAAATGAGCTTTCATGCTAAATCTAGCGAATAAGGGCTCTCAAAATCAATGATGAATCAAAAAAAATTATAAATCAAAGGCATGGCAAGAGTGGCAGTACAGTTCCCCGCGGGACATCATGAGCCCGGTCGCATGCATGCATAATAAATATGGGTCTCAAAATCAAAGACATAAAGCCCCAGCGCAACAGACCTACTCTTTTAGGGGTAGTGCCCTGAAAGGAATTCAAGTCTTGATATTCCCATCATGCACAAAGCTTGTCTCCAATTTTTCTTCTGCTCCTCCCTCTTAGGATGAGTTGAATACTCGGTATGGCCTTAGTAGGGGCACCGTTCTTTAGAGGCGGTTGGTTGTGGTAAGCCACCCACACATGCACGCCCTGCTTAAGGGAAGCCTTTAATGAGAGGGGTAGGAACGACGATCCCTGGCCAGTAGTTCGAGCCCATCTTTGGGTGCTGCGGATTTCTATTTCAAAAAAAATTTCAAAAAATTGAATTATTGTCAAAATCTAAAAATATCAGATATTATCAAAAGTCTAAAAAAATCAAAAATTTCAAAAATCAAAAGAAAATTCAAATATTGTTTAAAATCCAAAAAAATCAGGAAAATTAAAAAATCTGGAAATATTTGCCTTTTTGTTCCTTTCTATCTATTTGTCTGAGAGCAGATGCATGATCTATTTTGTTAAGTGTGTAGGTTGCAGGTACTCAAACTTTCCTTGCTCCATATTTTGTTCTATCTGTCCCCTGTTCATATCTTGGATATATTCTCTCTTCTTCATTCTATATCTCTTAATCTGTTCTGAAGCTCATGTCCTTCTCAGCTTATTTAAACATGATCATATCTCCATGAGAGGGCTTTGCCTCACGACTACGAACCTGGCGGTTCTACTTCATTCTAATCTTGGGCTTTGATTGAAGGGCGTATTTGTCGTGTCTTTTATCTCGCCATGTCCTTGTCACGTGTTTATGTCCCACCGTGTCGTCCCACACATGTTGTTTTGTCCCTCACCGCGTGTTGTTAATTATCTTGCATATGTTATTAGTCGACCCTCCATATCCCGTGTGTTGTCCCAACCGTGTGATCATCTCTCATATTCTTATCCCAACTGTGTGTTGTCCCAACCGTGTGGTCATCTCTCATATTCTTGTCCCAACCGTGTGTTATCCCATCGCGTTGTTATCTTGTCTCACCATGTTCATCATGCATACATGTGATTTTTTCATGCCATTGCATATGTGCTTGATTGTCTTATTGTATTGTTTTCCATTCGTTTGATCGTTATGTTATGTTGTGTCGTTTGTCATTCAGTTGATCCTTATGTTATCTTCGTTATGATCATGCTTGTTTGCTCATGTTGTTGTTGTCTTATACAAGAAAATTCAAAAAAAAAATCCAAAAAAAATGGTGTTTCGCTTGGCAGGTAAGTCAGGTATGGCTCGATATCCCTTCTCATTGTTGCATTACTATATGTTATCTACATTATTATAGTCTCTCAAGGACCGACTGGTTTGCCCGTGTGTTCTGGGATCTGATGTTCCCCTTTAACAAAAACGATGATGGTCTAAGAGCATACGGTTAATCGTTAGATAGGCCGCTCGGTTGAGTCGGGTGGGGGACGATGGACTCTATCTCGCACGCCGTGGTTGCAAAAGACTCTTGACCCCGTCTTGCTCAGTCTAGCAATAATATCCTTGAGTACTTTTTATTTTATCTTTCTTCACATTTGTTTTGATGATTTCTTTATTTTAGCCCAACATGCATCATGTCATTTTGAGCATTCACGTCTCGTGATCCATTCAAGGTTTTTTCTCAACAATGGTTAATTGCACTTCAATTCTCTTGGATAAGAGATCTCTCATTCCACTCCGAATTTGAATGAATTCTCTGATCTTCCCGCTTGATCTGGTTGGCCAGCGTGATTCCTGTTTGGATTTTATCTCAGTCTTATTCTCCTTTCCAGCTGTTATGTTGTGTTTCCTTTCGACCCACTCATTGTTCGTGAATTGTGTCCCCAATGAGGCTGGTTGTGTTTCTTTTCCCTTAGTTTAGTTCTCCAGTCATGTCTCATTCGTGTCATCCATTCCTTGTGATTAGTTCGGCGTTTTCGAGAGAATTCCTAGCGCTTGTTGGTTGTGACGGGTGTCTTTTGTCTTGATGCCCGCTTTTCAGTTCTCTCCGCTTCATCTCTGCTTCATCTCCATTTCTCGCCGCTATCACTTTTGCTCCATCTCCTTTTCATTTCACCTCCGCGCCACTTTCGCTCGTTCCCTTGCAAAGCGGACATCAAGGAGGGACATATGTTGACACCCATTTTTAGCCCACAAATTGAGTCATTTCTCTTATTAATCAATTTTGATGTCCCGAATTACTCATTATTTTGGAGTCTTCCTTGGATGGATTTTCGAGCCCATTTCATTGTTCCAGTCCCTTTGAGCTTTGGAGATTATGATTTCTTAGAGCCCTGGAGCTTAACTTATCACCTTCCGGCCTGCTAAGTCTACTTACGGCCCATTTAGGTCGACTTCCCTCAAGCATTCGGCCTCTTTCGCTGCGTAGTCTTGAAAAATGGTCCATTTTCATCCCCTTTTGTTTCTCTATTCATTAAGTGTCCTGCACCAAAGTTGTTCGCCTTTTAAAGACCTACAATTTCTACTTCTATGCTATTACCTAATTCTACACCATTTTCAAGTCCCAACATTTTTCTCTGTTATCACCATATTTTCTCTCTCTTCGGATCATCTTTTCATTTTTCTCTCTTCATGAAAGTTGTTCACCATTGAGTTATCTACAATTTTTCCTTCTAACACTTTCACTAGTTCTGCATCATTTGCGAGATATGATCCGATTACCAAAGTTGCACAAATAGACAGCAAACGGTCGTGTAAACGATAGTTTCTTATTGCAAATGGGCGGTGGAACGACGGTTTATTCCTTAGCGGTCAGTCGACCGACCGCTAAGCAAACCGCTAAGGGCCTCTTTGATAAATGAATAAGGGAGGAATAAGAACTCTTAGCTCCAAGAATAAGAAAAAATTCAATTTGAGAAGGCGGATAGGTTTTCCCACCTTTAACCCGGGTTTTTATGGAATAACTAGTTCTAGCTATGGTTATTCCACCTTAACCCAGGATAGATACCAAAGTGAAAAAGTGAAAAAGTAGGAATAATTTATCTGGGCTCCAGTAAACCCAGTTTTCCCTATTCTGTTACAAAAGAGGCCCTAAGAGTTCAGCCTACGTTGGACTCTGCCTCGATTCTGCTTGATGGGCCTATCTTGCGGCGGCCATATCTTCTAGAATATAGCTCCGAATTGATCCATGTTTGTTCCTATCTCCTGTCCTTTGGATTATCTTGAGTTTGATCTATAGAACTCAAATTTTCATGGGCTATATCTCTCGTAATCTTGGTCGAAAGATTGGGATTTAGGTGTACTGGTTCAACTCAAACTCTATTTTTTGAGCGACGTGGCCTCCTTACGGTGAGCATATCTTCTAGAATCCTCCTCCAAATCGAGTCCCGTTTGTTTCTATCTCTTGTCCTTAGTATTATCTCGAGTTTTATTTATAGAACTTGATTTCTCTTGACTATATCTTTGGGAATCGTGAGAGGAAGTTGGGGGCTTTTTATGAAAACTCTATATAAACTACCCAGTTCGCAGTGGCGACGGGGGGCTCTTCTTCTACTCGGGGCGAAGCCATGCTGCACCGCCGACTCAATCCTTTGACCCCATATTGAAGAGGGAAGTATTGACTTTCTATTGCATCCTTTTGGGATTAATTTTATGGTCAATACTCTTAGTTCTCCTCCTCTCAAAATTACAAATCATCGCAAAATACTCTCTTTCTGCTACATATGCGTTTTCCCCCGTTTTGCATCATCGTTTTCTCTCTATTCTCTCAATCAAATTTCATGATTTCAAATCCTATGCATGCACAACACACACACCTATTATTTCCACCCTTCCACAGTGGTTAAAAAACCCTCCCCCGGTGCGTTCTCCCCCTTTTATTCATGCTATTTTATCACTTTGGGATTGATGCTACACTTCATGTTCTAATGGGTTTTTACCTTTATGTTTTGATCTTTTTTTATAGGAGAGCATGATATGGACGTGAGGCCCTCTTCTTTTAGCCGGCTGGAGGACGAGGAGGTTTGAATCCACATTATTCCCCACACCCCGTTTCAAGCGCGATCAAATTTCCATCATTTTCTAAGGTACACGGCGCCGTTCTCATATCTCTTCATCCTTTCGGCGTTGTTGGAACTTTGGTGGCAATCACGGTTAGTATTTCTCATCCTTTGATCCCCCTTTTCTTTGGCTCACATGTTTATGCATGTATTGTTCAAAACTAACAAAAATCAAATATTTTTGAAAATCTAAAAAAATCAGGAAAATTGACAAATCCAAAAATATTTATCTTTTTGTTCCTTTCTATCTATTTATTTTGAGGACAGGTACGTAATCCGTTTGCTCAGTGTGCAGGTTGCACGTATTCAAGTCCTCTCTTCTATCTTTTATCGTCTCCTGTTCACGACTTCTGATTTGTTCTCTCTTCTTCAATCCACTCTCGCGATCTGTTCTGAAGCTCATGTCCTTCTCAGCTCTCGTTTTCTCTCATCATGTCTCCATGAGAGGGCTTTACCTCATGATTATGAACCTGGCGGTTCTGCTTCATTTTGATCTTGGGCTTTGATTGAAAGGCATATTTGTCATGTCTTTCATCCTATAGTATCCTTGTCACGTGTTTATATCCCACTGTGTCGTCCCACGCATGTTGTTTTGTCCCTCACCGCGTGTTGTTAGTTGTCTTGCATATGTTATTAGTCGTCCCTCTATGTCCCGTGTGTTGTCCCAACACTGTGGTCATCCCGCGCGTTCTTGTCCAAACCGTGTGTTGTCCCTCCGCGTTGTTATCTTGTCCCACCATGTTCATCATGCATACATGTGATTTGTTCATGCCATTGCATATGTGTTTGTTTGTCTTGTTGTATTATTTTCCATTCGTTTGATCATTATGTTATGTTGTGTTGTCTGTCGTTCGGGTGATCGTTATGTTATCGTCGTTATGTTCATCCTTGTTTATCATGTTCATTCATGTTGTCGTTGTCTTATGATAAAAATCCATAAATATTAAAAATGTAAAAATCTAAAAAATGCCATTTCGCTTGGCAGGTAAGTAAGGTATGACTCTCTATCCCTGCTCTCTATTGCATTACTATATGGTATTTACATTATTATAGCCTCTCAAGGACCGGCTGGTTATCCGTGTGTTCTGGGATCTGATGTTCCCCTTTAACAAAAATGATGATGATCTAGGAACATATGATTAATCATTGGATAAGCCGTTAGTTTGAGTCGGGTGGGGGATGATGGACTCTGTCTCGCACACCGTGGTTGCAAGAAGACTCTTGACACCGTCTTGCTCAGTCTAGAAATAGTATTATTGAGTACTTTTATTTTATTCTTTCTTTGCATTCATTTTGATGATTTCTTTATTTTAGCCCAGCATGCATCATGTCATTTTGAGAATTCACGCCTCGTGATCTTCTCAAGATTTCTCCTCAGCAATGGTTGATTACACTTCAGCTCTCTTGGATAAGAGATTCCTCATTCCACTCTGAATTTGAACGATCTCTCTGATCTACCCGCTTGGTCTAGTTGGCCAGCGTGATTCCTGTCTGGATTTTATCTCAGTCTTATTATCCTTTCCAGCTCTTATGTTGTGTTCCTTCCGACCCACTCATTGTCCGTGGATTGTGTCCCCGATGAGGTTGGTCGTACTTCCTTTCCCTTAGTTTAGTTCTCCAGGCATGTCTCATTCACGTCATCCATTCCAAGTGGCTAGTTCGGCATTTTCGGGAGAATTCATGTCGCTTGTTGGTTGTGACAGGTGTCTTTTGCCTTGATGCTCGCTTTTCAGTTCTCCCCACTTCATCTCTGCTTCATCTCCATTTCACGTCGCTATCCCTTTTGCTCCATCTTCTTTCCATTTCACCTCCGCGTCGCTTTCGCTTGTTTCCTTGCAAAGCAGACATCAAGGAGGGGCATCTGTTGACACCGATTTTAGCCTGCAAGTTACGTCATTTCTCTTATTCATCATTTTTTATGTCGCGAATTACCCATTATTTTGGAACCTTCCTTGGACGGATGTTGAGCCCATTTTTATCATTCCCTAACCTCTGGACTTCGGAGATCATGATTTCTTAGAGCTCTGGAGCTTATCTTATCAACTTCCGGTCTTTCAAATTGACTTACGGCCCATTTAGGCCCATTTCCATCAAGCATTCGGCCCCTTTCACTATGTAGTTCTAAAAACATCCATTTTCCATCCACTTTTGTTCCTCTATTCAAAATGTGTCCTTCATGAAAGTTGTCCGTCTTTCAAAGCTGTACATTTGCTTCTTCTACGTCATTGGCCAGTTCTCCATCGATTTCAAGTTATTTATATTTTTATGGTAGGCTATGGTGTTCACCTACATCCCAGATTCTTTCTCTCTGTTCCCGCCTAATTTTCTCCCTCTTTCGCTTGTCTATTCATCTTACTCTTTGCATGAAAGTTGTTCATCTTTCCGTTATCTACAAATTTGTCTTCTACCACTTTTGGTAATTATGCACCATTTTTGAGATATGATCCGATTTCCAAAAGCGCGCAAAGTCTGCCCAGAAATTTTCCTCCAGCAACCTAGCGGTCATTTGCTAGACCGCTAGGACAGCAAAAATGGTCATCCACTAGACAGTTTGCCAGAAATTTGTCCAAAATCATCCTGTTTCACCCTTGGAGCCTTCGGTCATCCCCTAGACCGTTTGCCATCCCCTTGCGGCCCTGTGATAGACCGCTAGGCTAGCCCAAGAGTCCATCCTACGCAGGACTCTATCCTGAAATCTGTCCGCCGTGGCTATCTTCAAGCGCCCATATCTTCTAGAATACTCATCCAAATTGATCCCCGTTTGTTGCTATCTCTTGCCCTTTGTATTATCTTGAGTTTGGTCCATAGAGCTCAAATTTTTGTTGGCCATATCTCTCGAAATCTTGGTTGAAAGTTTCGGATTTAGGTGTCCTGGTACAACTCAAACTCAGTTTTTTGTGCGACAGGCCTACCTTCCAAGAGCCATATCTTCTAGAATCCTCCTCCAAATCGAGTCCCGTTTGTTTCTATCTCTTGTCCTTAGTATTATCTAGAATTTGATCTATAGAACTCGATTTATCTTAGACTATATCTTTGGGAATCGTGAGAGGAAGATAAGGATTTCATGCAAAGCTCTATATAAACTGCCCAGTTCACAGTGGCGACGGGGGGCTCTTTCCGGATGTGGGGCGAAGCTATGCAGCATCTCCAACTCACAACTTCGACCCCATCTTGAAGAGGGAAGTATTGACTTTCCATTCCATCTTTTTGAGATTTATTTCATGGTCTATACTCTTAGTTCTCCTCTCCTCAAACTCACAAATCATCACAATTTTCTACATTTTCTGCTATACATGCACTTTTGCACGTTTTGCATCATCGGTTTCTCTCTATTCTCTTCATCTTATCTCATGATTTCAACTCCTATACATTCACAAGACACACACCTATCTTCTCCACCCTTCCATAGAGGTTAAAAACGGACTGCAAATGGTCGTGCAAACGATCGTTTCTTATTGCAAATGATCGGTCGAATGACCATTTATTCCTTAGCGGTCAGTCGACCGACCGCTAAGCAAACCGCTAAGAGTTCAACCTGCACTGGACTCTGCCCCGATTCTACTCGATGGGCCTATCTTGCGACAGCCATATCTTCTAGAATATAGCTCCGAAATGATCCCCGTTTGTTCCTATCTCTTGTCCTTTAGATTATCCTGAGTTTGATCTATAGAACTCTAATTTTCATTAGCTATATCTCCCGGAATCTTGGTTGAAAGATTGAGATTTAGGTGTCCTTGTTCAACTCAAACTCTATTTTTTGAGCGACGTGGCCTCCTTGCGGCGAGCATATCTTCTAGAATCTTCCTCCAAATCGAGTCCCGTTTATTTCTATCTCTTCTCCTTAGTATTATCTCATGTTTGATCCATAGAACTCTATTTATATTGGACTATATCTTTGGGAATCGTGAGAGAAACTTGGGGGCTTTTTTTGAAAACTCTATAGAAACTGCCCAGTTCGTAGTGGCGACAGGGGGCTCTTCTTCGACTCGGGGCGAAGACATGCTGCACCGCCGACTCAATCCTTCGACCCCATCTTGAAGAGGGAAGTATTAGATTTCCATTGCATCCTTTTGGGCTTAATTTCGTGCTCTATACTATTATGTCTCCTCCTCTCAAAATCACAAATCATCACAAAATAGTCTTTCTGCTACATATGCGTTTTTCCTCATTTTGCATCATCGTTTTCTCTCTATTCTCTCAATCAAATTTTGTGATTTCAAATCCTATGCATGCACAACACACACACCTATTATTTCCACCCTTCCACAGGGGTTAAAAAACCCTCCCCCGGTGCGTTCTCCCCCTTTTATTCATGCTATTTTATCACTTTGGGATTGATGCTACACTTCATGTTCTAATGGGTTTTTACCTTTGTGTTTTGATCTTTGTTTTGCTGGAGAGCATGATATGGACGTGCGGCCCTCTTCTTCTAGCCGGCTGGAGGACGAGGAGGTTTGAATCCACATTATTCTCCACTCCCCGTTTCAAGCACGATCAAGTTTTCATCCTTTTCTAAGGTACATGACGATGTTCTAATATCTCTTCATCCTTTGGGCGTTCTTGGAACTTTGGTGGTGATCACGGTTTGTATTTCTCATCCTTTCATCCACCTTTTCTTTGGCTCACATGTTTATGCATGTATTAGTTTAAGGGGGCGGGATAGGAACTCATCAAAAAAATAAATGAACACGGTCTAGCTCTAGACCGTTTACCAGAGCTATGCGGTCTTACGATAGACCATTTTCTCTGTTGAGCGTCGAATATGAAATTAGTTCAAACTCTTTGATATTATCATTGTTATTATCCACTTATTTATTTCCCAAAGAGTAATTATCCCTTAATTCCACGATTCCACCCATTTTAAGGTTCTAGAATATGGGTTAAGGTCCAAAAAAATATCTTGAGCCTATTGGGTTTATTATATGGGCCTAATCCTCTTAGATTTGTGTAGGGCCTAAATAATTAGATTTAATTTATTATAATTCAATTAATAGCCCATTAAATGCTTAATAATTATTATAATTATATTTTCAATCCTAATAATCCTTAGAAAATTCTCGGGTGTTACATCCACCATGTGTCTATAATTTTCTGTCAAACCCTCATAGAATGCCTAGACAATTTGCCATCTTGATAATCCATGGTGGGACATTTATTTAGCAAATCTCTCAATCTATCTCATGTTTCAAAGATTTGTTCTCTAGGATTTTGTGTGAATCCTGTTATGGCTCTCCTCATGCTATTGGTTCGTCCTATGGGATAGAATTTCTTCAAAAATTTCTTTTGCATTTCAGCCCACGTATCTATCGATCTACCCAAGGCACCTAACCAATATTAGGCTTTGTCTTTGAATGAGAAAGGAAAGAGAGTTAATTTGAAAGCATCATCTAAAAAGTTTTAGATTTTGATAGTTAAGAAAATCTGAAGGAACTCATCAAGATGTTTGTAAGGGTCTTCATTGGTATTGCCATAGAAAGATGGCAACATTTGGATGGTACTAGAGTTGATTTCATATTGAACCGCCTGGTTCTGGGGTGCTTGGACATAGAAGAATGGTTGGTATTAATTAGGCATGAAATAGTACTTCATCTGCTTGGGGACTTGTTGTGGGTTTTGGTCCGCCATGAGGTTAGGTTGTGGATGATTTCTAGAATGCACTAACCTCTCAATCTCATTAATGGGCCTTAACAGATGTGGATGTAGGGATCTCCTACCTTGCATGCAATGCAAAAGGGCCTAAAGAGAAATTGTTGTTTTCAGATTTTTTTAATTTTTTTTTCAAAATAATGCAAATGCAACACTAACTATATGAATTATGTATGCAAAAATGATGGTTTTTTTTCTTCTCAAATTTTGTTTTGAAAAGAAGAATTGATACTCACAACTAAATTGGTCAACTGACCAGTTAAGAGGTGGAGTTGTGGGAGGCTCCCTAATTAAATAACCACAATCTCGCTTGGGCATTTGCCACAAAACCTATAGCCTTAGACACCAATTTTTCAAAATAGGAATAAATTACAACACTCTTTTTTTGTGAAACCTTCTAAGAGCAATCTACCTTCAAGGTACTTCTTGGTACAACCGGCCCGGCATCTGTGAGGGATTCCACGGGTGCGGGAACTTATGGAGGTCTTGGAAAAAGAAATTCCAATCTAAAGAGACAGAATACTCAAAGGAGGGTCTTTCTAATTCCAAAAAGGGTGTGAGGAACCTAACTTGCCCTTGAGATGGGGAAAGAGAAGAGAGAAAAGAAAGATTTTTTTTTTCAAATGATGATGTAAGTAAATAAGAACTCAACTAAAATGCAAAATGCATGAAAGAGATGCAACTAAGATAAAGACATGCTAACATGATAAAAACTTTTTTTCTATTTTTTGATTTTTTTCAGAGACTTTCTTTTTTTCAAAAAGAGTATTGAGAAAATATAACTATCAACTAAAAATAGCAAACAATATGCAAAACTACTACAAAATAGGAACTAAAATCATGTTTTTCGCGTTTTCTGATTTTCTGACTTTTTTTAGATTTTTAAAAAAAATTTCAGATTTTGTTATAATTTTTCAGAATTTTTCAAAATAGGACATTTTCCTACGTTTACTGACCTTTTAGCGATGCTTGAATTTCTTGGAATTTCTGAATTTCTACTTTCTGCTATAGTTTCAGGTTTCAGTGGCGCTTTCTGTGATAGTTTATTTTCTGAGAATTTCCATATCCGGATTTTTGTGGAGTTTCTAATTTTTTGATTTTTCTTATTTTCCCTGCAAAATAAAAATTGAAAAATTAGTATAACTATGTACAAAGCAAACACAAGAATTTTCAACCATTAAAAATAATTTCCTCTCTGACAACAGCTCCAAAAATTGATAGCTATAAAACTCGTCGTTGGAAAGCCGTGCCACAATTTAAAAATAACCGAACTCACTAACTTAAAAAGATTGAAATTAGAGTAAAGTGGTAAGAACGGGTCGATCCCACGGATAAGAAATATTTTTAATTAAGCATGAGATGAAAAATTATTATATTTGGGAAGATCCGAATTTTGAGTGAGATTTAAACTAATGAAAAAGAAAATTGCATGGAAATAAACCTATCTACAGAATATGAGAGGGTAAAGAAAAGAAATTTGGAAGGTGGAGAGAGAAGAACATAATTTCCCAAAAGATGAATTTTATTACTATAAAAGGTGACAAGTACAACTCTATAAAAAATTAAAAATACAACCTGTAAATAAAAGAGAAAGGACAAGGGAAAGAAGAGCCAAGATGATGAAGAGCGCCGCCGTCTCCGCCATGCCGAGCCTTGGAAGTTCACCCCGCTTTTGGAAGCAGACGTCACCGAGAGGACCAAAGGAAGAAGATCCGCCTTAGGATGTGTGAAGAAATATGGAAGAGGGATATAAGAGTGGAGTAAGAAAGTTCAAAAACAATTAAAAGCCATATGTGTGTGCGTGGGTGTATTGTAAAGAGAGAATAGAGAGATATGAAGAGAAGGGGGGCTACGGTGGAAGAAAAGGTGAAAACACAGTAAAAATCAGTGTTATCAGAACCGGACCGGACCGGCCGGTCGGACCGGTTCGACCGTGAACCGGTCCAGGAACCGGTCCGATTAGGCCCGGTCTGGTCAAATGGCAAAAAACCGTCTGAACCGCCCGAACCGCTGTTCGACCGTTGAACCGGTTCGGGCCGATTCAACCCTATTCCCCCGTAAATAAAAAATAAAAAATAAATAAAAAATGGTTTGGTACCCGCCCCTGCCCCCGTCAACTCAACTCAACCCAGCCTGGCGCGGCGCGGTGCGGCGCAGCACAAATAAATAAATAAATATATTATTTACTTATATTTGATGAAACCATTTAATTCGACACACAACTCAAGCCCACATCCTATGCCCCTTGGGTCCTGACCCAAGGGTGAGCTCTCCAACATATAAAGCCAAGTAAGTCTTTCTAACTTCCAATATGGGACTAAACATAAAGACTCTATTTCCAACATATAAATGAAGATATTTGAATCAACATAAAGGCTCTATTTCCAACAAGTAGTTACAAGTTATTCTCTATATACATGTATATTTATTTATTTTGATCACTATATCTTATTTGAGTTATTTCTTATTGTATTAGGTTATAGAATCGGGTCGGACCATATTTCAATATTACAATGACATCACGGTTCAAACCGGTTCGAACCAACGATCAAACCGGTTCGAACCGAACCAGCTCATTGTCCGGTACAGGCACCGGTCCGGTTCTGATAACATTGGTAAAAATCAAATTAAAAATAGAGGGTGATTAGAAGAGAAATAACTTTAAAACTAGAGAGATTTAGAAAAAGAGGAAGATAAGAAAGTTGGAGATCGGAGGAAGACTAAGAACATTTCTGAAGAACACAGAGACAGAAGATGAGAGGAGGCGGGGGAAAATGAGGAAGAACATAGGTCTACCTACGTGGATGAACAGTAAAAATGAAGAACAGTGCTTTGAAAAATTGAAAATAACTTAAAAATGGGAGAGAATTAGAGGAAGAGGAAGAAGAAAGATTTGAAGAACACTTAAAAATGAAGAACGTTAAATAGGAAAGAAAATTAAAACGACGAGCAGAAGTGCATGAAAACAAGGTTAAAAGGCTAAGTGGCTAACTAACATGTTCCCATGGTGGCCTTTGGGCCACGTATATACTCCCACAATCGTAAGTTTCCAGAACTAGCTCAAATCTGATTTCCAAGCATAAGGAATTGATCAACATCGGTCTCTTGCCATGTTTAGAGTCCTCCTCTCCTCAAACAAGAGGAGATGAGCTCAAATAATAGAAGATAACTTCGACCAGAGCGGTGCAGTTCCGTTTCTGGTTCAAACTAAAAATGGCGACCAATAGGTGGGCGTTAATTCTTCAATGAGCGACTCTTCACTCGGGCGCACATTCTTCATTTCCTTATTTTAACATTTTTCTAGCATTCTGACTTTTCTGAACACCAGGAATTAGCGCCCGTGTAAACGGTCCTTATTCTTCAATGGGCGACACTTCAAACCGTCGCTCAATCTTTTCCCTTTTCTTTGCATTTTTCGATCAAAATGAATGGGTGACTGCCAAGGTGTCACAGTTTACTAAATTTGTGCCCTTTCAGAAGGACGTTCATTAATTGGCGCCTAGATCTTGGTTGTAATTTCTTGAAAATTCAAAAAAACTAAAATACTCAATATTCTTTATCAAAAAATAAATTGTAATAATTGTGAATTTTCCTAAATATTTCTCACACTGCAATCTTGACTCAAAATTGATTGTAAAATCGTGCAAACTCCAATTAATGGTGAGAATGAGATTTGGGTGATATTAATGCACAATTATGCTCATTAAATGCTCAAAAATGATGAATGTGATGTGAATTATAATGCAAAATATAGTACTTATCAGCGGGCCGTCCTCTCCAACACACCAAGTAGCGATGATACGCGCCACTCCTAGTGGTAGTCACCTACTCATCCAGTGTAGAGACCTCTTTGACAAAGGGAAGTGAAGAATATGGGTCGAGCGGCTCACTAGGGAGGGGATCAAAAGGGTCACAGAAATGATGACTCCTCCTGACAGATCCCTTCACTATACTCGCCCATGTTCGACATTCGCCAAGGTGCAGATGGTCACCTTCAGGCACTCTGATGGATGGGACAAGGGGCTCATGTGGAAGGCAAGGAAGGCAAGGAAGGCAAGGTTCCTCCCTCAAGACTGTAATACCATAGGAGGGGACAAAGTCAAGTTCATCGGGTATGGGAAAGAACAAAAGGACCTCGGAGGTGATATGACCTATGGTGTACACCGAGTTAATGGACCCCAAAGTAGGGTGTGTGAAGCTATGACTAGAGGGTTGGTCAGACCCTAAGGCCAACATACACGTCAACATCCGTTGAGAATCTAAACTCCTAATAAGGTCGTTCACATTTTCTACAAAGCAGAAGGACTGGAAAGTGCTGTGAAAGGAGTTAAGGGGTACTACTTGGAGTGTTGGTTCCATGGTTGGGTAGTAAGGGATCGAAACATCTAGAATTAGACCCTTCCTTAACCAACTAGCTAGGGGTTCCCCAAGGACCAAATGGCCCTCAAGTGGCAGGAACAGCTCAGCATGGGGATCTACAGAAGATGGTTAGCTAATTGCAGGGGTGGGGGGCTGAGGTGGAGCAAGTGTAAGAGGCTATGAGTTAGGGGAAGGGTTCCCCGGCAGCGGTGGGTGAGGCCTTGGGGCAGGAGTGACCTACCTCGTGGGCTCATGTGGCCATCCCACCAGCTCGGCACCCTGCTGAAATGTAGATGCCTGCCGTAGGGCAGAGTCAAACAATGACTCAAATGGCTCAACCTCTTGAGCGACCTTGTAAGCATGCTCCAAAGTGGTCACATTGCGGCGAAACAATTCATAAAGGAAGTGAAGCCGTAAACCTTTCCGGAAGCACAATGTGGTCATGGTGCTCTCCTCTCTGACTCCACATCTTAGCAGGTACTCATTAAATTCTCTAATATATGCAGACACGGACTTGTTGCCTTGGATGGGACTGATCGGGACTTTCTATAGGGCGGCGACTCGTCTAACCAGACCATGGATAGATCAGTCGGAAGCCCCATCCTATCCTTGATGGCTTTAAGCCTACCCTCAACATGGCGAAAATGTTCCCGTGTTTCTCGGTCAAACATGTCCATCCAATCGTTGAGGGTGTGCATAGTCTTAACCAAGAAGGATGCCTTGGGACTTGGGCGCGGGGTTCGGCCATAGATGTAGAAAGATGGAAATTGGTTCTCCTACAAGTGGGCATGCAATCGAACTAAATGCAAGAAATGGAACTAAATGCAAGAGATTTTTTTATGCAAAACTAATGCAAGACTACCCTAGACTCTAACCTAGCTCTGATACCAAAAACTGATGCGGGACACAAAGCGAGCTAGGACTCTACGTGACTACGAGACTAATAGACAACTATGTCCAGCAATAATGCATTAGATCGAACGGCGTAGAATCGGCACCAAGACCTCCCAAGAAGGAAGGCATGCAAATCAACAAGGAACTAAAGCTCACAAGCGTCCCCAAGAGAGGGAAGTGTGCCGATCTGCACGATTGAGAAACCGACAGAGTCTAGGGTAGGCAAGCCCACACTCGTGACTCGGACGAGTCACGGGACGATCTCGCTCTCTCACTGTGGTAGTGATATAAGAGTATACGAGCTAGGAACCTAATGATGATGGTAATCAACACCGGGCACTGACCTTTTATTTTGCATTTGAGTCCTTTTAGTTTGCATTTATATCCTCAGAAAAGTAGGTTTGTAATTGTAAGGCTTTATAAGTCAATTTGTCAGTCCTTAAGGATGTTTGGGTTTTTATGTAAAACTCCAGTAGGACCAGCAAGGGGCCCCCATGTCCTTCCCCATTGGTCCACCTAATCCTTAGGGCCCATGTGGGGCCAGTCAAAGGTCCAATGTGGGCTTCTAGATGGTTGGACAATTCAAGGAGACAAAGGTTACAAAATGTCCAAGATGCCACCTTGGAAGTCAAGGGGGCGCCCCCCCATTTAACATATTATAATAGGTTTTTCTTTTAATTTATTTAGTTCCAAATCACAGGGGAGAAATAAAATTTAACTCCCCCATTTACCCCTCCACAAATTTAGATCTGAGGTTACTTTAGGTCTTTTTACACTTTTTATAAATACCTTATAATTTATGAATTACTTAGCATTAATGGAAGAAAGTATTCATTTGTGCTCAATAGCCTAAGGGCGCCCCTCTCCCCTCTCTAGAGCTGTGAAGGCTCTTCGTCAGATGTGTGACGCCTTTCCACCACCACTTCTCTGAGTGCGACGCTCAACTCCACTGCCGCCGCCGCAGTTCGTGCCGCCATCACACCGCCACTGCCATCACCGAAAGTTCTATCCAAATAAGGACAGAACCATCTTGTCCGAATTTTAGCTCCCAATCCACAGATCTTCTGGAGCCCAAATTTTGACGGTAGGTTCCCCACACAAATACCCTCTCCCAAAAAAACTTTCCCATTTTCAAGTCTTCATTTTCTATTTTTCCAATTTCGTGTTCCTCAGCCTTCCAGATCTTCCAGTCTTCTGTCCTATGTCACAGCAAGTTAGTTCTTCATCTATTCGACCGCCTTCCCCTTTTTTGATTGAGTCCAAATTTGGACTGGGTGTTCTGCCCATCAAAGCCCCTCTCTCAAAAATTTTTCTCGAATTTAGAAGCTCCTTTTTCGTTCCAAAAAATTAAAACTCAGTCAAATTTTAGTTCTGTCCTGTGCCGTCCAGATCCGACCCACCATTGTCATAAAATCCGTTTCCCCAACCAAACCTCCACTAGAAATTCCACAAAAAATATCCCCGTCCTTCTTGCTTCTTCTTCTACAACTTTCATCAAGGCGTTAACTTCCAGATCGGAAGTTTTTCCTTCGGTCAACCCTTGTTCTCAGGAAATTTCTAATCTGTCCTGCCAGATCTGGTTCGGTGAAACAGCAACTGGTAAATTCGACCAAGGCCAGCTCCGGGAAATTCAAAATTCTTTCTCTAGCCATAGATCGAAGTACTTCAAGTCAGCTTTCCAATGGTAACTTTCGCATTGATCCGACGTCGGGAGTGATCGCAACAGCTGATCTCGTCAGCTCGCGCGCTGCAAAAATAGAACTTCAGATCCTTGGGCAGCCACTCCAACAAGTGAAGATCGGAGCCGACTCGCCTTCCACAAGGTGAACCAGTGTGCCGCCGTCCCTGGGAGCGCCTCTCCAGGAGCCACCGTCACAGCAGTACCACTTCGAGCCCACTCGGACCCGCCGACCAGCAAGTGGGCCCCACAACCAGCAGCTTGCGCCGTCCGAATTGCGCCGACGGGGTGATCAAGTGCTACCCGTCAACCCAAGATCAGTCTCCAGGGCCCACTTGTGTAGCCCTTTACCTCCCTGCGTGGAGTGGGTAAGAAAATTAATTTATGTAATAATTATTGTTAACCTGAAGTTACCGTACTTGGCCGGGATCATCGTCCCCACGCCCGGAGCGTGGAGGTAAACTTGCCATCCTCCTCATAGGCAATTTGCTGATTTCGTATATTTTTGAATGCCGTTGCTAGAGAGCATGTCATAGGATTATTAGCTCGTTATCATTTTGTTATCACCGATGCGACAGTGAGTGAGTGAACCCGTCCCGTGACTCGATCCGATCATGGAAGAGCCGACTACCCGACTCACAGCCAATTTCTCAACCGCGCACGGTCCCACCCATCCCTCCCTAGGGACACCCGCGAGCTAGAGTCCCAGGTCGCGTGTCCATCCCGCATCAAATTGGTATCAGAGCGCCAGTTGAGTGTAGGGTAGTATTTGGTTCAAAACACACACAAAAAAGTCATTTGAGTCGAGTCTAAGTTTAAGTCGGTGCCAGGTTGCATCGCATACCTTTATTCGGTATATAGAATGGTGTTGTCTAAACGGTAGGTTACGCCTATCGGGAAGGCAGCACACCCTCTAAGAGAGGATCTTCGGATCTTGCAACTCCGCCAAGTACCGGATCTTAGTTGTGTCTAGGTTCATAGTCGAGTCGGCATTCCAACCTTGCATTGTTGTTTTAGTGTCTTGTCTCTTAGTGTCTGCATGTCCATCATGTAGTTCCCAAGTGTCCAATGGATTCCAAGTCGCCTAGGCGATATGACCGTTGGCCCACCCATGGGCTTGGAAACCACCCTCTTCACTTCCGTAGGCCCGAAGCCCCGAACTTTTATGGCTCCAAAGTCCCGAGTGACTACCTACATTGGGAAGCCGTTGTGGATAAATATTTTGATTGTTACCCCATGTCCGAGGCTCGACAATGCTCCTTCGCCAAAGGGCGGCTTCTACACGAGGCCGCCGAAAAGTGGGACCACAATGAACGCTTGCGAGAAGTTAGGAGGCAATGGCCCATTGATTCGTGGCATGAGATGAATGGCGAACTTAGGAAGGTCTACCTACCCGGCCCGGTCACCTCCAACTGACCCCACCCAATCACCTCCAACTAAGTGGGTAATAGTCGGAGGCAACGAGCCCCACATGTAGTAGAGCCTAGACCCAAGCCTAGGCCGGTTGATTACGGGCGAGTCCACCACGATACCGCTACTCCAACCCACACCGTTGTCAAACTTGTGCAAATGATTTCGGATCGGGTGGATAAGAGGTGTGCTTATTTTGAGTCGCTGGTCTCACCTTGCCCACCTCCGAGGCAGGAGGTAGCCATACTCGAGCCTAGGGAGGCCATAGCCCGTAGTCCCAACCCGGCCCCACCTACGGGGTCCCAAGGACCACTTCCCCTCCGGGAGGACATGCCTTCCTCACCCATGAGAGCACCTCTGCCACCACCCTCACATCTTTATTCGGAGCCACCTCAGCCCGAGCCACCCGTGTTTCTAACGAGAACAGTTTTCATCGCTGAGCCACTCCTTAGCTGGCTCAAGAATGGCTTGGTCCCACCTCCCTTCCCATCCATGGACCCTACCCTACCATTACTGCCGGTCAACTCATTCCATACCACTTTCCGGTCTAGTCACTATGTGGATACCTTGGATGACCTTCTTAAAGGATTAGATCGGTAGTTGACATTTACGCACTTGTTGGCCCCAGGCTTCGACCGACCTATAGGTCGTACCTTCACACATCCATCCTTAGGGTCTATCACCTCCGTGTGCACCATGGGTCATGTCACCACAGAAGGTTCTCCTATTCCTTCCCTTGCAGGTCGAGCCAACCTTCATACCCTTTTGCCCGAAGGAGGAACCATACCTCTTATATGAGATCACCGTCCCCTATACCCTCATGCATTAAGGTGACCACCTACACCTTCAAGATTTCCAAATGTGGGACCGTGACTTGTGGGAGCCCAGTTCGAAGGGTCTTACCTTCTTTGATCCCTTCGACCCCTTCTCTTGTGGACCTCTTGACCCACCATATTTACTCCACCTTTTCGAGGGGGTCCACTATCACACCCCTTCTCCACGGGCCGGTCCATCTGCACCCACCAAGCCCGTTCACGATACACCTACATATCAGGATGATGTAGAAGATGGCCCACCCAAACTTCCCAAATCTAAAAGGCCATCCGTGCATGAATGGATCACTTTAGGATGCCTTCCACATTCTACCAACCACTGGTTCCATCTAGTGTATGCATGGCACACATTCGGGTGTCCTTGTCTGCCATTGCATATGTATGAGTCAGACTAACAATAGGTTTGCCTAGGGTCTTGTGTGTCTATGCATACATCGAGTCGAGTTGGTCCTTTGTACACTCGCATTGTCAGTCCCTTTCGAGTGCGAGACTTGTCGGCATTTGGGATCGGCTCGACCATTCTCTAACTCGGATCTAGTCACATATAGGGACCCAGCGGTGATTCCTAGTAAGTCTTTGAGCTACCTCCCTCTTTTGAGAGTGACCCCACCCCGGAGTGTCCAACTCTAGCCTCATTCCCCAGCAGCGTGAGCATATCGAATCTATATTGGATGAGCAGGTGTCGAATACTTGGAGTGGAGCGTACTCCATGCTTCTTGGTCGATGACAGATCCGCTGGAGCTACTGGAGCAGCAGCACCCCTTACTCGACGGGGTCGAGTTCTTCCCACCCGGGGAGAATTGATGGGAATCAACACCGAGCATTGACCTTTTATTTTACATTTGAGTCCTTTTAGTTTGCATTTATATCCTTGGGAAAGTAGGTTTGCAATTGTAAGGCTTTATAACCCAATTTGTCAGTCCTTAAGGATGTTTGGGTTTTTATGTAAAAGTCTAGTAGGACCAGAAAGGGGCCCCCATGTCCTTCCCCATTGGTCCACCTAATCCTTAGGACCCATGTGGGGCCAGTCAAAGGTCCAAGGTGGGCTTCTAGATGGTTGGACAATTCAAGGAGACAAAGGTTATACAATGTCCAAGATGCCACCTTGGAAGTCAAGGGGGCGCCCCCCCATTTAACATGTTATAATAGGTTTTTCTTTTATTTTATTTGGTTCCAAATCACATGGGAGAAATAAAATTGAACTCCCCCATTAACCCCTCCCCAAATTTAGATCTGAGGTTAGTTTAGGTCTTTTTACACTTTCTATAAATACCTTGTAATTTATGAATTACTTAGCATTAATGGAAGAAAATATTCATTTGTGCTCAATGGCCTAAGGGCGCCCCCCTCTCCTCTCTAGAGCTGTGAAGGCTCTCCTTCAGATGTGTGACACATCTCCACCACCACCTCTCTAAGTGCGATGCTCAGCTCAGCCGCGGCCGCAGTTCGTGTCGCCATCGCACCGCCATCGCCGGAAGTTCTGTCCAAATCAGGACAGAACCATCTTTTCCGAATTTTAGCTCCCAATCCACAGATCTTATGGAGCCCAAATTTTGAGGGTAGGTTCCCCACGCAAATACCCTCTCCCAAAAAAACTTTTCCATTTTCTAGTCTTCGTTTTCTATTTTTCCAATTTCGTGTTCCTCAGCCTTCAAGATCTTCCAGTCTTCTGTCTTGTGTCACAATAGGTTAGTTCTTCCTCTGTTCGACCCCCTTCCCCTTTTCTAATTGAGTCCAAATTTGGACTGGGTGTTCTGCCCGTCAAAGCCCCTCTCTCATAATTTTTGCTCGAATTTAGAAGCTCTTTTTCCCTTCCAAAAAATTAAAACTCAGTCAAATTTCAGTTCTGTCCTGTGTAGTCTAGATCCGACCCACCAGTGTCATAAAATCCGTTTCCCCAACCAAATCTCCACTAAAAATTCCACAAAAATTATCCCCGTCCTCCTTACTTCTTCCTCTACAACTTGCATCAAGGCGTCAACTTCCAGATCCAAAGTTTTTCCATCAGTCAACCCTTGTTCTCAAGAAATTTCTAATCTATCCTACCATATCTTATTCTGTGAACCAGCAACTGGTAAATTCGACCAAGGCCAGCTCCGGGAAATTCAAAATCTTTCTCTGGCCATAGATCGAAGTACTTCAAGTCAGATTTCCAACGGTACCACTTTCGCGTCGATCCGACATCGGGAGTGATCGCAACAACAAATCTCGCCGGCTCACGCGCTGTAAAAATAGAACTTCAGATCCGTAGGCAGCCACTCCAACAAGTGAAGATCGGAGCCGACTCACCTTCCACAAGGCGAACCAGCGTGCCACCGTCCCAGGGAGCGCCTCTCCAGGAGACACCGTCACAGTGGTACCACTCCGGGCCTACTCGGACTCGCCGACCAGCACGTGGGCCCCACAACCAGCAGCTTGCGCCGTCCAAATCGCACTGACGGGGTGATCAAGTGCTGCCCGTCAACCCAAGATCGGTCCTCCCGGGCCCACTTGTGTAGCCCTTTACATCCCTACGTGTAGTGGGCAGCAAAATTAATTTCTATAATTAATTGATAATTATTGTTAACCGGGAGTTACCGTACTTGGCCGGGATCGTCGTCCCCACGCCCGGAGCATGGAGGTAAACTCGCCATCCTCCTCGTAGGCAATTTGCTGAATTCGTATATTTTTGAATGCCGCTGCTAGAGAGCATGTCATAGGATTATTAGCTCGTTATCATTTTGTTATCACCGCTGTGAGAGTGAGTGAGTGAACCCGTCCCGTGACTCGATCCGAGCACGAAAGAGCCGACTACCCGACTCACAGCCGGTTTCTCAACCACGCACAGTCCCACGCATCCCTCGGTAGGGACACCAGCGAGCTAGAGTCCCAGGTCGCGTGTCCATCCCGCATCAAATGATCTCACAAGCAGCAACATCTAGAGACTATACTATATAAGCAAGCTAACACCAAGAAAGGAATGGTTGCATACCTCCACGCTCGGGGCATGGGGAAGACTCCCGGCCAAGTCACACTATCACCCGGTACAAAAGCTAAATAAATACAGATCTTAATACACCGACTCCTCGCAGGGAGGTAAAAGGCACATAGCGAATCTGGGGATGTGTGACATGGGTTGACGGGCCGCAAAGGGATGTAGCATCGATAACCACGAACCGGTGCGAAACGACACGAAGAAGATAGCACCTCGGTCGGTCAGCAACTAGCAGCAGGATGGCGGGACCCAGACGCCGTGGATGAAGCAATGGTCCCTGGTGACATGCTGCTATGGACGGAGACCGCTCAGGTAGTAGATGGCAGCCAGAGAAGCCAGCTAATAGTCTTATCGGAGCCGCGAATCGTTGGGCAGATTGCTGGCCAGTCTGCACTGGCGCTGGTGAACAGCAGGAAGAGAGGCCTGGAACTTAGCCTTCTGGTTGTCCGTTGAACATGAAAATTGGTGTGGCCGCTAGTGGGGACGTCCTAGAGACGCTTGTGGAAGATGGGCTGCAACCGTGCACCGTGGGAGCCAGGGTGACTCCAGAGGCAGGTCCCTATGCCTTCTGGCCTGGCTGCAGGCAGCAGGACAGAGGGTGGAAGATAGGGTTGGTACCGGGACTTTCGACGGCTTTTGGGGTGGGGTTTTCTCTATGGGTTTGTGGAAGGTCGTGGGAGAATGGGGATGGAGTAGCTGGGGGGCATGCAATGGAAGTTTTGGGCATGGGAGAAAGTGACAGGCATGGCCCTGTTCTGCAGATCTGTGCGGACAACACTGGTAGTAGGAATGGTGGATGGTGGTACGTAAGGCAAACGAGCTCATAAAATTATAAAACAATTATGGGGGATGGGTTAGGACATGGGGAAGATGTGGTTCAAAATTTCAGGGTGATTGGATCTGGTTTGGGGGGCGAAAGATTGTTTGTGGTCGACCTCTTTACCTGTAGATCTGTAGAGGTGCAGTCTGCGCAAGTAATTGGGCTGTGAAGGGAAGTACGGCCACAAGATGAGTTTTGGCATGAAACTTTAAAGGGGACTGAGGGACATGTGGAAGAAGAAATGTTCAGAAGAGGTGGATGTGATCATGGGAGAGTAAAGGGGCGTACCAACCCTATCTCTAAAACTATACCTGGCAGACAGACACAGATGGCGCGTTGGACAGCAAGGGGGTACCACGGCTCCTCGCAGCAGCACGAACTCAAATGGGGTTCTCCTGGCTCTGTTAGACGTCGAGGAGGTCGCCTCCAAGCCACACGAGCAACATAAAGCCTGAAGGAGATGCCTTGGGCGTCGCACCCAAGAGGAAGAATAGGAAGAAGAGACGTGGGAGTCACACCGGCAAGAGGGAGAGGAAGAGGGATTGCGCATCCTTCTCTTGGCAATTTTCTCAAAATTTTCTATTCATTAATTTTTCCACAATAATACAAGAGAGTATAAATAGATGGGGAAGAGAAACCCGAATTAATTTCCTAAAAGAAATCCCTAAAGAATCCTATTTAATTTGAATTTCTACCACACTTGGAAAGGGGGGAGGGAAATAGGAAACTCTAGCTAGAATCTAGGAAGGGGGGGGGGGCATCTGCAAGGATGAGAGGAGAGGGTGGGGCGCGCCCAAACCCTAGCCGTAATCGGCCTGGGAAGGGGGGGCATGCATCCCAAGCTAGGGACCCCACTAGTGGGGGGCGACCAGCCCAATTGGGCCATGGGAGTGAACCAAAAGTGGCCCACTAGCCCTGAATTAGCCTACAAAGCTTAAATAAGGCCCTAATGCAGTCTAATTGGCCTCACAATGGCCTACAAAGTTCCAGAATAAAAGAAATAAAAGACTACATGCTCCAGTCTAATCCTACAAGCTATCTCCAAGCCACAAGGAAGCCTGCAAGTCCCGAACGGCGCTATGCATCCTATAATGTCGCTCTGCCGCATCACATCGATCCCTGGCTCGGGTGTACTCACCAACTCTCCCCGGGCGGGAGGAACTCAACCCTGTCGAGTAAGGGTCTATGTCGCTCATGTATCGCTCCAGCAAGTCCAGATCTAACCTCTCCAGCTCTGCCCGGGTGATCCAAGCATCGTCGGATGCAGGCTGTCCTCTCCAATGCACCAAGTAGCGGTGATATGCGCCACTCCTAGTGGTAGTCACCTACCCATCTAGTATAGACTCTATTTGCTAACGCTACTGAGGTGAAGGGGCTGGAAGTGGACTCTCAGGGGAGGGCTCGCTCACAAGGGGTGGAGAAGGCCCAAACAAGTCACTAGGGATCACTGTCGGGTTCCTATATGCGACTAAATCTGAGATATTGAATATGGAACTGATACTATAGTCCTCTGACAAGTCTATAACATATGCATTGGACCAACTTGCCTCAAAACTCTAAAGGGGCCAGCACCACTGATGCGGGACGGGACCACGGACACGACAAGCTCGCGATCGTCCCTTGATGAGGGAAGCGTCGGACGTATACGGTTGAGAAACTGGCAAGAGCTAGGGTGGTCGATTTGCACTCTCGTGCCCGGATCGGGTCACGGGGACGGTCTCGCTCTCTCTCGCAGCAGCGGTGAATGATAATATAGCGAGCTAACGGACCTAAAGCATGCTCTCTAGCAGCGGCATAAACAAGTATATATGAAAATAAGTAAATGCCGAGTGTACGGAGCGAGAACGATACCTCCACGCGCTCGGCGTGGGGAAGACGGGCCCGGCCAAAAATCGTACTCCCAGAACAATATTACACAATATTACAGAAATGCAAGCCGCTGCCCACTCCACGTAGGGAGGTAAAGGGCTACACAATGGGGTCCGGGAGGACAGAATTCGGGTTGACGGGCGGCTTCTCGCGTTGATTCGGCAACACCCGAACACGTGACGGTGGGGCCCACGTGCTGTCCGAAGGGGCCGTGTGGGACCCAGTGCCACCTCTGTAGTGGTGGATGCCCGGAGCGTCACTCCTTGGGATGGCGGCACGCTGGTTCGCCGGCCGGAGGCCCGGCGGCTCCGTTCGGCACCGGTCGGTACCCGATCAGAAATCTGCCGGTTCTGTATTTCGGCGCGCGCTCCGGCGAGAATGGGCGTTGCGATCAGCCCCGATGTCGGATTGACACGAGACTGGCGCCGTTGGAAAGCTAGCTTGAAGTTCTTCAACCTAGGCCCAAAGATCTGGCCTGGATCTACTAGGATCTTGACTTATAGAATTTTCAATCTCCTATTGTATAGTAATCGAAGACTCAGAGCTGCAGAGAACTTGACTGTGGATTGCCTTTGACCGCGAGATAGACGTCCGAATCTGGGGTTGTGTTCTTCAGAGAAGTTGTTGGAAATGGAGCTGGGACGACATAAAAATTGGTTTGGACATGTTTGGATGTGTCTATGATTTTCTGTGATTTGTTTACTAGACGAAGGTCAGATCTGGGATCTGACTGAAAGTACTATAGCTCCAGTAGAACATGAATTATTAAAAATAGGTAGAAGGATGATAAAAATTTAAGAAAAATTGTGGTGGTAGGGGACGATGGACAGACACCTAGTTAAATTGGGAGGTCTAACATAAATCAAAAGGGTGGTCGAAGGTGTAGAACTCAAGGCTACTGTCACTGTAGATAGTGATAGAACAGATCTGAGATTGAGGGTTGAACGAAATGGTAAAGATATGAAACGGTGGATGTTGAACCTGAATTTTTTTTTGGAGAAGGGGCTAGAAGATAGGAACCAACCCTCAAAATTTCAGATCGATCTGAACTCGTGAATGGCTTCCGGAATTCACGAACTGCACCTCTATCCAGCAGGACAGAAAACCGAAGATGATCCCGTGGCGGCTCGAAGGCGGCACGAACGGCGGCGGCGGCGGCACAAACGATCACCGGAGGTTGAGAGGGGATGATAGAAGGGGGATACACTCTAGATCTGGGGTTGGGGAAGAGGAAACCAGGGGGAGAGAGGAAGGGGGTGCACCAAGCTCCAAGAGACTCACAAATTTTCTGATTTTTCCATTCATTTTCTCATGAAAAATACAACATTATATAGGCTAGGTCTCTAACTAATTATAGACCCTTGGATCAAGGGTTGATGAGTGAAGGGCTGGGATGTGGTTTGAACAACCACAATAAATCCCAATAAACTACACGGTTCGCCCCCCCCCCCCCCCCCTTTAAGAAGGCAAGTTGGAATTGTCTTCATTAATTAAATCTAGGTCCAAGTCCAAGGTTGGACCATGGACCAGCCACCTTGGGCCCGGGAGTCCAAGTGGACCAATAAGGAGGAGGGAGGGGCCCCCTGCAGGGCCTACATGCACTTTTGCAAAGAAACCCAATGGCCTTTTGCAAATAAACCCACTAAGACCTACAATTGTGTACCCATATATCACGAGGGTATTCATACAAATACAAAAGGACGTAAATGTAAACACAATGTGAGCGGGCTGTCGTTGATGTCCCCATCAATTCTCCCCGGGTGGGAGGAACTCGACCCCATCGAGTAAAGGTATGGCTGCTCCGGTACTCCGGCGGATCCGTCACCATGCCAAGTAGCGCGGGTATGCTCCACTCCAAGCGATCGTCACCTGCTCATTCCATATATACTCGATATGTGAACTACTATGGGCTAAAGGTGGTCACTCCGAAGGGGCACTCTCAAAAAGGAAGGAAGCAGCTCGAAGACTCACTAGGAATCACCGCTGAGTCCCTATAGGTGACTGATCCGGGTATAGAAGTAGAACCGATCCCATACTCATCAAGTGAGTCCAATCACCTCTTACTCATAAGAGAACGACAACGAGCTTACATAAGACACATGCAGACTCACCATGCACTAACACACGTATGGAAACCACACAAACAATCGACTCAAAACACACCACACAAAACAAACCACACAAGGAAAACACACTGACTCATATATGACTCTAGACTAAGGTGGTAGCATCAAGCCCACTAGATGGCTGCATCCTGAGCGGCGGGAGAGCTCTCCCACTCTTCCCCTCCCAAGGCATAGTACTCCTTGGCTAGTGCTTCATCGGCCTCGTAATCAACACACTCGGGCTCGGGAGGTACGGATCCTCCAACACCTAAGGCTAGGGTGGCGCGAGCGGGACACTCGCTGGCAATGTGGCCAAATCCATGACAGTGGAAACAATGCACTCGTGATCAACTACTCTCCCCGATAAGAGGGGCCTTACCCTTATCCTCCCGACGGGTAGGGGGCGTAGGTAACAAGGGTGGAGGTGTAGGCGCCGTGGGCAACAGCGGGGGAAGTGTCGGGGCCAGGGGGCGGGCCATGTGTGCCGGGGGACGGGCAACGAGTGCCGGTGGATGGGGTGGAGGTAGATCCCGTGGTGGGGGAGGTCGAGGTCTAGGAGCAAAGTGCTCCTGACGGGCGGGCTCCTGTGGACGAGTCATGGGTCCCCTTGGGTATGAACCTAAGTATCCACGGGAGTCACTACGGGGAGGAGCGGGGCTCCACTGGGGAATAGACTCGAACTCACCCTCGAATTGATCCATCTCGAGAGCAACTTGGTATGCATCCTCTAGCTTGTCCACCTTGCGGCGGAGAAGCTCATACCGTAGGTGTGGGCGTAGGCCACGCCGAAACCGAGAGACGGTAAGGGAATCCTCCTCCGTGGCATCGCATCGCAAGTAGTACTCATCAAATTCGGCGATGTAATCCGAGACGGACCGGTCTCCTTGGGTGAGACTTTGCCACCTCTCTATAAGACGCTGGCGGTAGGAGGTAGGGAGGTACTTCTTCCTAAGCTTCTCCCTCATATCGGTCCATGTATCGATCGGGGGTTCTTGACGATGAAACAATAGGTTCTCCATGTTTCTCCAATAGGTTTGGGCTTGGCCTAAAAGTTTCATCCTGGTATACTTGACTTTTCGTTGGTCCGACATCTCGAACCACTCAAAATATCGGTCCATACCAGCCTCCCAATCAAGGTAGACCTTCGGGTCTAAGGACCCGTCAAAGGTGGTAGGGTCGGCCCGAACGGTCCGAATGGCCCGTTCATCCATATCTTGGTCGTGGGTACGCCGTGTATGGCGATAATCATGACCATGTCCCCGATACTCATTATCGGACTCGTAGTCATGCACCTCGGGGACTTCGTGCCTCCTAGTAGCTACCCCTTGAACCCTTGGAGTCGCGGTTTGATGAACCGGCCCCGGTTGACCTTGTGTAGGTGGGGCGGGTGCCTGGACTGGGGCAATCGGGTGTGTCTCGGCTGGTCCTTTCTCTAGTGCGGTGACTCTCCCGACCAATCCTTGAACGGACTGGTTCGACCCAGCGGCCCTATCCTTTACAACTTTCATCCTCTCTTCTAGGCAGGTGCCTAGGCCATTCACTCGGGTACTCGCTTCTTCCATCCTATTCACTCGAGTGCTTAACTCATCCATGCGCTCACTCAACCCATCCATTTTTCCCATAAGAGTTCGGAACACAGTGGCCACCTCATCGGAACTATAGACTCGGGATTCCGCCATTAGTGGTGGTGGGGGTGAGTATTGAGTACCTCGACGAGTGGGCATGCAAACACACCGACTAGACGACGCCGACTAAAGCAAACACACACTAATATGATGCACCTAGACGTAACCAAAACTCGGCACGTGGCGGAGTTAATCGATCCGAAGATCACTCGCGCAAGTGTGCGGTCTTCCCGATAGGCGTAGCCTAACGTTCGGACAACACCTTTTGATATACCGAGTAAAGGGATGCAAATAAAAAAAAGACACTTTTTTTTGTTTTAAAACAATGATGACTCTAAACACGACTTAGACCGACTAATGACTCGATGTAAATGACACTCTTTTTTTTTTGACACCCTAGACTCAAACTTGCTCTGATACAAAATTGATGCGGGACGGGACCACGGACACGACAAGCTCGCGATCGTCCCTTGATGAGGGAAGCGTCGGACGTGTACGGTTGAGAAACCGGCAAGAGCTAGGGTGGTCGATTTGCACTCTCGTGCCCGGATCGGGTCACGGGTACGGTCTCGCTCTCTCTCGCAGCAGCGGTGAATGATAATATAGCGAGCTAACGGACCTAAAGCATGCTCTCTAGCAGTGGCATAAACAAGTATATATGAAAATAAGCAAATGCCGAGTGTAGGGAGCGAGAACGATACCTCCACGCGCTCGGCGTGGGGAAGACGGGCCCGGCCAAAAATCGTACTCCCGGAACAATATTACACAATATTACAGAAATGCAAGCCGCTGCCCACTCCACGTAGGGAGGTAAAGGGATACACAATGGGGTCCGGGAGGACCGAATTCGGGTTGACGGGCGGCTTCTCGCGTTGATTCGGCAACACCCGAACACGTGACGGTGGGGCCCACGTGCTGTCCGAAGGGGCCGTGTGGGACCCGGTGGCACCGCTGTAGTGGTGGATGCCCGGAGGGTCGCTCCTTGGGATGGCGGCACGCTGGTTCACCGTCCGGAGGCCCGGCGGCTCCGTTCGGCACCGGTCGGTACCCGATCGGAAATCTGCCGGTTCTGTATTTCGGCGCGCGCTCCGGCGAGAATGGGCGCTGCGATCAGCCCCGATGTCGGATCGACACGAGACTGGCGCCGTTGGAAAGCTAGCTTGAAGTTATTCAACCTAGGCCTAAAGATCTAGCCTGGATCTACTCAGATCTTGACTTATAGAATTTTCAATCTCCTGTTGTACAGTAACCGAAGACTCAGAGCTGCAGAGAACTTGACTGTGGATTGCCTTTGACCGTGAGGTAGACGTCCGAATCTGAGGTTGTGTTCTTCAGAGAAGTTATTGGAATCGGCGTTGGGACGACAGAAAAATTGGTTTGGATATGTTTGGATGTCACTATGATTTTCTGCGATTTGTTTACTGGACGAAGGTCGGATCTGGGATCTGACTGAAAGTACTGTAGCTCCGGTAGAACATGAATTATTAAAAATAGGTAGAAGGATGATAAAAATTTAAGAAAAATTGTGGTGATAGGGGACGATGGACAGAACACCTAGTTAAATTGGGAGATCTAACATAAATCAAAAGGGTGGTCGAAGGTGTAGAACTCAGGGCTACTGTCACTGTAGATAGTGATAGAACAGATCTGAGATTGAGGGTTGAACGAAATGATAAAGATACGAAACGGTGGATGTTGAACCTGAATTTTTTTTTGGAGAAGGGGCTAGAAGATAGGAACCAACCCTCAAAATTTCAGATCGATCTGAACTCGTGAATGGCTTCCGGAATTCACGAACTGCACCTCTATCCAGCAGGACAGAAAACCGAAGATGATCCCGTGGCGGCTCGAAGGCGGCACGAACGGCGGCGGCGGCGGCACAAACGATCACCGGAGGTTGAGAGGGGATGATAGAAGGGGGATACACTCTAGATCTGGGGTTGGGGAAGAGGAAACCAGGGGGAGAGAGGAAGGGGGCGCACCAAGCTCCAAGAGACTCACAAATTTTCTGATTTTTCCATTCATTTTCTCATGAAAAATACAACATTATATAGGCTAGGTCTCTAACTAATTCTAGACCCTTGGATCAAGGGTTGATGAGTGAAGGGCTGGGATGTGGTTTGAACAACCACAATAAATCCCAATAAACTACAAGGTTCGCCCCCCCCTTTAAGAAGGCAAGTTGGAATTGTCTTCATTAATTAAATCTAGGTCCAAGTCCAAGGTTGGACCATGGACCAGCCACCTTGGGCCCGGGAGTCCAAGTGGACCAATAAGGAGGAGGGAGGGGGGCCCTGCAGGGCCTACATGCACTTTTGCAAAGAAACCCAATGGCCTTTTACAAATAAACCCACTAAGACCTACAATTGTGTACCCATATATCACGAGGGTATTCATACAAATACAAAAGGACGTAAATGTAAACACAATGTGAGCGGGCTGTCGTTGATGTCCCCATCAACCACGAGCCTGTAGTTTATTCATGGCTCCAGAAGGAAATCGTTCCAGTGTGACCCGGATCATGACATGATCTCCCTCCTGGAACTCGCGGGGATGTCTATGAGCGTCAGCCAATTCTGTATATCGTGCGTTGATGGACTTTTTATGGTGATGATGTAGACACCGAATAGGCTATGTAGACTCATACCTGAGTGAGTGCAGGGGTGGTCCTGGACATCCAAACATGGACCTAGCATGTGCATGACGCCTACCTGACTAGACAACAAGGGGAGAACCTAGACATCCATAGTTGTACCTATCATGCACAGGTGTCCTACTAAATGTGGTAGACTATGGGAGACCAATATGTCCAAACTCACTCACGACATCACCCTTATATGATGGTGGACATGATGAAGCATGAGAGAGAGACTGGTGTTCCTTTCCTTCCCAGCTCTGGGGTGTGGATGCATGCAGGGTGAGATGTTGACGGGCATGTGTGGAAGGGGTATGATACTAGACCTCTTTGACAAAGTGGAGTGAAGAATATGGGTCGAGACGCTCACTAGGGAGGGAATCGAAAGGGTCAAAGAAATGATGACTCCTCCTGACATGTCCCTTCACTATACTTGCCCATATTCGACATTCGCCAAGGTGTAGATGGTCACCTTCAGGCACTCTGATGGATGGGACAAGGGGCTCATGTGGAAGGCAAGGAATGCAAGGTTCCTCCCTCGGGACAGTAATACCATAGGAGGGGACAAAGTCAAGCTCATAGGGTATGGGAAAGAACAAAAGGACCTCGGAGGTGATATGACCTATGGTGTACACCGAGGTAATGGACCCTAAAGCAGTGTGCGTGAAGCTATGACTACATGGTTGGTCAGACCCTACAAAGCAGAGGGACTGTAAAGTGGTGTGAAAGGGGTTAAGGGGTACTACTGGGAGTGTTGGTTCCATGGTTGGGTAGTAAGGAATCGAAACATATAGAATTAGACCCTTCCTTAACCAACTAGCTAGGGGTTCTCCAAGGACCAAATGACCCTAAAGACTACAGATGATGGTGATTGAATTGTAGGGGTGGGCGGCTAAGGTGGAGCAAGTGTAGGAGGCTGTGAGGGAGGGGAAGGGTTCCCCGGCAGGGGCATGTGAGGCCTTGGGGTAGGAGTGACCTTCCTCGTGGGCTCATGTGGCCATCCCGCTAGCTGGGCACCTCGCTTAAATGTAGATGCCTGCCGTTGGGCAGACTTAAACCTTTACCCAAATGGCTCAACCTCTAGAGTGACCTGGTAAGCATGCTCCATAGTGGTCATGTTGCAACGAAACAATTCATAATGGAAGTGAAGCCGCAAACCTTTCCGGAAGAACAATGTGGTCATGGTGCTTACCTCTCTAACTCCACATCTCAGCAGGTACTCATTAAATTCACTAATATACTCAGACACGGACTTGTTGCCTTGGATGGGACTGATCGGGACTTTCTCTAGGGCGGCGACTCGTCTAACCAGACCTTGGATAGATCGGTCAGAAGCGTCCATCCTATCCTCCATGGCTTTAAGCCTACTCTCAAAATGGCAAAAATGTTCCCGTGTGTCTCGGTCAAACTTGCCCATCCTATCCTTGAGGGTGTGCATAGTTTTAACCAAGGAAGGATGCCTTGGGACTTGGGCGCGAGGGTCGGCCATAGATGCAGAAAGATGGAAATCGGTTCCCCTACAAGTGGGCATGCAATGGAACTAAATGCAAGGGAATTTTTTTTTATTTTTATGCAAAACTAATGCAAGACTACCCTAGACTCTAACCTGGCTCTGATACCAAAATTGATGCGTGACGCTAAGCGAGCTAGGACGCTACGTGACTATGAGACTAAGGGACAACTATGACCAACAAAAACGCATTAGATCGAACGACGTAGACTCGACACCAAGACCTCCCAAGAAGGAGGGCATGCCAATCAACAAGGAACTCAAGCTTACAGGCGTCCCCAAGAGAGGGAGGCACGCCAATCCGCACGGTTGAGAAATCGACAGAGTCTAGGGTAGGCAACCCCACACTCGTGACAGGGACTAGTCGCGAGACAGTCTCGCTCTCTCACCGTGGCAGTTATATAAGAGTAAACGAGCTAGGAACCTAATGATCTCACAAGCAGCGGCATCCAGAGACTATACTAGATAAACAAGCTAACACCAAGAAAGGAACGATCGCATACCTCCATGCTCGAGGCGTGGGGAAGACTCCCGGCCAAGTCACACTATCACTCGGTACAAAAGATAAATAAATATAGATCCAAACATGCCCACTCCTCGCAGGGAGGTAAAAGGCACACAGCGAATCTGGGGATGTGTGATGTGGGTTGATGGGCCGCAAAGGGATGTAGCGTCGATAACCACGAACCGTTGCGAACCGTCACGAACAGGACAACACCTCGACCGGTCAGCAACCAGTAGTAGGACGGCATGACCCAGACGCTGTGGATGAAGCAATGGTCCCTAGTGACATGCTGTTGTGGACGGCGATCGATCAAGAAGTAGATGGCAGTCGGGGAAGCCAACTAATAGTATCGTTGGAGTCTCGAATCGGTTGGCAGACTACTAGCCAGTCTGCACTGGCACAGGTGAATAGTAGGACGAGAGGCCTAGAACGTGGCCTTCTGGTTGTCCATTGAACATGAAAATTGGCGTGGCCACTGGTGGGGACGTCCCAGAGACGCATGTGGAAGATGGGCTGAAACCGTGCACCGTGGGAGCTGGGGTGACTCTAGAGGCAGGTCTCTGTGCATTTTGGCCTGGCTGCAGGCAGTAGTACAAAGGGTGAAAGATGGGGTTGGTACCGGGGCTTCAGGACGGCTTTTGGGGCGGGATTTTCTCTGTGGGTTTGGGGAGGGTCGTGGGAGAATGGAGATCGAGTGGCGGGGAGAGTATGTAATGGAAGTTTTGGGCGTGGGAGATGGTGACAGGCGTGGCCCTGTTCTACAGATCTGTGTTGTAGAACTGGTAGCATGAATGGTGGACAGGTGTAAGCAGGGCAAACGGGCTCAAAAAATTATAAAAAAATTACGGGGGATGGATTAGGATGTGGGGAAGATGTGTTCCAAATTTTGGGGCGATTGGATCTGGTTTGGGGGGCAAAAGATGGTCAGTGGTTGACCTCTGTACCTGTAGATCAGCAGAGGTGCAGTCTGCGTAGGTAATTGGGCTGTGAAGGGAAGTCCGGCCATAGGACAAGTTTTGGCATGAAACTTTAAAGGGGAGTGGGGGACATGTGGAGGAGAAAATGTTCAGAAGAGGTGGAGGCGATCATAGGAGGGGAAAGGGCGGACCAACCCTATCTCTGAAGCTCTGCCTGGCAGATAGACACACAGGGCGCACTGGACAGTAAGGGGGTACCACGGCTCCTCGCAGCAGCACGAACTAGAACGGGTTTCGCCAGGCTCTGTTGGACGCCGAGGATGTCGCCTCCTTGCCACGCGAGCAGTAGAAAACCTGAAATAGATGCCTGGGGCATCGCACCCAAGGGGAAGAAGAGGAAGAAGAGATGTGGGAGTCGCACCCACAAGAGGGAGAGGAAGAGGGAGGGCGCAGCCTTCTCTTGGCAATTTCCCAAACTTTTCTATCCATTAATTCTTCCACAACAATACAAGAGAGTATAAGTAGATGGGGAAGAGAAACCCTAATTAATTTCCTAAAAGAAATCCCTAAAGAATCCTATTTAATTTGAATTTCTACCACACTAGGAAAGGGGGGAGGGAAAATTGGAAGCTCTAGCTAGAATCTAGGAAGGGGGGGCGGCCATCTCCAAGGTGGAGAGGAGAGGGTGGGGCACGGCCAAACCCTAACTCTAATGGGCCTGGGAATGGGGGGGCGCATCCCAAGCTAGGGGCCCCACTAGTGGGGGGCGGCCAGCCCAATTGGGCCATGGGAGTGAACCAAAAGTGGCCCACTAGCCCTGAATTAGCCTACAAGCTCAAATAAGGCCCTAATGGAGTCTAATTGACCTCACAATGGCCTACAAAGGACCAGAATAAAAGAAATAAAAGACTCCATGCTCCAGTCTAATCCTCCAAGCCATCTCCAAGCCACAAGGAAGCCTGCAAGTCCCGAATGGCGCTACGCGTCCTGTGATGTCACTCTGCCGCATCACGTCGATCTCTAGCTCGGGTGGCCTCACCAACTCTCCCCGGGCAGGAGGAACTCGACCCCGTCGAGTAAGGGTCTCTGTCGCTCAGGTATCGCTCCAGCAAGTCTGGATCTAACCTCTCCAGCTATGCCCAGGTGACCATGCATCGTCGGACGGGGGCCGTCATCTCCAATGCACCAAGTAGCGGTGATACACGCCACTCCTAGTGGTAGTCACCTGCCCATCCAATATATACTCTATCAGCTCATACTGCTGAGGTGACGGGGCTGGAAGTGGACTCTCAGGGGCAGGCTCACTCACAAGGGGTGGAGAAGGCCCAAACAACTCACTAGGGATCACTGCCGGGTTTCTATATGCAACTAAATCTGAGATGTTGAATGTGGAACTGATACCATAGTCGGCCGACAAGTCTACAACATATGCATTGGACCAACTCACCTCAAAACACTAAAGGGGCCAGCACCACGTTCCGGTCTGACGCGGATCTTGACATGATCTCCCTCCTGGAACTCGCGGGGGTGTCTATGAGCGTCAGCCAATTCTTTATATCGTGCATTGCTGGACTTTATATGGTGATGATGCAGACTCCGAATAAGCTGTGTAGACTCATACCTGAGTGAGTGCAGGGGTGGTCCTAGACATCCAAGCTTAGACCTAGCATGTGCATGATGCCTACCTGATTGGACAACAAGGGGAGAACGTAGACATCCATAGTTGTACCTATCATGCACAGGTGTCCTAGTGTTGTAGACTCTGGGGGACCAGTGATAGCCACAAAACTCGTCATCATAAAGCCGTGCCACAATTTAAAAATAACCGAACTCACTCACTTAAAAAGATTGAAATTAGAGTAAAGTGGTAACAACGACTCGATCCCACGGAGAATAAATATTTTCAATTAAGCATGAGATAGAAAATTCTTATATTTGAGACGATCTGAATTTTAAGTGAGATTAAACTAATGAAAATGAAACTTGCATTAAAATAAACTAATTAAAGAATATGAGAGGATAAAAGAAGAGAAATTTGGAAGATGGAGAGAGATGAACACAATATCCCAAAATCTGAATTTTATTATTATGAAAGGTGACAAGTACAACTCTATAAAATAGTGAAAATACAACTTGCAAATAAAAGAGAAAGGACAAGGGAAAGAAGAGCCAAGATGGTGCAGAGTGCCGTCGTCTCCGTCATGTCGAGCCTTGGAAGTTCACCCCGCTTTTGGAAGTAGACGCCGCCGAGAGGATCAAAGGAAGAAGATCTGCCAAAGGGATGTGAGAAGAAATATGGAAGAGGGAGATAGAAGATTGGAGAAAGTATACTTAAAACTATATGTGAAAACTGGTGTGTGCGTATGTGCTTTGAATATATGGAGGAAGAGAGATAGAGAGGGGGGTATACGGTGGGAAGAAAACATAGTAAAAAGAATAAAAATAGAGGGTGATTAGAAGAAGAATAGTTTAAAATATAGAGAGATTTAGAAGAAGTTGAAGAATATAATGTTGGAGATTTGAGGAAGACAAAGAAGATTTCTGAAGAACTTAGGGGCAGAAGATGAGAGGAAGTGGGTGAAAAATGAGGAAGAACAGAGGTCTACCTGCGTAGATGAACAGTGCAAAACTTAAAAATTGAACTTTGAAAAATAGTAAAGAAGTTGAAAACTAGAGAGAATTGGAGGAAGAGGAAGAAGAAGAAAATCGAGATCTAGGAAAGATTAAGAACTTTTGTGAAGAGACTATGATGAAAAGAGGAGCAGCAGCAGAAGAAAATAGAGGAAGAATAAAGTTGTGTGAAAACGGGTGAACAGTAAAAATACAAAGATAGAGCTTTAAAAAACTAAGAATAACTTGAAAACGGGAGATCATTAGATAAAGAGGAGGAAGAAGAAATTGCATAGATCTTAACAACGAAGAACTTTGAAGAAGAAAGCAAATTAAAACGATGAGCAGAAGTGCATGAGAACAAGGCTAAAAGGATAAGCAGCTAACTCCTTCCCATGGTGGCCTTGGCATCTATTTATACTCCCACGATCGTGACTTTGAGATTAGCTTCAAATCCGGCTTTTTAGCATCAAGGATTGATCAAAGGAGGTCCCTCACCATATTTAGAGTCCTCCTTTCCTCAAACAAGAGGAGATAAGCTCGAATATTAGAAGATAACTTCGTTCAGAACGTTCCGTTCCGTTTCTGGTTCAACTTGAAATGGCGACCTATCAGTGGGCGTTAATTCTTCAATGAGTGACTCTTCACTCGGACGCAAATTCCTCATTCCCTTATTTAATCATTTTTCCAGCATTCTGACTTTTTCTTACATCAGGATTTAGCGCCCGCGTAAACGGTCATTTATTCTTCAATGGGCGACACTTCAAACCGTCGCTCAATCTTTTCCTTTTTCTTTCTATTTTCGATCAAAAATGAATAGGCGCCCGCCAAGCTGTCACGGTTTCTTGAATCTGCACCCTTTCAGAAGGGTGTTCATTAATTAGCGACTAGTGCTTGGTCGCAATTTCTTGAAAATTCAAAATATCAACATACTTTATTAGCAAATAAATTTTAATAGTTATGTGTTTTCCTAAATATTTCTCACATGGTCATTTTGACTCAAAATTTGATGATAAAATCATGAAAGCTCCAATTACTGGTGAGATTGAGATATGGGTGATATTAATGCACAACTATGTTCAATAAAAGCTCAAAAGTGATGAATGTGATGTACATTATGATATAAAATATATCACTTATCTCATCCCCCAACTTACTTATTGCCAGTCCCTTAGCAATGCAAATAAATTTAAATTTAAGACTAACAAGAGTTTACAAAATCCATACTCTCATATCAAGTTCTCTATTCATAGAATCAACCAAACATTAGGAATCTGGAATCATTAATGCATACTAGCCTTATTAAAGTACATAATCAAGAATTTAAATCAAAGTTCAATAGCACTTATGCATGTGTAATTACCAAATCCACAGCTTAGATAATTACGTTCCCTATTTGCTATTCCAAGTTAGTGCCTTTCAACCCTGTACCTCCTAGATTAGAGCATTAAATATAATAGCTTTTTATCTGCCGTATTTATTTATCTCTTTTCGGATCTTTTTATTTCCTACACACATGATGTTGCCCTATCCTTCACTATTTAACATGAATCTCGACTCTTGTCTTAGGAGAAGCAGGCCTAGTTATACAGATCAAGGTTCCCTTTTCCTTTTGACGCGAACCTCAACACGTCTTAGGTGAAGTAGGACCGGTTACGAAGATTCGGGTCATTTTTCCTGGGGTTCTCTCTCTCTCTTTTCTTTTTTCTCATCATTTTTCCTTGTGCCATTTGCACTAATTTAACATATAACTTTGCATAAAGCTTGAAAATATCTCTTTCTTGAGAAGTGCAGAATATCAGACACAATACCCAAAATAGCAGAAAGCTTGTCCTACTTGTTTCATTAGTGTGCAAAGTGAATTTTCTTTTCTAAAGTGCACATGAACTTTTAAAAAGATTCTTATATTAGTTTTCCATGGCTAGATTAAAATAAATTTTCCTTCATCCTTCTCTCTAGTCTTTTATATTCCAGAATTACTTTCAATTTAAAGCATGAATCAATAAAACTCATTTTGGGGATTTCATCTATTCGTTTTCATGTAAAGCAATATGAAATGCAAGATATTAGGTTGTGCATGAAAATTTGAGAGTTTTTCTCTCCCCCCCCAACTTGAATGACATTGTCCTCAATGGCATATATAATAGAAAGTAATAGAACAATGTAACAAAGAATATAGTTGAGATGGAAGGATACAACCTGATGTGCGGGGCAAATCGTGCCATTATTAATATATGACAGCTCCTTCTCCACTTTACCTGACTACTGGGAACACACTGAAAATAAAGCATTAAATAATAAAAACTTTGGGTTGCCTCCCACAAGCGCTAAATTTTCCGTCTTCAACCAGACGCATGAAAGCTCACAAAGATTTTATTCCAGATCACTCAATGCAATGGACTCTTTTTGTAATTGATCATTTTCCAAATAAGGCTTCAATCTTTGACCATTGACAGTGAACATATGACCATTTTTAGGATTCAAAATTTTGACAGCACCATGGTCAAAAGCTTTAACAACAACAAACGGTCTATCCCATCTGGATTTCAGCTTACCAGGGAAGAAGCGCAGCCTAAAATTAAAAAGCCAAACCTTTTGATTAACAGAAAAAGTTTTCTGGTGAATATATTTATCGTGAAAAACCTTGGTTTTAACTTTGTAAATTTTTGAATTCTCATAGGCTTCATTTCTTAGTTCCTCCAGTTCATTAAGTTGTAGAGCTCTTTGGGCACCAGCTTGAGTTAGATCAAAGTTGACTTGTTTAATGGCCTAAAATGCTCTATGTTCAAGTTCTACAGGCAAGTGGCAGGTGTTGATGTTTTGTATCACCCCGCCCCTAAACTAATATGTGCCTGAACATGCAACAATATGAGCAAAGAAAAGGGCGATGGAGATATAAAAGTAAACCGTGATCGCCACGAAGGTTGCAACAACGCCAAGAGATGAAGAGATGAAGGGATGGCGCCGTGTACCTTGGAAAATGATGAAGAGTTGATCGCGCTTAAGGAACTGGTGCGGGGAACGTCGTGGATTGCACCTCTTCTCCTTCCAGCCAGCTAGAAGAAGAAGGCCTCACGTTGTATTCATGCTCTCTTGTAAAACAAAGATGAAAACACAAGAGAAAAATCCATTAGAACATGAAGTGTAATATCTATTCTGACGTGGTAAAATAGGGTTAGAAATTGAGGGAGAACGCACCGGGGGGGGAGGTTTTTAACCCTTGTGGAAGGGTGGAAACAATAGGTGTGTGTGTTATGACGATATAGAGGAAAATATGAGGAGAAATCACGTAGTATAACTGCGGGAATAGGCGATGCAATATGAAGAAAAATGCATGTGTAGCATAAAACTGTGTGAACTGTGATGATTTGTGAAATTGAGGAAGAGGGAACTAAGAGAATAGACCACGAAATCAAGCCCAGAAAGATGGAATGGAAAGCTAATACTTTCCTCTTCAAGATGGGGTCAAAGTTGTGAGTTGGAGATGCAGCATGGCTTCGCCCCACGTCCGAAAAGAGCCCCCCGTCGCCATTGTGAACTAGGTTCTATTTATGGGAGTTCAGGAAACCCTAGTTTGAAATAGGAGATAATGACCCACTTTTGGGGATTTAGATTGATAAATCACGAGATAATAGTGGTGGTAAGAGTCTCAAGTCGAAGGAAACCAAGGTGGAGCCTTATCTCCCTCGAAAGTGGTGTCAACAAAGAGTACAAAGAGCCTAGTGGCGAAGAAATCGGAGTTCGGTAACATTCGGACTCTCTGTTCTAAAAACGGTCTATCGCAGGGCCGTTTCTTGATGAAAAGGGTCATGGAAGGACCACAAGGGGATCCCAAGTGGTCAAGGGGAGGACCGCAAGGTTCTAAGGGTGAAACGGGGCAATTTTGGATAAGTTTGGGGCCTAATGGTCTAGTGATGACCATTTTTTATGACCTAGCGGTCTTCCCAAAACTGCTAGGCTGATGGAAGAAAAATTTCTGGATAGACTTCACTTTACTTTGGAAATTGGAGTATATCTCAAAAATAGTGCAGAACTAGCGAAAGTGGTAGAAGAAGAAATTGTAGATAACTCAAACAGCAACAAGTTTCATGAATAGAGCAAGATGAGAAAATAAGCGGAAGATGGAGAAAATAGGGCGATAATAGAGAGAGAAAATGCTGGGACGCAGGTGAACAGCATAGCTTGCCAGAAAAATGTGAATAACTTGAAATCGATGGAGAACTGGCCAATGGCATAGAATATAAAAATGTAGAGCTTTAATAATGGAACAACTTTGGTGAACGGCATTTAATGAATAGACGAAACGAAGGGGATGAAAAAGGGCCGCGTTTAAGACTGCGCAGTGAAAGGGGCCGAATGCTTGAATGGAAGTTGACCAAAATGGGCCGCAAGTCAACTTGGAAAGCCAGTGGCTGATAGAATAAGCTCCAAGGCTCTAAGAAATCATTATCTCCAAAGTCTAAAGGCTAGGGAACAATGAAATGGGCTCGAAATCCATCCAAGGAAGGCTCCAACATAACAGTTAATTCGAGACATCAAAAATGATGAATCAGAGAAATAACGCAACTTGCGGGCTAAAACGGGTGTCAATAGATGCCCCTCCTTGATGTCCGCTTTGCAAGGGAACGAGCGAAAGCGACACGGAGGTAAAATGGAAAGGATATGGAGTGAAAGTGAAAGCGACATAAAATGGAGATGAAGCAGAGATAAAGCGGAGAGAATTGAAAAACGGGCATTAAGGCAAAATACACCCGTCACAACCAACAAGGGACAGGAATTCTCCCGAAAACACCAAACTAACCACAAGGAATGATTGGCGCGGATGAGACATGCCTAGAGAACTAAACTAACTGAAGGAGGAAAAGGAAACATGGCCAATCTCATTGGCGACACAATCCACGGACAATGAAGGGATCATAAAGAACACAGTTGAAAAGCTGGAAAAGGAAAGATAAAACTGAGAAAAAATCTAGGCAAGAATCACGCTGGCAATTCAGACCAAGCGACAGATCAGAGAAGACGTTCAAATTCAGAGTGGAATGGGGATCTCTTATCCAAGAGAATTTAAATGCAATTAACCATCGCTGAGGAGAAACCTTGAGAGAATCCGAGACGTGAATGCTCAAAATGACATGATGCATGCTGAGCTAAAATAAAGAAATCATCAAAATGAATGCAAAGAAAGATAAAATAAAAAGTACTCAAGGATATTATTGCTAGACTGAGCCAAGACGGGGTCAAGAGTCTTCTTGCAACCACGGCGTGGGAGACAGAGTCCACGTCCCCCACCCGACTCAAACTAACGACCTATCCAAAGATTAACCGTATGCTCCTAGGTCATCATCATTTTTGTTAAATGGAAACATCAGATCCCAGAACACACGGGCAACCAGCCGGTCCTTGAGAGGATATAATAATAAAGTAGATAACATATAGTAATGCAACAGAGAGCAGGGATAGAGGGCCATAGCTGACTTACCTGCCAAGTGAAACGGCATTTTTTGGATTTTTGGATATTTTTGGATTTTTGTGGGTTTTTATCATAAGACACAACCACATGAACGTGACATAACAATGAATATAACAAAACCACAAAGACGAACATAACATAACAAGACAAATATGAACGAAACATAACATATCAAAGATGAAAGAAGTAAAACATCACAAGAACAAACAATAAGCATGCGTGGCACAGTGGGACAAGACAACATAATGTGGTGGGACAGCATACGTGGTGGGACAAGGACATTGAGGGACAAGGACACGTGGGATAACAACCCCACGGGGGATAAAAAGACAGCATGGCAACACGGAGGGACAACAACACGTGTAGTAAGGGCACGGAGGGACATAACATATGTGATAAGGACACGGTGGGACAAAATATATGACAAGTACGATCTTTAATCAACGCCCAAGATCAGATTAAGCAGGACCGCCGGGTTCATAGTCGTGAGGCAACGCCCTCTCATAAAGACATGATAATGAAGAGATAAGTAAAAGTTGAGAAGGACATAAGCTTCAGAATAGATCGAGAGATAAGATTGAAGAAGGGAGAACAGATTAGAAGCACGTGAACAGGAGAGAGTGCAAATGATATGTAGCAAAGGACTTGAATACCTGTAACTTGAACACTGAGCAAAGAGATCATATATACCTGTCCTCAAAATAAAGATACGTGAAAATAAAAGACATATTTTTGGATTTTTGGCAATTTGATATATATATATATATTTGGAGTTTGACAATATTTGACTTTTTTGGAGTTTTGAAATATCTGATTTTTTTAAAAAAAATTGACAAAAATTGTTTTTTTTTGATTTTTTTTGACATCTCTGATTTTTTTTTTGAAATAGCAATCCGCAGCACCCACGACGGGCTCAAACTACTGACCAGGGATCGTCGTCCCTCTCCCTTTCATTAAAGATTTCCCTTGAGTAGGGCGTGCATGTGAGGGTGGCTTGCCACAACTAACAACATCTAAGGAATGGTGCCCCTACTAAGACCATACCCGAGATACAACCCATTCTAAGAGGGAGAAATAGAAGAATAATTGGAGACAAGCTTTATACAGGACGAGAAACATCAGGACTTGAAATCTTTCTAGGGTACTACCCCTCAAAGATACAGTCTGTTGCGCCGGGACTTTGTGTCTTTGATTTTGAGACCCATATTTATCAGGCACGCATGCGACTGGGCTCATGACATCCCGCGGGGAACTGTACTGCCACTGTTGCCATGCCTTTGATTTCCATAATTTTGCATTGATCAGATCATTGATTTATTTTTTGACAGCCCTTATTGGCTAGATTTTATATTAATGCTCATATTCGAGGGTCAAGACTACCCCTATTTGAAACCTCTCCCGTATTGGGGAGCGCCTAGGTTGGTCATCTCATCCATCCATCTCTTGCCCCTGCACTCGGCCGAGCAGAGAAAAGGAAAAGACCTTTGTGCACACCCATAGTATGGCCAAAGCAGCAATGGTGTTGCCTCAGAGGAATCAGCTATGGCTTACCGTGTAGTGTGCGAAAAGCCCATACTAAAAGGTCACCCTCAACAATCGGAGAAAGAAACTAGACTCCCAGCACGGAGCTAGCATCAGCCTAAGAATGCTACAGAAGCGAACTCATTTTGACTAAGCTTAACTATGCAAATTTCTAAATGCCACTTAACCATGTTGAGAAATAGCATTATAACAACACGCATGCATAGTAATAAGAGCAATAAAAATGATAGCATATTCTTTCTCAAAATAAAGATACCTTGCAAATCTATAGTGTGAAAGCAACATCCTAGAGCGATCTTGATCATCAGGCTTTGAGCAGTACGAGCTTTGTTTTCCGTGCTTGACAAGACAAAGTGGGAGAGGACAGCAAAGGGTTGAAGATTCCTCTACACGGAGGAGCGGCAGACACCAAACTAGACGAAGAAAGATAAAAAGGAAGACATACAAGGGCTAGAACTCCCTCATTAAGGCACAGAGGCCCTAATAACAAGGAACCAGATACAGAATAAACAGGGATCAGCTGAGATCAAGGCGGACTAAATCCTCTAAAATAGCAAGAAAAAGGGTAAGAACCCTTAAAGGGTGAAGAAGAGTGAATGGAAAGACAATGAAAGGATTGCTGTGAAGATGAGGAAAAAGAAGAGTAATCATCCGACGTGGTCGGAGAAGAAGAGTTGTAGCCATCCGACATGGTCGGAGAAGAAGAATGAGGACCACCCCACAGAGTCAAGGAAAAAGAATTATAGACACCCGACAAGGTCGGGGAAGGAGAACGATAATCACCCGACAGGGTCGGGGAAGAAGAATCAGGTGATGTCCCGAAATCGGGATGAAATGATGACATAGGTCGAGGTCTAGAATTGTGAGAGGATGCAAAATCTGGAGGATCTGTATGGGAAGGAGAGGAATGGGGGTTTGCGGACCCCGGAAGAGAGGAGAAAATAATAGAAGTAGGATTGAAAGAGGGAAAATACACCACCCAAGGGTGGGAACTGAGTAGAGTAAAGATGAATGAGATGAGGAAGAAGGAGGAGTGGTCCCCTGAGTGTGCAATATGCGGCCCTTGAACTTGTGCCGCTGCCTCTTCTTAGCCGAAACTTCTTGAACACGGACCCGCCTAGTGCGGGCTCGAACCTTTGGGCACCTTGCCTTGCAATATCTTCTCAAATAGCGAGCCCATCTAGCAGACGGGCTGGCTCGGTCATGAACATGCAGCCTTACCGGGGTGGTGGCCCCTAGACACATGGTGCTAACAACAGTAGATGGACATCCTTGGACAACTAACCCTTCAGAGTGATGAATATCACAAGCCCACTAGGTTTTATCTCTCGACACTAGAAGCATGAGATTCGGCAACTCCACTCGGAACTCAACCTTGAAGCAGAACTCCCTTGATAGAAGAGACGGGTAAAGCTGAGGAGAGTAATACATGGCATTGACGTGGCCGACGCACTGATAAACTGAGAGAGAATGCATAGAATGTGCAGAATGTCCTTGGAAAGTGCAGAATATATCGCCAATTGCCCCTTGAACATAGAGTGCATAATCTGCTTGGCGGTTGTATGAGTTAGCACAATTCGGGTGGAGAACCCCTCTTGGCCAATTATCTGAATGGCAATAGAGCAAGGAGAAATAACAGCATCAATAATAAGTCCTCCGGTGAGCAACGAGATTACCACTGGTTTCGCTTGAGAAGAGATTAGCACCAATGCGAGAGAACTTTTCTTGACAACCGTCTTCGAAAGTATAGGCTCACCATTCCCAGAATGGCCAGAGATCGGGACGCGGATTGGCATGCGGCAAGTGAAATCATGAATCTTGAAATGCAGAACCGGCATAGAATCATCCTGACTTGACTCATTGTCTCCCTGGGGACCAGACCCGACGGGCACCAAAGGTAGCGCACACTCGCTCCGTGGGGTGGAAATAGGAGGCGAAGTGGAGGGAATAGGTTTGGAAGGCAGAGGTAAAGGTTTGGAAGGCGTGGAGACTTCAACGGGGTTTTTAGTGATGGCAAAGGTGAGGGCAAAGGCGGTGTGGCAACGCTGGGCTCGGGCGAAGGCGACAAAGGCGGCGAGGGTGGAGATGGTGACAGTAATGGAGATGGAGTGGACAAAGGTAGCGGAGACGGAGGCGATGCGGGCAATGAGGATGATGAAGAGGGAGGTGATGGAGATGGTGCCAGCAAACAAGATGGTGATGATAAAGGTGAGGAGGCACGTGGTGCCCACCGTTGGCGTGCTAAGATGACACGTTGGGCGATGTTAGGAGCGGAAGCGGGGGTGGCAACGAGAGTGAAGGAAGGGGTAGAGGTACCCGCCTGAGCAGAGGATTCGATAGATTGCGATGATGGAGCCGGGGTAGGAGATGGCGATGGGGTAGATGGAGACATAGCTGAGGGAACGGGTGATGGACTACGCAACGGAGCGGATGATGGAGCGGGTGCAACACTAGACGAAGAGGAATCACAGGGGTGCCCCTGGTCTTGCAGTGATGGAGATGGCTGCTTGGGCGGCGCTTCTTACTGCTGCTTGCTGCGAAGATCTAAAATAACTTTATGCATGGTGGCCAAATCAATCCACTTGTTATCCTCCAAATTATAAAGATAATCCCAAAACTCGGCGACCAAATGCCCCTGCTGGCGGTGAAATTCACAGAACTGAAGCATATTCCCGATCGCGGGTCAGCAAGTCACAACTGAAGGGAGTCACAATGCGTGAGTGGCCGTCAAAGCCCAGAAAATATTGGTAAAAGACTCTAGCAATGGAGAACATGGGGCCTGCTTCGGGCAAGGTGGATGCCGAGGGATATGGGATGAAGGTGGAGAAGGTTACAGAGACACGAGCGGAGGTTGCGTAGGCAATGGTGCGTGGCGACTAGTGGAGAGACTAGGCGGAGAAAAATGTGGAGCGGGATGTGGAGGTATGTAGTGGATGGCATCCACTTGCTCGGGATGTTGTGTTCCCTTCACTGGGGGAGATGGAGATGGGTGTGGGTATATGGAAGCGGAAAGCTGACTTATGGACGGTTGGCTCGTGGGAGCGTATGGGTGCGTAGGAGTGGAGGGTTGACTCATGGATGGATGGTATACAGGAGCGGACGGGTGCGTAGGAGCGGAGGGTTGACTCGTGGAAGGTGAGTAGTAAACGGCGGATGTGGATGGCGAGGCGTATGTGGAGGGTTGTTGTGCGAGAGTGGTGGATGCGGATGGCAAAGTGTATGCAGACGCGAAAGATGGGGAAGACTCGATGTCAAGGGAATATTGAAGTTGTTGACAAACGAAGCAGGCTCGACTATAAAGTTGTTGCCAAGAGGTGATATCATTCAAAGCTAAGATAAGCCGATACTCGTGCGTTGCATTGGAAATGAGCATCTTGATTTGTTCTCCCTCTAGAATGTGCCCCGAGACTTGCGCGGCGAGGCGACGCCAGCGGTCAGCAAAGGTGGAGAACTCCACGTCAGGCTTCATCTTTTCATGGGCCAGATCCACCATAGAAAACTTGGGCCCAACTTGATCTTGATATTGCTGAATAAACTTCTCTTGGACAACTTGAAAATTCACAATTTGCTCTTGCGGCAAAGAGAAGAACTAATCCCGAGCCGAACCTTGTAAAGATAGACCAAATAGATAAGCCATCAAGCGTCGGTCATGTCGAAATTGGGCCAACTCATAAACGAACTCCTTGAAGTGCACATACGAGTCACCGACTCCACCATAACGGTGATATGTGGAAATTTGTGAAGGAGGTGGAAGCCGAAGATTTTGAAATGCGAGCGGGACACTCAAAGAAGGTTTAGGATCGATATGGCATTGAAGTTCATCAAGCTGGTGTTGGGTTTGATCAATCATCTCTGGGGTCGGGAGAAATCGAGAGGAATATGGGCCAACTTGAATAAGAGAATGTGAATTCAGACCAGGAAGATAATGGGCCGGATAAGAAGATCCAAACTGAGAAGAAGAAGTGCCCATTCTGGAAATAGAGGGATATGCGGGTGATGGGAATCAACACCGAGCACTGACATTTTCAATTTGCATTTGAGTCCTTTTATTTTGCATTTATATCCTTGGGAAAACATGTATGCAATTGTAAGGCTTTATAAGCCAATTTGTCATTCCTTAGGATTCTTTGGGTTTTTGTGCAAAAAGTCCAGTAGGACCAACAAGGGGCCCCCACTCCTTCCCCATTGGTCCACCTCATCCATGTGGGGCTGGTCAAATGCCAAGGTGACTTCTAGACGGATTCTTTCCTTCTTTGACAAGTCAAGGGGGACAAAGTGTTACAAATATCTCCCGACCCATTATCTTCCTGGTCACCAAATAAGCATGTATCCGGCCCATGTGTGCCATACATGCTTATTTGTATGCTTATTTGTATGCCACCAACATTCTGTTACGTAACATGCATGTATGGCACACATTCGGATGTCCTTGTCCACCCTTGCATGTGTATGGGTCGGACTAACAATAGGTTTGTCTAGGGTCTCGTGTGTCTGTACATGCATGTGTCGAGTCAAGTCGGTCTTTTGTATGCTCGCATTGTCAGTCCCTTTCGAGTGCGATACTTGTCAGACTTTGGGATCGGCTCTACCTCTACATATCAGATCTAGTCACATAAGAGACCCAGCGGTGATTCCTAGTGAGTCTTCGAGCCACCTTCCCTCCTTTGAGAGTGACCCCACCCCGAAGTGTCCACCTCCAACCTCATTCCCTAGCAGCGTGACCATATCGAATCTATACTGGATGAGCAGGTGTCGAATACTTGGAGTGGAGCGTACTCCGCGCTTCCTGGTACGATGACGAATCTGCCAGCGTCACAAGCAGCCGCACCCCTTACTCGATGGGCTCGAGTTCTTCCCACCCAGGGAGAATTGATGGGAATCAACACCAAGCACTGAAATTTTTAATTTATATTTGAGTCCCTTTAGTTTGCATTTATATCCTTGGGAAAACATGTATGCAATTGTAAGGCTTTATAAGCCAATTTGTCATTCCTTAAGATTCTTTGGGTTTTTATGCAAAAAGTCCAGTAGGACCAACAAGGGGCCCCCACTCCTTCCCCGTTGGTCCACCTCATCCATGTGGGGCTGGTCAAATGCCAAGGTGGCTTCTATAATGATTCTTTCCTTCTTTGACAAGTAAAGGGGGACAAAGTGTTACAAATGTTAAATTTGGATGCCATTGGTCAAGGGGGCGCCCCTCCCCATAGATTATATTTTAATGTGGTTCCACACCACATGGGAGAATTAATTATGAATTCCCTCTTTTACCCCTCCCAATTCTAGATCTAGGGATAATTAGGGTCATTTTACATTTCATACAAATACCATGTAATCCCATTTTAGTAGAATTAATGAGAAGCAAATTCAAGAATTGTTCTTGGCCATTGGGCACCCCTCTCTCTCTCTCCTCTTGCGGCATGGATTTGCTATATTTCTAGGGTGTGAATCCCTCATCTTGGTGTGACTCCAAGATCTCCAACCTCTGCTGCATGCGACTTCCGGCCACCACCTTCCGTTTATGCCGCCACCGCCATCGCCGGAGCTCTGTCTAAATCAGAACAGAACCCCAATCCTGAAATTCTCTTTATTTCTATTGTTTTCAGATCAAGCCCAAACTTTGAGGATTCGTTTTTCCTATCTCTGTTAACCTCCAGTTCAAATTTCTTGTCATTTGGACATCGTTTAATATTTTTCCCATGTTTCTTGTTCTCCCCCCTGTAATCTGCCATTCTGCAGACCCACGGGATAGTGTCACCTTGTGTATTTTTCCCACCCCTTATAAATTCTTAAAAAAATCACAAATTTTTCTCAGTGTTCCTAACGTTTCCCCCTACCTCCCATAATTTTTTTAGCCACTGGAAAACTCATTTACCCCTCGGTCAAAGGTCAGTTTCAGGTAGATCTCTTTTTGTCCTGAGTGTTAGTAATCAGATCTACAGAAATAACACAGTGTTTCAGAGTCTCCCATTTCTCATCAATTTGTTGGATCGACCTACAAAAATTATATGTTGTAGATCTGGAAGTCCTCTTTCCAATGCTACTGGTCTCACATCGATCTGATTTCGTATCTGAGAGAATTAATTCTTGCCGCCGAGGCGTGCAAATATGTTCCTTGTGCAGGTCCGAAATAGCAGTCCGGGAGAAATTCACTAATAAATAACAAAAGTCAACTTTTGCGACCGCCATTTCAGGAAGTCGTTCAGGGACGTCTTGTGATGTGAAACGGGCTTGAGGGTCTTCTTCCTTCTGATCAATGTCGCACTATAGGCTCCTAGCGCCTTCATGAAGAACGCGCTAGGACGATATAGCGCGTTCTCAGGCAGCAGTAGAACGATGAACTTCGACTTTGGGGCGCCCGTGGATGACTTCGGGGGAGTGAATCACATGGAGAGGGCACATAGAAGGGTGGGCATGACACGGGGGGTCTTATACAAACACATGAGGGCCCTAAACAGAGATTAAACTAACCTAATACTAACTAGGATAACTTGGTGAAGGTGGATGTGGGGGTGGGCGATGAGGAAAAAAGATGGCGTGGTGGGGCGTGCTAGGACCATGTAGGGTTTTGGCTGGGGCCTCACACCCGATCCCATCGCAGGACCGGTGCAACCAAGCTCCGTCTTGACCATAGCAGCATCATTGGCAGTGGTGGAGGGTGGCGATCGTCGGTGGAGGAAGAACGGAGCCCCGAATGGGGCCTCACACCCGACCTCGTCTCAAGGCCGATGCACCCGGATCTTCGAACGTCCTCCGTGAAGGGGAAAAGGGGAGGATTAGAAGAAGAACGTGGGCATCGCACCTGAAGAGGGGAGGAGGGAGGGGATTCCAAAGATTGGGGGGGGGGGGAAATATAGCCATGCTATACTCAACTCTTTCAAACACTCATTTTTTTCTCAATTCATTTCATTACTTACTCAAACGAGATGGGGTACATATATAGGGGGAAGGGGAAGCCTAAACGACACTAGAACATCAATTACAACAGTGGGAAATAGCGAACATTGAAGTCATTGGGAGTCCCAAGTGCTGGGTAGTTGGGGCGCCTGCAGTCGACTTTTTGCCTGAGATCGCGCTAGGGAAACCTAGCGCCTTCTTTAGGTCGCGCTACCTTTGGGTAGCGCGTTAATCTTCAGCCCAGTAGCTTCATCGATCGGCTTTGGCCTGGCAGCTCGCTTGATTTCCATCAAACCCCTCCACTTTGGAAGGTTCGTCCTCGAACCTAGAAGCTCAAGATCCCAGTCTGTGAGAACAGGCTGGTTCCCTAAGCTCTGATACCATTTGATGTGAAACGGGCTTGAGGGTCTTCTTCCTTCTGATCAATGTCGCGCTATAGGCTCCTAGCGCCTTCATGAAGAACGCACTAGGACGATATAGCGCGTTCTCAGGCAACAGCAGAACGATGAACTTCGACTTTGGGGCGCCCGTGGATGACTTCGGGGGAGTGAATCACATGGAGAGGGCACATAGAAGGGTGGGCATGACACGGGGGGTCTTAAATAAACACATGAGGGCCCTAAACAGAGATTAAACTAACCTAATACTAACTAGGATAACTTGGTGAAGGTGGATGTGGGGGTGGGCGATGAGGAAAAAAGATGGCGTGGTGGGGCGTGCTAGGACCATGTAGGGTTTTGGCTGGGGCCTCACACCTGATCCCATCGCAGGACCTGTGCAACCAAGCTCTGTCTTGACCATAGCAGCATCATTGGCGGTGGTAGAGGGTGGCGATCGTCGATGGAGGAAGAACGGAGCCCCGAATGGGGCCTCACACCCGACCTCGTCTTAAGGCCGATGCACCCGGATCTTCGAACGTCCTCCGTGAAGGGGAAAAGGGGAGGATTAGAAGAAGAACATGGGCATCGCACCCGAAGAGGGGAGGAGGGAGGGGATTCCAAAGATTGGGGGGGGGGGGAAATATAGCCATGCTATACTCAACTCTTTCAAACACTGATTTTTTTCTCAATTCATTTCATTACTTACTCAAACGAGATGGGGTACATATATAGGGGGAAGGGGAAGCCTAAACGACACTAGAACATCAATTACAACAGTGGGAAACAACGAACATTGAAGTCATTGGGAGTCCCAAGTGCTGGGTAGTTGGGGCGCCTGCAGTCGACTTTCTGCCTGAGATCGCGCTAGGGAAACCTAGCGCCTTCTTCAGGTCGCGCTACCTTTGGGTAGCGCGTTAATCTTCAGCCCAGCAGCTTCATCGATCGGCTTTGGCCTGGCAGCTCGCTTGATTTCCATCATCCTGCCAACATTCCAGCCAAGCAACGCCTTTAGAAGATCTCAGGAAGGCGACGTTCCTTTGGAGGCCACGGCTTGCTATCCAGCGAGTCAGAACCGAGTCGACGCAGCACCGAGCCGGCGCAGTACCGAGTTGGACCAACAGGCCGAGTTCACCCTGAGAGCCCTTCCAACTTGCTGCCCGTCAACCCAGGGTCGGTCCTCTCGGGCCCCACTTGTAGCCCTTTACCTCCCTACGTGGAGTGTGCAATAAAATTCACTGTTGTAATTAAGTTTTTACCATTGTACCGGGAGTTACCGTAACTGGCCGGGGTCGTCTTCCCCACGCATGGAGCGTGGAGGTATCGTGTCCACTCCTCTCTCAGCCTTTGCTTTATTTCGTATATTTTTGTATATGCCACTGTGAGTGTTAGGATTCTTAGCCCGATATATAGTTATCACCGCTACGAGAGAGCGAGAGTGAGTGACCCGTGCCGTGACTCGATCCGAGTACACGCGGAAAGCCGATACCCGAGACTCACTGTCGGTTTCTCAACCGTGCACGGTCTAGCGTTTCCCTCGCATAGAGACGATAGCGAGCTAGAGTCCCAGGTCGCGTGTCCGTCCCGCATCAGCGGGCCTAGAAGAAGCATGAGCATAAGGACCCATTGGGCCGGCAGTATAAGGAGAAGAAGAATAAGGCCCATTAGAAAAATAAGGCACATTAAGAGTATGGGGCCCATTAAGATGATGAGGCCCATTAATGAGAGAAGAAGGCCCATTAAGAGAAGGAGGCCCATGAAGATGAGATGCAACGAGAAGTTGGGCTTAGGCCGGGTCCATTTGGCGAACAAGGCTTGATAAGTGGGCCATGAGACTAGCATGTTCCTCAGATGGATCAGAAGGACGATGGGAAGATGGGCCCACCTGGGAAGATGATTCCACGTGAGAATAGGAAAAAGATTGGGAAGAAGAATGATACAAGGGGTTGGAATGATGCTCCATGAGGGCAAATGGAGACTTAATACAAGAAATTCAAGGAGAATACAAGTGGGGAAGCAATGGTTTAATGGGCTTGAAAATAAGGGGGGACTGACCCACTAATGCAAAGACCAATGGAGAATGGGACTGGACAATGGACACATAAAATGAGGTAAACTTAATGGGCCAATAAACATCAACACGTGTGGATGCAACATAAAACACCACTAATGGGCTTGGACAAGCCCAAACAACACAAACAATACAATGCGAGAGTTTTTACCCAACTCAAACAAGTTGATATGATGGGAAATATTTTAGAAGTTTTAATAGACATTTTAATGATTTTAGTTAAGAATAATTCCCTCAAGATAGGAATCCTATGGTAATAAGGTCCAAACTTTGGGTTGACTAAGGTTAACTCCCTCATACGTATGCAAATGCAAGCCTAAGGGGTGGAAATGTACAACCGGCCCGACGTCCGTGTGGGAATCCACGGCTCACGGGGACTTACGGAGGTCCCGAATAAGATCACCTAGTCAACCCCAAGGAATATGGAGATGAGAGGATCACTTATCAAGGGAGAATGCAACTATGATATGCAATGCATGGCCCTATGTGCACCGGAGTGCATTCAATTTCTAGCCTAAAACTAGAAAATCAAGACAAGATTTAATTATGCAAACACAATGATATGAGTGCAAACAATGTATGAAAATGAAGATAATACGAAGGACAACAAGAAAAGACCAGAAAAAGACTCAATCAAAACCCGGAAGATAATTAGATCACCAATGCAAAGTGTACCTACGAGTTTGCCCCTGAACCTGCATGCAGATTTTATGCACAAAATGTAAAAATGATGACAATATTTAACTATATAAACGTGACCCAAATAATGTAAATAATATATGGATGGAAAGATAATACAAAGGGGAACAAGATGGGACCAAGAAACAAGCAATCAGACTTTAGGAAGCCAATAAAATCATCAATCAATGTCGTACCTGTGAGTCTGTCCCTAAACCTACATGCAAATTTTATGCATAAAACTCAAAAATGAAGGTAAGATTAAACTATGCAAACATGAGTCAAATGATACAAATAATATATGGATGGAAAGATAATATGAAGAGAAACAAGATGGGACCAAGAAACAAGCAATCAGACTTCAGGAAGCCAAGTTATGCATCAATGAACATGGCCCTATGAGCACCGCGCCAGAACTGCCAGAATCAGAAAGTGGTCTACCAGATGACCATTTTTTAACCCCTTGCGGTCTACCAAACGACCGCAAGGCTACCAGAAAGGCCTTGAAAATGCCCAGAACTATAGAAAAATGGACAAAACTCTATCTAAACATGCACATACACACACCCAACTTACAAGAGAGCATGAATACCATGATGGGAAATAGGTGTCCCACCACGATTGCCAAAAAATAAGGTTGTTGATGTTTTGTATCACCCCGCCCCTAAACTAATATGTGCGTGAACACGCAACAATATTAGTAAAGAAAAGGGTGATGGAGATATAGAAGTAAACCGTGATCGCCACCAAGGTTGCAAGAATGCCAAGAGATGAAGGGATGGTGGCGTGTACCTTGGAAAATGATGAAGAGTTGATCGCGCTTAAGGAATGGGTGCGGGGAACGTCGTAGATTACACCTCTTCTCCTTCCAGCCGACTAGAAGAAGAAGGCCTCACGTTGTATTCATGCTCTGCTGCAAAACAAAGATAAAAACACAAGAGAAAAATCCATTAGAACATGAAGTGTAATATCTATCCCGAAGTGGTAAAATAGGGTTAGAAATTGAGGGAGAACGCACCGAGGGGAGGTTTTTAACCCATGTTGAAGGGTGGAAATAATAGGTGTGTGTGTTGTGACGATATAGAGGCAAATATGAGGAGAAATCACGCAGTATAACTGCGGGAATATGCGACGCAATATGGAGAAAAGTGCATGTGTAGTAGAAAACTGTGTGAATTGTGATGATTTGTGAAATTGAGGAAGAGAGAACTAAAAGAATAGACCACGAAATCAAGCCTAGAAAGATAGAATGGAAAGTTAATACTTCCCTCTTCAAGATGGGGTAGAAGTTGTGAGTTGGAGATGCAGCATGGCTTCGCCCCATGTCCAGAAAGAGCCCCCCGTCGCCACTGCGAACTGGGTTCTATTTATAGGAGTGCAGGAAAGCCTAGTTTGAAATAGGAGATAATGAGCCACTTTCGGAGATTTAGATTGATAAATCTCGAGATAATAGTGGTGGGAAGAGTTCCAGGTCGAAGGAAACCAAGGTGGAGGCTTATCTCTCTCGAAAGTGATGTCAACAAGGAGTCCAAAGAGCCCAACGGTGATGAAATCGGAGTTCGGGAACATCCGGACTCTCTGTTCTAAAAACGGTCTATCGCAGGACCGTTTCTTGATGAAAACGATCAAGGAAGGACCGCAAGGGGATGCCAAACGGTCTAGGGGAAGATCGCAAGGCTCCAAGGGTGAAACGGGGTGATTTCGGACAAGTTTAGGGCCCAACGGTCTAGTGATGACCATTTTTTATGACCTAGCGATCTTCCCAGGACCGCTAGGCTGATGGAAGAAAAATTTCTAGATAGACTTTCTGTGACTTTGGAAATTAGAGTATATCTCGAAAATAGTGCAGAACTAGCAAAAGTGGTAGAAGAAGAAATTGTATATAACTTAAATAGGAACAACTTTCATGAAGAAAGTAAGATGAGAAAACAAGAGTAAGATGGAGAAAATAGGGTGAGAACAGAGAGAAAAAAATGTTGGGACGCAGGTGAACAACACAGCCTGCCAGAAAAACGTAAATAGCATGAAATCGGTGGAGAATTGGCCAAGAGCATAGAAGAAGAAAATGTAGAGCATTAAAAATGGAACAACTTTAGTGAAGAGAACTTAATGAATAAAGGAAAATAAGGTGATGAAAAAGGGCCGCGTTCAAAACTACGCAGTGAAAGGGGCCGAATGCTTGAATGGAAGTTGACCAAAATGTGCCGCAAGTCAACTTGGAAAGTCGGTTGCTAATAGAATAAGCTTCAGGGCTCTAAAAAATCATGATCTCCAAAGTCTAAAGGCTAAGGAACAATGAAATGGGCTCGAAATCCATCTAAGGAAGGCTCCAAAACAATGGTTAATTCGGGACATCAAAAATGATGAATAAGAGAAATAACGTAACTTGCGGGCTAAAATAGGTGTCAACAGTAGGCTTTTCCAAAAATTAGGCAGTATGGGGACATGCCAATGGGAGTCTTAAATTTAGTTCTGTAAGCCCATAATACACCATCTAGTCTTTCGGACCAGTCTTTCCTATGCTGCCTAACTATTTTATGCAGAATGGTCTTAATCTCCCTATTGGACACTTCAACCTAGCCACTGGTTTGGGGATGATAGGGGTAGTGAACTTGTGAGTGATGCCAAATATACGAAGTAGAGCTCAAAATTGAGAATTTGTGAAGTGAGAACCCCCATCACTAATGATAGCTCTATGACAACCAAATCTAGAAAAGATATTCTTCTTTACAAATTTCATCACTATCTTATGATCATTTGTCCTAGTAGCAACATCTTCAATCCATTTAGAAACATAATCCATCGCCACCAAAATATATTCATTGGCAAATGAAGGTGGAAATGGTCCCATAAAATCTATTTCCCAAACATCAAAAATTTCTACTACCAAAATGGGATTAAGCGGCATCATATCTCTCTTAGAATTGTTACCCACTACTTGACATTTCAAACATGTTTTGGAAAATTCATATGCATCCGTAAATAATGTGGGCCAATAAAATCCACTTTGCAAAACTTTCGCCGTTGTTTTCTTTCCAGAAAAGTGTCCCCCACAAGTGAGATTATGACAGAAGTTCAAAACAGATTGTTGTTCCTCCTCGAGGACACATAGTCTAATAATCTGATTTGGACCCATGTGAAACAGCTCTGGGTCCTCCCAAAAATAGGGCATGACCTTTGAAAAGAACCGATCCTTCTCCTGCCTAGACCACCCTCCTGGAATTTATCCTACCGTCAGGTAATTGACTATGTGAGCGTACTAGGGGGTTGAGGTTTTAGAGATGGAAAGAATTTTCTCATCTGGAAAAGAATCAGGCATAGGAGTACTTTGGGGAATCACTATCCTTGACAGATGATCAGCTACTACGTTCTCTAACCCCTTCTTGTCTTTGATTTCTAAATCAAAATGTTGTAGTATTAAATCCACCGAATGAGACGGGGTTTAGCATCCTTCTTGGAAAGTAAATATTTCAAAGCCGAGTGATCGGAATAAACAATGATTTTAGCCCCTAACAGATATGAGCAAAAATTTTCTAGGTCAAAAACAACAGCTAGCAATTCCTTCTCCGTGGTAGCATAATTCAATTGCATATCGACGAGGGTGCGACTCGCATAGTAGATCACCACGGGCTTCTTATCAACTCGTTGTCCTAGGACAGCTTCAATGGCATAGTCTGAAGCATCACACATGATCTCAAAAGGTAGCGACCAATCCGCTAATTGAAGAATTGGAGCTTGAGTGAGGGTCACTTTCAAAGAATTAAATGCCTCAAAACAAGTATCATCTAAGTTAAAGGGAGTGTCTTTGACTAACAACTGAGTGAGAGGACGAGCAATGGTAGAGAAGTTTTGGATAAATCTGTGATAGAATCCTTCATGGCCTAGAAAAGATCGAATCTGTTTGACAGAAGAAGGAGGAGGAAGATTTGAAATCAAATCAACCTTAGTCTTATCAAACTCTATTCCTCCCTCTGAAATAACATGGCCTAAAACTATTCCTTCTCTAACCATAAAATGACTCTTTTCTCAGCTTAACACAAGATTTGATTCAGCTCTTCAGCACCTGCGTCAGATTTTCTAAACAGTTTTCAAAAGAAGTACCAAACATAGAAAAGTATTCCATAAATACCTCCAAAAATTCACCCACCATTTCAAAAAATATAGACATCATGCACCGCTGAAAGGTGGCTGGGGCATTGCAAAGTCCAAATGGCATTCTTCTAAAAGGAAATATGCCATAAGGGCACGTGAATGTAGTTTTCTCTTGATCCTCCGGGTAAATGGAAACCTTATTATACCCGAAATAGCCATCCAAAAAGTAGAAATACTTCTTCCCAGCCAGTTTCTTCAAAATTTGATCCACAAACGGGAGTGGGAAATGATCTTTCTTTGTCATCAAATTCAATTTTCTATAGTCTATACAAACTCTCCACCCCGTTTGCAATCGTGTAGGCACTTCTTCTCCTTTATCATTAGTTACAACGGTTAGCCCTGATTTCTTAGGAATAGCTTACGTCAGGCTAACCCACGTACTATCTAAAATGGGATACATAATCCCAGCATCCAACCACTTTACAACCTCTTTCTTTACTACCACCTTCGTGTTTGGATTCAGCCGGCGCTGCATCTCTCTGCTCGGCTTGGCATTATCCTCTAAATAGATACAGTGCATGCACACATCCGAACTAATACCCTTTAAATCTGCCACAGACCAACCTATCACCCCTTTGTGCTCCTGAAGGACATCTAAAAGCTGAGACTCCTGAGCAGAAGTGAGATTGGAAGCAATAATCACGGGCAGAGTTTGGTCAGGACCTAGATAAGCATACTTTAAAGAATCCGGCAGAGGTTTCAATTCAAGAACGGGCAGCTGATCCAAAGATGGGAGAATCGGTTCAGCTTGCAATGGTGGGAGTGGCTCTATCCTAGAATAGGGTGTTAAAGATAATAGAGAATCCTATAGCATGCTACCTTCTCATAAGGTATCCTTCACTTCATCCGGGCTTTCTTCAATCAATTCCTTACAAATTATTGATCCCAGGTAGGTGAGTAGACAAGAAGGGGAAGGTTGAATTGTCCCCCACGATCGATGGTAAATTTAAAACTAAATTAAGCAGAATTAACAATATTAATGAGATTGAAGATTTAACTAAACAAGATAATTAAATTCTCTCAATCTTGCCCATCTCACACGATCACATGAACAGATGAAACAAGCAAACCACACAATCCCACAAAGTAAACCACAAGACAAAGGGATTTTTCAGGTGGCTCGGGACCACGACGGGCTCCCTACGTCCATCCCTCACCAAACCCGGTGAGGCTTCACTGGGGGATAAATCCCCAAATAGAGACGACGCTCCAAACACACACGGGGATAAATCTCCCCATACACACGGAGTCAAACTCCAACACACACGAGTAGGGCGATGCCTACGCAACCACACGGGAGTAAACTCCCAACCACACATGGGAAACACACCCCAACCACACAGGAGTAAACTCCCAACCACACATGGGGAACACACCCCAAAATATGCCCAAGTACACACGCGAATATGCTCCGCACAAAGTGACACACATGTATCAACACAAACACTCAGAGAACCCTTTCTCCGAACACCCACACACAATATGTGATGTGAAACGACCCCTCGGACTTAAATTTGCAAGCAACACAATGATTTTGGCAACGTGACACAAGCGGACTCACTCGCGTTGGCACACTCGGGTCCGTAGGAGGACCGGCGATGGCGGTGAGGGTCCGAGGTTGGACCTCAATGTTCCAAGGGTCTGGCTAGCTAAGGTTGGACCCCAATGGGCCAGGGATGCCCCAATTCCGTGGGTGGCTAGCACGCCAAGGGCGTGGGATGCAGCGGCTCTCTCACAACTCGCTCTGCGGCAGACACTCGAATTGATTGATTTGGATCGGGCGCTCGCCTCACCACCGACGGGCAACTAAGAACGATACTAAGCTAAGCAATGGTAATAAACCAGCAAAGAAGAGTGGCCAGAAGCTCACCTGATTGGCGTGAGGACGCCGATCCCGTCCGGAGACGAGGGCGAGCGGGGAAGCGTGGGCTACCCGCACGCCGCGCCGATGATGCTTGAATCCTGTTTAGTTAATTACATTCACTACACCTCGTGCAGGAGGGTGACCTTGGGGAGGGGATGATCCAATACAATCAAACACTACCTCCACGCAGGGAGGGGCGGTAAGCCGGCCAGGCGGGGAAGGGAAAATCGTCGGAGAACGGACGAGGGAAGCCGAAGCTTGTTTCCACTTGCAGGCTGTGATGGCTGACTGCCAGGCGGTCCCGGGGCTATAGATCGCGATCGCGAATTTTTCTGGAGGCGAGACAAGCGTGCGGATCTTTGTATCTGGCGGGCGGATGGCTCCGAATTTTCTCAATTTCTTCTGCTGCAGCTACGGGTCCGGGTCGAGCTTCGAACAGGGTGGCAGAATCTGGCCGCAGCAGCTACCTGATATGAACAGTGACTTGCAGAAGCTACCCCGGCCGCTCTGATCTCTGAATCACGAGCCGTCGGAGTTGATGGAATCGTAGTCGAGTCTACTTCACAGCGAAACAACAGGGAAGCCAGATGAGGTCAGAGGAGATCGGGGGACCCGAGACGGTGCTGACAGGTCGTAGCAGACTTGGGGAAGCAGCATGGAGCAGTCGGAGGAGAAACTTGATAACTCTATCTCACGGAACCTAAATGCAGTTCCGTTTCCTAATCCTGGAAGAGGACAGGACGTGGAAGAACTTTGTTGAAGAAACCTCGGCTTGGTTCTGCTAGGGTCCGCCGTGGCACAGCTTACTTTCAGGTTCAGGTGCTTGGTGGCAGTAACTCGGCAGCAACTACCTGATACGAACAGTGACTTGCAGAAGCTACCCCGGCCGCTCCCGAGCTCTGAATCACAAGCCGTCAGAGTTTCTGGAATCATGGTCGAGCCCTCTTCACAGAAAAACGGACGGGGTAGTCAGCTGACGTCGGTGAGGATGGGGAGACTCATAAGAGTGGAGGTAGGTCGCTACAGACTGTGGGAGGCAGGCCCGACCAGCCGAGGGAGAAAGACGAGAACTCCAGCCTCCGGACACCGAACGCAGTTACGCTTCTTGATCCTGGTAGAGCACTAGAGGAAGAAGAACTTTGCAGAAGGGCTCGTAGTCTGAATCTTCCGCCGTTTGTTGTGGTACAGCTTCAAATCGGGTTCTGGTACTCTACAGGGGGAGCCTAGCGCAGTCAGGGGAGAATGGCTCTTCCGGACAGCCCCAAACTCAGAATGGGATGATTCCACCTCGCTTGAGAAGAAGACTCGCAGACCTTTCCTTCGATGTAGGCCACGCCCTCAGAAGATCCGGGATGAGGTCGTGGGCGACGGTGCAACAGGGGGGAGGTTCTGCAGAACTGCAGCTGCTCACTAGTATATAGAAAATGGGGTTGATGGGGTGGGAGATGGTGTGGATGTGTGTGGGGGGCGACCCCGGGCTGTGTGGGGGTCTGGTATAGGGTGATCTAAGGTGTGGGAGGGGCAGAATGGGGGCTGAAAGATGGTCTAGTAGGTGGAGGAAGGGGGAGCTGCGAATTTGGGTTGGGATAGAGAGAGAGAGGGAGATCTCTCTTCTTTGGTTTGAATGAGAGGTTAATGGGGTTTAATGTTGCTTTGGGAAGGGGAAGGGTTGTGTTGGGGAGAGGAAGAGGTGCTTGGGAGAAGGGATTCTCCCTTGGGAAAATGAAAGGTTGTATGGGGAAGGGGAAAGGTTGCTTGGGAGGAGGGAGGGTTGGAGGGGACTTAAATGGGAGGTATGGGGAAGGGGGAGGGGTCTTAATTAGAGGTGAATAGGGAGGAGAGAGAGTGAATTTCGAAATTTGGGGTGGGGAGGAGAGAGAATGGGGTTCGCCCCCTTTAGAGAGAGACAGAAGTAGAGAGAGAGAGCTAGAGAGAGGGGGAGGCACAATTCTTGTGGCAAGTTTTTTTTTACTCAAAGAGATGGGTGGACCTCTCACAGCCATTCCTGAGAACTGAGAGACCTTTCCTGAGATGTGCTGGTCCAACCACATTCGTCATAACCATTACGCATGAATGGAGCATACATGGATGTCCGGGTCCTCCGGTAACTATCGCCACCATGCACGATATGTCCACCTATGGTTGCCCCGGCCCCCCAGATCCCATGAAAGTCTTCATCACATCTATGCATGATAGGTCTATGTACGGTTGCCCCGGTCCACCTTTACATCACCACATAGAATGGGGTCCACCTTTATGATGAGGACATCACCTTTGGATCATATGACCTCCACATATGTCAGCCATCACAGCCTGCAAGTGGAAACAACTTCGGCTTCCTTCTTCCGTTCTCCGACGGTTTTCCCGTCCCCGCCTGGCCGGCTTACCGCCCCTCCCTGTGTGGAGGTAGTGTTTGATTGTATTTGATCATCCCACGCCCGTGGCGTGCTGGCCGCCCACGGAATTGGGGCATCCATGGCCCATTGGGGTCCAACCTTAGCTGGCCATACCCTTGGAACATTGAGGTTCAACCCCGGACCCTCACCGCCATCGCTGGTCCTCCTACGGACCCGAGTGTGCCAACGCGAGCGAGTCCGCTTGTGTCACGTTGCCTAAATCGTTGTGTTGCTTGCAAATTTAAGTCCGAGCGGTTGTGTCACATCAAGTTGGTATCAGAGCAAGTTCATAACTTGTCTCTCTACAAGTTAGTCCTAGGGCGCATAAGCATTTAGAGTCATTCGGTTCATTCATCATGGCTACCTATCTTTGGTCCCACTCGGCCCTCCACAAAGGTCCGATCGACCACCCATTTTCGGACATCCTTATAGATGAGAGTATCACCTTTGATGGGTCACATACTAGTGAATATGTTAGGTGGGAAACCTTCATGAATAAACACTTGGATAGGACTAGGGTCTATGGACACACTAGAGTCCGCAGGGCCACAGGGCGACTTCGGGGACAAGCCAAGAAGGAGTGGGAACACATAGTGAGCTTAAGAAAGATTTGGCGGCAAGAACCCATAGAATCATGGGAAGAGATGAAGTGATGAGGGCATCTCCCGACACCCCTCTAGCTTTGATCGCCTGCACACTCTTGATATGGATTGATCATGGTCTACACTTGTTATCTTCATTTTATGTATTTTCTTTTTATTGAGTCCTATCTTATGTATTTTCCTTTATTGAGTCATATGGTTTTAGTCCATTTCCCTTGTTATGTTTAATTGGGCCTTATTACTTTAGTTATGGGCCCATAAGATTGAGTCTAGGATATGCTTGGTCTTTTATCTTATTGTCAAGGGTATTTTGGTCATGTAAAGATTGGTTGCCTATATATAGGCCCCATCTCTCCTCTTGTATTCAACTTTTGATGAATATTGAAGAAAACCCTTTCAAACTCTCTCAATATCTCTCTCTCTCTCATTATCTCTCCATTCTCTCTCCTCCTCTCTCTAAATTTCGAAATTCACTCTCTCTCCTCCCCCTCTCAACCACTTCCAACCCCCACCTACCTCCATTAACTCCCCACAACTTCCCACAACCCCTCTTTAATCCTCACCTAGTCCCAAGGAAGTTCAACCACTCAAAACCCCACCCTCCAACCACCACCTACCCCTTTCACTTCCCTAAGCATATCTCCACCTTCCCAAGGCTGAATTAACTCATTCCAAAGCCCAAATTCGAATCTCCCCTTCCCTCCTTGCTCCCTAGGTCGCACCCCTCCTCTCCCCTCAAGCCAAGTTCGCCCCCTCCTCTCTTCTCCACTCCAGCTTTGTGTGCAGGCCGACCTGCAGTTTAGCACTCTGTTGAAGCGACGTCCACGACTGCATCCTGGTTCTGCTGGTGGCGTGGCCTAACTTTCTGGAAATGCCTCCCTGTGCTCTTCGCAGGTGAGGTGGAATCACTCCATTCCGAGTTTGTGGCCGTCCGTGAAGGCTGTTCTTCCCCGACTGCGCAGAACCTCTCAGACCAGGAGCTAGAGCGGCAGAGAAGACTCTCCCACGATGAACCTTGAAGGAACCAGTCTTCGAGGTCTTCTACAAAGTTCTTCCTCCCCCTGTCAGCGTCCAGGAACAGAAGGCAGAACCCCTTTCGGCATCCAAAAACCAGAGATACCAATTTTCTACCACACCCACGCCGGTCTGCCTCCTCACAGTCTGCACCGACCACCGTCCACTTCTCTGGACACCCAGCTCATCTCCAACATCAGAAGACTTCCCTGTTTGTTTTGCTGCAAAGTAGACTCGTCCACGATTCCAACGAGTCTAGCGGTGCCAAATTTGGAGCTCAGGAGCAATCGTGGCAGCTTCTGCAACCTTCTGTTTCAGACTGAGCTCGGCCAGAGACCAGAGCTGCATCCATCTTCCAGTCACTGGAGCAGTCAGCCCCCAGATCAGAACGTCATCCAAAAATTCAAGCCGCACCCCTCTCCGGTTAGCAAGCTTTTGGCGCAAGTTTCATCAGATTCCAAGCTCAGTGGAATTATTGGCAGCATCGACATCGGCCCTCTGTCCAGAATTACAGAAGCTAGGCAGAATCGGCAAAGCTCGGAAAGTCGACTCTATCTCGCTCGTTCCCCTCCCCGCTTGGCCGGCTGAAGGCCCCTCCCTGCATGGAGGTAATTTTTGGTTGTAATACATTAACCCCCACCCCAAGTTCCCCCCCTTGCAAGGGGCATAGTTCTGTACCTCTTCACATTTTTAGGTCAAGCTCCATCGCCGCGGCGATCGGGTGTATACCCTCGCCTCCCGGCGCGCCCTCGTCTCCGAACGGGATCGGTGTCTTCACACCGATCAGGTGAGCTTCTGATCACACCCTTGTAGCTTCATTTCTGCAAATGTAGTATTACCTTGAATGCCCGTCGGACGGTAAGAGAGTGCTCGGAATTCATTTTAAGCAATATCGTGCCCACCGCGGCCCGTGAGTGAGTGCCACCCCACACCCCGCCTTGCGGACCAGCCACCCACAAAGTTGGGACTCCCAGGCCCATTGGAGGTCAGCCTTAGCATTGTAAGTCCATTAGGACAATTGGGTCCCGCCTCGGACCCTCACCATCATCTCCCGGACCCACCGGATGAACGTGTGAACCGAGTGAGCAGAAATCGTCGTTGTGAGAATCATTGAGCGCTTGTATGCTTGCGGGTCTAA